>CM076725.1:21206196-21806196 GCA_038501795.1 Pseudopleuronectes americanus | reverse complement strand
CAGCTCTAATTTAATCAGAGAATGTCATCACATTTTATGGAGCAAAATGAAGAGCTTACAGACAAGGTCCCTGTACAATGTGCTTTCAACTGATCACCCCCGTGCGCAAATTATTGGCCGAGTGTGAAGACGCGCTGTCGGTTCGCAAGTTTTATGTTTCATCTCGGGAGTGAAATAAATCAGTTTTGAATAAAAGCCGTCGCAGTCCCAGAACTCCGATAAGTCACTTCACAGTTATTCTGCAGGATAACAGGAAGTGGCTGAACAGGGTGGTGCGCTACATACAGAACGAGGACAGGATGTGGGTAAGGTTTTACATGTGGCCGAGGTCCAGGAGGCTTTTATAATGAAATCCGAATTGAAGTCATGTTACATTAATGTTTTATTATTGATAAATGTCAGTGAAGCATACGGAGCCATCGCTTCAATCCCCAAAACACAAATTCAAGACTTTAGTCGTCTCCATTTTGAGCTCCGGTGAATACGCATGTCGTGATCTCGGGCTGACGACTTCCTTGTGTGTTAGTAAAACACATGTAACACAAAGTTAGTGTGATTCTCTCATGTGGCCCCGGCTCTCAGCACGTCTGCCGCCCCACTTCAGAGTTGTAGTTCGTAGTTTGTGGGACAAAAGTATAAATATTTCATCGGGATTAAATAATTCAACACCTGTGTATTCCTCTGTGGTTCAGCTCTGATCCAGTCACTTCAAGACATCCTTTGTGGATGGAGAGCCCTTCATGCTAAATGACACTTGGCCAAATAGCACTTAAGCTCTTGCTCAATATTTTAACAGGGCCGTTCGAGGAAGCTGCAGAGTGGTTGAGCTGCTCCTGCAAAGTAGAACAGGTGGATTGTTGTTGGTGCTGAGCCACAGGCATTAGGCTCCGATCAGGGACTGCAGAGCTCACTCAGGTCTGATAATTGACTCCGCATCGAGTCCCATGATTCAATTAGACAAGGAGACGACTGCTACAGCTTTTAAATTGTGACATTTTAAAGACTAAGGCTGTCAGTTGTTTCCATTTTTATAATTGTCAAGTATCTTGTGTTTTTATCTGCATTGATTCTTGGTTTCACTACTTTTTTGCTCTCTTTACTGAAGTATACTCTATTGCCAGTTTATTAGGTACACCTAACACAATCCTGTTCTGTGATTAATCATATCTTCAGAGTATACAGAGAGGTGTTGGTTATTAAGCCAACCCTCAATGATGTATACTGTGGACTCTGTGCCTCCAACATGACCATGAACTTCTGAATCTACTGATCAACTTATAACCTCCATGAAGGGAGAAGTTATTGTATGTTTATGGTACATATACACATTGAAGATGCTCTTAAAGAGACAAAGGGGCACAAATAAAGGACGAGTATTAATTGGGGACCATCAGGATGTGTGAGATTATCATAGTCATATTGAAGGAACATGTCAACCGGTGGCTGTGTGGCACTGAGGAATGAGAAATATCAGGGTTCTGCTCCTTTTATTGCTAGTTTTAGATTTTTTATGGAATTTCTCGACAATAAATAAGATATCAGCAAATAAATAATTCAAAGTAGAAGAAAATCTGGTTAACAGGTTAAAAGGTTTTTATTAGAAGCCCAGTTTCTGACAGTAAGTTCTGCTAATCAAATTTGACCAGACATCTCTCTTATGTGTCCCAGCATGAGTGTCGAAATGGCCCATTGAAGAAGCTCTGATTAACGCTCTGTTGATGAGAAAATTAACTTATATACACTTCATTATAAACCCGGCAGACCTCGAGGACCCAGACTTTTATGAGGCTAGGACCAGATGTCATCCAGCCACAGCCCCAATTAATCTCCGGGCCTTGTAACACGCCCCGAGAAACAAAAAAAAACCCTGATTGGGTGTGGAGGGCAGAGACAGTGAGTAGAAAGCGAGGGTGAGAGATGCTATCCGGGGAGCAGCCGGCCCTGGCGAGTCTGCAGAGGGTGAGATAAGAGGGGGGTGGCTGCGGCGGAGCCTGGGTCTCAGAGAGAAGGCTGAGGTTATTCATTGCTCCGCCGTGAAAGCTTGAGAAGATTACCCAGAGCCTGGTTGGCAGTGATACAAGGGGGACAGGCAGAGGGGGCCCCCCTCTCACCCCTTTGTTCCCCATCCATCTGCTTGAATCTCACAATGGCTCATCGGGACCAAGTAGGGTGGAGGGGTGGAGCAGCGGAGGCTCGCAGAATGGGAGGAAGTGAGCGGGTGGGGCTGACGGGGGGGGGAGGCGGCAACCTGCAAGACATTGGGAGGTAATGCAAGGGAGAGTGAAACTAAAAGGAGGGAGAGATAGTGCAGCACGAGGAATGAATCCTGCAGCGTGGTGCTTGTTGAGATTGAATGAATGGTGCTGCAGCTGACGAGCTCCGACAGGCTACATTGGGGAAGGCCGGGGAGGCGGGTGTTCACATTGTTATTTTCCGGGAGGTAATGGGCAGGCAGCTCTTCTTCAGTCTGAATAATCAGTGCTTTGGTTAGATTCAGACACCACTTCAAACCATGATAAATACAGCACTCCAAACCCTCGCCACCGAGAGGAGAGCGTTTGTCTCTAAATGCCTTGACCACCATATTTATCTTGTTGAGGAATGATCAGATGATGAAGGGGGCTTTCTTCCATTACGCAGGTAATTATAGGTGTTTTTAGGGAGGAGGCACATCAGCGACAGTTTACCTTTATAACAGCTCTGATGCTGCCGATGAAGGGTTTGAACGATCTGGTTTGCGGCAGCAGAGGAAACGTTCACACACTCATAGTGTTATTGTTCTCATTGTTGTCACCAAACTCACAATAGTTTGCTACTTTAACGTGATTATTTATTCAATATGATAATAACTCACAATAATGCACCACAGCAGCTGATGATTCACTGCATACATTTCCGGCTGTAGGACAGCTCCAGGCCTTTCTCAGGGAAAACAGGGCAGATTCTATAATTTTTTTTATTCAAAGTGCTGCAGGTTTTTTTTTAATAGCTGATCATCATAATGCAACATCGAGTTTTTCCACATCTCCTGCTAAATGCTGCAGCGCTGAATCCAGCGGATAATGTTTGACAGATTCAATCAGAAGGGGATTTATTTTCTCATGCATCCCATCAAACCAGGTTAGATCTTCCCAGCGTGTTGTCTCAGGAACGGCTCCTGGAAACGTGACACGCGGGTCAACCCATCTTTTGATTGTTCCCAGTGTAACTAGTTCATATGTGACTGTATGAAATAGCTAGAAGCTATTACACTGCTGAATATGAATAGCGGACCAATTACTTTGGCCCAGATGGAGCGGTGTGCTCCTCAGAGAAAGCCCCATCCTTGCTGAACACCTATACACACTCACACACACTCACACACACTCACACAACCTTGACTCTCTAGTGAATGTAGAAGAACGTGAAGAGGGTTAATGAGGTTAACAAATATGAATTTCAAACTGATATCAGGTTATGGCGACATGTTGGGTCGATTGCTGCTTTCTCCCTGTGAGGGACATTCACGATGATGAAACTCTAAACTGTCACAGTAATACATCCAGACCTCAGAGAAGACAAGTGCACTATTAAAGCATTTCTGCTGACAAGAACTGAGTGAGTGGCTGCTGCAGTCAAATCCCTCTTCATCCCAGAGGAGCTTTTACTGGGACGTTCCCAAAAGAATCCAGTCTCAACCCGAGCCAGTGCGGCTGGCGCTCACACACACTGTGGACATATGGCCAATCTCTCATCGTCTGCTGTGCTATTTACGGCTCAGTAGCCCTTCATTTGTTTCGCCTCTCAGAAACCAGTATGACACCTGTTTGAATTCCCAATAAAAGGCTTTTTTCATGTCGGGACAAATCTGCTGTCACTTATTATTTCTCTCTCCATCGTTAATAATCACTATTCTGCTTGAGATTAATAGTAATGTTCTCGTTTCCATTGATGGGCTCACATTGATTGTTAAAGTCAAGGAATCCATTTCCCCTTTACACACTGACACCACAGATACAATCTCATTCTTAGTGGAAGTGGAGACCTGCTGATTAGGCGCCAGTATCACCGATGTGTGGTCCATTATCTCATCTTCTTGATACACTGAATGCTTGAGCACTTTCCCAGCATGCACTGGGCTACAGGAAGATCCCCTGAACCGGTCAGAACACAGTGATCAGCACAGCTATTACTTCTGGGTTTATTAAATATACACAGAGTATGATTTTGGAGATATAAACACGCCCTTTTAATCTAAACACTTATTATTAGATTATAACTACTGTGTCATATTAATACTAACTGTGATAGATGGGGCTTGGTTCAGGGTTCACTCAACTTCCCAGCTGAGCAGGTATACATGATGGATGGATGGATGAGTGGATGAGAAGATGATTCGATGGATGGATGAATGGATGGATAAACACCTAGTAGGATGGATGGATGGATGGATGAACAGCTAGTAGGATGGATGGACTGATGGATGAATGGATGGATAAACAGACAGTTAGATGGATGGATGGATGAGCGGATGAGTGGATGAGGGGATGAGTGGATGAGTGGATGAGTGGATGAATGGATGATAAACAGACAATTAAATGGATGGATGGATGAGTGGATGAGTGGATGAATGGATGAATAAACAGACAATTAAATGGATGGATGGATGAACAGCTAGTAGGATGGATGGACTGATGGTCAGATGTATGAATGGATGGATGAACAGCCAGTTGGATGAATGGATGATCAGCCAGTCAGATGAATGGATGGATGGATGAACAGAGAGTTAGATGGATGGATGGATTTATAGTTTTTTGATGGAACATTATAAAAACATATTCACAGCAGGAACACAACCCAGTGTTTCTCTATGACTCCGTGAATGTGTGTCCACTATCCTGAAATGCATCGATCCAGTTAGATAAGCACATGAGCAGAGGGTGAAGAATTGAATCATCCTTTCGCTCACACTTGCATACCTGATCAATAACAGGAACACAGACCTCACCCTTTCATTTTCTGTTTGTAACGATTCCCTTCCTTCATTAATTTGACAGCGACTCCCGGTTGTGAGATCAGAGGTTGTTTCCAGAGCAGATGTTTGCTCGGAGCTCCGTGGACCAGAGGAGGCGAATGCACGGGGCCCAGGGGGCTTGTGTGCCCTGGATGAGGAATCATCTTTTGTAACTGTGCTGAAATGCCTTCCTCCTCCACTGGCTATGAATGCAGGAGACAGCCACAGGCATGATGAGCCCAATAGAGAGGAAAGAAAGGACAAAATATACTCTCGAATCGAGATTGCTGTTGTAGCGCAGAGGAGGGATCCGTGTGACATTTGCAGAGGTGAGAGGAAAATAATAAACTGACCAATATTTGCCCGTGTGAATGATTGTGATTACAACAACAAGATTGAGATGAGTTCAGGGAGAAGAGAGACCAATTCTACTGGTGGCGTAATTACATGCAAAGTCAATGGAAGGACACGAGAGGGAGCAATTACAATCTAATTTCCCTCAGATGCAAACATTTGTGAATCTGCTTCATAAATGAGACTAAAGGCAAATGACAAAATAAACAGGTGTTTCAGGAGTAGGTTTGAAATGAGACTCAACCACCTCATGAACTTTAGTTTCTAGCGAGTTTAGCTCCAGTGAGAATTGGTGGCTTGGCTCCAATGGTCCAGTCTAACATACCATAACCAGGCCAATGCCATTAGCTCTGTGATTGTGTGGACTACTTTGGCATTGTAGTGGTTTGTGCTAAAAGCCACCAGCTGCTGACATGTTCACAATGACATGTTTACCATGTTTATTGTGTTTGTTTCGCATGTAAACAAATCTGCTAATTAGCAATAAACACAAAGTACAGCTAAGATGGGAAATGTCCACATGGAAGCATTTCAGGATCTGACACCACAATGAACAAAGCAATATACATTAAGTTGTTAAATTGTTATTTGATCTTACAAAGCTGTGGTTAAGGTTATTGTATGTCTTGGTTAAATATAAGGAAACAAAACTTTTGTCATCATCTGCCAAGTTTCGACCAAAAGTACCTGAAGCCTTGAGTACCAGGAACTTTTCTCAAATAACTCAAAGGTGCCTGCAGCGTGTCGGTCACAGATGTTTCCACCACGGCCAGCAAGACCAGTGGAGATTAGGCAGAATAGCCAGTGAGTGTATTGACAAGCAGCAGCTACAACAAGATGCTCCGGTCCATCCCACTGCAGTGGAACCAAAGAGTTCCTATATCTAAGGTTCCTGAGGCTACGTCACTGCTTCGTCCAGATCAGGGAACAAACTAATGCTGACTCTTTTATTGACTTATCAGTGCACCCCCTCCCCTTCCTTCATAACATCCCACCACTTCCTCCTCCACCTCAGAATTTTGAGGGTCAACATATTGTATCTTAGTTTGAGTGATTTGCTGAAAATCTTCTAGACGGATGGACAGTGTTGTGTTGAAGGTCGAAAATCAAAACATTGAGAAAATTAAACACTTAAACAATGTGAAATAAGGGATCAGCACTATTTTTACAATGGATTCTGAGGTGGGGAACGTATCAGAACCAGATTATGGGCCAATCGGTCCGATAGCTTTGGAGATATTAAATTTAAGCCTTGAATGTGAATCTTGTAGTTGCACTATGAGGAGAAGAAGGATGACGACTATAGTCATTAGGGTTCCAGCCTCTGGGGGACATCGAATGTCTTTCCAAAATGTCATCGTGATTCATCCGGGTGCTTTAAATCTTGACCAAGACTCACACACTGATGTAGCCACACATTTCTAAAGTGGCTAAAAAGTGTTTCAATAATGATCTGCAGGAATCAGCGGGTCTGGATCCACACTTTCCTCTTCTCCGTTCCCCTCTGCTGAAGCACCGCTACCTGCTGTGGAAGGAACAGGATGCGATGCTCGGGTTTAGAGTGTCACCCTTAGGCCACAGAGTGCTGAGTCAGTCGCCAGTGACAAGGTCTCCTCGCCCTGCTTTCGCCCTGACAGCTGAATTATTCATTAAAGCAGAGGAACGCACAGGGGACCCTGCTAATTTCTCAATGGGATTGTTGGCTGTCCTCGTGGTGGGCCCGTCCAATGAAGAGACAAGCCCTGAGGGTCGGGTTTTAAATGATCTGCGAGTATTTTACGCAATATATATTTATGAAACGGGCTTCACCCGCTATCCACACAATAAAAAAGTGCTCTGAGTGGCTCATTGACTTGTGGCAGCGAGGAGGGATCTTGTGTTTCCTGAGCTGATGCGGCGTTCGCTGCGTTCAAGGACACTGGACAGTGATGTGTGGGAGTCTGAATCGGACCCTCGCAGATTTATCGAGTGCACTCACACCATCGGATACATCCAGCAGCGGCTCGAGTTGTTTTAAAGGTTGGGGACTTTGCCAGTTGTCGTCATCAAAGAGAGTGTGTCTATGTTTGTGTCCTTTCGTTACTGGCACCGGGCCAGCGAGGCGTGCAGAGGTTAACTTAGCATATGACATTCTCTGCTGCAACGAATCCCCATAATGAACTGAATCATGTTAAAGTGAGAGGGAGCAGGGGACAGAGGGCACCGGTATGAACACGGCACATCACTGTTCCTCATCTACTTTACTCACGACGCAGTAGGTGAGGCCATTAGAGGGATCAACAATCTGTAGAATCATGAAATTATACATCCACGCTCAGAAAGCCTGCAGCCTGTTGTTTCGGTCTCCAGCAAAACCTCAATTAAAAGGAATCCCGAAAACAAACTGTCACGCACATTTAATGAAAATACACTGGAAGCCCGAACATTATTTAAATCACAAAAGAGAGGATTAAGGAAATGATACAGAGCGTGGCCACAGAGCAACAGGGCAACACATGCTTCTTTTCCATTATCCATTAATTATTAATCAGTTTCTTATATATTATGTACATCAAATATGACCAGACTCCACACAGAACAACCCTGAATCAGGTTACGTATCGTACATCTAAGAGGTTCAATATTTACAAGGTCAGTGGCTCCCAGGAGCTCTTTGGATGCAGTAATTCTTACCAGGCTTAAAACGCTCAGAATAATAATACATCACAATGTGTATCTCTTGTTCCTCAACTTTTCTAGACTTGCAAAGTTTTTTTGACCATTTGTTTTCTGTCTTTTGTCTTTGTCTTGTTTTTAATTTACTCTTAGCTGCTTTTGAATTACTTCTGATCCTAAGAAAGAGCCTCTCTGGTCTTATTAATATTTTATTTGGACCCCGTCTGTGACTTTGAACTCCAGCACCCTCCCCCACTTATTTAGAGCTCATATAACAGTACTGCAATTGGTACAATTTGCATTAACATTAATAGAGCCCATGTTTTACAGGTCATTAAATTGTATTAACCAGGCACAATTAAAGTACTTCCTGTTTTATTATTTAGTATTTAAATGTAGATACAGTTGAAAAAAACAAAATCATGTTAAAGAAGTAAATCTGTGTATTTTAGAGGATCCAATAAATCCATTTTCTTTACAATCACTGGAGACCTGTGGAACATACTAGGACACAAAAGGGAAGTTTGGGGGAAATGATGGTAACAGATATCCTGCAGAACCTAAAGCATTAAAGTACTTGAAGTATAAACGTATATTTAGTTCTCTACCTGAGTACCTTGACATTTAGCTGCAAAAAAGAACAGGCTGTAGCATAATAATTACATGGACGGTAACATAAAACAGTATATTTTATCTGCTATATGTTATATATTATTTTAAATAGTCTAAAGTGGACACAACATCTAGACTATTATATATATTTAGATATTACACTGTTTTTTATGCAGCCTGGTGTCTTTAATTCTGTAAATTCAGTTGTCTTATCTTGCTGAGGCGATTCTGGCCCTTTAAACTGGAAAGAAAAATTCTGAGGACAAATATGGAAATATGTGAACCATCAATTCCATCCATCCATCATCTGTAGCGCTCATCCTTTTGAGGGTCACCCCCCCGACATGTCACCGGTGCACAACAGCAGTTCCTAAAACTTGATGAATCTGAAACGAGATAAGTGAGTTGTCTCAATATTATGCTTCGGATGCTTTTCCACGATTCTTGCCTCTTGTTATTGTAACCACGTTACAGGTTGAATGATGGCGGAGGCACCATTTAAACTGCTGTGTATTTACATTGTGCCGGCAGATTGTTTTGAAATGAGACACTATGAGTAGAGTGTGAAGGTATTTTCACCCAGAAACGCAGGAGTATTTAAAGCTGAAGGCGTTTGACACCACCTTCAAAAGGCTTCTCTAACGTTCTCAGTGCAGATGAGCTGCACATGAAGCAGAAGCATAGTGAGGACTCAGCAGGAAATAAACGTCAGGAGAGAACGCGTCTTCTTGTGCTTTTTGTTTCTTCACTTCATGCAAACCTGTTCATCTGAAAACAAGAAGAGATAAACGGTGTAATATGCTTGTTTCAGCAGAACGTATAAATCCAAGTGTTTCCTCTCAGCGCTGTAAACCCAACCTCTGTTTGTACTAATTACACACAACACAATTGTGTGTCGCCTCTTTCAGCTTTAAATATCAGTTTCATGACGACGCAGAGCGAGAGAGCAGCGCCTCTGGGAGCAGGGATGTCAACAGGCGCAAAACCACAAATCACATATTTTCTGCAGCCTCCCACTCCCAACAAACACACACACACAAACACACGGATAGATGCCAACCTGTGCACTGGCACATTCATCCACAGCCACACATCCTCGCAGCAACAGATGGACGGCCTTGAGGCAGAGCCTGGGAGACTCGTGTGTGAGGGGAGAGCTGCCAATTGATTGCTAAGATCAGGTGTTCGTCTACACAAAGGCACCTCCTGCTCTTTTCAAGTATCACGGTTATATACTGGCCTCAGGACAAATGGAGACACAAAACAACTTCGGCATCTGTGGCAGGTAATGATCCCTTCAACAGAAATCTGGATAATGACATACCTTGACCATTTGTTGCAGTTAAAATCACTGTTGCTCGTTCTGAGCTCGGTGTGTGTCCTCCAGCAACATGTGCCGGAGCAGCGTGGTCGGGTTCCAGCCGCGGAGCAGCACTCGAGAGAAGGACTTTTATCTGCTGCTGGTTCGACCTGCGTCCCTGAACACGTTGTATAAAAGCATCTGCTAATGTTGCAGTATTTCTCATTTGCTCTGGTACGTTTTCTGTTCTCAAAATACTCAAAACAAGTTTAAACCCTAAAGCAGCAGATACTTTTATTTGTATCTTACCTTATTATCACTGTACTAGATCATCAACACCTGATGCGTTTCCCCTGTTTTCTTTTGGAGACAGACGGTGTCACGTCTTGAACAGATTGTTAAGCCCAATGAGGCTAATTATGATTTGTGAATATGGGCTTTAGAAATAAAAATGTGATCAATTTGAATTTAAATATGAAGTTCCCTTCGCCTAATTTTGTAAAGGATGCAGCTGTTACCATAGAAAAACCCACTGTCCACTCCAGACTTAGCACCGAACAGCAAACAGATGCTGTTTGTGACTTGTTGTTGAAGATAATGAAGCTTTTAGCAGCTGAAGATCCACAAGCTCCTTCTGGTGGAGACCAAAATCTGAGCAAAAAGATAGTGAATGTCCAACTTAGATTCTTTATGTGAAGAAACCTGCACCTCACGATGTTGCTCTATAGCTGGTGGGTGTGCAGCTATTCAATAACAAGTTTGATATATCAACTTATTAAATGCTAGGGTTAGGGTTAGTTAGACCCCAAGTGGAAAAAAATGAAAATCTGAAACTGTGTCAGTAAAAGTCACCCAGAAATCAAGTCAAATACAACTGACTGAATAAACTCATGTCATACAAACAACATTCTAACATTTAATTCACAAGATTGTAGTCGCAATATATCAAAAATAAAAGTACGAATATATATGAATTCCAGTTTTCATTTTATTTTACTCGAGCATTTCTCTTTATGTTTTATTGTACAACACTTTCGTTCACTCTGGTTGTTTTTGATAGCTTCATCGAAATAAAAATTCTCCTTTCTGTTCGCACCATCGCATCAGATGTTCCCCTTTACAAAACATAACAAATCTTTTGGCTCATTTAAAGATTCTGTATGAAAGCCTATAAAAAAAGCATAAGAGGTTGTGATCGAACAAATCGCTCGTTGATTTTCAGAGTCGTGGTTTTCACTTGTCGTTTGTGGGAAGAAGAAAAAGAGCAGCAGGGATGTTAGCCGCGGTATCAGACTGAGGTGGAACATGTTCCCAGATAAGAAAACATGAGGAAGACAACAACAACACGTCAACACCACACAACACAGAACGACACGTTCACTGAAAGCCTGACTGGCGTGTTGAAACACAATCTCCACCTGGCTGTGGGTGATCTCATGTCATGTTTCCCCACAATGCCACCATGGCGTGGCTCAGACAAGCAACCCCTGCCACCCCTGGACCCAAACATCAACCAACAGGGTCTCCCCTTGATCCCCTCTCCGCTGCTCTTGCTTTAGAAAACACGGTAATAGCAGTGATGTGTTGGTGTGGGCTCCGTGCTAACACTGTGGCTGTCAAAGGCCATCATGCCCCTTCAAAGGATGATGGCTCTCTAAAGTGGGCTCTCTCGGTAGCAGCCATTTTCCACTTGACTGGCCCCACACACGAGGGGGGGACTGGTAGCCCCTAGCAGCTGGGCCGGTCACTGGGGGTGGGGAAGAGGAGATGAATGGGCTGGATGGAAGGGACGGGGGCTAATGGCAAGAAGGGAAGGGCGTCTATATTCATCAAGAGGTGTGTTTAGTATTTTATCCTAAAATACAGCCTTCACTTTACCCTCAGAAACACTTAACTGACAATGCACTCGCTGCTCAGGTGTGTTTACCCGAGTGGGCGCCGACCTGCTCACCATCACCTCCCACCACATCCCTGACTTATGCATTATACAGACTCCTTTCTCAATATTTAGTTGGGAAACTGTTTTTTCCGATGTCTCGTCAGGGTGTGGAAACAGGAGCCCGTTCAGATGTTGATGTGACGGGACTGATAATTCAGCGAGTGTCTGTCTGTGGGCCATATGGGCTTTGTGTCAACACTGCGGGTCCAGCCAGGTCTCACTCGGGACAGGGAGCGCAGGATGCATTTTCATAAATCATTTCTTGACACCCCATCAAGGTTATGTGGTTGGCAGTCTGGACCCTGTAAATTGCCTTTGCATTGACAATGCAAAGCAGCTCCATAGGGATTTGAGCAGTTCAGTAGCTATTTATGTTTGGAAAATGAAGATGACCTTTTCTCAAATGGTGATAATGGTGTTTTTAATATAAACTAACTCACAGTAGAGAATTCCTTGTCGTACACAGGAAATGAAAATCATTTATTCAGAGGCTATGAGCATTCGGAGAAGCTGCAGCTTTTGTTTCCTGTCCATGATGCACTGGCTCCATACTATTACTGGAGGTAATAATTAGCTCACTACAGCAGGGTAACAAGTTTGCACCCCCGTCCTGCTGCGCAGCTCTGTAATTGGTCCCCTCATGTGGCACAGTCGGGCCCCAGAACAAAGGGTTCCCAGAGGGGGAATCTATGCTGACCCATGCTGAACCCTCCACAACAATGACAGGCAGGAAGCATTTACATATGCTGACAGACTTGTCTCCTCCTAGGGTGGAGTGCTAGGCACTTCATTAAAGCAACATCAATACCTGCTGATGGAAACCGAGGAGCGGGCCTGTGTGCATCACTGTCTGCTCCGAGACACTGTAGTGAAATGACATCGGGCTGTCACATCCAATTTTGAATCAACAGACAGCATTTATTAAATGAGGTGTGTGTGGAAATTGATGGGCGAGGGGCTGCGAGGAGCCGTCTGAGCTGTGGATCGTCTGCATGCATCAGCAATTGGTTTACCCACAAGCTGTTCACTCCAACATCAGCTGCCAAGATCTGTCGGTGTGCCGGTTCAGCCAAGCGAGTTTCCACACTTTTCCGTGTTGTTTTGTTATTGTTGACCTGAAAAGAACCGAGTTGTTTTTCCTTCCTCTGGTGAGGCCGAGCTTCTCCTTGGCTCTGTCACATGTTCACATGCCAGTCAGAGGAGCCTGCAAAGTCTCCACAACCAGGAGATCGAGCAAAGTCAGACGCAGGTGACACATCTGTCGATTCAGCAGCCGAGCCGCGGGAGTGCAGGTGGATCCATTCATTCATTGCATCATGGCGCAATGAATTCATTCTCTTATCCCGTTACAGGAAGGGTAAATCCTCCTTCCATTTGACACACTGCTCATTTAGCTGAGAGGCACGGAGAATGGCTGCAGGGAGGGGGGGGCTGAGGTGGCGTTGGGGGGGGGTAGTCGTGGGGTCCGTGTGCTCTTTGGGAGGTGACGTCCTGAGCAGATGGAGCTCTCAGTGGCGTAGTAAGTGGAGTCTTCACATGGCAGAGGAGACTGCAGGATCTCACAGGAGCGGGACTCAGCATCCAGGTGGCCGCGGCCCCTCCTGTCCAGCTGGAGCAGCGATGGGACCATCTGACACTCGCGAGGAAATGATACACTTTTCTCTGCCGCTTTGTTTTGTTCTCAGTACAAAAGCCCCAGAGCCAATCAAGGAGTTTAGCTAATGACGCTCAGAGAAAATGGTTTTGATTACACATAAACACTCAAGGTCATGGCGGCGACAAGAGAGCAGCGTTTACATGCAGGCTGCAGGTGAACACTCTCACTCTGGGACAAGAATAAATGAGACTGTAAATTCACATGAGCCCGTGTATTTAAAAATCTGCATCAGCCACTGACTGCACTGATTGTTTTTTTTACTGCAACGTGGAGTCAACAAATCCAAGTGAGAAAGTCCCATCTGTTCTCGTCCTCCACTGATCCCAGGCCCTGGAGGCTACGTAGGGCTAATTGCGGCCCCATTTTTGCCTTCCTTATCTTTTTGTTTTTACTCAGTGTCGGGGTCAGGGAAGCTCCCAAATGACCAGCGGCAGGAGCAACAGCCAATCGGCCCCCGCTGAGCATCAGTAATTAGAGCCCTACTCTGCCTCCTCCTCCCTGCGCTTCCCCACAGACCCAGGCCAGGGAACCTCTCGCTCTCCTCCTGAAGGGCAAGGGGGCAGAGAGGAGGAACAGCTGCTGATGGGAAAACACTCTCCGGCTCCCATGGTTGACCAGCCTCCCTGCGTCCTCCTCAGAGGGCGACCGATGGCGATTATCTCCTTCAGTCTGATCGTTATCATCCTTTCCCACGACGTGACACACATTTCAGTTTGTATTTCAAAGGTGGTTGTTGCAGGACTAACACATGAGTAATAAATCACAGTGGCTGGACAATGGTTTGTAATAGATTCTGCTTTTATGAAGGATGCAATTACCACTTTAATTAAAAATTAAATCTGGAGTGAATGACGGTCAGTTTTCAGGTGTGGTGACAAAATATGACAGTGGTGATATAAGTACTGCAATAAGTATTGGCATTAAAATATACTTAAATGTGCCAAAAGTACTTTAAGTGGCCCATTTCAGAATGATGTATATTCTAATATTGGATTAATTGACTTCATAATCATTGACTTCATGTGTATGTCAGTAAATTTACAGGTGGTAAAGATGAGGCTAATTTAACAACATAATGCACAGCGGGGAATCTTAATCTATAATAATACATCATAATTTATTATAATTTATCATTTATTATATTATATTTTGAGTTATATGAATCTGTAGATTACTATATCCATCAAATAAATGTTTAGTGAAAAGATACATATTTATTAACTATGAAAACTGTAAAGTAACATAAGAAAATAATACTAAAGTATGAGAACATCAAATATTCACTATAGTATTTGGATATTTTCCACCACTTGGCACAAAATCACAACAATTACACATAATGAGAATCATTTACTGCTTCACAAAGTTAATTTTTGCTTCAGGACTTATTTTATACTGTGTATTTAATACAGTTGTATGTGTTGTTCACATTCTACATCTGTATTTAAAAGCACAACACTAACTTTATCTTCCATGTTAGTATTATAACAGCATCAGTCACTGTCCATCTTCTGACTCTGTTATATTCACACAGATTTAATGCATCAACAACCTGTTCTCAAACTGTTTCTCATTTTATACTGTACCTGCATGAATTTTGATGATTTGGTTTGAAGGTAAATATTCCGTGTGAAAGATGTATAACTGTCAGAGTTAAATCTCTTAGCTTCATTTCCTCATGTTGACAGAATACACGTATTTAAAAATGCGAGGATTTGAGTTCCTGCAGAATGTGAATGAGTAACTGGTGTTGGAAGTGTGCTTGCGACATCTAGTGGACAAAGCAACTTATAGCTGGTGCAACGCACTTTGGGCAAGAGGATGAATAACGGAGCTGGACTTCAGAGTTGAACTTTGCATGTTTCATTTTTTAAATAGGTTTATAGTTTTTCCATCATAGTTGATTGAATCACATCGACAAGTGCAAACACGGCTTAAAAAATCTGCTGCAAAGTGAAAAGAATGAACATAAAAGCATCAATTCTTTTAAATGGTGGAGCCCATAATACCCCTGATTTTCAGAATAAAGATCTGTACATGATTCTCAGAAAGATTTATGAAAACATTGGATAATCTGCCTTAGCTCCTGGATCTACACCTTAATCTGCTTCCACAACCAAATGTAATGGGTTGTTCTCAGGCCTAGGCCTCAACCCTCCACTACAGCTGACAAATAAACCAACAAACACACACACGAACAAACACACACGGGTGAAGTCATAACTTTCTCGGTGGACATAAATAGAAATTTGAAAATGCAGAGGAACGTCAAAGAAATTGTTCTACATCCATACGACCCTCATGATTCAGTTAGCTTAGCTTAGCACAAAGACTGGAATCAGAGGGAAACAGCTAGCCTGGTGGTTCGTACACGGCTGGTGAGAGCTTGTCAAGAAATAGTTTGGCCTCCTTAGCCTCCATGAATCAAAAACAGGTTGATTTTTATATATTTTTGGTTTGTGCTACAGACAAATTACACATGTAAACTTTAGAGGAGGTGGATTGTCGAAGGCCAACTTTGGAGCGAGCCGCGCTACCTCCACCTCGGACACCTTACTCAACACACAGGTAAAGTTTCAAAGTCACACAGGACATCGGGTGCTGCAGAAATCTCCAGACTTAAACAGCCGGTAGGTGTTGACCAGCGGGAACATGGTGACCGAGCCGACCAAGGAGCCCATCTGCGATGCGGCTCCGCACCAAACCAGGGCGCTGTGGCTGCGGTCCCTCAGGATCACGGCCACCATCACTTTCACGTAAGATGTCGTTCCAGTGAAGAAGAGCCACGACAGCACCTGGGTCAGAGCACAAGAGCAAAGTGGAAATCAGCAGCTCGTCTAGATAATGATCTGGAAAATCTAAATGTTGATATCTCAGCCTCATCATCTGTTGTGGGCGTGAGCAGAGTGGCTCAACACTCAGGTTTTCTATCAAGGATTTGTAGAATTTGTTTCCCCCCCATAAAACCGCACAACCTCTTCCACTTACAATGATCACCTCTCCCTCGACAGTACCCTGCAGCAACGGACATGGACTCATGGCAGCCATAGCCATGTTGTAGCTGCCAAATCCTGCCCCAAGCATCGCCAGCCCACCGAGAAACACCAGTGACCTGAGAACAGGGGGTTAGTTATCAGCAGCGGTTTCTAGGAACATGATAACAGATGGTCGGAGCAACAGAGGTCAAAGATGTTTTCAAATCTGTTTTCTGCTCATGGCCACTACGAGATAAGGAATGAGGGAATAACATTGTATATGATGGTCCTGGATTTATGCTTCATTAATATCAAAAGTCCAGCTTCAAAGATATTGTAAGACTTCACTGGCCTGAATTGCTCTAATATGAAGTTCAATTCCCTCTTATTGTTTTCATAAACTTTGCTCGCTTGATAAACTGCAGTGAATAGAAACACAATAAGGTTATTTTCTAGACGATAACTTCAGAAGATGCATCTATTAGCTTTAGGGCTTAAAGGGTCGTGCGCCTCAAGCCTCTATTTCAATGAAATGATAGAAACAGAACCCACTTTTCGTTATAGAAAGAAACACTAAGCACTCGTCCTGCTGAAGCTGTCAGTGATGGCCAGTGACCCTTTTCATTGCAAATTGAAAGACTATTTAAAAGGCACCATTAGATTTTTACCTGTTTGGGAAGAACATTGCGATGGTGCAAGCCACCGGGTTGGCCACTGACGCCAGAGCGGCCGTGAGGTGATAGGCGAGGTTTCCATATGGCATACAGGAGTAGGTCTGCACGGAGGGCAGCACGCCGTTGGTGGCAGCATTAACCAACACCACCAGAGTGTAGATGAAGGTGAGCTGGTACGTGGAGAGCTGGGGAGCAGCCGGCAGAGTCTTGTCCTTGACTTCACCCTCACCCTGGCCCTTCACAGCCACTCCATCAGTGTCTGCTCCGGGGTTATCCAGGCCGGAGCTGACAGCTCCCTCAGTGTCTGGCATGAGGTTCTCCGTGGACAGCTCGAATGTTCGGGGAAGTTTGTTCAGAGCGACAAAAGCTGCCAGGCTTACGGACATCATGACTGCGAGGAAGGCGAAAAACACCTCGATGGAGAAGTTGGGAGGAAGATACTCAGTGTGTGAGCCGGACACGTTTCCATCGGTGTGGTTTCCCTCCGTCCGATTGGAGTCGACACACCTCGCGATGCCCACACCTTGTGCCAGAGCGACTACACCAGGAATGAAACCACTCAGCCCTTCTCCGAAAAAATACGTGGTGATGTACTTTGCTGGCAGCTGCGTCATGAAAGGCATGAAGGTCACTGAGGAGGTGCAGTCCACCAGGGAGAGGAAGAAGGTGATGATGAAGAAGGCCAAGCTGTATGATGCCCCAGCCACGATCGATGTGGTGTCCCAGAAGACAGCCAGCAGGATGCAGGACACCACACCGATGGAGAGGATGGTGTAGATGACCACACGCTCTTTGTGAGGACCAGGGCACAGCTTGTGCATGAGGGTCACCAGCAGAGGTCCCAGGTTGGCCAGCTGGATGATGACCGTCAGGTACGAGGGGAGATCCCAGCCCTCGGGGAGAGAGTTGACGATGAGCGGCAGTTCCACCCACAGGCCGTTCACTGCCACCCAGGAGCCCAGGCCGAAGGCACAGGCCAGCACGTGGATGAGGAGAGACATGCTGCAGCTGGATCAGTCTGATGAGCCCCTGAACACAAGACACGAATCAGAGACTGGGACTTATTCAGTGGTGATTTACTAGCTAGAATAAATGTTCGACCAGCAACATGACCTCAAAGTAACAGAAGTACTCTCCCACTACTGACTTTTAATTACTATATGATGTTATAAATGCTGATATCTGATGCATCAAACTGTAAATAAAATATGATTGTACAGCTGCTCAAGATGAAGGAAGTTGCAACTACGTTATGTAAAGTTCAGCAGTTTATACAAGTGGTTCCCAACCTCAGGCTGGGGACCTGTGAAAGGGTCAGAGGATGAATCTGAGAGTTCCTGAGATGATTCATTTGAGAAGAGACAAGAAACAAATCACTGCTTTGCATTTATTTATCTTCATTTTTTGCTGTGAAATATTAAATAATTGTACTTCTAATTGAAACTAAGTGTGGAATGACTCTTTAAAGGGGAATTCCACTTCCATCTTCCTCCAACAATCCCAGTCTCAAGACATGAGAGCGAAACACAATATTTCTCATTTCTGCTTCCAAGTGTTCATCTATTCTGCTTCACACTTGGCATGTGTATTGTTCAGGGCCAGAGGAAGTGCGATTTGGACACATGATCAGTGCAATATTAATTATAGACATTAAAGCGTGAAGAAGTGCAGCTTCGGGGTTCTGTGGACTGAGTTCTGAAGCTGGTCTTGATCTGCTGTGACTCAATCACCGCAGGTCACTTTAACAGCTCCAGAGAGAGAAGCTGCCACCGGCATCACCACAGGTCAAACACCCTGTTCCAACCAGGCCAGGTTTACAACAGGCGCTGCACTCGTTGATGTAACAAGTCAAGTCAAGGACAAGTGTGTTTCTATCAGAGACCGATCAGCTGGAGAATCAAGCTTCTCCTGAACTGGTGTTGTTTCAGTTCACACACACAGAGGACGCCACTGGTGTGTGACAAGCAGCTGATTCAGGTTTCACATCCCTTTTGCACGTTGTTGAGGAATCCAACAAACATTGTGTGTGCTGTCATGCTTTGTTTCTCAGACAATGTCATGTGCAAGTGCCCACCTGACTCATACACAGGTTCAACAAAATCCAGTCACACAAAAACACAACAGGATGCCCGATTATGTGATACAACAATGTGATCCCTTGAGATCCTGGTTAGAAAAATCTAGTCTAAGAACATACTCTCATGTTGTCAGGAAACCACGTGGACATGTACTCACAAGTGTCTTCAGCCCCTGGAGGTGGTGAGTGCGTCTTCCTGTCAACTTGTGTAGAAGCTACTGACAGATCTCCCTTGGCCGCTCTCACACACACAAACACTGATGGGAATCACATGGCTCCTGGGTAGGTCAGAGTCCACTGCAACCACTGATCAGCCACACTGGATAACAAGAGGACAGTGTTTCAATCCACTGAGATTCCTCCACTGCACACACCTCTTCACTGGGTCACGTCAGGGAAGCACATTTTTGCTTGTGCAGAAAAAATATAAATGGGCTGGAGCGGTAGGAAGATAGAGATCACAGGGGGAGGTGGAGAATTAAATTTTGAGTTCAGAAAAGAACAGGATATGGTTTTATAGAAGATTATATAAATGTCCTTCTCAGAGTCAGACATATAACGTACAGACAGGAAGTCTTTAAGTCTGTTCATGTAACATACACACTTCCTGTCTGTACGTTACATGTCTGACTCTGAGAAGGACGTTTGACGTAATAATTGCATTTTGCCAAATTCCCGTAGCTGATCTGTGGAGCTCTTTAAAGATTCGTCCTCTCCTATACTGGCTTTTCTGTCCTGTAATCTTACTGGTTTCCAAAATACACCTGTGTGTTGTTATCAGTGCGTTTTATCAGACACATTTTCCCTCCAATTTGATCCATAAGGTCAAACTCCAGAGAAGCAGCTCTTATGCCTGCAACGGCCACAACTGTCCAGAGGGGCGACATGCACCATGTGATCTGTGTCTCAGACCTCGGGATGTTAATTTGTTGATATCAAACAGTGACTGCGATGGTTTCGAGTATTGTGTAACAAATGGTTGCTAAATTAGTTCAGGGAAGTAAACACTTCTTCATTTCTCCTCAGCAGACATTACTCTCATCACCTGCCTTCAACAGCTGGACTCACGCACAGGACTGGTTGTGTTTGAATTAGCATTATTTCCCTTTATCCAATAAAATAATATTCATTTGTATTGCACTTTAACTAAACAAGGTTATAAGGTGCTTCACAAAATCTATGGCGTTTCAGTAACCAACAATAATATATATGGCCCCTAAATGATGTTAATAGGGATAAGGAAAAAATATATATATAATAATAATAATGATAAATCACTAACATCATCAATCAATGGCCGGATCTGCTTCTCTTTGGTGATGGGTCTGATGTCAGATGGTCGTGGTGGTAATGATTATGATGATTATACCCACCATAGTATCATCATCCAGATTTTAACCAGTCAGTCTTCACAGGAATCCGTTTGGGAAAAGAACAGCTCACAGCAGTAGGATGCAAACTTCTAACCATGTCTCCTCAACATAGGAAAATCCTCGGGATGCACAGAGAACAGGAGGAGGCTGTTGTACCGAGGTAACTCAGAGATTTCATGTTGTAGGTCGTCAGGCATGAACTGGTTCCACGTTTACTGGCGTAGAGAATGTCCTTAATTCCTTTGGTTTGCTTTTCGTGACCTGAAACTCAGTTAATCTAATCTTCCTGGAGGGGTTTTGCAAACACAGCCGCATATTCAGATCCCACAGTCGGCTTTTCTTGCTACGGAGAAGGTAAATGAAGTGTTTCCCCTTATCCAGCGTGCACAGGCAGCCACACCATGCAGATACACGGCTGTGCAGAAACAGCTCTGATGTTTCAGATTGTGTAGGAACAAGAATCTGACACTTTGGAACAATTGTACTTTGTCCAGCGCTGGCAGCTCGGCAGTGGCAACACTCGTGGGTGTTGCCAGGAGAAAACTGCCTTCAGGGCTTTAGAAGCTTTCTTCAGTTTTCTGTCCCTGCTTGTTGAAGTTAGAGCAACAGAACTACTTAAGTTTAGAAAAAGATTTAATAGATCTCATTTCTATTTTATAATGTTTATCCAGTAGGTTTTCAGTTTGTGTTCACAATAGAAAAGTGACAACGTACTCAGCATGACTCTGTGCCTATGCTATCAGCTCTGTGGTTATCTACTTGAAGGTTGCGAAACTAAAAGCTGCAGTCAGTAGTTAGTGTCTTCTCAGCATAATAGTATAGCTCCTTAGTATGCTAACATTTGATAATCTTCACTAAACATTGTAGTAAATCTGAGGGTGAACTGTCGGACAAATAATCATTTTGACCTGATTATGGAGCTGAATTGAAATAAGAAGTTAAGGGCTAAATCCAAGGTCTTGACGTTTAGCTCGAAGGGAGCAACATGTCTACATTTCACAACAGTCCAAACCAAGCATTACACCCAAAACCACAAGGGAAACTCATCGTGCCTTAAACTGGTCTGAGCTTGCGTCACATTTCCAAATATTCCGTTTGGGTCATTCAAGCACATTTGTTATTTATAAACAAAACAATGCTTCCAGTCGCTCTGCAGAAACACTGCATTTAAACTTTCATGAGTGATCAACAACGCAAGTGCGTGAAGTAAGATTTATGAATGACGTGGAGAAAGAAACACGACTTGTCACATTAAGAAGCAAAGATCAGATTCACAGGTCGGAAAACTCCTCTGACGTGACACAGGACCAAAAGAGGGAGCCGATTCTACTTTTACTTTCAAGCCTGGTTTAACTGGGACTAATGCCAAGCTAAAGCAGATATTCAGGCTATGCTCATATAGATATTAAGATCAGATATAGTGGTGTAGATAAGAATGTTCACTTTGAACAGTTCTTACACAGAAGGAAAGAAAACGTGAGGTCAAGGCGACCACTTCTTGGAGCTTTGCCGAGATGCAGTCGTGCATTTATTTGAAAATAAAGTGTGCCAGCCCATGTCAACAAACACTGAAGTGAAGTAAATATTTAATTTGTCAGGTTAAACTTGATTTGCATATCAGGGTTTGGAGGTGAAGAAGATTATTCTGTGATTTACAGCAACACACCGTCTCGTGAACCACGTGCAGCTGTGTTAAGAGGACGTTTTTTTTATGTTACAAAAAGGCAACAGACAAAGAGGTACACTCAATAAGATTATTTATGTTATTGTACAATCTGCATTATTTTTAACAAATAATAATAAAAAGAAGATTAGTAAGATGTACAGTATTCGAATGATCATATCTGGTGTGGACTGAGGACTCCGCCTGGCTCGTCACATCGAGTCCGCCCAGAGCTCCAGTGATGGGGGAGGGAGGGGGGGGGGCGGGGCCTGGAATGAATTTTTCATGAGTGCTCTAATATATGAGTGTGTGGGTGTGTGTGCGTGTATGCTTTTCTTTGTTTCTGTGTGTGTGTGTGTGTGTGTATGCTTTTCTTTGTTTCTGTGTGTGTGTGTGTGTGTGTACATGCTCAGCCAAGGTATCGGCAGGAGGTGGAATGTCACATGGCGGATGATGGTGGGGGATAAAAGGGATGAAAGTAAATGATAAGAGTCGAAGGGAGCGGGAAGGAGGAGAAGAAGAGGAGGAGAAAAAGATGGAGCCAGACGTGGAAGGGGCTCAGTTGCTGTAGATCTGGCCCTCAGGCGGCTGAGGAAGCTTCATGTTCTCCTTGCACGTCATGAGCCGCCGCAGCTCCAGCAGCACCATCCGGATGCTGTAGGAGTTCTGCCACTTGGATAGTGCACTCACCGCATGCATGTCAACCTGGAGGACAGACCAGTAAGGATTGATATGATGCCTCCAGCTCTCCCATAATGATTTTGTGTTGCAGTCAGAAAACGTCTGTCTTAGCTTCTATTTTTCCAAATGGCCAAAATGTTAGAAATTAGATCGTTTGACACTTTACAGTCACATGAGTTCCTTTATCTTCCAATCTGTTTTTTACTGAAACAGGCCCCCCCCCACAAGGTAAAAACTAACGTAATAAAATATTCACTAACATATAAATTGGTAGGTGTTGTGTTGCTGCATTTGAACAACAGCACAAAGGAGCACAATCACTCTTAGAGGTAAGAATTAATAATACATCCTACAGATTGAGTGGAACTGATCTCAGAACAAGATCAAGAGCATCATACACGACATGACACAGACTAACAGCCGCCGTAGAAGGTTTACATACCACACCGCTGGAGGTGTGCACGCCATTCAAGTTTATCTTTGTCACGAATTTGACAAACGGTGGGACCTCTGGGTATCCCGGCCCACATTCAACCTTCAGATTGTACATCCTGTTTTCAAAGCTCGTCTGTGGACAGAAACCAGAGGTCAGAGGTCAGCACAGGAAACATCAACAAACAGCACAAGAGTCGTTTTCAGGTGTGAAATGAGGTTTTGTAAACTCTAGTCTGTCATAAGATAATATCCAACCTCCTCTGGAAAAATGTCCTAATCTACTGAGGGCTGTTAATATTCAGTACAGATGCATAATTAGCAGCAGCATTCAAAATAATGAATGCTAAAATGTTGATTGCAAAAAGGAATTCATAATGGAGGCGTAAACCTGTGGCTTCCTGTTATTTTGTGATAATGTGTGGTGATAAATCCTCTTCACTTAATTATTTTATTGCTCCATCGCCTCAAATTCACTTTGCTAATTAATGCAGCATCGTTCACCAGTCTCCCTTTGCACCAGTTTAAACACCCCAGCAGAGACATTCACTCCCAGCAGCAGACACTTGAGACCCTGTGCTGACAGGACAGTTTGTCTCCCCCCCCTCTGATGAGGACAGTGCAGCGGAGCCACCACTCACCCTCTGAGGCCCGAGGATCACTCCTCTCCACCGGGTTAAGGTCATGTCCTCGTCATCCTCCAGACCCCAGCTCACCGTCCCGTCTCCCACACCCTTCTGACCTTCCTCCAGCTCTTCCAGGAGCCGGAAATTGCGAGGAACTTTAACGCCTGTGTGGAGGAGAAACATAAAACGCTGTTACACCCAAACCTGGCTGCACCCTGTCCTACACGACAGGTGGGGTTAGCTCCCATCAGCCAAACACAGGAACAACCAGTAACAGTGAACCAGTCTCATCTTGATTTGACCCCCTGTCCTCGGCCTTCAGGGAGAGAGACACGTTATTCACTAGCTCCGGTGAAACGTGAGGCCGTGACGGTGCTGCATCGCCCGGCCTCTGCAGTGAGGTGTGATGGGGCCGCTGCACCGGGCCACCATGCAAACACGGCGGCACCGACCCGGCTTCACAGCTCCACTGACCGTCAGTTCCCTCCACTGACAGCCGGTGTGTCTGTGCTACTGACACGAAGCAGCCACAGCTGCACAGTGCGGATCCACCGCGGCTTGTTATTGACGAGGTTGTTTTTGTTGTACACACATCCGCCATCGGGTCCCTGCTCAATACCGCAAATAAGCTAACACCGCCCGGTCGTAGGAGGAGCTGCGGCTCGGTTCCCAGTTCGGATCGCGTCAGTAACTGGAAACCAACACGTTACACCGTCATATACACGAGCGCACGTGCTGTAAAACACCCGCATCGCTCCGACCGACGTGGAATCCTATCTATCAACAGTCGTTCTGTCCCATCCTCGCATCCAGATCAACTCACGCTAGCTTAGCTAACACGGCTCTTCCTATTCATTCTCTGCGGCGGCTCCGCGTTAGCATGTAGCTTAGCGCGGAGCCGCCGCGTCACAACCCGGTCATGCCTCTAATGGAGCCTGTTCGCTGCGGAGCCGGTGAATCACGGAGCCGGTGAATCAGCGACATCTTCTCATTGTCATTTCTTTTTTCTGGATAATTTACCTGATCCGGCGGCGACCGCCATCTTGTCGCTGCTCAGCGGGGGCGCGCACGTTGTTTTACCATTGTGGCCGACGGGTGGTGCGCGCGCGCGGAAGAAACGCAAAGCATCTCGGGGTGTGTAGTTTCTCAGAGAATCAAAGCGAGGCCTGAGAAACTGTTGATGTCACGTGTTATTATATTTTTCACAGTGAGAAAGTACCAGTAAGTACGTTTAATGGTTTTAATTAATTGGTTTAAAGAAGATGCTTACATTTGTCCTGTTAAATTTTGCAAATTTAAGTTTATTAGGCCTCAGGTGACATGTTGCTTCCGTACTTTAACATGTACAATCAGTGGAGTTTTAATTACTCTATTACTAGTTTATTTTATTACGTTTTTACCACATGCGTCACCCTGCTGCTGGAAACGCACTCTAGGACAAATGTTAATAAATCTACATCCTCATATTGTAGTGTTTACTCTCGTAAACCTGTTAAAGTTCATTAATTAGGCGTAGAAATATATAAAAAATAAAGATATGGAGATATATGTCAAGTAGGAGCCCATAAGCTCAAGTCTATGTTCCATAAACCACATAGAGAAATAGAAACATCTTGAAGAAAGGAGTAAAACAGTTTTTTTCTGAATTTGGTGCCTTTGTGGTATTTGTTGACTGTAAAAAAAAATATCACGGTATTATCCTTTAAATAGAGATAGAGGTTCACTTCCCAACAGGTTCTTGCCTTTTTTAACATAGGATTTATAACAAATAAAACACATTGTTTTTGTCACTGTGACAAGTCAAAATATCATCTTCAAAAACTATAAACACCTAACGGAGTGAGTAAAGCATCTTTAAGCTAAAGCAGGGAAAGAAAGAACGGCATGAGACAAAACGAGAAGCAGCAATTATCAATTGTTTATTTCAGTTGACTTATAAATACAGTTTAATATATACATTGTAAGTCTCCCACATGGAAGACAACAAAAAGGCATCGAGGCATTATTCTGATATCTAAAACTCCATCACCACCAGCCAATATAACCAACTACAACATCCATTTGGGTTCTGCCTCCGAAGAAGAAGAGAGAGGCAAACGAGGGGCAATTTAAAGTCAGCCGGTGAATTGTTTTTTCCCACATTGTCGGCAAGATTTACAATAAATCAATCAGGGAGAGAATAAGGCAATTCAATATAAAGTCTAGGGTTCATTACAAAACCAATTTGAACACAGCATGTCAAACATACCAACAATTACCGCCCACTGACAACTTCATTTGCTTTCACAAAATAGTTTCCGGTGGGAACAATATTGAATTAAACGCACATTGTCACAAAATACCCTTCAAGTCCACTAATGAAAGCCCATTGTCTTTAAGCAGAAAAAACCACACACAGCTTAATCTCAACAACAAGAGGCCAAGTTAACTTCACTGATAAATGGCTACAACAGAACCTCTTCTGTATTTTATATCGTTCAACTACATTGCCAAAAGAATCGGACACAAATAAGTGATTGAAACAACTTTTATCCAATAAATAACGTCTCTAACTTCTACTCATGGGGGGGTTTTGTCTCGTCTTGTTTTGTTTCCAATTCATATTAAACTACTTTACTCAGCTTAACCACAATCCTGAGATCATCTGGAGAATCAGAATGAAGAATAAGTCGATACATGTTACAGCCTTAAAAAGCAATGAAAGCAAGTCTGTATCCAAGCAAAGATTATTCTAGTATGAGTTCAACATATTTAATGTAAATTTTGTCCAAACTTATCATGGTCAATCTGGTCTAAAATCTAACCCTGTGCTAGTTTCACAAAAAAACACAAAATACCCTTATCATTACTTTTTTTATCTTACCACAAAAAGGCAATTAACTGAAGCACTAAAACATTCAGCGGCGCCAACGCAAAATTTGCTCTTAGTATAAAGTTGAGTGTCTCACGGCAGTAACCTATGCTCGTAATAATGTTGTCTAATCAATAATGAATTACCAGGACTACAATCTGAACCTAGGCCTTAAAACTTTGATGCAGAGACACATGATGCCAATCGTTTTACCAGCAAACATTTCACTCGCCCACAGTGAACTGCATCTCACAATACTACTCTACGAGTACAATGCAATGTGTCATGTACTTCTGCTGTTGACCTGCGGTGAACAATTGTTTCTAATCAAGTAAAAAGGATTCAAAAACCGTAATATCACATGATACATAACAGAATTTTGGTTTCAAAGTTAAGTACAACTATGATTAAATTACCTACTGAGAGTTTAACGCCAGAAGCTTGATAATTAAGACTTGAACCTGGTGAACCCGACTGAACGAGGTCAGCTTCTCCCATTTCAACCTGAACATCTTCATCACGCTTTCCTTGGAATGAAGGTAAAATTTTGGTTTGTCAAACCCCGGGACAATTCTGTAAAAGTTTGGGCTCATGTTTTCAAAGAGGTGAGAATTAATTTGATCTGGAGTGAGCATGATCCTCATGGTCCGTGTTAGTTTAACACAAACCCAAAAGGAAAGCTGGTGACCTGGTGTATTGCTTCCACAAGCAGACATGCTCTACACATGCACTCCTACGTCTGTGACATCTTCATCAGCTAAAGTAATTTTGTCATGCAGTTTGTTAAGTAGGTACATTTCAGAACTCCAGTTCCCCAAACTAAGTAAATATGTGTAAACTATTAAATAGAAAGGCATTTGAACCTAATCATGAGTTAAGACGTATAAGGGCCTCTTATTACAATGCATAGGTATTCGCTGTACAATACATTTACAGATTAGTAACTAAAGCATAAAAAAAAGAAAAAAAAAGGAGTGAAGAAAGTCCTGCCTCGTCAACCTTCACTGAAGCCCTTGTAACATCCCCAGCTCAACTTGTCACAGTTACCAAGACGTCGACACCACTCACTGGGAATGTTTCACTCTGACACTGACAGTTACTTCTCACATTACAAAAGAAAAAGAAAGATATGAGGAACAGAGACAGTTGATCCGTTTACACCCGGCATTACAAGACGTCTCAAATCCAGATTGTGTCTAGATGTGATTTCACCTGATCATATTTACATCTGGTATTAATGTCCCCAGTGTCCACATTGAGATTCATTTGAGATCTGTCCAGCTCAGGTCACATCTTCCTCTTGTTTGCATGAGAAACGGCACAAAAATATATGAAAAGGAAGATGGTATCCATTAGTGACGCTGTGTTATTGTGTCTGATGTTTTTCCATTAGTCTCCTCTTCACTCAATCCACAGGTGTGGTGAATAATAAGGTGGAGAGCTCTGCCTCAGGTTTACTGGCTCACGGCTGCTAACTGCTGAGCTGCTGCTACCTCGCTGGTTCAGAACAGTCATGGGAGATTATTAGTTCCACCCCTGAAGTCATTGAATGTGGACTAACAACATAATAGCATGAAGACTTGTGTTCAATATGGTCACAATACGTCCCCGACAACCTCCAGAGAGGGCTTAGCCAATCAGATCACAATCCGTCCTCAATGGATCCTTTGTGGCTGTTCTGTTAATGTGGTGAAGCACCACCTGATCGACCAGAACGTGTTCTAATGCCAGGTGTAAATGGAGTTAACGTTACATACAGTTGGCACATTACTTTGCAGGATCCGTGTCTGACTAACTGAGACACAAACCCCGGACAGACGCAGAAGAAGTGCTGCACATTAAACAAAAACAGAACAACAATAGACACAAGAGCTGCATTTACAGAGCGTTAAGGCAACTAGACATAACTGCACACGGCCTCTTTCCCAAAGAACTGTCTCTCTACCCAAAAATGCTTTTCTCCTTGGACAAAGCGATCATCTGGAAAGACTATAGGGCCAGAATGACTCAGCACATCAACAGCATTATATATAAGTATAGTTTTCTAATTGTCTAGCAGCCACATTAACAAGCGTTCCCTACTGTACGTCCCCATGAAGCCTAAAAATGTCTCATCTGCTGTGTTTGGAACCAATGATATCTAAAAAGAATGAAACAAAAAGAAAACCTCTGCTAAATATCTGACAGTTATATTGTTTATTTTGTAAAAATATGTGGTCTATCATGCTGGTGTGTAGTTTGGCTGTTAAGTGGGACTGACTCTTCTAATGTAGCTTATCACTGTCTCAGTTCTACTTAACTATTTAACTGGCTGCATCGTGACTTTTAGAGAGTCACTAGAATAAACAAAGGGAACTGTTAACACTGAAGAAAAACCCCCTAAACCTATCATCATCTCACCTTTTAAAACATTCGGGAAATGTAACAGTAATCAACTGATTTGTTCTTTAGTCTTCAACATTCTGTATCCCAGCTCTACGGCTTACTATGGCCTAATTCCACGTTTAATACTTCAAATCAAATAGACCCTTAATGAGGTGGAGATGAAACGACTGATCCAGAGAAAATAAAGAAGAAGTGCTAAATATAAGATCCATCAACTCTCGAGATGAACAGTTGTGGCTCTGGAGGAGATAAAGGCGAGTGCTCAACGTTCAAGAATCCTTTCATGGGATCGTTTGATTTATCTGACATGAGGAAAATGCTTCAATCCCCCTGGACAGCGATTTCAAATTAAACCTGTGTATGTCTCCGAAAGAAAAGTGATGAGTGAAGTTAAATATACAGTAAGTTAAAGATATATTGCAGTTTTAAACAATGATCTCCATGAGCAAGTAAATTAGAAATTCAATCAACAAAGCCCTCCTCTTGAATAACAGACAAAATGTGCAAGACTTAAAGCTATGGCATCAGAAACTGTTTGTTAGTTTTCCTTCCTATGGATTACAGTTTAAGTGAGGCAAAAGAGGGGATGAGAAGCCTGGACGGAGCCAGCATCTTCTGAGGTAGGGTGCCGTTAGCCTGCAGCGTTACTTGACTTTCTGAGCCCATTTCAGGTCGTCGGACCGGGGCTTCTCGCCCGTCACACCCTGGATGAGATCCTCCAGGTTCTTCCAGAAACACAGCTTCTCCAGTGGGTAGTTCAGCCAACCTGCAGAGACAAAGCTCAGTGACCAATCTGCCCTCAGGTCTTCAAAAACCTCATGGCTAACTCTGTCATCAGGAGGTAAGAGGACGAACCTGTGGTGATGCAGAAGTACGTCTCGTGAGGAGAGACGTGATGGATGCGGTGGTGCTTGCGGGGGAGGATGATGTGGAGGTCCTGTAGCAACACGACCCAACCTGGGAGGCCGAAGTACGTGTGTGACCACTTGTGGATCTGGTTGGTGAGGGTCACAAAGATGGCTAGTGCCATCAAATAGCAGTACCAGGGGTAGTTACGGTAAACGTCCGCTGCAATGGAAGAAGACAGACACAAGTTGAGAGAGAAACTCATTTGCCGTCTGTCAGGTTCATTCAAAAAAGCAGTTTAGATCAGATTACAGCATTTTTAAGAGGCAGGAGACATCAGGCTGGGTTTGTTGATATAAAAACACACCAGGGGAGAGGACGAGGAAGTTGAAGGCCATGTTTGCAAGAGGGACAATGGTCAACATGCAGTTGTCCCCATTGGTCTCAATGAAGTCGTGACGGGTGATGGCTGTGGGGTCAATGTGGTGCTCTCTAAATGGTCGTATAAAGGCCTGCAGGTCAGATCAGACACAGAAATACACTTTGTAAATGCAGGAAAGATTTATGTTCAGCTCAAAAACAGATTATTTGGAGTATATACAACTGATTCTAGATTTGAAAAATGAATGCATACCTTTCCAAAGATGGGTAGATCTACTGATCCCCATGTGTCGGCCCCCCAGTGAACAAGACCTGATGCAAAGTCTGCGGTGAGAATTCCTGCCACTGGAAATTTGTTTGAGGACGAGAAGATAAGAGAAAGCATCGTAAATTAAAGGAGAACAAACAACACTTGTTTTGAATGCAAATCTGGAAAAAAACAAAGAACTAATCCGACACTGAACAACAGGACCTTACATAGATACATACATACATTCTTCAGTCAGCACTTACCAATGCCCAACACAATGTACCACAAATGCCCGAGATGGAAGTTGGCAAGGAGGTGAATGAAATTGAAGGCCATGAGAGAGAAGCAGAGGACGACACAGATCACTTCTTGACATCTTTTGCCTGAAAGAAAAAAACAAGAGCTAAACATATTAGTACAACTTCAGCGCATGAGCCTGCTGCTTGTTTCCTGATAAGATTATTGATTTTGTAATATCTCCAGGTCACAGCAACTGAACTGGATGTGACCCTCATGTCAAATCAAACTAATGTCCAAAGGTAAGCAATCCAGTCAGCAGGGTTAATAATCAGATGCTTCTTTACAACAGTGACACTCAGTTGGCAAACATTCCTCTGCACGTAGGATGTGACATGATGCAGTGGAGCAGCTGGACCTGAAAGACACGTGCACGCCCCACAGAAAGACACTACACATGCTCCCACCAAGAGAAACCCCACCATTAGCCAGCAAGAGTCTAATTCACCACATTTATTAGAGCTCCCAGATTCTGATCCTCTTGAGCAAAGATAGATTACTGACCGAGCAGCTGGGCCTCTATGTGGCTGTTTGCAAAGTGGCCACAGAGAAAAGTTAACAAATATAAGAGACACAAAAATAAACATAAAGATGCTCACAAGTCTTTGTTGCATCATATATATTTGATCTAATTAGCTTTGGTTTCACGCTCCAGTTTAGGGAGGGCACTAGAGACGTTTGTAGGTCATGATTATCCTGTCGTCCTCTCCTATGTGGCTGCATCTACCTATAAATGACAGGGCTGGTTCATTTAGGTAATATAGTCGCCACAATATTACCATTATATTATTATTGCGAGCATAAACAAGTTGAGGTGCAGCGCCTGACATGAAACGGGCCAAATGAGTGTCATCATTGTTCAAACACTTTATCGTTGGAGATGAAGACTACAAGCTGCTCACTCTTCTTACGCTTCTTCTATGGTTTAGGGCAGATGTGTGAACTTCCTGCGGTCGCTCTGAAAGTTGTAGCTCTCCCCAAAATCTGAGTGAAGATCTCAGCTGCTCACAAGGTGTCCAGTGTTCTACAACAGGCGGTGAGGTCATTCACTTTAATACTTGTGAATTATTCAGTGCGTATATTGTTTATATTAGATTGTTTTTGTCCTGTTGATAGTTTGCAAACAGTGTAGTGACTCGGTAAGCTAGTTAGTTAGATGATCAGTCTTCTAGTTTGTTTGTTAGGAACTCAGTTACTTGGTGACTTTGTTAGTTACTTGGTCACTCTGTTAGTTACTTGGTTACTCTGTTAGTTACTTGGTTACTCTGTTAGTTACTTTTTTACTCAGCTGGTTGTGATGCCTGTTCAGTGAGTTTCAGTCTGCAGGCAAACTCTCAGTAAGTTTGTTTGTTAGTTACTCAGTTAATTAGCTAGTTATTCAGTTAATTAGCTAGTTACTCAGCTACCCAGCTACTCAGTTAGTTAGTTAGTTAGTTAGCTAGTTGGTTGTGATGGCTGCTCAGTGAGTTCAGTCTACAGGTTGACTCTCAGTAAGTTTGTTTGTTAGTTACTCAGTTAGTTAGCTAGTTACTCAGTTAGTTACTCAGTTAATTAGCTAGTCACTCAGTTAGTTAGCTAGTTACTCAGTTAGTTAGTTAGTTGGTTGTGATGGCTGCTCAGTGAGTTTCAGTCTGCGGGCTGACTCTCAGTAAACTTGTTGGTTGGTTAGTTTGTTTGTTACTCGGTTAATTAGCTAGTTACTCAGTTAGTTAGCTAGTTGGTTGTGATGGCTGCTCGGGGACTTCCAGCGGGCTGACACTGAGTCACGCCGCCGGGATTGTGACAGCTCCGGGCGGCTGCTGAACTGGTCGCTGGGGGGGGGGTGGATCCTCCGGAGAATCTGTTCCGAGCTCCAAATGTCAAACACACAACGACACTCAAACACGAATACAACCAGTTCCCTTTGTGTAGCAACAGCGGCAACACAGTGACAGTAACAAACCCACAACTGTGTCCGGTGGCTCGGTGTCGTTACATTGACCAGGTTACCGATAACCCGGTGTGTCGGTGAGTGGTCGGTCAGTAGGTGAGTGTCGGTGCGACTTGGTAACTATATACACAACCAGTCGTCACGTCACAGACACTCAAAGACACTTGAACCGGGGGAACGAGTCCCCGCGCGGATCCACTCACCTGGCGAGTAGAGGGTGGCCAGTTCCCGGGCCCCGGCGTGCTGCGGGCCCCATCTGGCCGACCCCTCGGCCCGGTCCCTGCGGCTCCGGGCTCCGTAGTTCCCCGCCACACTCGCTCTGGTTCTCCGTCCTCGCCATTTCTTCCCCGGCGGGTCCAGCCCCTTCAGTGTCTGCACTCGCGACCAGGAACCAGCGGAAGCATCGACTTTCTCAGCCCACGGTCACCGCTGAGGTCTGAGCCAATCGGGAGCGAGCCGATGAGCTCCGCAGCCAATCACCGCACGGAACAGTGTTACATACACAGTCGAGTGGCCAATGGGGGAAGCGAGGAAAAAAAGAAACCCGCATTTCCCCGGCCCCACCCGGCCTGTGTGCGCTCCGCTCTCTGCCGCTAGGTGGAGCTGTCGGTGAGCACGTGGCTTGAAACTACAATTAAACACACCTGAGCAGGTGTTTGAGCGGCTTCTGTTTCCGGCGTGATTGTGACGCTGCAGCAGCAACACGCCCCAAAACATGTCAACACAGAAACAGGTGAGCTGTTCACTGCCTAGTATGTGTTTTATATTTATACTTCCACAAACACGCCACAGAAAATCCCTTCTATGTGTGAACCTGCTTGTCAATAAAACACCGGTTCTGATTCTGACGTAAGAAGAAGCTAATTAATAGTTAATTGGCCTATTCACAGTATGTAACCTTATTAAAACAACATATTTTACAAAGTTCAGATCATAAACAAAAATACCTTTGTTAATAGATCAGGTATAAATGTATAAAAAAAAGTAATTGGCGATGTGTTTCTGCATCTTTGGATTTATCTGTAGACATTGTGAGTTTCTTTCTCAATGTCAACATTATATAATTTAAAACATCTTGGTTGTGGTGGGTTTGTGGCTTTGGGAGTGGCTTTATTGTTGTTTCTAGTATGTTTGCAGCCATTTTGTGTCTCTTGAGTAATTTTGCATGTAATGATGGATATGTTGTGTCTCTTTGTGGTTATTTTGTGTCTCTTTGGGGCCAGGCTGTAGCTGTAGTTATTGGTTTTGTGGGTATTATTTTGCCCCTTTGTGTGTCTTCATGGTTATCTTACATCTTTGTAGTCATGTTGTAACTAAGTTTATCTTTGTTTGTTTGGGGTGTATATTAAGAAATACTCTTTGTGTTCTTTTAGTTTAGTTGTTTTAACTCCATGACTTTCAGACGAGAAATATAAACAGTTAATTTCATATAGCGACTCTTTCAGTGCAGGCCTGACCTCTCAAGCCTCTGGGTCTGTGCCTTTTTGGCCCATTTATGAATCCATCCATTTGGTCTGGTTTGACCAGTTTCATATGGTTTAGTTAACTATATATTGCCATTTAAAATTGCTCTTGTAATATAGCTGAGTCACTGTTGACTTTATGACTTTCCTCCACCTCTGTTATTATCAGATGAACCTTTACCTTTACCTCATAATTGTCACCGTTCAAGTGCTCAAATATTATCAGCAAAAGTTTGAGCAAAGCTAATAAGTACATTTACCGAAGGAGTAGATTTTACAATGTGATTATTCTCAAAGAAAAGGAAATGTGTCAAAGGCTGGATACCCAACCAGGCAGGGAAGGCGACTGACCTCCAGGGGGCTCAAAAGTCCCAGGCGTAAATGTGCTTATTCATTTTCTCATGATCTGGTTTTGTTTAAGTACTTAATGTGAGAATCTAGTCTCATTTAAGACCTTTACTATTTAGATAATGTTAGATATCATTAAATATTATGATTTACCCTCTGTAACCTAAGATAGGATCCAGCCTTGTGCGTATACTGTCTATGGAGTGACCCTAATATGTCAACAGCAGTTAGCAATTAATCCAAACCAAAAAGAAAAAAACGATGACTGCTTAAATTACCAGTAAAGCCCCAAACTCAATAACGTCACAAAATAAAGTGTAACAGAGTGAATGTTTCCGGGAATGGCACCAGATGTTTTGAAGATGGACCGGAACGGAAAAGTGTTGTTGGCCACGCACCAGTGAAACAGTTTATGGAGAGATACACACATACTAAACATTTACATTTACTCTGTTGTTGTAATGTTGCTGCTGTAGATACTTGGAGCTCAGACCTCACATAAAATCCAGATCCCTCAGCTCTGATCACTAAGTGTACGACGCTGTAAACGACCAGAACTCACTGTGCATCTATTGACTTCGGATTTATTCACTCATCATGACCACACATTAAAACAAGTATAAACAATATAAACTGCGTAAACAAGTCCAAACAGTCTGTGTATTAAGCTGAAACAGGCTCAGGCAAAAGCAGGCTTTCACTTATAGCTTAACACACATTTTAATCTTATATCTGCATTCTTCCTTTTAATCCCTGTTTTGACTTTAGTGAATTTCCAAATGCCTCTCAAATCATGTTGATTTGGAAAGTGTGTTTGGTTCTGCTCTGAACCTTATTTGCATAATCGTATTATATACTAAATCATTAAATTTGAGAGCAATGGAATTTAGAATGATAGTAGCCATCAATAGCAATATAACAAAAGTCTAATATATTGATGTAATGCTTATGCATTGTGAACGCACAGTAAGGAAGTACAACCCAGAACTGATCTTCAAAGCATTTGTAACATGTTTAGTTTTATATGAAGTGTTTGACGTTCTCTTCTCAATATGAAGAGTTTAAAACCAGAACTTTCACTCAGAAGCAATAATCAGTCTTTAAACTAACTAATTTGACATTTATCTGATAATAATATACCATTAATAGCAACTGATATGGATATTTTAAACTTGATATTTTTTTTTCCATATCACCCAGCCTTTTGAGACCTCCTAATTAATGATATGAAAGGTCGTTAGACAATTTAATGTATAGTTATTCTCAAGGTTGACGCACATACCGGTAATAAGTTATGTAGGGAAGTATAAGTTAGGCAATTTCTTAGTATTAAGTAAATGCCTAGAATTATACAGGATAGCTATTGACTTTGAGACTTTCCATTTAATCTATTTATTATGTTATTTTATAATCAATCACAACCCCTAAGATTTCTCAACATAGAGCCCCTGCACATCTGTATATGATACCAAGACCAGTTTATTACACCTGAGGGAATTCACTGTGTCTGTTCTAGTTTTTTGAATCTGTTGTTCTAAGAGCAAAGGTCATCACACGTATAGGAAAATATGTTTAGAAGTAAACAAGACTATATGCATTTGACTAAACACCCACCCTGACCCTTCTGCAGTATTGGAGTGAATGCATCATCTTAGACAAACTTAACCACAAAAAAACACAACACTCCACAGAGAGACTGGTTCGAACTAGTCAGTGGATGCTGTGGGGAAACAGCTGTGTGGAGATGTGTCCAGGGGTACTTCCATCGCTGTCGTGAGGCTTATTACGCAGAACATGGTAAACAGGGTTGACTCCGGCTGCGCTGTATTTTTCCATTATTATCGAGTTGATGCGATTGGACCTGCAGGGGGCGGGACTGGACATTTTGTCAAGAAATGGTGGTTAAACGTGTCAGACGTTGTTTGGGTGAAGTTGCTGCTGCTGCTGCTGGTTTGTATTTTCACTTTTTGTTTTCATTTGAGTCGTCCCAGCTTCCTTTTCACGATAAAGTAGTGAGAGACACTGGGACACAGGGATGGTTGAGGTCATGTGGTGGATTTTGGGGGGTGCTGAGAGTCACATTGAAGGCAGTGCAGCAGCCTTGTGATTTCTGTATTCATTTGAATGGCCAAAAAAAGTTTTAAAACATTTTTTATCACAACAAATGGCAAACTTGGATTATGGGCTATTAAAAAACACAAATACATAGTAATAATCCACTTTTACACTACTTAAATCCTTTCAGTCAATTCTTAACATTATCTACTTCACGTTCGTGCATCAAATAAACAGAAATTACATGAAATTAAATTCAATATTATAAAAGTAAATACAATTTCAACTGTTTAGTTTATTTGGCCTGGCAGCTAAAGCCCTTGTGCCATTGAGGGGTGATGCAGCCCCCCCCACTTCCAGCGTCCTTGCAAAGATGTTGATGCTAACTTTTATTATTAAGACTCCGACAACACAGATGGGAATTCAATCATTTAATTTCATTTATTTGTTTATTTGAAAGGTACAATGTTCATTCATCAACAGCAGAAGAACTGTAAATGAGCCAGAGCTAGCTCCACCAGCTAATTTCATCCGTTCTCCCTGGTCAGTTTTATAAAATGGCCACCTAACTTTAAAATACAATTACACATACAAACCACATTTAGACTAATATTCAAACAGGTGAAAATAAGTAACAAATCATGTGAGACAACACACAGCAAGTAAAAACAAAGTCAGTAGTGTAATCTGCACATCATTGATTATCAATAAGCCATTTCTTCAGCTGAGCAGTCAAAGAACGATAAGTATTTACTTCTCCTATCTGCATTGGCAACAGATTCCTTATTCCAAATTGTGACGGATTCAGAAAGTGTTGACTCCTCTCCCTGCGCCGTTCAGGGCTCCTCAGAAATAATTCTCATTTCATCATTATTGGCAACTTTTGAATTTCTTATGGGAAGTTTTTGAAAAGTTTTACCTCGGTGGGGCGTCTCCAGTTCCAGCTGCTGAAACCCAACACCACCTGTAAGAAGAGCCAGAAGTTTGAGTTAGTTATTGAAAAGTGTTTTGATGTGTATAGTGTATATATATATATATATATAAATACTTATAAACAGTTGGATGTAGAAAGTTTCCGGTTGGTCCCTCGCTCTGCGCGTCACACACCTGCCCAGCTAAGCCCCACCCCTCGCTCGTAATATAACCCCACGAGACTCGCAGACCTGTCAATTCCTCCAGACCCGCGAGCACGAGCCCTTCACATCTGCTCCGCTTGAGTGTTGTGACTCCAGGGCGGGATTCGAACCCACCACCGACCGACCGACCGACACCTGAGCTCTCTCACCGCTGCCGCACATCTGGAGCTGACCTCGACCTCAGCGCTCCATGCTCCTGCAATCCGGCGGGTGTTAAGATCCATGGAAGTGGCCGGCTTCTACGAGGCGGGCGGCTTTGCTATCCACAGTAGAGACGGAGCTATCGCACCCGTGAGCGGCGGCTCGTACTGGAGGCTCGGCGACTCCATGTCGGAGCTGGGCATCGAGGAGCGGGAGAGAGCCATCGACTTCAGCGCCTACCTGGACTCGGCGCCGCACTGCCTGCAGCTGGCGGCGCACACGCAGACGCACACGCAGCAGCCGCAGCCGCAGCAGGGGGACGTTTTCTCAGATTTCCTGGCGGAGAACAAGATCAAGAGAGTTGCGGCTCAGAACTACAAGAGCTACTCGATGCTCGGCGACCTGGAGGCGAGTCAGTGCGACAGCCTGCGGGACCCCCGGGAGCCCTACTCGCTGGGCTACACGGAGCTGCAGGAGACCCGCGTGGACAGCGTGCTGAGCCCGGAGCTGGGTCGCTACCGAGCCGCTGCCGCTGCCGCCGCCGCCGCTGCTGCTGCTGCTGCGGACGGAGACGATACTCAAGAAGACTCGAAGATGGAGAACGGCTCGTCTGGGTTTGACATGAGGTCCTACCTCCACTACCAGTCCACCAGCGGCAGTCTGGGCAACATCTCCAGCGCGTCCTCGTCCTGCTCCAGCCCGCCCGGCACACCTGCCCCGGCAGGTAGGGACAGGTCCCCTTCGCACGGGGGCAAGATGTCCAGCGGCAAGGCGAAGAAGCGCCTGGACAAGGACAGTGAGGAGTACCGGCTGCGGAGGGAGAGGAACAACCGGGCCGTGAGGAAGAGCAGGGACAAAGCCAAGATGCGCAACTTGGAGACGCAGCACAAAGTCCTGGAACTGACCGCGGAGAACGACCGTTTACAGAAGCGCGTGGAGCAGCTGTCCAGAGAGCTGTCCACCCTGCGCAACCTGCTCTCTGCCACCGGACAGTGTTAGAACCCTCCAACCCCCCCACCCAACCAACCAACCCACAACCCCCCCCCCGCCCCCCCGCAGACTGCACATGGAGCCCGGGGCTTCTTGTCTAATCACTGATGGACTTTAGAGCCGCAGCTGATCCGCTGAGTGAGCGTTGAAGACGGTTTCGCGGACGCGGGTGAAGACGGCGGCCGACCACCAGTTTACAGGGACTCTTTGAATGGGACTGAGGAAGTGGGTGCATGGATTGCGCAATCGTTCACGATTCTTCACATGTCACCTTAGCTTTATTCTCAGCTGTCGTCTTATTTTTGTATTTGTGGTGTATGCAGTATTTCTGTGCAGGTTTTACATACATGCGAGTGAATTGGTACTTTTTGTGTATTCACAGCAGCGGTTGTCAAGGGAAGAGTTGTGCTGCAGTGAAATGATGCAACTCTTTGTAATAGTATTGGCAATGAATGAAATAAGTCTAATTATTTAATATTAAAAGGTGAAATGCTTTAATTGTACTTGATATTTTATGGAATTAAACAGATTTATACTTTGTCTAAACAATTTCTCTTGTAATTTCTTCTTTTTTTGGAAGTCGTGTGTGTGTGTGTGTGTGTGTAGGCTCAGACAGACACAGATGTAAAGCTCGCCTTTAATATTCACACGACCGTGTTATACCCTGCCTGTCGATTCCAACATATTGCAGATGGCAATAAGGCACATTCACGACCATTTAATTCAGCCAAATGTACCAAATTGGAAAGAGACACATCACACTGCAGGAATTCGCAGATCAGAGTGAATCTTATAGATCCAGTTAGCCCAATACACAGAATACACCAATATTATATCATTTTTAACGACGCATCCCCATTTAAAATGCAGTGGTTCCCATCTGCACATCTAGACAGCGACAGACACATCCTCACTTATTACTGGTTGAGGATTTATACGTGAATTGGTGTTTTTCCCGTTCTCTTTATATGCATTACAGAAACGCAGGAGGATTTCTCACTCTCAAGACGCCCCAGACGGTTACTGGATAACTCTGCCTCCGCCATTTTGGTTCCTCTGTTTACTTAATGGCTGGACACTGAAGTCCTCAGATCCTGAAATACATGCGACCAAATTTATGCTGAAACGATACTGCTGAGGGCAGCAAACAAAAGAGGAAAAAAAACTCGGCCACACTGCACGCAGCACAGAAATGTTGGTTTTATCTTTAGCTGGCTCTGTCAATAGTCTGCTGGGTCCACTGGCCCAGTGATGGGTTCAAGGTTGCATGGAAATTAATCAGCAACTAACCTCCTCACACCACTTCAGGTCACGCTTCAACAGCCGAGAGCTGAACGGCTGCGAGTCAGTGCAGGAGAGAGATACAGATAATCCTGAGCAAACCTCCTTTAACCCCCAAGAGAATAAACACTCAGCAGAAAATGAAGAAGTTAAAGATGGGAGTGACACAGTGGGTTACACCAGACATAATGGATAAGATGACAGTTGACGGAGGAGATAAAGAAAAGGAGCACAGTAGGATTTGTAGGTGATCCATGACGTTTCAGGGTGGGGGATGTTTTCCAGCTCTCGCTTCAGAGAACAGAGAAGAAGAGAAAGACCCACTCTGCTGGTTGTGTGAAGAGACGACACTGGTTTTTCGAACCGAAAAGTTCCACCGTCTAAATGAAGCATAAAACCCGTGGTGTTGTTTTGATGTGCAGAGATGACATTTGGATATTTCAACACACGCAGTGATGAACAGTTTAGTTTTAAGCTGTTGTGCAATATCCTCCTTTTTCCAACACATCACCACTTGAAGAATGTTACACCCAGTTCTGAATAAGACATTGTTATCCCCCATGTACATGACAATGGCTCTAAGTAGCTGTGGTCTGGTTTCAGGCCAGTACAGTAATAAAAGTATGATTTTTAACAGATTTCAAGGAAAAGTTGGCCATGTTTGTTGTGGTACAAAACCAGCAAACAAAAAAAGTAATGTTTTTAGCAATGTGTGAATACTCCAACATCCATAGCTTCACTGTTGTGACTGTTTCCGCACACATGTAGCTCCTCGTGTTGGCTCACATCCAATCAAACATTCTACGAATTCTTTCTTCGATGACCCCACGTTTCCTATTCGAGCCCCATGCAGTCGTTCCCTGCTCCTGGCTCCTGCTCTGACAGGACACAGGGAAATTCCCACACAGGATGACCTCTTTTCTTGAAAGTTTAGTCCGGCCCCCTTTTCAACATATTACCGTCAATGGGCAGTGTCTGTCCGTAAACTCCTAATTGCATCACAGCCCCTCCAGAGGCCAACAGGCCTCCTAAAAACTCCACTGATAAAGCAATACGCACACACACACACACACATACACAGTCACACACAGGCACACACATACACACACACACATACACACACACACACAGGCACACACAGGCACACACACACACACACACACACACACACACACACACACACGCACACACACACACCTGTCATGATGTCCACTGTATACCAGCTGTTGTGGAATGGAAGATTTTTTTTATTGCCCTTTGGTCATGTTAACATGTTTATTAATTTGTTATACTTATCAGTAGGCTTCATAGCAGATTGGGTTTCACTAATCAATCAATGAAGTCGGAGGCTGAATTTGATTTGGCTTCGGTACAGTTTCTCTGACTTGTTAAGTTCAGCAGAGCCTCAGCGGAACAGACACGCTTGCTGCTGTTTTATGTCAACAACCTACAGATGTGTGTTGAGATTAAATTACACTTAACGAGGACTGGAGAGGCTTTTGTGGAATCTCTGCACAAAAGGTATGTCAATTAGTAATTCAGGAATATGAATGGTAGTGAATGATGATGAATTAGATATCTCCATAGATTACACTGCTTGAGAGACGATCTAAAGCTTGTGTAGATTAAAACTTTGTTCCCCATCATATGCCCTTGTTTGTCACCGCTCAGTTTACTGAATGTTTTGGACTGTAGGTCCAACAAAACAAGACATTAGAAGATTTTGCCCTGGTAAACTTTTATTTTATTCTTTTCTCACAATTTATAGACAAAACAATGAATCCATCATTAAAACAAATAGTTATTGATGATCAACTTTGTCGTCACACCAGTCACAAAGCAGAAAACAGCACATTACAACTGTAACAAAGACACTATTCTCATTTAATACACTAAAACGTTGTGGTTAAAATCTTCCTTTAACATAGTTGATCAATTCATCAAATAAGGCTGCGTTAATTATTGTTATTACAGACAACAAGTTCTATGAAAAGACCAAAACAATCGATGTGTTTTGTTCGTCTTTCAATACTTTTCTACTTCTTTGTGTGTGTGCGAGCGCGACCAGGTGAAAATAACCTGTTGCACAACATTTTGGAAAGAAGGTGTGTTTTGAATAGTTTTTGAAAAACAATGGAGTCATTGTGTACACATACCTACTTTATAGTGGAATCAGTTCATTCTTGGGTTAAGTCTTAAAGTTAAATATAGAATATCAACAAAGCTTTAATTTAGCTGATAATGTATTTCAGACAGACAGTGTGGTCCCATGAAGTCTTTTATTTTGTATTCACTCCTGGTAGAATGTGGATTACCTCAAAGCTCTATTCTGGGTCCTGTTCTGTTTTTCTATGAATATATAACTTTTGCATAGTTATTTTAGAATTGTTTTGCTGACTTGAAGTCGCACTTTCAGCTATATGCAGATAAAACTGGTGTTTTAAACTCACTGATTCTCCAATTACTCTCTCAAATGTGTTTGGCGACTGATATCAGAAAGGATTATTCTCTGAAAACACATCTTCTGTTTTTTGGTGTCGTCTATTTTAGGATCCTTCCTTACTTTATTTTCAAGGTTGCTTATTTATTTTCTAATTTTGTTTCAACCCCAAAGACTGACTTATTATCAGAGCTGAAATGAATGATCATAGAAGCACACATTTAAACATCATGCACAAACTTTGCTTTGATTTGAGAGTTATTGCTAAGTAGTTCAAAACACGCAGATAATAAGAATATCTTATACAAATATTTGCTTCAAAATTTAAAGAAAAAGTTGTTGTGTTCATCGCTCTCGTGATTCTCTAGTTGGGACAAAAGATGGTCAAGATGTCGGGGCCTCTAAACCTCAAATATCTGACATCGCACATAGTCAAACCTGTGTCGTCTTTTAAGACACAATTGAAACATATTAACAAATCTAGGTTGAAAAAGTAACTTTGTGATTTTGCTTGTTTGATTACACTTCCCCCTCTGTGAAAGGGAACATCGGATATCCGGACCATGGGGTGTAACGGGAAGCCAAGCCTGTCGACCTACGGTAAACCGTACAGAACATTATCTTTTTGAAGTGAACCAAGATTTCGACATCTTTGGGCACTTCTGCTATTTGGCTGTAGATGACTGTGTAAACGCAAAACTGACGAGCAGAAGTGACTTGTGGTCACTACAGAGCAAGTATCCCTGCCCAAATCTTGTGTAACACCAGGCCACCCCTTGCAAAATGTATGTTGGTTTAATAATTAGGGCAACATCCGTGAGAAGATCTTTTGAGTACACGCGCAAGTGATAAAACTTCACTTTCAGCTGTATTTTTTTTAACAAGATTTAGGAATCTAACTGGAAAATTGTTCATTGTAGACGTAAAACAAGTTTTGGGCCAACTGGCACTCAATTGGGATTATGGTGGTTTAGTTTCCCTTCAGGTCAAGATAGATAAAAATAGGGATTTCATCAGCACTACATAAAGAATTTCTAGAAAACTTCGAAGAAAGCCTCTAAGGGTCGATCGATCAAACAGTCTGGTTATAGTTATAGAGGTGATTTTTATTGTTATTAGTTTATAATTCATTGTTTGTCCTTTTTTAAGTAATAAAGCCCAGAAATGCACCAGATTCAGTTTCGAAGATTTGTTGATTGTGTCGGTCTTTCGTGACATTAAACTGAACATTTCTTCACATCACTTTGAGACATTGGACAAGTTTGCATGAATATTTTTACTAATTTCTGAAATTATATTCTAAATGTATTGATAGAAGAAAGGTGTACATAATATTATTCATATTGTTTACTTAAAAGTAGCGGGACCACAATGCAAATTATACAATGATAATATAAATCCTAAATGCAACCATATACTTATATGAAAACTCAGCAGGATGTACTATAGTATAATGTTGCATTTAATACATGTGTATTATGGATGGATTACTAGGTACATTTCATTTGAATGAAATTTCGTCGAAGTTGAACAAAATTTGTATATATCCTACTGGCTCCTCCACACACACACACACACACACACACACATTTAACCATGGCAGGACTTTACAATGAGGAAGACGTCTGACGTATCTTTCAAGTTGCTGAATTCTCCATCAATATAGAAAGTTGAGCCTGTGGCACTGTTCCTCAAAGCTCGAATCTAAAACTTTCCTAGATTACCAGAAACTCTGACACACTCGGCAATTAAGTGGACATCCTGTTTTATTTTGACAACCCGCCCTTGGAAATGACCGATATTATGGAAGTGAAAATCGGTCCTCTGCTGTACTGAACAGGTTTAACGAAGGTTGCGTCCAACTGGGCACACGATCCATGAATTACTGTAAACTGGGCGTTTTTAAGGAAGATGAATGATTGGCTTTATATTTTAATAGTAATTTAATTTCAAATTGATTGTCAGAATAATGCCACTTTTACTATATGATGATTAGTTAATCAAAAGGATATGAAGATCAGAATTGGTTGCAATGTTAATGTATTTCTACACTATATGACATCATTTTATGACTTCATAGTCATGATGATGTCATTCTTACCATGTGATCATAAAGTCTTTGTCAATCTATATAATAAACTTTATATATATATATATATTAGGGGTGTCACAGTACATTAAAATCCTTGTTCGGTACATACCCCAGGTTCTAACCTAAAAAAGGCAAATTTGTCAAAAAAATTATAACAAAACAAACAATTATAATAATAACTGTACTTTTATTGCATTAAAAAAGATGTAGTTTCATGTTTATTTTTTTATATAGGTTAGGGTTAGGGGCTGTGAAATGCATTATGTCAATAAGTGTCCTCACAACTATAGAGAGACGTGCATGTGTGTGTGTTCATGAATCAATCAATCATCAACGACCGCACTTACCAGGTAACCTGGAGAGGATGTGTCTGAACCCTGTCCTCTCACTACTGGGGTCCCTCAAGGTTCCGTCCTGGGTCCCCTCCTCTTCTCTCTGTACACCAACTCTCTCGGCTCAGCCATTCACTCACCTGGCTTCTTTTGGGCTGATGCCACCAAACTAATCTTCTCTTTTCCCAAATCTGAAACGCAGGTAGCAGCACGAATCTCTTCCTGGCTGACTGACATCTCTCAGTGGATTTCTGCAAGCCACCGTAAAATTAACCTTGACAAGAATGACCTACTTTCCTTCCATGGAAAGGCTCTCACACCCACAACCTGACTATTAACTTTGAACACTCCGTGTTAGCCCCCACACAGACTGCTTGGAACCTGGGTGTGACACTTGAATGTCAACTCTCCCTTACGGCCATCATTACTGCAACAACATGTTCCTGTAGATACGTGCAGCACAACATCAGGAGAATACGCCCCCTTCTTACTTAGAAGGCGGCGCAGGTTCTGGTCCAGGTTCTGGTCATCTCACAACTAGACTACTGTAACTCCATGTAACTCTTTGTAAATCCTACGCTCCCTTCACTGGTTACCAGTGGCTACCCGCATCCGTTTCAAAACACTAGTACTTGCGTACTGTGCTGCGAACGGATCAGGTCCAGTCTACATCCAGGACATGGTCAACCCTTGCACCCAACCCGTCCACTTCGCTCTGTACCTGTCAATCGGCTTGTTGCTCCCTCACTGATACACACTCAACAAAATCACCACTGTTTGCGGTCCTGGCTCCTAAACAATGAAACGTTCTCCCCAATGACATCAGGACAGCAGAGAGTCTACACGTCTTCTGCCATAAACTTAAAACACAGCTCTTCTGACTATACCTTGAATTCAAACAAAATAAATAAAACTAGCACTTGTATGGCACTTACTTATAGCACTTTGGAGTTTGGCTTTCTTGAAGAAAATTGTACTTTCTTGATTCTTGTTGTTCCGGGTTTTTACGCTCATGATTGAATGCACTTATTTTAATTGACCTTGGATAAAAGGAATAACTACTAATATAAATTTTTCAACAGAGTAATAAGAAAGTAGAAACCTCAGAGAGAGCCACAACATGTGAGGATCCCTCTGCCAGGATGGACAGAAGTGCAATAGATGCCACGTGTAATGGACTACATCAGGAAGATAAGGGTATCTGCAGCATTGGTTAGAATAAACACTTTGTAGCATAATGGAAGGTCAATGAATTGATGGATTATTGTCAGTAATGGTTGCGTGTGCGAGAAAACATTGTATATTAAGAAGTCGTGCCGTAGTCATAGTCTATGGTCAGCAGCCACCACGATCATGATCCACCATCAAGATCAGATGCCACTCTAGCCCAGTCATTGTCAACTGCTGCCATCAGGCTCCACCAGCAGCTGCCACCTCGACTGTGGTCCATCACCTCAATTAGATGCTAACACGATACAGGATCCACCATTGAAGTCCTAAAGAAAACTGAATTTTTTAACCATACATGTCCTAAATGACTCATTAATAATATGATATAATGATGGCAAATTGTTTTCTTATCAACTTAATATTTAGATGATCTATATTAAATATCTTACTTCAAAATATATGTATTTTTCGGGTCTGGACCAAGACGCTGTTCTACACAGAACCAGAACCTGTTATTAGATTTTGACAGAACGTTTCTATTTTAACTTGCGCACCTTTTCCCGCATTTACGGTAGTCTTGCTTTAACCTGCGCAGTCTTTACGGTAGTAAATCCTGGCAGCACAAGGAAGAGCTTTTCTCACTGAACAAGAGAAAAAGAGAGTTAAAGTTTAGTTGTTCATTTTTGTTGAGTTTGTTCATATGTGAGATGAAGTTAAATAAAAGGGGGAAACTCAAAGCACACTTTATTCTATTTTTTATTATCAAATTAAGCAAATTATTTTGACTTTTGCACAAACTTTCGTTTATTTTTAAATGCAAACCTTTTTATTTTTTTTAATTGAATTGAGAAAGAAGACATAAAGATGTTTCGGACCTTTGCTTGAATACATTCTCTCAAACTGGACCTCTTTGAATGAGTAATGAAAAGCCCTGATCCAGAGATCCAAACCCTGTTCTGATGAAGACCTGCTGTCATATCAAATCAGTCAGTTCTGATCTGCGCTGTGGTGAAATCACAGATCCCAGCAAAATTTGAATTGTATGATAGATGCGTGGGGTTTTGACATGTACAGATTACGCAACAGGAAATAAGGTGTGTGTTGACGCGGGTGCATGACAGAACTCTCCACCTACACTCACTGAACTATGTGACCATCCTCACGTTCACCACATTCTACCCTTCAAAAGGTCCTTTCAGACGGAATCATCGGCGAGCCCACAATCACACATCAGATGTCAGCGCCTGTCATTTGTCCTACAGATGTTATGTTGATGAAAACATCAACATGAATCCAAAAGAACATCATGGGGACGTCTGTGGTGAGGCAGGCAGGTCAACACGCTTTGTTTACACATGTGGACCGCATGTCGACGTCATCAGTTCTTGCTGCGTGCGGCGAGAGGAAGGATGCGGGAGCTTTGAAGCGTACACCAAGGAGGAAACACCAGCTCCAATCTCACAGTGTTTACGCTATGACCTACATGCAAGCCACTTGACAGCAGAGGGACTGTCTGTGACATCGGTGTGTGCAAGTCTGACGGTTGACCCTCAACAGCAGTAGCAGGGGGGGGGACAGGAACAGGAACAGGAACTGCTCACGGGTGAATGTCTCAACAGATGTAACCAAAGACAGGGGAGGCTGCAGTTTAATAAGAGCAGCAGCACGGTGCTTCTCAATTTGAGCAATCAGGTTCCTTGTGAGGAAAAAGTAAAGAACACAGGGCGAGTCCATACTGGTGCTTCTCAGATCCTTTACAGTCAAGAATCTAGATATTATTTTGCTGGATATATGCACAAGGCTTTAGACAATGGGCCATAAACAATATATTAATGTATGGTAACTTGTAAATGTAAAAGGGAAAGTACTTGTTTTGCAGAGAAATGGCCCCTCTGACTGATATTTCACCACATTATCAAATAAATACTGATGAATTATTAAAGATTTTAACATTTCACTGTTGTACCCGCTTGATTTTGTACTTTTAAACTAATGGATCCAGTTGTAACTAAGTTTTAACGCGTCCCTCCAAAGGGTCACAAACTAAATCTGAGGTCTGTGATAATGGATGTTGTAGGAAAGACATAATAAAACTAAGTTCTGCTGCAAGTTTGAACATAATAATAAATCTTTTTTTGAAGTTTGCTTTGTTGCAAAGAGTTGGATAAGACGATCGTTTGCTTTTCACCAAGTTACTGCTGCCAAATCTGTAAACCTAGCCTAAAGCACGATGACTGCTAACGGAGAAAAACTGCTAATTTTGTCCGTACAGACAAAATCACTTAAATTGGCCTTAAAATCACATGAATTGTTAAATATTCAAGGATAAATGCTTCAAATATTCACGTAAGCAAAGTAATGAGTAACTGTAGTGAGTTACATTCCAGCACTGGTTGATACTGAAAGCTGTCAAAGCCTCATTGACTCCCTTTAAGACGATAAGGGCATGAAGAGACACGGTACACCACACACTTCTCGGTATCAGGCCTCCATTGTACACTGCTTGCGTGTGCAGTGACTCAGCCTCTGCTGCGTCATGCTTGGAAAGATCTGACTCCCCTCACATTCAGGAATTTCCTGATCCCTGCTCGGCACTCCAATGCGAAAACCTATCTGCATGTCTACAAGAGAGAGGCTTACAGTCAAAAGATCGTCCCACCCTCCCTCCCTCCCTCACTCACTCACTCACTGCTGGCCGGCCACTGGGAAGTTCCAGGTTAATAACTAAGCTGGGGACACAGTCAGCAGGGCAGGGCACACATCCCTTCTGCTCTACTGTGAGTGTGGAGTCAGCAGTGCTAGGCTGAGTCAGGGGGCCACAGCAGGAGACTTCACTTTATTATTAAACATAACTGAACTTGAATTTCACAAATAAAGAAAAACACGGGGCCTCGGAGATGACGAATAAACAAAAAAAGATCTGAAAAACATATTCAAAATCTTTTTTTTCTCTTTTATAATGCTAAATTAAAATGACATGTCACACAGAGCAGAATGTATGTCATGACGTTTCAGCACTGTGTCTTTAAAGGACTTCCGGTGCCAGGTCATACCTTGATTGTAGTTTTCCAACAACAACTTGTTCTGGCCTGCTGCAGCACAGCGCTGGTGGGAGTGCCATCATTACTCACGCTGTTACAGTTGCATTCCTGTACTGCACGTAACAGTGCCTGCCTCGTATTTCCCAGGAACGGGAAGTTCTAGCCAAGACTCTTGCCAAATCATCTGTGCTTGTACACCCGAGTGGGGGGTGCTTGAGCAGCTCTAGTGTCTCCAGACGTGTTCTACTTAGTGTCAATCCCGCCGTCATTGTGCTGGTTTGTGTGTGTTGGCTTCAGTTAAACTCATTGTTGGGCCTTGTTTATTGGAAGCAAGTGTACATCCACTTCAAGAGTTTGTGTGTCTGTATCAAAAAGAAAACTTGTTTTGAAAATCATTTGACACTAGTTATGATTGTAGTAAGAATATATATATTAGAATTTGAGCAAGGTAATAAGCCATTTTTATGGAAAATAGTCCCTGTATAAATGGATGTAATTAGAATTTGATAAACATTCATGCATGTGAGCATCAGTGTCTCTCTGTGAGCTGCAGGTACTGAGTCCAGTTCACTGTTATTGTAACACAACTGCTGAGTAAACCCTGGTGCAGACAACAGACAACAGGAAAGAGTGGGCTGCAAAAAGAGGCCAAGCCTCCATGTGCACTGAGTCTGAGCTTTAGACCCACAGCGCCCCCTGATGGAAAAAACAAAACACGTCACCCCCCTCCCACCTGTCTGAATGAAGATAAATATCAATAGCCCTGCTCATAATGTTTAATAGTATTTCTGCAATTTAATATAACAAACGTGAAGATGTTTTAACATCCTTCTATTCATTTTTACTAAGCGTATTGAGCTGTTTAACCTTTAGGGCTGTGAAACCTTCAAACAGCTGTTTTCAGATCTGATCTCCAAAGGAAGTCAGGAGCGTTGAATTCATACTTTTTGTTGAGTTTCCAACTTTAAATCAATGTATCAACAAAAGCATTTTATAATGAATTCTAACATTTAAGGACCTTGTAAAGCCCTATGAGGAAAATTGTGATTTGTGAATATGACATACAAATAACATCTTCAACATCTTTGGTCAAATCTTTGCACCAGCAGCCTTGTTTTATTTTTCAGCTTCTCTTTTACCGTATATTCTTTATTTGATTTGGGTTATTCCCCTTTTATTGTTTGAAAAGTCGGCGTTATACATTTTTTCTTACCGACTGTATGTAAAGCTCTTTAAAGGGTCCTGTATAAATACACCATCATTACTTCAACACATCAGACTAAACTCTTCCTGCTACTTACCGACCAATCAGATAAAAACACGGTGTTGAGTGATCTTTTATTTCCAGATTCATGATCCCAGAAGTAAGACTGAGAATTAGGTTCCAAAAAAACAACAAAGTAAATCAGTAGATTCTCTTTTTTTATTATTATTTTATTTAAAAAGTAAAACAGATGTAAATAAAAAAATACATGTTTTTAAGCTCAGCGTAAGTGTAGAAAAACAGGGAAACCTGGTGCAATGGCTGCACAGGTGCTGAGATTTCATCCCTTGCTAAAGCAGAAAAAAAAAGAAGAAAAAAAAACTCAGCACACTGAAACCTGATTTGAAAAAAAATATATAATCTAAGAATAAGGGTTTGTCCTCGGACGGGACGTTCATACATTCTAAAGGAAGGTACAGCCGTCAGACTCGAGCACTGAACTCTGTCCAGTCGCAAATTAAACTCGACGCTAGCAGCTCAACTAATCTCTTCTTAGGACAAACCTGTTGATTCACAAATGCAGCATGCGTTAAAAGAACATAATCATAGAAAACATTGCCAGCTCGCGGCTGTGCCACGATGCAACGGATTATTACTACAGTGTATTGTTTCCATCCCTGTGCTGGTGTTTGATTTTTGGTTTGTTCAGAATCCTCGGCTCCATGTGACATGAAGGGTGACACGTTATTAAGGGTTTGTATTGCTGGCGAAAACGGGTGTGAGCTACTTTGTGTCTGACATTCGATTACATGCATCAGCTGCTTTCAGGTTATGTTACACATTCTCTTGCTGTGAAAATCCTCCACACATTTTTTATCCACCGTGACTGAAAAACAAGGAAAAGGTTTTGACCTTAAAAAGAAGAAACACATCTCAAGACGTCAGTATCATTCCAGTGTCAATTAAAGAATGCGAGGAAAATGGAAAGAGTCACATATCAACCTCTTCCTGCACCATTTTGTTTTCAAAGTCGTTCTGTTGGGGGAGGAAGAGCGGCTCGTCCTCTAAGCACGAGGTTGGCGGTTCGATCCCAGTCTCCCCTATTCCACAAGTGTCCTTGGGCAAGGTACTGAACCCTACATGTTAAAAGACGGCTGTGCCGACAGTGTGAGTGGTGTGTGAGAGAGAAAGTGCTGCACATAGATGCACTGAATGAATGAGTGGTCATCAATGCTTTATAAATACAGACCATTAACATTCTGTGTCACTGTTGATCTACCAGGGAGAGAAGAATGCCTGGGCTACACATCTCACACTTAATGTCCTGTAAATGTTGTATTAATACTTCTCACTGAGTGGATTTAACTCAAGCACCAGAAGAATGTTTCAACAACTACCACTCATAAACACAATAACACACACACACACACACACACACTGTACGGACTCAACCAGCCTCCTGCCCCCCAACGTGGCCCACGACTGGGGGCAGATAACGACTCCGTGCCCACCCCAGCATGCATCTCTTATCTAGTGGAAACAGCATCGCTTCAGTTTTACTTTCATACACTTCACCTTATTGAACAGGTTTAACGGGCGGCTGGGGCTCAGAAGGTAGAACCGGGGTTGTCCAGTAAGCAGAAGGCCCCTGACTGCAGTGCCGGCAGTGTACTGTTCTGCAAATAGATGCACTTTGTGTGTGTGTGAATAGTTGAATGGCAAAGCACTATACAAATACACACATCTAATATTGAGCCAAAACGAAAGAACAATTTAAATTGGCTACCTTACTGGGATATTTTCAGACAGGCTGGTTAGAGATGTGGATAAATGATTTGAGAACTAAGGGAAAATGAGAAATCATAACGGACACACTGTAAAAGGATGAAATGGAAGAACTCATTTGGTAAATAAGAGCGGAGACTGATTGCAAGACGTGTCATTGTTTTGTCGAGTCTGCGTTTACACATATTTAACACGCAACACGAGAAAAACTGAGGCCCTGAGCGTCCATGATGACACACTGACAGAGGGTGTGGTTGGGTGAGGAGGAGGAGCCGACCCCTCGCACTGCAGTCGTAAAAAGACAAAACGAGTGAACCTGAATCTGCTGAAGTCCAAATAATCCTCTCACTCGCAGAGTAAACCCGGAGTCAAAGCAGGCTGATTGGCCAGAGCAGTCCACTTCTCTCAGTGGAGAGACGGGAGGGGAAACAGAAAGGAGGCGGGACAGACATCAGTGGAAATAGGCCCGATAACAGACATAAGCACTGAGAGCCAGGGCCGTGCACAGGCACACGTTGGCTAGTAGAGGGGGCCAAGCCCCCGGCGCTGGAGTTTCTTCCTTCGGCTTCTCCGCTGCCTCGGGCGTCTCCTGCTTCTCGGCCTCGTGAGGCTGCTGGGATTTGGCTGGAGCTTCGGAGGTCAGATCTTGGATTACCTTGTGATCATCGAGCTGCTCGGTTCGATCAGGGGGGGGGCGGTGGGACAGCGATGTTCCTCTTACGCAGCTCTGGGTCCTGTGAGGACCTGGATGACAAAAGAATGTAAGAGAGTGAAGAAGAGCACAGTTAAAGAAGAGAGCGTGTTAGACCTTCGAATGGGCTCTGAGTGATCAGATCTCAGACCTGATCTTAGCACTGCACACTTGTGATCACTCAGGACAGATGTTCATAGCAGGTCTAAACGGTGTCAACGTTTCTGTAAAGAGCAAAATCTTTCTGGAGCCACAAGCAGCAGCTCTTAACACTAGTTATAATGTGTTTACCGAAGACCGAAATAAAATGTGTTGCGTCACACAAACCACTTCTTGTGTTAAGACCAGCTATCACTTAATGTTAAACCCACTAGCAGCCAAGTGAACGAGTTGGGTTGCTAACTGGACCAAATCTAAAGTTAGCTTGATTAAAGTTCATACAAATACATTTTACATAGGTTCAAACAGAAAATGACGTTCCTCACCATTAGAAGTGCCACAAAAACGTATCTTCAGGTTTCTATATAGACTGTTCAAAAATTAACAGAATAAAATTAAAAATAAATGATTTTGATAAATACCCCAGAGTCCTGCTCTCCATGTGTCGGACGATTTCATCATTTTCAGGGAAAAAGGACGGCTCAACTTTGCCATTGTGAGGGTCTCTGGGAGGAGGGGGAGGGGGAGGAGGGGTGAACTCGGGAGGATCGTCTTCCTCGTTCGACAGCTCTTTCCATGACTCCTTCAAAAACAAAAAACACACACAATCCATTTGAGTATTTGCGTCACAACTTGAAATTAACTGAAGATTAGTTGATAGGTTTTTATTTCTTGTGGTAGTTTACGATACACCGAGTGAAATGAAGACCCAGGAGCCGAGTAGAGAGGAAGGACTTGCCTGCAGGGACGTGTCTCCCTTGATGTACTTGGCAGCTTCATTGACAGCGAGGTAGGAGAAGCGAAGTTGATCCGCTGTCTGAATCAGACCCATTCGATAGCGGCGCATCTCCAGCAGCACGTCGCGAATACGAACTGAAGACGGGTCCTTACGGTTGGACATCTGTATTTAACAGTGAAAAATAAGATTCTAAATAAGATAACTGAGAAATGACACGTTCTACAGTCAGTTTGAGGTCATTTCAGTCTCAATGTAAATATAAAAAGGTACAGCGTGATAATTTGTTTACAGCAGAGCTCTGTACAAACCAACAAGAGGCAGGTGTCCACGAGACAAAAGGTCCCCGAGCGTCCGATGCCGGCGCTGCAGTGAACCACCAACGGTCCCTCATCGGAATTCAGACACCCGGACTCTCGCACCTTGAACAGGAAGTTGAGGAAGGAGGCCGGAGACTCAGGTACCCCGAAGTCAGGCCAGGTGGTGTAGTGAAATTGTAAAATCTCACGGGTCTCCTGAGTCTGCAGAGCAGGATCAGAGGGAAGACATCAATTAACGAAATGTAATAAATAGACTTGATTTGATTATTCTCATAATCCTGCAGCCCCATTTTTACTTCAAATTTACTGTTGGACAGATTTTTTAAACTTAACTCCATTACATGAACTAAATCAACTTCAGAAGGGACATTTTAATGACCAGCATGAACAGGAGGAACAACACCAGCCAGTAAAACCTGTTACAAGGTTTATATAAGCACCTGTCTATAGCTTTAAGAGCAGAAAAACTGTGAACCTTTGCTTTAAAAGGAATGTTGTGTTCACTTGAAACCAGGTCAGCTTGTACACGCACTGAAAACTTACAGACAGATTTTCCAGCTCCAGCTCACGGACTGTGTAGTAAGATTTGACGTCTTCTGAGACAAGGGTGAGCTTGAAGTTGGTATCTTCAAAAATGGCATCTTTCTCTTCTCTGAACGGCCAATACTGGGCACATTTAATCTATAAAGCAAACGAAGGCCAGTTAGAAAACAGTGTGACAGAGAGAAAAGTACGTTACAATATGAGGACGAGCTGCTTACAGATCCTTTCTCTATGACTCGGTTCAGCATCACCACACCGCGGCTCCTCTGCTCCCACACCATCTCCCAGAAGTGGCCACATGTGTTTGGAAGGGGTCCCTAAAAAGGAAAACATGTTTTAGTATATATATATATATATTGGTAGCTATTTTATAGGATTTCAAACCCAGAAGAGCAAGATTCATGTAGGTACATTAGCTTAAAAAAAGCCAAACTACAAAGTGCCACATGTAACTGCAATACAATACAATGCAACTAACTTTTTAGTTGTTTGTTTGTTTGTTTTGTTTTTCCAACATCAGAGTTGACCCTGGTTATTAGACCATCATCTTCTTAACCAAGGTGTAGTCGGAAGAGATGTGTTTTTGGTTTGCGGCAGAAGATGTGTCGACCTTCTGCTGTCCTGATGTCATTGGGGAGCTCGTTCCACCATTTAGGAGCCAGGACAGCAAACACTCGTGATTTTGTTGAGTGTGAAGCTCCCAGTGAGGGAGCAACGAGCCGATTGGCCGATACAGAGTGGCGTGGACGGGCTGGGGTGTAAGGTTTGACCATGTCCTGGATGTAGGTTGGACTCGATCCGCAGCACGGTTACGCAAGTACTAGTGTCTTAAAGCAAATACGGGGCAGCCACTGGTAACCAGTGAAAGGAGCGGAGTAGTTTGAGTTGATTTAGGTTGAAGACCAGTCGAGCTGCTGCATTCTGGATGAGCTGCAGAGGTCAGATGTCACTAGCAGGCAGAACAGCCAGGAGGGAGTTGCAATAGTCTACCAGTAGGTGTGAGATGACCAGAGCTTGCGCCGCCTTCTGAGTGGGAAGGGGAAGTATTCTCACTGCTGTTGAGCAGCATGTATCTACAGGAGTGAGGTGTTACAGCAAAGCTGGCAGTAAGGGAGAGTTGGCTGTCACACCCAGGTTCTTTGTGGTCTGGGTGTGGGCTAACACAGAGTTGTCGATGGTGATAGTAAGGTCATGGGTGGGAGAGCCCTTCCCCGGAAGTAAAAGTAGCTCGGTCTTGTCAAGGTTGATTTTTTAAGTGGTGTGCGTACATCCACTGAGAGAGGTCAGTCAGACAGTCAGATTCGTGCTGCTTCCTGTGTTTCAACTGGGGACAAGACAGAATTATTCGGGTGTCATCTGCGTAGCTGTGGTAGGAAAAGCCATGTAGTGAATAACAGAGCCGAGAGGGTTGGTTTAAAGGGGAAAAAGGAGGGGACCCAGGACGGAACCTTGAGGGACCCCAGTAGTGAGTGGACAAGGTTCTGACACAGATCCTCTCCAAGTTACCCAGGAGGGTACGGTCTTAGTACTGATCTTACGGACTACGTAATTGATCGGTCATAATATTCTTTAAAAAGACAAGTACAACAATCTTCACTTTGGTCTAAGTATCCCAGTCTCATCACTAAACTATTTTTGTTTGGTTTACGAACCAAGACCTCTCCTCATCTCAGCCTCGTGCTGTCCAGCTGCCAAATCCAGTTGAGGGGATGAAAGCTGATGAACAATGAACCACGACCGGGAAATCACAACAAACATTGATTTTTTTTTGCCCCACATTTCGTCTCACAGTTTACGTCACGGCTGATCTGATAGGACGACTCCAGCCAACATCTGAGGCTATTTTCTACTAGTGTTAATGTTTCTGGGATTAAACAAATTAATTTCATCCGTGCTTTAACATTGAATCGAAATTATCAGCAACATTTGACTTCAAGTCAAGTTTTTTTCTATAAGCTGTGTACATAACATTTAATAAATGGTTTATTAGCTGCAGCTATGGGGACATTTATCTATTTATGCCTCAGCCTCGAGAGTAGTTGGCAAACCGTCTCATTATTATAACCAACAAAGATGACAAATGTTCTTTGTTTCTATTATTATGAAAAGCACAACTGATTTCATTATTATAAGTTATTTGCTGGATTAATATAAATGTTGCACCCTCACTGACGTCCATGAACAAACCTACTCCAACCTCTTCTGTGTAATGGAGGATTATCACCGTTCAACTGCAGCGGAACTGAAGCCTCTTCACTTACCTGAGTGAGGATATAGTTCCTCTGCGCCTCCTCCACCGTGATGAGGCTGGCATTGATGTAGTCGTTCTCTCCCAGCTGCAGACATATTCTGCTGTGGTCGACTGAGGAGAGGAAGAAAACATCATGAAGAATCAAGTCAATACTGTATGTTTGTCTGTTTTTTTATCCGTCGCAACCTCCAGGGAATGTAGACGCAACTCTCAGAACAACAAAGCTGCTGAAAACTAACCATCTGTCGGGAGCTTCCAGCTTTAAAACTGGGGCACACACTTTTTTTTTCATATCAAGTCAAAGAAGATCATGGTTTGTCGTGTAGTTGTCTCGTTAAAAGTGAAAACACTATTTGCAACATGGTCTGTACAATTTGCATTGTTCATTAAGTGTGAAAAGAGGAACTAACATGGTTCAGATGTTGGATTGTTTTACAGAAAAGCATTTTAAACGAGAACTTCAATGGAACTCAGTAGAGCACGGTCCCTTAAATATTCACTTTATTCAAATTTGATTTTAGAAACTGTGGACAACAAAACCAATCGAAGTAAAAGTAACTTCTTAGTTATTGATGGCTTCCATCATACATCAGTACAACATGCAGATGGTGATGTCAGACCTGAGGAACAAATCAGATTCTCCTGCAGTCTGAAGAAAACCTAATATTTCCAGTCTAATCACTTATCTCTACGTGCATGTGCTGCGACCACAGCGACAACCCTCATAAATACAAAGTCAAAACAAAAGTTAGGAATTGGAAGTCACATCCTGTTTTACGTCAGTCTGACCCCGGGAGTGACGCAAAGTTGTGTCCCTTGAGTAACACACTGACACTGTGTAATTTTACGTAATTATTACGATACTTGGCCGGAGATCGTCACCTCTGTGTAACTCTCTGCCTGTGAAAGACTCGCACGACTCAGAACCTTTAAAGAATCAGTCACCAGCGGGCGGAAAGCTGTTATCGGGAGCGCTAATTCATTTGAAACCGAATAAACGAAATGTTGAAGTGCATCGAGGAGAAGGAAGACTTACATGGGCTCACGTCTCTGTAGCGGTTCCGATTCTTGTTTTCGGGTAGTTTGGCAAGTTTGCATGGCAGATCACAAGACTGGTGACGAATCTCCTGTGACAGAATACAAAATATTACATTAACACTACATTCATATGACAGTAAAGGTCTGACACAGTATGAATAGTTCTCCATGCTTCAAAACAGCATCAAATGACATAAGGTATTCAGTGTAAAGGGGGTGTTGGTTCCTTCCAAGAAATAATTCTGAGAAAAAAGAGGGAGGGGTGTTGAGCATGTCCACACACACGTTGTTGTAATGTATATTTAGTGCAAGAAACTGACGACACAACATGAAAACCTTTACACAAACACAACATGTGAGGTACAAGTGACATTATTGAGCTTTTTACTCCACCATGACTATTTCACAGATAATAGCTAATAGCGACTTTTATATTATAAAGGATTTTTCAGGCAAAATGCTTTTAAATGTGAATATTTTCTTCTTTGGAGTTGAATTATTTGAGTCAGTTTGAGGTTTGATCTTTAAGTTGGAGGTCGGCATGCAGATAGGGAAGTCCGGGATTCGAGCCGCCGACCGTTGGGCCAGAGGACGACCGCTCTACCACAGCCACAGCCGCATTAAAAACGCTGCTTGAACATTCATAAAAGTGACAGTAAAACATTATCCAACGACGTAAATATATAATGTGATAACCGTCAATGAATCCTTTTACCTTTAAGTAGATTGTCCTGATTAATGGAGCTGCAACCATTAGTCAACTGACAGATAATTAATCAGATATTGATCCATTTATTATGTGGATTTATGGTTTTAAGTGAGAAAGATAAAAAAAATAAAAAAATCCTCTGGTTCCACCTTTACAGGAAAAGCATTCTGTGAAGATTAACTACACCAGCTTTCTCCTCCTGTAACAGCTCTACATGATAATAAGTTACCAAGCGCCTATAATGAACTATCTTTGGATTTTGGATCTGAAACGTTGGTCAAACAGAACAGGACGTCCCCCCTGCTCTTTATGAATTAGAGATGGATCAATAACTGATTGGATTGATCCACTAATTGACTGATCAACTGACCTTTGCTGCTGTACATAGTGAACTGAATATGTTGGGGTTCTGTTGGTCCATTAGAACCAGGTGTGATTGGTATTTCCCCCCCATTTCCTTCATTTATAGACAATCAATTTACCAATAATTGATGCAACATATAATCTATACAAGTGTGGAATTACTAATAATCACTGACTCATTCCTACAGGCTTCCTTAACCGAGTTTCAAAGCAGGACAGTTACTAGTAATGGAGTATTAACTAAATCAGGGGCTACTTCCTCCATCACTACGGTGCATTCCAGTGAATCAACCCCCTGAACCGCGTCGTTGTACCGGGGACCGCCAGCACGAAGCGGGCCGGTGATGGGACGTGGTTCTCGAGGAGCTAGACACCCAGACACACTCATCAATCATCGGACTGGTCGAGCAGGCGGAACCCGGACTCGGGGAGACACCGCCGGGCGGACTGAGCGGGGAGACACACGCTGCGGTGGAAGGGCCCTTAAAAAGTGACCGGGGTCCACGGAGCGTCCGGTTCCCCCGTGATTTACCGGGAGCTCCTACCTGGTAGACGCAGCTCCAGCTCCCGTTGTCATCGATTTCCCGAAACTCGGCTTCCATAGCGGACAGTCCGGCTGCCTCCCGCTCCGGCGGATGGTTCCTCTTCGGCCTCCTCCTCCGCCTCTAGCCTCGGTGGAGATACCGAGCTCCCGGTAGATTGGACACTTTCAGGGTCCGGAGCCGAGTCGCTGGGTTGAACAAATGTTCCGCCGCTCGTCGGTAGATTTTCCTGCGTAGATCAGCTTCGTCCGTTCGGCCTCAGAGCGGAAACACGCCGCAGGCTCCGCCCACACGCCCGAGCTGCTGCTGCCGTCACAGAAGCAGAAAAAAACAAAAACTTACATATAAGAGAGTTTACTTTTAAATACTATTTTATTGTCTTTTCCTTTCTTTTCTTTATCACTTGTTTATTCCATTCATCTATTTGCATCTTTAACATATACATAATATTCCTGTCTGTTTGTACAGCAGTATTAAATGTATTTTAAAGTCATACTTTTTACTTTATAAAGTTTCAAGTTCCATCTCATTCTTTTGTCTTGGTGATCAAAGTTCATATTTTATCTGGTTACATTATCATCTTCTCCATTTAGAAAGTCAACGTTTTAAAGTCATCATTTCACCTTTTCATACTTTTTACTTTTATCTCTAAACTTTGATGCCTTCGATCAAATGCAGGCTGTGGATCATATCATCTTTGTTTGTATAGTTATCAAAGAACAAACATAAAACATAAACATAACAGGATTAAATTTACTTTAAAAAATAATCCAGGCCCAGACTCTCCAGTATAGAAGCGTTAAAAACAGTGTAGCTAACAAACTCCATAGGATGGCAGTATAATACAACACTGAGGATGTCAGCTACTGCTAAACCTCAAAGAAGAAGAAGTAGATGACGATGATGATGATGATTCTTCGTTTTAATTCTAAATCTTTCAAATATACGAAAAAAACTGAGAGAAATAAATAAATAGAAACTTTTCTTTGTGTACATCCCATTTGTCTCTCATGGTAGAAACAACAGCTTCTGGCTCAGTTATTATTCTAGAATAAAAAAAACATTTTCCTAGTTAGGAAACAGTTCAAGCATGAATGATATTTGAATGGGACAAGGTGTGACTTAGAATAATGTTGCAGTGTTTGTGCAGCAGATAAGGAACAAGGAATTTACATTTGTAGATAAACAGTATCACTTTCATTTTCAGGTCTTTAGTTTCCCTAATAGATCCCCACAAAGTTTCACAAAGAGTACTGTGAGATTTGGTGGGCTTGTTTTTTAATTGGTAGAATAATCGGTTTCGTTTAACTGTTTGTGATACACACGAATCCAGATCCAGTTTAACACCTAACAAAATAATGATACCATCACATTTTTGTTTTAAGTTCTTAAAGATACAGTCTGTTAATTTAAATGTTTTAATATATGTAGAAAATTACAAAATTGTCGTCATTGTAGGACTGTGCGGATACTTCCAATCCCAAACATTCCAGGAGACAGCAGGAAGTAACTCCATCATCACCAGGATCTGTCTGAATGATATCCAGGAGATACAGGAACTACTTCACCTTCCGCCTGTATGTGTGAACAATGGTTCTATAAATGTGTGAGCCACCGAGCTACTGAGCAGAGCGTTGACACTGATGATGGCCAACCACAGATGCACTCATGTGAGGATCTTTTCTCAATTCTCAGAAGAGCACCAGTGCTGTGTGTGTGTGTGTGTGTGTGTGTGTGTGTGTGTGTGTGTGTGTGTGTGTGTGTGTGTGTGTGTGTGTGTGTGTGTGTGTGTGTGGGAGGACTGAGATGTTCTGGGGCAACACCACAAACCTCTTGAAGCGAGACAGACGTCAGTCACTGAGTCCAGAGGTACAACGTACAAACGCTTGTAACTAAGCACATCAACCAAATTACAGTATTTACAACATTGATTAGAAGAGATAGTGTCAATGTTAAAAGTATAAATACATAATAAAATGTCTGATAGAGATGAAGGGAGTGGCACTGACAAATTAATTGAGGAGATATTGCCAGCAATGGTAGAATACGTGTGTATGCACATTGTTTATGAAGCAGTCTTGGTGTAATCATAGCAGAAGATCAGCCACCACCATCACGATCCACAATGTGGCTGCAGCAGCGATCCTGGATCTGCAAAGCACGAGGACTCTGGGGCAGAAGTCAAGTCTCGGTGAGATATTAATATGATAAAGTTATTGAAGTCTGCTACTTCACCTCACAAAGCATTGCACTACAGCAGGTTTATCACTTTTTTGTTTCCCCTGTAAACCTTTCTGGTGATGTTTTCTGTATTTGCATGTGTTTTTCTCTATTTGCATGTGGGGGGGTTTTCTATTTGCATGTGTTGGCTTAATTTGCTTTGAGTAGTTCCAGTTTATTTTGGTCTTTTATCTGTACTATTATTATCACTATTATTACTCATGTACTTCTGTATTTAACCTTTGTTTTCAGTTGTTCCTCTTTTGCTTTTTAATCATTGAAACGGTAAGATCGTATATAATATATCGTTATAATCGATGATGGTGTTCGATGATCTTGGTGTTGGATCAGAAAGGAGAGGATGGAGGTGTGCGCGCGCCTCACAGGCCCGTCAGGCCCGTCTAGCCCCGGGGAGCGCGCACGCACGGCCACGCACCGCCACGCACCGCGGTGTGTTTATGTTCGTCCGGTGGATCGCGAGCAGCTGACGCGACCTGCGGAGGCTCTTCACCGAGCAGCGGGGGCAACATGGCAGCGTTCGTGTGAGTCCGCGGACACATGGGTCCTGGAGGAGGCCGCGCACACTGCGACCCAGCGGAGCTCACCATGGAGTAGACGGAGCCCCGCAGGTTTACTGACCCGACAGCAGCAGCTGGGACAGGGGGACACTCCGGTGCTACTGACGTTAGCTAGCAGCTAAAGCAACTTAGCTACTTAGGCGTTTTTTGAATCAGCTGTGCGGCTGCGACAGGTATTATGAAAACTCCCGACGGGTCCGTGTGTGTGTGTGTGTGTGTGTGTGTGTGTGTCTGTGTGTGTCGCTTCTTGTGTTGTCTCCTCTGACCGCCGGCTGTGTCTCCACAGCTGTGTTGTTGTTGTGCAGCGTTGGCGTTAGCTGTCGGTGGCTGCTGCTAGCTAATGTGTAGCTATAGCTTTTGCCTCCCAGTGGTGGAAAAAGTGTTCAAATCATTTAACGGTAAGTTGCATAGCTTGAAGTGACGTTAGCACGATAAACACAGTTAGTGTTAGTACTTCTAACATGTTACTGGGGAATCAGTGAAGTGTCAGCACTGGAGGAAGGAGTGTATCTGTTTATTAAGTCATTGAATTACATGTAAATGGTATTTTCACATGTGGGAGATGTAAATAATGATATGAAATCTATTGTTAAATATCTTTGTTAAAGGTTCCGTGTGTACGATTTAGGTGACATGGATCTAGTGGCAGAAACTGAATATGAAATAATCCTAGTGATGTTTCATCTAAATTGTATGAGGTGTTGCCCATAGAATAGTTCCTTTTATATTTAAACACTTTATTGACATCAGGAGTGGGTCCTCTCTACGGAGGCTGCCATGTTTTTACAGTAGCCCAAACTGGACAAACTAAACACCTTTTGAGTTTTTACGACGACTGAAGTTTACTACATGTGTCTCTCATGTTTGGAAGGGGAGGGTGAGGTGAGGGGGGTTGAGCTGCAACATGCAACTTCAATAAATTCTACACACTGAAACTTTAAATTAGTATATACTGTGGGTGAGAAATCTCCAAGTTAAGTACAATTTTAATTAATTTGCAATTTCATATATAACATTTTGGGGAAATTAAGTTGTTACACACTAATAACGTACATACAAACTCTTAACACACCCATATTGTGTCCACATACATCACATGCTCACTCATTCATCATATTCTCATACCTACATTTAGTGTGTACAAATGTAAAAAGTTGTTATTGTCACTTTGTGAATCAGAGGTTTGTTGTCAACGCAGGTTTTTCTGTTTGTTTAGATTCCTTCAGCAGTTTGAGATCCTCAAGGGACCTTCAAGGCAACATGGCTCCTAAAGACATCATGACCAATTCCCACGCCAAGTCCATCCTCAATGCAATGAACTCACTTCGCAAGAGCAACACACTCTGCGATATCACTCTGAGAGTGGAGAACACAGATTTTCCAGCTCACCGCATTGTCTTGGCTGCCTGCAGTGACTACTTCTGTGCCATGTTCACCAGTGAGGTAAAACTAAATCTCTTAATTTGTTGATGGACTCAATGCTATCAAATAAATATATGTATATTCTGTCATAAAACATATGACGTATGTGTTGACACTCTCAGGGAAAACTCCTGTTCTTTAATGGTCTTTCTCTGAGTCTCTCCAAAACCTCCCTAAATACTTAATGTTCATTAGTAAATCCTTAATTGCATATTTCTTGTTATTACACCTGAAGATCTCTGTTGTTGTGGCTCTGCAGCTCGCAGAGAAGGGGAAATCTTTCGTCGATATCCAAGGACTCACTGCTTCCACTATGGAGATCCTCTTGGACTTTGTCTACACAGAGACGGTGCTGGTCACAGTGGAGAACGTACAAGAACTGCTCCCAGCAGCCTGTCTTCTGCAGCTTAAAGGTGGGTTGTGGGTCAAACCAGCTTAAGCTAGCTACCATCAGAGTGAGAACAGGGACAGAGTATTTGCAGGTCTAAGAAAAGTCTTATTAACCAATAAATGCAGTTCCTTGAAAAGGGCTTAGAAGGGATTGTAGGTCTTAAAATGTATTTACACCAGTATTAAATGGGCAAGTCCTGTTGCCTGCCTTTTAAAGACAGGTATTGTTATGAAAGTTTATCCGATTGAATGCTGTTCAGTCTCTATTTGTTTTGTTCCACCAGACCTGTAGCAAAAACAGTTTTTAATTTTAGCAACATCTTTAGAAGCCTTATATTTGATTCAGCTAACACAAGTTCTCACTGAATTTCCTATTTAAAAAGAATCCTATTTAAATCTGATTTTTTTTTAAACGATACACATGTACAATTTGTTTTCCTCAGGGGTGAAAAGAGCATGTTGTGATTTTTTGGAGAGTCAACTGGATCCTACCAACTGTCTGGGTATTCGTGACTTTGCCGAAACCCACAATTGCCTTGAACTGATGCAGGCCGCTGAGCTTTTCTCCCAAAAGCATTTCTCCGAGGTGGTGCAGCATGAGGAGTACATGCTGCTCGGCCAGACCGAAGTGGAAAAGCTCATAAAATGTGACGAAATTCAGGTAAGAAGAGTTGATGTGTGGATCAGCTTGTCCAAACTTTGGCCTCAAGTGTCTCGTGGTGGTTGTCTGATCTGTTGTCCCTGAATATTGTGAATCTAGTCTCTAGTAATGTCACATCTGCTCACCAGTACATCTGTAATGTTTTAAACTGGTGAATGTCTGGACTTACAAGGTGTGAACTGAGCTCGACATTCATATTGTCTTTCAAACACCTGCAAAAAGAGAAGAGCAAGTACCAACCTGCTGTGACCTCAGCCGGTGTGTCGCCCTCCAATTTCAGTCACGTTTGCGGATTGAAATTGCAGAGAAGAAAACCTGACTTGAGTTTACCTCGTTGCTCAGGAAATTCCTATTCCAGAAACGGCATGCATTGCTTTGTGAAAACACAGTTATTATCACACGCTGATTTATAGATCATCAATTCTTTCACATCGTGCTTCCTGTCATTTTTGTTGTTTTTAAAAATAAAACCAGACCCTACATGTAAACCACAGCCACGCACAATTTCCCCCCCCATAAAACTTTGGCTCTCACTGCTACACATTGTGAGCTCTTAATATTAACATTTACAGATTAACAGCGTGGGTGCAGTCGATGCATCACTAATGAATTATGTGCCTTATCTTTAACTGGAGTTTTGCAAAATCAGCATGATAATTAATGTCTTAGGAGCAGCGCTGATTCCTCTCATTGTGTATGTTGTATGTTGTGTGTGTGCAGGTGGACTCGGAGGAGCCGGTGTTCGAAGCCGTGCTAAACTGGGTCAAACACAACAGAAAAGAGCGAGAACCGTGCCTGTCAGACATGCTTGAGTTTGTCCGCCTGCCGCTGCTGACCCCGCGGTACCTCACAGATGTCATCGATGCCGAGGTGAGCCAGCTGACACACTGCAGGGGTTTTGAGTTATCATTCAAAAGAGTATCTGTTGATGTATATATTACACTTACATTCATAATTAAGCGTGTTTTGACACGGCTCAGCCCCTCATTCGATGTAGCCTGCCGTGTCGAGACCTTGTGGACGAGGCCAAGAAATTCCACTTGCGACCGGAGCTGAGGAGTGAAATGCAAGGCCCACGCACACAAGCCAGACTAGGTGGGAATCCTGTTTGTAATCCTCTATAGTGTCTTTAAGCTCTGTTAGGTGCCTCAATAATTATATTTATTATTATCATTATTACTTTCAGGTGCCAAAGAAGTCCTGTTGGTTATTGGAGGGTTTGGCAGCCAACAGTCACCGATAGACGTTGTTGAGAAATATGATCCAAAAACACAAGAATGGAGCTTCCTTCCTGTAAGTATTGGAAAAGGAGAGAGAGAGTTGTGCGAGGGGATTTATCTGTAACTGACCGACGTGTCTTAAACAGAACATTGCACGGAAACGGCGTTACGTTGCCACGGTGTCTCTCCACGATCGGGTTTATGTGATCGGAGGCTACGACGGGCGGTCGAGGCTCAGTTCCGTGGAGTGCCTGGACTACACGGCGGACGAGGACGGGGTTTGGTACACCGTCGCCACCATGAATGTACGGCGTGGCCTCGCAGGTGCCACAACACTTGGAGGTGAGGAAGCTCTGAATGACGTGTGCTGTGATATCCTGACTGAAGGTTTTCTTCTCTCGCAGTAAACCACAACATTACAGATTCTCTCTTTTTTCGCCCATTTCACAGACATGATCTATGTTGCTGGAGGTTTCGATGGAAGCCGGCGTCATACCAGCATGGAGCGATACGACCCAAACATTGACCAGTGGAGCATGCTGGGAGATATGCAGACAGCGAGAGAAGGAGCTGGTCTGGTGGTGGCCATTGGACTTATATACTGTTTAGGTATGGAGGAAAAATCGAAGCAACAATGACTTTTTTTATCACATAATCTGATTATTGGTTCAACTAATCAATTAATAGTAAATTAAATGGTAATAATAGTTCCCCAATATAATTTACTTTAACCTAAACCTTTTTAAAACACAGTAAATGAAAGGAGGAGGATGATTCATTGTGTTTTTAAATGTAATGAAACGATGCATTGATTATCGGTATATCTGCCAGTCTTCTAACTCAAATCTAAAAATATAAAAGAACCATGATTATGAGACCACACCTGTCCTGCTGGAAAAGTTCTCCTCACATACTGATTCACCCACAAACCACAAATGACAGGTTCAGACACTGTCAGGGCAGATTCACTAGAGACGAGTGCAGGAGTGAACAAGGGCGTAAGTGGGCAAGCGAGAGGGAAAGTGAGTCAAAGAGCTCTGCACACACTAATACAATGAACTGATGAGGGATCTTCTATATTATTATGAATGTGTAAACACAGTTTTCGTTCAAGTATTAATCCTGTGGTTGGACAAATTAGGCTGAGACATGCTGCCACAGTCTCTAATCAATGGGAAACACTGTTTTATTTTAGGAATCGCACACAAACGACATTTAGCAATAATTATATTAGATTAAAAGAGCAGGAAATCACATCAAACTTGTGCATCTCTGTTGATGGACAAATCAACATCTAACATCTCCTCACAGGTGGATACGATGGACTGAATATCCTGAATTCAGTGGAGCGGTACGACCCACACACCGGCCACTGGACAAGCGTCACGCCCATGGCCACCAAGAGGTCAGGTAGGTGAGACGACAGGAAGCTGGTTTGTCACTGCTAACTGTTGTGTGCGTCTGCTCATCAGAGACGTGTGCTCTGTCTGCAGGGGCTGGCGTGGCGTTACTCAACGACCACATCTACGTGGTGGGAGGCTTCGATGGCGTTTCGCACCTCGACTCCGTTGAGGTCTACAACATCAGAACAGACTATTGGACCACAGTAGCCAGCATGACGACCCCTCGGTGCTACGTAGGAGCCACTGTACTGAGAGGACGTCTCTACGCCATTGCTGGGTAAGAAAATCATCTGATGTTCTTCTCTCTTTGGGTTTACAGAGACTGGGATGGGCCACTACAGTCTAATGTGTCCTGCCACAGTTTCATAATGATATGTAAACTCTAACGACTTCTCACAACAACATAAAAGATCTATTATTTTGTTTTATTGTAGAGCTCAGTGCACAATGTCTGCAAATTCTGTTAATGTACCGTACATATAGTTTATAAGCTTTAGAGCCCAAGCAATATGGATTTTTGCGAGTTAATGCCCAAACAGATATTAAGGAGTAAATAATGTATTATTCCTATATTGGCCGATTTTATATAATTTTATTTTATCTAATTTTTATAATATACTCTGTAACATTAATGTCATATTTCCCCTTTTTGTGCCAAACTGTCCCAGGAAAACCTAAAATGATTGACAGTAACTTTCGAGAATCTTTTACAAATCCTGTTTTCTTGTATCATAAATGGTTTTTATATGATAAATTATTGTGACATCTTTAAAGCTCATGGATCAGATGTTCAAACTGGACTTGGTTATATTTGAAAAGGACCTGAAGCAACACGCCCTCTCCAGCGCAGCTTCTTAACATTTTTGTTTTTCTTGACACAGTTTTTTTTTATCTGAACAAATAATCGTTAACATGTAGCATCAAGTTGATCAAACAGTAGATTTGCTCCGGGGCCTAAAGGATCAAATGAAGCAGGTTTGACTGTGGTGTAGTCAGGTATCAAGCTCACAGTGTATTGAATATATAAAGTGTGTAAAGTGAGGAGGAGAATTGTATTACGGTTTGTATGCACATGTTTTACAAACCAGTAACTGTAAACTTTCTTTTTAACCTTTTTCCAAAATAAGTTCTCATCTTTGAAAAACATCTTTCTCTACCCATCAGTCAGTTTGGTTTGTGTGTTTTATAAAAACTACTTCAAACTACTTGTTGTGTTAGTAAAGTTCACTACCGTGCAACAAATATAATATTTATGTGAAAGACAAGTACACACTGCTGTACAAAGCAGCAGCAGAGTAAAAAACCCAAGGTGGAGTGTTATTATGAGAAGTGTCAATATTTCTTTGGTTCATTATGAAACTGGCACGACAAATAAGAATGTAGCTGTCTGCCATAGTCTAGATAATTAATGGGAAACATGCTTTGACATAGAGACGTATGAGATTAGCTGTGGCCCCTCAGTGCAAGTTTTTAAGTTTAACCCAGTATTTAAAGTGTTTCTGTTCAATGTGTGTACTATAGATCCCTAGGGTTAATGTTTAATTTGCTTCAGTAAACGCTTCTAAATGAATAAATGTATTGATCCATATTCAAAGACAGAAGTTTTCAACATTATATTTGTGTAACTTTTGATTGGGCTTGTTTTCAGGCTGATTCAGACTATAGTCACAGTCCTGGTTGTTGTGGTTTAAACTCTCAGTTTCTCTCTTTCTCTAGATACGATGGGAACTCACTCCTCAGCAGCATCGAATGTTACGACCCGGTTGTCGACTCCTGGGAAGTCGTCACCTCGATGGCGACGCAGCGGTGCGACGCGGGCGTCTGTGTTCTACGAGAAAAGTGATTCTTCTCCAAGGACAAGAGCCACAAGAGGAAAATCCGGCAGGAGGACGGTCAGCTAGACTTTGCTGAAATGCCACTAGAACAGAGCCGCAGAGGGAGACGCTTGTTAGCCAGTAAACTCTTAAAGAAGGCGCCACAGTAAGGGCCGCCGCCGCTGTCTCCACTGAAAAGTTATCCCTTCACCAGTTTGGACCGTGCAACAGAGATTCACCCTCGCCGTGGTCGTCTCCACCTGAAAAGAGGCCCCCGAGGAGCCCATCGCCACTTGCATGACCCTCATCGGTGGTTCTTGTTGCTGTCTTTAACCAGTGAGATTATTTTTTCAGTTTGTCTTCAAAGTGCAATATATTTCTACTCATCACGAGAGAAACACACACATGAGAAGTTGGAGCACAGTTCGACCTCCAGCTGCTGCTATATGCCTTACGACTTTGGCCTCCATCAAACCGTGAACATTCGTGTTGCCTCACGTTAGACTTCCGCGATCGGCTCATCATCACGTGTGCTCAAGGTCACTCATGGGTCACTAATCCTTTTTTGTAACTCTACCTGTAAAACAGTGCTTTTAGATTCCAATCACTTTATTACGAAAAAAGGTTTATTACTTATTGTCGCTCTCAGAATATATATTTAGAGATGAATATTGTTTTAGAAAATGACTGAGTTGTACCAGTTGATTATTTTTGTCGCTTTGTTTGGCAAAACTGAGAAATCACAGGATGAAGTGCATGTGATTTGTGTTCTTTTTTTTTAACTCAACTTATGAGCTCGGACAGGTCCATGTATTCTTGACATCACTGTTACCTGAGAAGTGAATAAACACGACTGAGAACCAAAGTGTTTTATCTGTGTGAATCTAAACATGTGACTCATCAGGACAAAACGCTGTGAACTCGCTTCACACGTCTTCTGTAGAGTCGGTGACGTCGCTGGTGAGAAAATCTCCTCGTTTGCTTCTGAACCCACAGAAACAAATGTGAGGAATCTTCAAGCTGCTCGATATGAACGGGCTGGATGCATTTTTAAACACTATATAACTTAATATGTCCATTAAAAAGTTAAAACTGAATGTCAGCAAATTACTGCTTTCATTCTCAAACCTCCCAATATGTCGTTTTTTAAAATAAAAGATAAATCATTTTGCGATATCTTTATTGGCTCTTTCATTACCGTGGTCCAGACTGAAATAACAGACTGGAGGGATGGAGATGAAACTTCAATTCAAAAGTTGGTTAATCAGGATTAATCCCAATAACTTTGTGATCCTCTGACTTTCCTTCTAGCACCACCATCATTTGTGCTTTTGAGTTTAATGTCTCAATATCCATTGGACAGATTTCATGACATTTACAGACATTCGTCGTAATTATTGTTGATCACTTAACTCTTCATCAGACTCTGTCATCTGATCAAACTTTTAATTTATTATTTAAGTGGCTGTTTGGTGACAGCAGAACAACACAGTGAGAAACCGTCTGATGAGATTTGTGAAGCGATTCACAGCTAAAGACACAGATATCTTTTCCCTCAGACGTCGGTAGAGACTGAAAACAGCTAAAAGTATAACATCTTTTCCTGATTCACTTATTATTACACATTGAAAGTTGAATAAAATAAAAACAAATCGGGGATCAATCAACAGCAGGCAGTCAGAGGTGTCTACCAACATTTTAAATAGAATCTATCCTCCCTCCTTCCCTCCTTCCCTCCCTCCATCTGCCTTCACCCACTTCAGTCTGCAGCCTGAAACAGCTCCGTCTCTGTCTGCAGGTATAAAGGGCGTCTGGCAGCAGGAGGAACAGAGCAGCTCTGTGTTGACGGAGACACACTTCACTCGTCTCAGGACACTGCACAGGAATCACACGTCTGCCTGGAGCCTGGCTGCCACACGCTTAACTTCCAAAAAACTGCTTTTAACATCTGGAGCATCATGGTAAGATGTTTCAATTAGGAAAACTTCATCTTGAGAAAGTTTGCAGAACTTTTATCATGAATTATAGATTCAGAATTTTTAGGATCTACAATACTTTTTTCGAGACTCTGATCTGAATGTATCTAATGTGAAAGGTGCTGCTGATTGTGTGGACACAGCAAATCTTCTGAAACGTTTAATAAAGTCCTTACAGGCTATTAGTGTTTGCTCAACTGCAGTTTTATGGGTTGACAATCACTGATAGGCTGTTTATTGCAGAGCAGCAACAAGTGGAGCTCAAAGTTTCACCATCAGCTTCATATTCAATCTAGAAAAGCTCTGGATTCAAACAGGCGCTTAAGAGTTTTCCAAAGTTTTTGCAAGTTTTCATGTTCCAAGCTTTAACCCACCCATGTTTTACAAATGTCACTCAACAGCAGAAAATCATCTGGAGGGTGGTGGGGGGGGGGTTCTCCCTCCAGCGAGAACAAAAGCTCAAATTCTCAACATGTTGAAACACGATTGTTGAGAGAACTTGGAAAGAACCACAGTAAAGTGATGAAACGAGCCCGTCCTGTTATTTACATCGTTTACACTTGATGATTCGAAAATCTACAACAGTGCAGGAATAATTTACACTATATATAATGTACTTTGAAAACCATCTGACATTTCTGAGGTTTAAATTTCCTACAGATGATTTCAACTGCTGCAACTTCAGAAACACTTTTATTTAGAAGTTTTGGAACTGAAGTTGACTTTTTCTATTTGAGCATCTTGAATTTCCTGTTTCACAAAATCTGAGTCTGTGAACCAATTAAAAAAAACAAACACATTTTAATCTTCCAAGTGGTTGCACATTGTAAAAACATATTTGGGAAAAGACAGGAGTTCCGTACGCGTTAAACCACAAATGTTTTCCACAATAAAATACTTAAATATGTTTAGATTTCAACTATACATAGTCAGCAGTGGTTTCGGTTTTTAATTTAAGATGAAAAGTTTTCCACTCATATCAGCTTTGAAATTGAACTGCTGATGGCCTAGATTGAGTAAATTTGCATTCCAATACCTACATTTTTATTTAGAAATCCATTTTTAAATATTTTCAACCTCTTTGGGAACATGTTTCTTATTCTTATTAAATGTCATGATTAAAGTACAGTATTCAGCTGCTTCTTTACTTAAAGAATACACATCCACATTTTGAATAGTTTTAAATTTGAGATGTAATCGGAATTTCATATCTGATTTAAAGTAATTTATGAGTTGCAGAAATATATTGTAAAAAAGGCTCCTTGTTCTCTCCCAGGTTTGTTTACATCAGTCCTTGCAAATAAAACATTACTTTTTGTGTGTCCGAAAAAGCCACTGACGTACTTGGTGCCTTTAACATTGTTGTGACCTTCATCTTAACTTGTGTCTCCTTCTCCTGCTCAGAGAGAGTGCATCTCCATCCACGTGGGCCAGGCGGGTGTTCAGACAGGAAACGCCTGCTGGGAGCTCTTCTGCCTGGAGCACGGAATCGGCCCCGATGGCGTCTCCCTGGAGGAACCTGCAGATCCCAACTCTCGAGAAGACTCTTTCAACACCTTCTTCAACCCTGGCAGTTTCGGGCGTAATGTTCCACGAGCCATCTTCGTGGACCTGGAGCCCACGGTGGTCGGTGAGCGCTCATGTGTTGGTGTTTACTCTCCTTATCTCTGCCTTTTATTACCTTTCCCTTCCTGCTCTGTGTGCAGATGTGTGAATCCATTGTGAGAGCATCTCAGTGGTAACTGCTCATGTGATCCAAGCCACTGGTTTCCAGGCAACAGGTGCCTTGGTGGCTCATTTACATTTTATTCAATCGTGGCAAATATTTACAGAGTCTCTTGAATCAATAGCAGGATCATACTTGAGTGAGTAATTCATAGATTTTAGCCTGATGGTGAAGCCATTTTCCAATATGTACCTTCGATTTTTACACAGAAAAATACATATGGTTAAATATGACTGTGATATCAATATGGTTTCAGTGAGGTGCTCCAAGTATGGAGCCCTAAAGAGTACTGCAGGGTTATCAAGTACAGAATACTATGAATTAGATCAGTAATGTTAAATGTTACAAATATACGTTGTAAAGTTTTATACATTTTCTTGAATACTATTTGTTGAAATAAATGAAAGCTTTTTTATTTATATTCAATTAGCTCATTTTAATAATTAACTTTTTGTTGCATATTCAGCCATTTTATAACAATAAGGTGGTGCAATTATCATTATCGTACTTAAATAACATACATTACAGACTTTTATGGCCTCACCTTTATAATCAATGGAAGTTTTAAGATGTTGCCTTTTAATGCAAAAGAAAACTAAAGTAAATTGGGTTGAAAAAGTCCTAAAAATTAGAATTATGTCCCTAATATTATCATAACACAGATATTTACGACGATAAACTAGGATCACAAACTTGGACACGTTTCTTTCTGCCAAACTGACGTTGATCTCAGTCGACGTCTCTGAACTACATCTTTGATTTCAGATGAAGTGCGAGTTGGAAAGTACAAAGATCTGTTCCACCCTGACCAGCTGATCTCTGGAAAGGAGGACGCGGCCAACAACTACGCTCGTGGTCATTACACTGTCGGGAAAGAAATCATTGATGACGTCATGCAGCGCATTCGGAAAATGGTTTGTGATAATAACAAGTTACTGTTTTTTAAATTCAATAACAGTGAGTGTCACCGTTATAGAAGGATTTCAGGAGCCGGTTTATTGACAAATCAAGGTATGTTGCAGATTCGGAAAACACTAAGTTAGAAGTCATGAAGAAGCTTTTTAAACGTGACCTGAGTGGCAGATTCTGATGATAATTCTCTTTAAGTAAATAAATTATTCGCCCCTCGAGGTCAGTGGAGACTTTCTGTGATTCTGTCCTTCTCTTCAGACGGACCAGTGCTCCGGCCTGCAGGGCTTCCTCGTCTTCCACAGCTTCGGAGGCGGCACCGGCTCTGGCTTCACCTCTCTGCTGATGGAGCGTCTGTCCGTCGACTACGGCAAGAAATCCAAGCTGGAGTTTGCCGTCTACCCAGCTCCCCATATCTCGACAGCTGTGGTGGAGCCCTACAACGCCATCCTGACCACCCACACCACCCTGGGGCACTTCGACTGCGCCTTCATGGTGGACAACGAGGCCATCTACGACATATGTCGCCGCAACATGGAGATCGAGAGTCCTGGCTACACCAACCTCAACAGACTGATCGGTCAGATCGTTTCCTCCATCACTGCCTCCCTCCGGTTCGACGGCGCCCTCAATGTCGACCTCATGGAGTTCCAGACCAACCTGGTGCCATTTCCACGAATCCACTTCCCCCTGGTTACTTACTCGCCCATAATCTCTGCTGAGAAGGCGAACCACGAGCAGCTGACTGTGTCCGAGATCACCAGCGCCTGCTTCGAGCCGACCAATCAGATGGTCAAGTGTGATCCTCGTAACGGCAAGTACATGGCCTGCTGCCTGCTGTACCGGGGAGACGTCGTCCCCAAGGATGTAAACAACGCCATCGCCAGTATAAAGACCAGACGATCCGTTCAGTTCGTCAGCTGGTGCCCCACTGGTTTCAAGGTGAGTTTCATTATGAAAGATGGTCACATGAACGTGAATGCAAAGCGAGTACTCCAGGTCAAAGTTGAACCCAATGGGGAAGCCACAGAAAGTGAAGATTGGAAGGGAACCAGTATGTGTGACCAGGCCCTGAGAAGTGAAGCTTGAGATACTTTATCCTTCTGATCGCTCTCTTCATCTCAACAGGTCGGCATCAACTACCAGCCTCCCACTGCAGTTCCTGGTGGAGACCTGGCCAAAGTCCAGAGGGCCGTGTGCATGCTGAGCAACACCACCGCCATCGCGGCGGCCTGGTCTCGACTCGACCACAAGTTCGATCTCATGTACGCCAAGCGGGCGTTCGTCCACTGGTACGTGGGCGAGGGGATGGAGGAGGGGGAGTTCTCTGAGGCCCGGGAGGACCTGGCCTGTCTGGAGAAGGACTACATGGAGCTGGGTGAAGACAGTGACCCTGATTTTGAAAACGATGACATGGACCAGGAGTACTGAGCCGCGTTGTCGATACTTTATCTTGTGAATCTTCTGAGCTCATTGTTGGTGTTCCTCTCGGCCATGTTTTTATAATGTCAGCTTTAGAAGAAGACTGTGAAGATGTGAAACTTGTTAGAGACTCGATGGTCTGCGAAGCTTTCACATCAACCACAATGTGTACATCACATATAGAGCTGTGTCCTCTCTCTCTCTCGCTTCACATTTCCTGTGTGCCTCTCTGCTGTGTGATTCTGAATAAAGACAAACGTGTTCAAGTACCTTCAGACAAATGGAAACACAAACCGACTCAGTTAGACTTTTAATAAAATAATGAGGTAAAATCTTCAAAAACACAAACTGGAACCTTGTGTTTTGTTAATATCTGCATCCTCGATGTTTGAGATTAACTACAAAGTGACATTTTTAAACGTATAACATAGGTTGTGCACAGATTTTCAAGTTTGGGTATTGGGGCAGGTAGACTGTTCCGAGCGTCTTGGAGGACTTTGGTTTATTCTACCTCAGTTTCCTCAGTCTCCTCATGTGATTCCACACTGACACTGTGGGGATGAGATCCAGAACCTCTGCTGCTGGTCTCCTGGTCCTCAGTGGCTCCCACTCGGTGTTCAGCTAAATAAATCTGAATCTGATAAGACACCTCTCTGCTTCTGATGGTGCTGGTGGATAATAGGTAACAGAGAGAGATAGAGAGAGAGAGAGAGCCCGTGCATCAAGGTCCTCTCTCTTTCTTCTTCTCTCCTCTTGTGGTTTTTCATCCACAGGTGAAGTTTGCTCCTTTGTCTCTTCTTCATTCTCTCTGAGCTGCAGCAGATGTTTTTAAACCTTTTCACAGAAACATCCAATCAAACAGCTCACAGCAGCTATTTAAACAACAAGTCCCGGCGGCCACGAAGGTGTCACCTGAACATATCCATCCGCCACGGGCAACAACACGAGCCTGTGTAGGAAGAGGAGAAGTAGTTCACAGTTTATTAACCATTACTAACGCGATCTGAGATGTTATTTACTTTAGGGGGCAGTTTAATTTAGACGAGAGACGAAGGGTTAAGTTTCATGAATCGTTTCAAATCAAAGACAAAAGTACCATCATCAAAATACAGGTTCCTTAAATTATCATAAGTTTAACTATTCACCATCCACAATCAAACATTTGAGAATAACGTTTGTTATATTAATGTATTATTATTATATATTATATATGCAGTAATGTGCAAATATCAGAATCCGTCGTCTTGCCTTACAGGAAAGGTGTAGATTTGTATTATGAAGCTGTAATAAGATTTAAATACAAGGATATTATGTCTTTATATGATAATGCATGACTGGATTAACCTCCTCCGCTTTCCTTTTTGTTTTAGAACCCCTGCTGATAAACAGCAGGTTAACTATTCATTTGATAAAGACATATGAGCATCCACAAATACAATTAAATATTCATGTAAAAAGCATTTCTTCTTCCATTCAAGACAAGGGCTACGTGATAGAAGAAAGAATATGTAGATGTAAATATATAGTATATCTGTTTTGCTTTATTTGTGTGGATTCTTAAATGTTCAAAACGTTCTACATATAAACACATATACATGTATAGACACACTTTGACCTAAATACTCAGATATACATGAAAAAAAACAAAAAAAACAATGAGGTACAGATTGAAATAACTAGGGGACAGATATTTGTCTTCTATGGCCCCTGGTCCTGATGCAATCAAAACTTATATGTAGAAATATATACATTTACGTTTTGAAGCTATACACGTTTAAACATAAAAATTGTGACAATGTGATGTCAAAGTGAATCCACAGCACAACGTGTTCACATACACAAACTGTGTGTTAATGTGTAATTACTCTTTAATAAGCGGATCTAACGCTGAGGCACAAGGGACTGAGCGGTGTCTAGTTTTTTGGGCGGACGTGCTCACTGCCTTGGAACCTTCTCCTCACTGTGCGTGGATGTGTGTGTGTGTGTGTGTGAGTGTGTGAGAGAGAGTGTGTGCGTGTGTTGATGTCGACCGACCGCAACCGAGTCTGACGCCGGAACAACGAGGCTCCAAACCCCCGAGAAACCCTCCCGGTGACCCGCTGCCCCTCGACGCGTCCTCCCCCCCGGGTTGTGGTTGTTCGTGCCGCGGTGCTGGACGCGCTGCTCCGTCCCGTCCGAGCCTCCTCCGGCGGGTCAGCCCGAGACGATGAGCCAGCCACGGCCGGACGAGTTCCAGCCTCCTCCGGAGTGCCCGGTGTTCGAGCCCAGCTGGGAGGAATTCAAGGACCCCTTCGCCTTCATCAACAAGATCCGTCCCATCGCAGAGAAAACGGGCATCTGCAAAGTCCGGCCGCCCCCGGTGAGTGCGAGAGAACCGAGCCGAGAAACGGCGACGCGGATGCTGGATTAGCTGTAGATGGACCCGCGGATTTAAAGGGACGCTCCAACATGGCGGATGCTCATTCTTTGTGCTTGCCACGGCTAAGCTAGTCCTCTCCCCCCCATTGATAAACCCCCGTCGTGCTGCCGCCTCGGTGCACTCGAACCCCGGGTGTCGGGCCACGTACACGGTGCCGGTGCGATGCGAGGGGACCGTTCACCGCGTGTCAACAAAGCCCCCGGTGCCCCGGTGGTTGAGCCACATTAGCCGCGATGCTAGCTCAAGGCTAGCGGCTGAACCTGTCACAGTTCGGCACACGGCGGTGACACACGGGAGGCGATGCGGAAGCCATCGGGCTGCGGGGAACACGATGTTGTGATAATAACACGAGTTCCGATGTTAATGTGTAATCTCCCGTCCGCCATTTTTTGCCCTTAACTGTCCCGGGTGGTTAATTATGGATTTTTTTTGGGGGGGGGAGAGCATCATGGTGCAGATGGGTCACTCAGTGTGTGTGTGTGTGTGTGTGTGGTCCATCACTTAAAACGTGTATTTCCTCATGCACAGCCTCAGTTGTGTGTCTTTACTTCCATCCCCCCCCACCCCCTCCGGTCTTTATTATGGAAATCAACGACTCTCATAATAAATAAATGAAAGTAACACACGGTCACTTATTGACCAACATCCTGATCCGGCTAAATACCAAGTGGACACTGTTGAAAGTTGTGTAGTTAACTCGCTTTGTTACACAACAGCAGCGGTGCAGGTCATGATCACCGAAGATGAGCCCGTGTTCATGTGTGAGCCTGTGTGGTAGGGTGTTGTCCTCCATGTTGGCTTTGTGGTAAGCTGGGCTGGTGAGTGTGTGAGTCTCTTCCATCTGGCCATTTTGTGTGCCAGTGGGGGGATGTGGGCCACAGACTTACACCCAAGCATTTGTGTGTCTGCTGCTGGGATAATTGGGGGGGTTTTGTTGTTGTTCTCGCGCGTTATTGACACAAATATTGATTGATGTTGTGAGCCATAAACGGAGAAGGCTTCGCTGGGTCCTCCCCGGAGCAGCAGGGCCTCGCTTTCCTCCTGCAGAACCTGGATTTTAGCATCAGTTGTGTAAACATCTAGTCACAAGCTTTGTTTATTGACGTGAGTTCAGTGAAATCGAATCTCTATGGCGGAAAAATATGAAATTTTAATGACATTTTGTGAAATTTGGAATCCAGGCTTTGAAAAACACCCCGTCACAAGTGGACAAACAGATTGACTCTGCAACTTGACTCGTCGATGCAAGAATAAAAAAACAATAGTCGCAATATCTCGGCTTGGTGTTGTGATGACCTTCATGTGCCATTGTGTGTATTTCTGTTTAGGGTTGGCAGCCTCCATTTGCCTGTGATGTGGACAGACTCCACTTTGTTCCTCGGATCCAGAGGCTCAATGAACTCGAGGTTAGTTGTGTTCGTCAGGTTCTACCAGTAATTATTTCACTATGTCTTCGTTTGTGTGTTTGTAGATTTAATTTACTTTTTTTTTGGTCCTAAGGCCTCACTGATCATAACAGTTATGGAACAAAGAACAGTGATGTTATTGATGCATTATAATGGTTTTATTTAACAAAGGATAATCTACAAGTTTAGACTGATAATTATGAGGCTTAATTCAGACGTAATTCAGACTTTAAAGAATAACAAATTTAAACTGCATTTATTCTGAACATTAGGTCACATAACCCAATGTTCTTGACTGTATCATGTTATATTTGTCTTACATTTCCTCCAGTTTAATACATTTGTACCAGTTTAATGTTTTTATATTTTTCTAGGCTCAGACCAGAGTTAAGCTCAACTTCTTGGACCAGATTGCCAAATTTTGGGATTTGCAGGGATGTCCCCTGAAGATTCCTCATGTGGAGAGGAAGATTTTGGATCTGTATAAACTAAACAAGGTTGATAATTGACATCGCTGCCCATTATTTGCATTTATATATTTTTTTTAAATGAAATCAACCAACTCCTAACACCATGAACTTGTTGTCATTCCAGCTGGTAGCAGACGAAGGTGGCTTCGACCTCGTCTGTCAGGAAAGGCGATGGTCTAAGATTGCACAAACAATGGGCTTCGCCCCTGGCAAAGCCATCGGCTCACACCTGCGAGGGCATTATGAGAAGATCCTCTATCCCTACAATCTGTTTCAGAGTGGAGCAAACCTTCTGGTGAGTTGGACACATGCGTCAATATGAGAGTGTATCCTGTTCCTGATGGCACACGCACAAAGAGATACTGTCACACTAACTCCTCTGTAAACAAAGACCTAATGATGCACAGCCCAACCAATTATTCAAAGTTTACTTACAAATATCATATGTTTGATATTTGTCTTTCCATTTGAATTAGAAGCCATCAGTACAAAATAAGATTCAAAGACAAATGTAGAAAAATGGATTATTAGGATTCGCATGTTTTATCTAGAGATTAATGTTTGGACTTTACTGTATTTTTTCAAGTCAGAGCTATTTCTGATTAATATACTGATTGGGAACTTATCATTTGGTGCCTACTTGTGTCATTTAGTAGCTTCCACACCCTTGTTTATATTTCATGATATCTTGCAAGAGAGTTTACCAAAGGTCTGTGGATTGGAGCTGTGTGACCTCTTAGACAGGTCACTCTAAATTGTTGAATTACTCTCTTGCCTCAGGCACCAGAGGCAGCTTCCAAACTGATGCGTTTGGAGGCTGATCCTGAACTTGACGAGGTACAGTATATTTGTGTCATGGTTAAAAAGCCACTCGGCAGCATGTTTATCTACGGCCTGGTTCTTCTCAGCTTACTGGTGTAATATTTACATGAACTTCTGAGTTTAACCCTTCTCACAACTTAATGTTCACATCAAACATGTGAGCTTTCCTTCGACAAGTCAGTCAACACCTAACATCTAACTTAAGAATAACATAAAATCACGGTGCAGCAGTTATATATTAGTTATATATCAGTTAAAATATAGGATGTATTTTGTTTTCTTTTCTCCTTGTCAATTACTTCTCTAAATAATGATACTACAAACTCGAGGGTAACTCCTGAACGTGTGATATCCTCTACCTGCACATCTTTCTTCTTCTGAGTTCAGCATGTTCCTCCTCTCGACCTGTTTGGGGTCACAAACTGTAACTAACCACATCCTTCTCAGGAACCTTTCTAATCTTTAAACTATATTGAAACCAACTATCGTCCCATTGTTTGAACATTTGGTTGTTGAAGATACTTCCTTGTCACATAGGATTGTTCAGTTCATTTTATTATAACTGACAAACCGAAGTTATCATGTAATATATAATTTCAACCATTTTTAAATGTTGGCTGTAGAACACTCTCACTGACAGTTATAGACAGCTCATTCTGTTCTGGCTGTGTCGGTGTATTCATATTTGAGGCTCTATGTCACATTCTTTTGATATCTTACTGATCGCTGCTTTTCAGCCTACCGGTATTTTCAGTTCAGCACACAAAAGATATTTATTTACCAGTGGGCGGTGGTTTGAACTGTTGTATCCTTTCCTCTCAGTGTGTTCAGAAGCCTGTCCAGTCCGTGGAGAGCACAGGAAGCCCGGAGAGCGAGGACACCAAGGAGCCCAAGCTGCAGGACCCGGCTCAGAGGCCGACTGCCCAGACGCCCGACACGTGCCCCAGTGCTCGCAGAGCCAAGCGCATGAAGTGTGAGGTGGGTGATGAAAACGGTCCCCAATCCAGCTGCACAGACTTCCCACTCCTATCACAGGTTTTAACGTCTCACTGATTCTTACTCAGGGCTTGTGTGTGAAGACGGAACCAGGAGAACCTGGAGAGAGCAAGCCCAACCTGAGGCGGAGGATGGGTTCTTTCGTTGCCAAGCCCGAACCAGGTCAGACTCCACGTCCCAGTGGCAAAGTGTACATATACTTTGTGATGAGAAACACACATTTTTAATCCACAACTTAATTCAGTGTTTTTATCGTATTTAATCACCGGGTCTGGTTTATTTTGAGAGGAAACTTTTCATCTCTCTAACTGTAATATAGGTAGTTACTTTTTAAGTCTCATTAATGCTACATGGTGTGTTAAAGTAAAGGTAGACTTTGCTTACTGTTGATGTTGTTGTTATGACAGTTGTGACATCACCGTTTAACTGTGCTGTTTCCTCTTGCAGAAAAAGAAATTCCCATTCTTCTGAAAGTGGAACCAGTGGAAATTAAAGAACCAATAATTGAAGCAGATAAATCGAAATCACGGTACAAGAAATTCATCCCCCCAGTTCCACCGAGTCCAGTAAGTAGAGAATGTTTATTGAACGTTTATTGCTTATACGATTCCACAACTTGTCTTAATGCAGTTTAAAGTCTTCATGTGCAAAGAACGTGTAACAAAAGTAATTTTGATATTAGCAGGTATAATAATTATGTTATTACATAGCAGTTACATATAAATATGTGAAAGATAAAGGAAAGATCACAAATCCTCCCTCCTAGATCTTTATGAATTTGTGTAATTAATATGGTGTGAGTTAATAACAGCTCTGTGTAGAAGAGGGTTTCACAGAAATGTTTTTTCTCGCCATGACTCTGGAGCACATACATTACAAGATCCTCCTCTTGTTTTCCAGGTGGATTTGGTTGTGTGTCTGGTGTGCGCCAGCGGGGGAGATGAAGACCGTCTGTTGCTGTGTGACGGCTGTGACGGCAGCTATCACACTTTCTGCCTGATCCCCCCCCTGCACGACGTCCCCAAAGGAGACTGGAGGTGCCCCAAGTGTCTGGCTCAGGTGAGGAGGAACCCAACGTGATTAATGAGCAGTGGGAGGTCTCACAACAACAAGCTGCTCTAACTCTACAAGACTGTCTTTTAAAGATACCCATACAAATATAGAAATATGTATAAAGGTTATTAAATGCTCCAAACCTATTTGTGTAATGATCTTTTTCCTCTTATACAGGAATGCAACAAACCTCATGAGGCATTTGGCTTTGAACAAGCGTACAGAGACTACTCCCTGCGTGCTTTTGGGCAAATGGCAGATGCTTTTAAATCTGATTACTTCAACATGCCGGTTCATGTAAGTAGAAAAGGTTTCAGAATAAACTGGTGAGTCTCTCGTGGGGTGAGAAATTTCAAACGTTAACGTGTATTTGGTGTGTTTTACAGATGGTACCCACAGAGCTGGTGGAGAAGGAGTTCTGGCGTTTGGTTGGAGCCATTGAAGAAGATGTTACCGTGGAATACGGAGCAGATATTGCCTCAAAGGACTTTGGGAGTGGATTCCCAATTCCCAATGGAAAATTAAAGCTTTCCCAAGCTGATGAGGTAAACTCACACTCCTCTGTGATCTTACTGTGGATCTGAAATGAGTCAGTCATGGTTTATGGAGTCTATCTTAAAAGGAAGTGTTATGATGGTTTGTTATTGATCTTAGTTCGTTGCCTCTCTTACAGAAATACCTCAAGTGTGGCTGGAACCTCAACAACCTGGCGATGATGAACCCCTCTATCCTGACTCATGTGACTGCTGACATCTGTGGGATGACACTGCCATGGCTTTATGTTGGCATGTGCTTCTCCTCCTTCTGCTGGCACATTGAAGATCACTGGAGCTACTCCATCAACTACCTGCACTGGTACTTAAGAAAACAACATCTGAAACTGAAGCTCAGCCGCTTCTGATGTGGTTTCTGGACTTTTGAGTGCTTGTGATTTTGCTCTGCTGAACTAACAAACAACGTTGTTTTTCCTTCAAGGGGAGAACCCAAAACCTGGTACGGAGCTCCTGGCTATGCAGCAGAGCAGCTGGAGGAAGTGATGAAGAAACTGGCCCCGGAGCTTTTCGAGTCTCAGCCTGATCTGCTGCACCAACTAGTCACCATCATGAACCCCAACACCCTGATGGCCTATGGAGTCCCAGTATGTGTTTATATGACTCCCACAGGCATTGAGGCCTTTCTGTGTTTATCCACAACAACAGACAGCTGATATTTCAATGAACGATCATCTTTTCTTTCTCCACAGAACATTAATCATCTGCCTTTTGTCTCCTCTCTGCTTTAGATTTACAGAACAAATCAGTGTGCTGGTGAATTTGTCATCACGTTTCCCAGAGCTTACCACAGTGGCTTCAATCAGGGCTTCAACTTTGCTGAGGCAGTGAACTTCTGCACCGTGGATTGGGTATGCATCACATCTTCTATGTGACTCCGCACAACACAGCGAAGTTGTTAAGAAAATTGATCAAAATACTTTCTCAAGCGTAGCTGCAAAAACAAATATCAGAACTTGTTAAATACATAATCTATTTAAAAGTATTCTTTCATATTCACTTGTTTTTACAACATCAAACACAAGCAAATATAAGCTAATCCAAGTGGTTACCAAGCAACACACACACATACTGTTATATAAATTGCTTTTGGCCAAGTGATTAACGGCAGAATACCAGCAAATTTATTTGGAAACTTTCGGGGAATGTAAACCATAAAATAACCCATTGCCTGTTAATTTGTGGATCCAAACTGACCTTAACTGTTTTTTCAACCCTTTTTTTCCTGTGTCCGATTCCAGATGCCTCTTGGCAGGCAGTGTGTCGACCACTATCGAATGCTGAACCGGTACAACGTGTTCTCCCATGATGAGATGGTTTGCAACATGGCCTCGAAAGCTGGATCACTTGACGTGGTCCTGGCCTCCGCCGTCCACAAGGACATGGTCGTCATGCTCCGAGAGGAGAAGGAAATCAGAGGAAAAGTCAAGAAAATGGTAAGACTGCCTTCACTATCATGTTAATATAATATTTAACTTATTTTGCACATAACCTGAATATATAACAGGCTTTTTTTCAGTGTAGACACTTGTGGTTATCTCGACTTTCTTTCCAACAATTACAAATTTAACCTAAACTAAGTTCCATCCTCTTATTTTGTCTCACTCTTTCAGGGGCTGGTTCATTGCAAGGAGGCAAGATATGACCACCTCCAGGATGATGAGCGACAGTGTGTCAAGTGCAGGACCACCTGCTACCTGTCTGCCATCACCTGTCCCTGTAGCCCCGGAGCACTGGTCTGTCTGCACCACATCAACGACCTGTGCTCCTGCCCCGTCTCCAACTACACACTGAAGTAAGTCCCCATGGAGCGGATTCAGAGGCCGTTAACAGGCTTTGTGTGCAGAGAGATCAGCAAACGAGATGTAGTAGTGTAATGAATATGTTTGAGGAAATGATATTTCATTACTGAAATCTCTGAAGTATATTTGTGTGTCATATTATCCCAGTGCACTAAGTAACGTTATTGTTGTGTTTGCTGCTGCAGTTTCAGATACACACTGGACAAGCTGTTCCCCATGATGAATGCTGTGAAGCAGCGATCTGAGCTGTACGACGAGTGGGCCTCCCGCGTGGCCGAGACTCTAGAGGCCAAACTGGAGAAGAAGAGAGGTAAGCAGCAAGAGCAAATAAGAAAGCATGAAAAACACCATCTGTTGTTGAACACATATTAACTATCTGCTTATTTTTCATTTATTTATTTATTTCCTATTTCAATCTCACGATAATTCTAAATTTAGGTAACTTTAACAAAACCAAATGAGGAGTCATGCTTCTTTATGATGCTTAAGACATATTTATCAAGTTTCTACATTTCAAGAGCCCTTAAATGAATTGAAAACAAAGGGCTTCTGAAAAGTAGGAAACCTTATTTAAAATGATAGTTTACTTGCATGAATTTAGGGTTTATTAACAGTATGTGTCTAAAACCAGTTAGAGAGCAACTATAACAAGTTATGAAAAACAATTAGACGCACCAAGTCAGCGGCTGCTCTTCGATTTCCTACACGGGTTATTTAAACCGTGACTGTTACTTTATGTGTCGGAGAGAGATTAACCAGCTGTTCCCTCCTCAGGCCTGCCAGTCTTTCGCTCCCTTCTCACTGAATCAGAGACCAGCCTGTTCCCCGAGAACGACCTGCTGCGTCGGCTGCGTCTGGTCACACAAGACGCAGAGAAGTGCTCCTCGGTGGCACAGCAGCTGCTGAACGGCAAGAGGCAAACCAGGTAGCAATAACACACTGCTCTTCATCAGACAAGTGTATAAATTACACACCTTTGTGTTCTATTACTCACCAGGGAACAGTGGTAGTGTCTCACCGGGGTTAACTCATTCTCTGGACACCCTCCTCTAGGTATCGGTGCGGCAGTGGGAAATCGCGGAGCCAGCTGACCGTGGAGGAGCTGAGTTCGTTTGTGAGGCAGCTGTACAACCTCTCCTGCTGCCTCCCTCAGGCTCCGAAACTGAAGGTAGGCTGAAAACACTCAAACACTGTTGTTATATTATGTAATATAACCGTCATGGTAAATACTGTTGTTATGTCATGCTGCCACTGGGTTACATGACATTATGTTGCTCATATGTTTGACTGTGATGACACCTTCATGTGAACATGATGATTAAGAACAATGCATAGAAACTTCGTACTATCATCACAGGTTTGTATAGAGTCCATGGTCTGATTAGCGATTGGAGCGCCTTTCTGTTAATGAGGGAAATTGCTTAAACTCTCTAAAGCTAACTTTCTAGTTAGTTTTCTGGATCAGTTTTAACGACCTGTACGTTTTGATTGTTGTCGTCCTTCAGGTTCTCTTGAACCGTATCGAAGACTTCCAGCAGCACAGTGAGAAAGTCCTGGCAGACCAAGTCCCGAGCGTCGCTGAGATCCAAAGCCTGCTGGACGTCAGCTTTGACTTTGACGTGGACTTGCCCGAGCTTCCTCTCCTCAGAGTGAGGCTGGAGCAGGCTCGCTGGCTGGAGGCAGTGCAGCAGGCCAGCACCCAGCCCGCCTCCCTGACTCTGGAGACCATGAGGAGGCTCATCGACCAGGGAGTCGGCCTGTCGCCCCATCAGTCCGTGGAGAAAGCCATGGCTCGCCTTCAGGAGCTGCTCACGGTGTCTGAGCACTGGGAGGACAAGGCGAGCAGCCTCCTTAAAGCCAGGTGAGGGCAGCACCGACCGATGTCAGCATTAAAACCACAGGGTCAAAAAACAAACATCCAAAACATCAACAAAAGGTTTTTATTCTCTGTTAACACAAATTAAAATCTTGAGATTAACTTTCTCTTAAATATTATTTTATTTTACTGGTCGAAGCGTTAACTTTCTGTCCAGGTATCTGCACTGACTGATTGTAACTGAATAATGAATATGACGTCAGTGCTCCTGATTTTGCTTCATTTTAATTACAGCTAGTGCAAAATGCTGCCGCTAGAATATTCACCAAGATCAACAAAAAGTGAGCATCATATTTAGTTCTGCCCTCATTCCATTGTTTCTCAGTGCTGTTCAGTATTAACTGTCAGAAGTGCTTTTCCAAGGCTTTTAATGGCATGGCTGCAGCAATGTGCATCTTTCTCTCTCCATTACCAGAAAAAACTAATTTTTAATCAAATCCTAAAACTTCCACTTTAAAAAATATACTGAAGGGTAGTTTACTGCAGCTTTGAATTTTGGGGTTTTCACACAATTACAATGTTGTTAATTCACCTAACTTGTGGTGATGAGCCTCAGATGTTTGACACGACTTAAGTCACACTCCATGTAAAGACAAAAGGTAACTGTAGCTTGAAGTTATTCAATAAAAACTCCATAAACAGGACGTGTTCACCATTTGAAAGTGAGAAGCTTCCAGTGAAAAATGTCTGACGACGCCACGACACAGCTTATCTCAGAGTTTTTAACTTGGTGGCGATGCAGGCATTGTGTCTACATTCATCACCTTCAGCATATAATGTGTGTTTTATTGTCCACCAGACCACCACACTCCATAGAGACCCTTAGTGCTGCTGCGGAGAAGGCGTCTGGTCTCACCGCTCACCTCCCGAACTGTCTGCTCCTGAAGGACACCATCAGAAAGGCCCAGGAGTGGAGTCAAGAGGCTGAGGAGCTTCAGGTCAGGGCACTTACTACACTTCATGACCAGAGGATGTTACTTACTAAGTGAGTGATTGTGACTCTAAAATTAAATCTGTATATTTCAGGCCACTGGCTGCATCCTGATGGTGGACAGCCTCTCTGACATGGTGCTACGAGGACACGCCATCCAAGTCCACCTGGAGCCTTTGGACCAACTGGAGTCGTTAATGGTGGAAGTGCAGGAATGGAAAGAATCTGCAACAACAACTTTTCTTCAGACAGACTCGGCTCTTACCTTACTGGAGGTAAATGCCACAAATTAAAAAATGTACTATTAAGACCACAGGGCTGTGATTGTTGAGCTCACAACTTATTTCTCTTGTCCCATCACAGGTTCTGTCCCCAAGATTAGACTTTGGAAATATTGGTTCTCCAAAGAGGAAGATCAAGAAAGGCAAAGAGTCACCGAAAAGCAACAAAAAGAAAACTCCAGGACTCAACTCTCTCTCTGATGTGGAAAGAGCGCTTTCAGAGCACAAGGATTCTACCTCTGCAGTGAGCATGGTTTTCCTTCAGAGACAAATTAGGGAATGTGTTAGACGATTTAATTGAAGGTTTAACTGATTTGTTCTGACTTTATTTGATTCACCAGATGGCAACTCTGGAGGAGCTGCAGGTGAGGGAGATGGAGGCTTTCTCTAATCTCAGGGCAGCAAATGAGTCTAAGCTCCTTCCCACCACAGACTGCATGGACCTCAAGGTGTGTGTCTGTCAGAAGGCGCCCATGGGTGCAATGCTGCAGTGTGAACTCTGCAGGGATGCCTTCCACAGTGTGTGCGTCAGGGACACATCGGACCCCTGCAAAACAGAGCCGTGGCTCTGTCCGCAGTGCCAGCGAGCGGACAAACCCCCCTTGAACAAAGTCCTCTCCCTGCAGTCCTCTCTGCGGCGCATGGGGGTGCGCCTGCCGGAGGGCGACGCTCTGCACCATGTGGTCGAGAGGACACTTAACTGGCAGCACGAAGCACAACAGATTGCAAAGATGTGTAACCTACCGGAGCTGGAAGAAAGACCAGGGACTCCCCCCACTCTCACCAGCTGGGTCTCAGGCAGCCATGAAACCCCCAACAACACTCAGGTCACTCATCAGCTGCTTGTGTCACTTTTTGTAGCAGTTTACAGAAACAGATGTAAATCAGAGTTTGTGTAGTAACGTTTGGGTTGTGTTTGAAACAGGCGCCCTCCCTGACTCCAGAGTGGAACAGGACAAGCCATGCTCAGACTGTCTTTTACACCGAGCAGAGATGTATACCGCTGCAGGGTTAGTATCTGCGTCCTCTGAACTCACTGGGACTCATGAAGAATCATTTGTCTATACGTTGATTACATATGTATAGAAATATATTATTATTGTTAATGTTCTGGTTTCCTGTCTGACAGGTTTGAGTCGGGAGCTGGAGGAGCTGATGGTGGAGGGGCTCCTGCTGCCGGTGTCTCTGCCGGAGGTCCAGAGCCTCTACCTCACGTTACTGGACCGAGCCACCAGCCAGCAAACCAACAGATGCACGCTGCCTCCACAGGACGAGGCCGCAGACACTGACACACACACGCAGTTCAACTCTCAGGGAAAAAATCTGCCACTGAACCAGGTGAAGACCACGAGAATCAATGAAAACTCAAAAAGAAACCACAACACAACAGCCTCAAACTCAGCTTCAGGTGTCTTTTTGTTTTCAGGAGGATGTCAACGCCATGAGGGACATTATGACCGGCTCAGAAAAGAAAGTGAAGCGGCATTTGGACGACAAAAAACATTCTCACAAAAGACAGAAGATAAATAAGAAGAATCTGCAGCGCAGAACAGCGTCGACCTCGTCCTCCCCACGCTCTGACTTCTCCCAGTCGGACGAATCTGATGAGGAAATGGCCGTGTGTCCAGCAGAGAGGTGTCAGCTGCCAGAGGGAGATGAGGTGAGAGACGTCTCAATAAAACCATCGATGATCTTTTCTCTGCAGGAGACAGTTCACCTTCTACGTATTCAAAACTAAATCACATATAAGAGGTAACAGGAGGAGGAACAATTCAGTTCAATATCTCTGAACATCTGGAAAAATATATTAGAGATGGTGGAGGGTTCCTCAAGAGCAGAGCTGTAAGACTGAGTATCACAGCAGCAGCCAATAAGGGGCTGACTCTAGTGACACAGGAAGAAAGATTATGTGACAGACATGGTGATATAAAAAATATTAAAACGTTTATCTGAAGCTTACATGAAATTTAAGTCTGGTTTGATCCAACCAGGTCCTCTATTCTTTTTTACAGTATTTTCACTGTGACTGTTGAAAAGTCTTTAAAGCCACAGGCAGCCATGTTGTGTAGGAGGACTAGAACACAGTACACACAGGCCGTCAGGATGGAGTGGTTATGTATCTGTAACCTGAGTGTGATTGTTTGATCTGTTCTGCAGGTTTCACACCCGCAACAAACACCACCTGTCACCACAGTTACCTACATGAGGGCACTGCTAAATTAGAAATTGGTTGTTTATGAAATGTTGTAAGACTTGGAAGATTTACAAGAAACACATGATTAATTTAAGCTGCAGTTCCCACATTGTTTTGACCTTCTGGCCTTGCTATGTGATCGTCATGGTTACGCTCATCAACGTCACCGCGTAGTTTTCATCATCAAAACAAACGGACACAGTCAGAGAGCAGCTGGTGGACATACAGTCGTTCAGCACTTAGCAACTACAGCGGCAGATTTCTACCTCAGGAGTTTGTGTTATATTGAACTTGGATTCATCCAGAAACTTGAACAAAATTGTTGGATGTTTAAATAATCAGCTGAATTGAACACAATAAAACGTCTGTGGTGGGTTTAAAATTAGTTTTTTTCTGCCCTTTAAGTAAAGAACCAGACCAGTTATGTGATGATTTCTGTGTCTGGTCCTTGCAGGTGAACTGGGTCCAGTGTGACGGCAGCTGTAACCAGTGGTTTCACCAGGTCTGCGTGGGCGTGACAGAGGAGATGGCGGAGAAGGAGGACTACATTTGTGTCAGCTGTACGCTGGGCGACGGACACACGAGGAAATGAAGAGAAAGCCGAGGTGCCGGTGAAGGATGATGTCTGGAGAAGGGCCGTCTGTCATCAGCCTGATACCGGAGCCACCAGGCCGGCTGTGTCACTTGACCCCCCCCCCACCTCACCCCTGTCCCATCTGTCCTTTTGTAACAACGGTGCTATCTCCTCTTTGACTTGTTGTCCAGAACTATAATGTTTAGTTATTTTTTGTTTTGTATTTTTACATATATATATATATATATTATATATATTTCTTTCTTCTTATGAATTGTTTGTGGTTGTCTAAAAAGGAAAAAAACTAAAAACACACACAAAAAAAACACTTGATGTGAAGCGTGCTGCATGGGATTCTGCCAGGAGTCTAACAACATGAAGCACCTGTGAAGAGGGTTAATGGAGGGTTAGTCTGATCTCCTCTGGAACCTCCCTGCATGTTAAACCAGAGCTCAGGGGCCTGAAGTCCAGGTCTTCATCCCTGTCCCCCCCCCGACCCCAAAACAATTACTATAACTTCTTGTTTTCTTTGAGATCCAGTGTTTAGTACATGCATCTTAATATAATTATTCCCGTTATTTTATTTTTTTCTGTAGAATAGTTTTTATTTATCTGAGCAATAATTTTTTGTCCGAGTTGACTTCGATGGCTTCATCTCCGCGGAGAGTTGTGTTCTTCTTCAGCGATGGTGTGATGTACAGGAAGTGAAGCCGGTGGACGGTTCACTGCTGCGGAGGAGAAGTGTCTCCGTTTGACACGTAACTCTGCAGCAGTGTAGTCTGGGTAATGATACTATGGGAAGGACTCAGGGGGGGTTGTAGCTGAAGATGTTACACGTTTATATTGTGGAATAAAGCCCTTTTTGTTTTATGGAGAAGTCTCGTCCCTTGACTCCAACGTAGTGGGAACAATATTCTGTTTATTCTTCTGTTTACCATGAGTCGCTGAATCACTTAAAGCTTATTGATGACAAAGTGTTGCCCCTGGTCTCTGTAAATGGACGAGGGAGTATCTCTCCCAGTCGGCCGTAGCAACAAAAAAACAACATAAACTTCCACTTGATGGATTAGTACACTGCTGAAGTGGATTTCACAGAACTACTTAACAAGAATTATGGACTTGCTGAGTTTCTGTATGCGACCGTGAGTCATAAAACTTCACAAACACTTTTAAAATAAGAATAAATACATTGTTTAACAGCTAAAGCTCCACATGGTTATAAGGCTGTTGTTTTAAAGACTTAAAGATGGTTTTAATGCAGAACATAACAAGCCTGTGAATCTGTGTGAAGACGGCAGAGGAGGCATCAACAGGATGTTCCAGGATTAGAGTCGTTATAAAGTGACTATAAAACATCTGTGACAGGAGGGAAAAGGGACAAATGCACCGAGGGAGCGGCTCCTTCAGACCAGTGGCTGATGAATAACTGAGCCGAGTCTTCTCAGCACTTTATCGAACCATAATGGAAAAGGGTCCATATCTAAGTATTAATAACTGGTGCTACTCAATTCATACATTTGTGTTTATGTCTGTAACGTGAGCTGCAGTAACTCATTAGCTCACATGGGACACTTAAATCTGCCCTCAGGTGCAATCCTTTAAAATGGTTCCACAATTGGTTTAATTCGTCAGACATTGTAAAAAAAAACTATAAAAGAAAGAAAAACAACAACATGAAAGATCTGCACCGTGGACACAGCACCAGCCCCTAAAGTAAACAGCGCCCCCTGCAGCCACAAGTGTTGATTATTTCTGTTTCGTGGTTTTTATGGCAGGTTTCTAAAGTTCAGCATTACTCTTGAACTTTCAGATCCGGATTCTGGTCAATGTACAGAAAGATGTTCTATTGTTCATATTAGACCTAATATATTGTAATGGTGTAAATATATTCAATGTACTCAGTCCAAAAAAATGACCACGTGATTGTTGTACTACCAATAACTCTATTTGTATAAAAGACAACAAGCAAATTAGTTGAATAAGATTCAAAATCGAAGACAACTAATTATATAATACTAAATCAGCAGATGAATAATTTTTTGATCTTTTGAAAGCAACAGAAAAAATAAACAAATAGCCAAAATAAAAACAGGTCAAATCACGTAAAAGCCATTTGTTAAAGGTTTTAAGAGATGACCGTCAGTGATGATTCCAGTCTGATACGGGGAGAACATACAAACTCCAGCCCAAACAAGTCTGTACAATATTTATAAGTCCCAGTGTGAATAAACATGAATAACTACAAGTAAATTTAAAGGAGCGATATCGTCACATCTGTGTGATCCATCCATTCATCTATCCATCCATTCATCTATCTATCCATCCATTAATTTATCCTACCATTAAATCATCTATCCACTCATCCATATAATCATCCATATATTATATATTTTAATTTGTTTATGTCAACATCTCTATTGTTTTTACATGTTTGGCCTGAGGCTCTGAAACTGTGCAACTATATTTGAGAAAGTGTGTTTTTAAAAAGTTCAGTATTGATTCTGATCCTCTCTGGATACCTGTGTTTAGTTGTTATTATATCATGTGCTGTGTAGGTCAGTGTTCAATGGATTTAATTCTATTGAATTAACTCACAATCTAATAATAATTCAATCATAACTTCTGTTCACAACAAAGACTGGTAACAACTCTTTTATTAGTTGGACTAAAGGCAGGAAGGTTTTGTTTGTGTAACACTGACACGCACTTACTCCACAGTTCATCAAACGACTTTCACCGTTGTGCACACACACACACAAGCCTCTGAGCTGAGTGAGCTGAAGGAGAAAGGTGAGGTAACAGGTGAGTGGACCCCTCCCTCGGTGAGTCAGGTGAGCTGCCTGCTGCTCACACAATACACAACAGTGACCACAGCTGCAGAGCCGGACCTCTCATGTTACCTCTGTCTGTGTGTGTGTGGCACCATGTGATCTCAAAGTTAAACAGGAACCACTCTAGCAGATGACTGGCTCACAGAAATGCTTAACATTCATCCAACGAGCAGAGAACGTCAGATGGAGAATGAGGAAGAGCAGACTATGTTTATTAAACTCAATGTGGTATTAAAAAGAGGTAATAAAGAGCCTGAATGTTTTGATGCTGTGAACAATTTAAAGAACTGTTGTAAAAGTTTTAGGAACTAAAAGTAAAGTGAGGAGGCTTAGAAAAATAATAGTAGAGATAAAAACAAGTCAATCTAATGACCAACTCTTTAGATACAGTTTTTCAAGGTGGAGACACATGGTTTGAAGCTGTCTGTTTTCACTGTAGTAATAATAATAATAAAGATAAAGAATCTGTTATCATCAATAGTTTACAGAAGAAGTTTGGCACAGACCAGGACAAAGAGGCAGATGCAGGAATATTGAATCACTTTCTTCAACATTGATGTTATTTGTATTCTTTTTGTTAAAGCTGGAGCATCTCATAACATGTTAGAATATGACTGGTTCCTCAAACACTAGAAGGAGAGAACCCTCAGCAGAGTGAAAAGTAGAACAGCTGCAGTGAGAACAGTTGTTTGGCAGGTGACTTTTTTCCTGTGGTGTTTGAAGTTGGATCCAGAAACATGAATCCTCCCCATGTGAGTTAAAAAGGATGCTTCAGTTCTTGTTTGTTCAGTTGGGCGCGGACAGATGGGATTTAGTTGTTTTTCAGTGTGTAACCAAGAGAGACAGTCGGGTTGTTGTTGTACATCTGAACATCTGAACAGTGTTATCATCAGATCTCAAGGTTGTGTTGTTTTTTAGTTTGAATCAGATCTGTGCAGCAGTCGTAGGTAATGAAGATATTATCTATCTATCCTTCTATCCATCTATCTATCTATCTATCCATATATCTATCTATCTATCTATCTATCTATCTATCTATCTATCTATCTATCTATCTATCTATCTATCTATCTATCTATCTATCTATCTATCTATCTATCTATCTATCTATCTATCTATCTATCTATCTATCTATCTATCTATCTATCTATCTATCTATCTATCTATCTATCTATCTATCTATCTATCTATCTATCTCTCCATCATCTTCTTTTAATAAAACCACGTAGATTTGATGCTGAATATCAGAATAAAGTAAAGTTCGTACTCTCACCTGGGAGGCTGTGATTGGCCGACCCTGGTCCAATCAGCGGCGGCTGTTGTCCGGTCTCTTCCGTACATTCTCAGAGGATCGAGCTCGCACACACAGCGGAGCACGGTGAGTGTTTCTCGGGCTTCTCGCTGCAGTGAACCCCCTCGGTGTGTTACACGTATCCGCCCTGTGTCTCCTCCACTTCGGCCTTAATCCCCCGGACACGTCGGTGCCTCGGACGAGACGCTTCAACGACCTCCGGCTCCCGGGGTTCGCTGAAACATTCTCTCGGGTGAAATAGCTTAGCTCCCCGGCTACATGCGAAGCTAACGCAGGCTAACGACCAACTCACGAAAACTCGGTTTGTGTCTCAAAACGATTCGATCCCGTGTTTGTGTGTCACTTCTCCGCAGACGTGTTGTTATTCTCCCGCGTGCGAAACGTACTTAAAGCTGAGAAAAAGTGTGACGAATTAAAAAAAATAACATTTTGATAGAGTTCCGCCTGGTGTTAGCTCCCTGGTGTTCGCTAAATCAGTAACAACAACTTAAAACCTGTGTTTTGCAGGAATTAAAGTTTAACTCTTAGTTCAGCTGTGTTTCCACAAACACTTTATATCTGTTAACTTTTGAAAAAACTTATTTGTGAACAACTCGTTTCTCTCCTGCGCGAACACTCGGGGAAGCTAGCTAGCATTTACCCCAAACGTAGCTGCTAGCGGAATGCTAACGTTAGAGTTGTCAACCTTTCTTTTTTTGTTGTTTTTTTGCGGCCACCTCCTCAGAGTGAAAGCGGGTAAAAGTTTATTGCGGTTTGGTTCGATAGCAGCGGGGGACTTTGACTCCTTTTTACCGGGTGAACAGCCACCGTCTGTCGCATTGGGAAACTAATAACCACACCCTTCCTTTCGAAACCAACTGCGCGTCAAGTTGCCACGAAAAATAAGTTTATCTCCATGTCGTGTATCGGACGCTAACAAGACGATAGAAGAAGATAAACTCACACGAGACACTTCTACTGACGTTCACTAAACTTTTAATCTAAATTCAATTGTTGGATTTTAATCTATTCGCTCGTTTTATCTCAGATATATTGATTTGTCAGTTTGTTGACTTGAGTCGCTCTGTTCACAACAACCTGCAGAAAATCAACTCTTGTGATTTATAGTTTAATCCAAAGATGTGGTTTTTATTCTTGTGTTGTGTGTTGATCAGCAACAGGTCGTTAGTGGAGTAAACAGAGTTGTTTATGTAACATGTGACAACTCACCTCCTGACTCCATAAAGCAGACCCCCCCCCACAGCGCTGCAGCCATAAAAAGTCTTTATTAACTCGTCCTGTGGTCGTGCACACGTGTTACAAACTTCAGCTGAAGGTGTTTCTCATTGAAACGCTGTACTATCCACTGAACTGATGTGTTCCCTTGATTCTCTTTAGGAGCAGTTTCCTGTCTGAACAGTTTGGTGCAGCCTCAGCTCTCGTGGCTCCCGACCAGCCCTCTGCACCGGCCCACTGACATCGGTGTACCCGAGGATCTGCACCGGCCCCCTTCCCCTCCCCAGATGTGGAGGGAGTTGACGTCTGCAGCAGCCGTGTACACAGTAGGTCGAGCCGCTCTTGTTTCACCGTACATGATTTTTCTGCACTCACGCGAGAGAGACTTTTGTAAACCGGTGGGCGAGAATTTGTTCATATTTTACTACTCCAGTCGTAAATGTGCCATGAAAGTGTTTATAAGCTGTTTGCTCTGCAGTCACCAGCTGACAAACAGGCAGCAGAAAGTAAAGAGTGGGTTTAGTGGAGGTTTCAGGTCGAGGGCTTGATATTTGGAAGTGTTTGAGTCTGACCTCAAATCTTATCAGCGGAAGCTTTATCTTATCAAACCTGTTTTGTGACACCCACGTAAATTCACACGTTAAAACACAGCACAATTTTCCATTGCATTCATTGTGAGTGTTGCAAAAGCATCAGGCGCACCGCACGCTGACATCCCCCCCGCCCCCCCTCAAGGTGAACCCCCTAGCACTGGTTATGATTTCAGCGCAGTGGTCATGCATGCAGCCTCTGATTCCTGGCCTGTTTGTATGGTGTGCTCGAGTAGAGGAGGGTCATTACAATGGCTCTTTGTGAAGGGCCTCGTGTGCCCGTCGCACACTGTGGGCTTCTGGTGGTGCTTCATACGCCGTAGTTAGAATTGCAAATGCCGGTCGAGTGTGTGACAGAGTGGTTTTTGTATTGTTCGCCTCAGCGTTCGACAAAGGTCCCACAGATGTTGTCTGATTAGTGGATTCAAAGAGATTCTCAAATGAGATCTTACTATGCATCCACCCCTCTTTGACATTTATACATCAAATGAAGATGACATTTGCATTTCAGAGTAGCATTCAAAACAGAGTTCATCGAAAAGCACAGCGTGGAAAACTTTGTACCACATTCGCCTTTGTTCATATTTCAACTATATTGTTTTTTGGTCATCAGCTGCTGCACTTTAGTGATAAGAAGTCTCAAACTTCACACCTCAATGCTGTCTCTCACTACTTGGCAAATTAGGAAGATCAACTCAAGTTGTATCTGGCACAATCTGAAATGTCACATATGAAACCAAAAGGGCAGATTTGAGTTCAAGGTTGTTGCTTCCTGGCAGTTATTGTTGCACAAATCTTTTGCATTTACAAGTACACAAAATAACAGAAGAAAAGTGTCTTAGACTTTGTCTCTTTATACACATCGGGGTGATTCTCGGGTGTTTGGATGATCACATTCTCATTTCCTGTGACTGTTCTTTTTACTGCCTGTAATTTCTAGGCCACGTACTAAACTGTGTCAGGCTGATTGCAGTGGATGACGGGTCACTCTCCACGGCCGTTCTCCATTTTACAATGAGATGAAGTTATTTGTGGCTCTGGACATCTTACCTGACAGCTGCTCTCCCGTTTTCAGGATCTACTGCACTTACACGTCTCCACAGTGAATCATAAAGTGTTTATTGTGGATTCACTTACTTACAAACAACCGATGTGAATTTCCTAAAGTTCAGGAGTCAGGCTATAGTTTCAGCTCCTCTTGTTTTGTGTTGTTGGATTTTAGAGGCAACACCCCTATCATCATGACAGATGCAGTCCCATGGTAGTGGGTGGGACATGTAGCACATTTTTTGGCATCAACACAACATTTTGATCTGCTGATGTCAGCAGGGATGTTTTCATTGTTGTAGAACAGGGCGTTCACACTGTCAACAGCGTATTTAACAGCCCCACTGTTTCCAGTTTACATTCAGATTGAAGCTGGTTTCTGATTTTAGTTCCTGCAGAAACAGTCCTTGGTTACAAACAGACTGGTCCAGTGAGTTATTGATCGTGACAGAGATTTTTATACAAAACTATTCTATGAACGTATCGATTCAAATGGGAAATTGTCATAATGAATTATGGACTGAGGTATTTTCCTTGGCACAGGGTAATTTAATTAAAAGTTGTGCTAAATAACTTGTTTTATGGTTTTGAACTCAGAGGCTGAAAAGGTCCCGGTTACATTTTGTCCTCATCCTCCTTCCTCTGTACTTTCAGACTCTTCTGCTGTCCAGTGAAGTTGCCCACCATGCGTGAGTACAAGCTAGTGGTGCTGGGATCCGGAGGTGTGGGAAAATCAGCACTGGTGAGTGACGGATGTTATATTCTAAAACAAACATATATTCTGACAGTTCGAGTTAATGCTACGAAAACAATTTGGGCTTTTCAATGCAATGTTTTACACAGACCATCAAAAGGTCTTTTAATATATATGTATTTACAAAGATCATTTAAATAACTTAAAAACACTGCTTTAAGAAAAGAAATGACTGTAAAACTTTAAGTATTATCCAGGTTTATTTGTTATGAGGATTTTATCAGCAGTTATTGTAACGGGTGATACAATGTCATAAACAAATAAATAAACAACCCTAATAAAAAGCTAATAGATATCAAGACATGTCTAGTTTTAGGAGCACAATGATGCTTACAAAGAAACTCTGTTGAACTGGGCTGATTCTGTATTAATAATTAATAACTGCTGTTACACTAAGCTACAGCACACAGGCATTTACATGTGTCAGAGTAAATGTGTGTTGATGTTTTCCTCTGCTTCCTTTGTCCACTACAGACAGTCCAGTTTGTGCAGGGCATTTTTGTGGAGAAGTATGACCCCACAATAGAAGACTCCTACAGAAAGGTAAGATCAGAGACTCCTACAGCACTAGAAATGAATTTAACAAAGCAATTCAACGATTGACTGTGTGAAATCGTTTTATCTCCGACAGCAAGTGGAGGTGGACGGGCAGCAATGTATGCTCGAAATCTTGGACACGGCTGGAACAGTAAGTCGAGACAGATGCAGTTTTCACAGACTTGATCTCATGAGATTCAGTGCAAACAGATTTCTGATGGTCTGGTCCGTCTCTTATTGTTCTGTAGGAGCAGTTCACAGCGATGAGGGACCTGTACATGAAGAACGGCCAAGGCTTTGCTTTGGTTTACTCCATCACAGCGCAGTCGACGTTTAATGACCTACAGGATCTCCGGGAACAGATCCTGCGAGTTAAAGATACTGAGGACGTGAGTGTTGCTCTTTTTAAAAAGTGTTTCTATAATTATGCATTTATTTTTAGAGCTCAGAGGGTTTTTATTTAGCCAAAAATAAGGAAGTACTGTTCTAATGCCATTTTTCTCTTCCTGCTAATGATACTGTGACGTATTGGCAAAAAGCGAGTATCAAACCGAAGTGTATGAAAACAATCACGATATAACACATTTTAAAACCTGTATTCTCCTAACCCTCTATAGAAGTATGGGAATCTAGGAATACACAAACAATGAACTCATCAAGTTCATCAGTTACCTTTCTTTATTTGCGGTTGTCTTTGTTTAGATTATCGTGTCATTTTACTGCGTTTTCTAAAGTTTGCTTTCGCAGTTCGTCCCTTTTACCCGTCGCCTTAGAAAACTCCTGCTCTTTCACGTGTGGGTTTTTCAAAACTCTCTGCTGCTCTAAAAACAGCACTTGACTGAGGCAGCACAACGCAACTGCTGAGTTGTTGAGCTCCTCAAACTATGAAATCTCTCTGAAATAAAAATTAGCTTGTTTTCTCAGGGCCATATAAAGATTATTACAATTTGTGATGCATAATTTGATAATGTTTTAGTAGATGACGCTGTATGAATCAGATTTAAACGGTTTTGGTTTTCAGCGTCACTCAGCCCTGCAGTGCTCTAAGAAACAGAGGAGAACTTTCTCAGTAATAACCTTCAGTGTTTCTCTGTAAAATCACCTGAGACACGTCATCCCCATTAGAGAGAGGGCCGGTGACGACATGGTCGAAATGTCAGAGCCGCTGTGAGATGATGCTCTGCCACTTACGCTCTCGGTCTCGGCATGTCTTGATTTAGAATGGGGATATACAACATGCTGAGTGGGCTTTATTTATTCATAGCAAATTGACGACTGGTCTTCTTGGTCGAGGCCTCGCTTTGTTTAAGAGTAAGCTACAGACAGGATCATGTGACTGGACGACTGGAAACCCATACACATTTGCCATCTACAAAAATTCCAGAATGTGAATTGACTCAGACGACAGGAGTTTGAAAACTGAATGAATTGGTTACATCATGAACATGGGGAGAATCTTCACAGATACTTTTCTCTAAAATCTTTATAAATGGCCACACTTGCAGGGTTAAAAAATAAAAGCACCTCACCCACTTTGGGATATCATTAAGATTATTTCCCCAGAGGCAACAACGCACCACCGAACATCTCATGTGACCTCACGGGGGGGAAGCAGAAGTGCACAAAGTGGAGCGAGGTTTAATAATGATCTGTAACTCTGTGAAAAAAAGTTATTTTTACCTGTTTTTCCTGTTTCAATAGTTAAGAATCTTTGTGCAAGCTTTAAACTTTTTTTAACGTTTCTATCCAATCAGGTTCCCATGATCCTGGTGGGGAACAAGTGCGACCTGGAGGATGAGCGTGTGGTCGGCAAGGAGCAGGGTCGGAACCTGGCCCGTCAGTGGAGCAACTGTGCCTTTTTAGAGACTTCAGCTAAATCAAAGATCAACGTTAATGAGGTACTTTCCTATTGTACATAAAGACTGTGACATGTTTAATTTAATGTTAGTTTATAAAGGGTAGGGCAGGAGTAGGTTGATTATAATTAATTTAAATCAAGCTATTAAAATTTGCACGAAAAGTTCACGTGTAATAAAAGTAGACGAGCAGCTGTTGTTGGTAACGGCCGGTCTACAGTTACAGTCACTGTTGTGACTCAGGTGTGAAGCTGCCTCTGGCCGTCACATTGTTAACTAACAAACGAACCTGGACACTGATCTGCAGTTTCTCTCGATTTGTGTTTGGTTACGAGGTAAATAAGACTTCACAGGCAACTGAGCAGAGATTCTACTTGGCTCCTCCCTCCCTCCCTACCTCCCTCCCTCCCTCCCTCCCTCCCTCTCCCCCCACCTCCCTCCCTCCCAGGAGCAGTGACAAACACTAACTCTCTGCAGACACTGGGTTGGTGTTCAGTTCCACAAACACAAACTGCAGGAGCGGATGAGCCATTAGGCATTCCTGCTCATCTGAGCTGCACTTCACTTGTACAAAATATAAGGTTTCCAATACATTGTAATCCACGTTATTGAAACGAGACTTCAATGGCTGCAGGTCTCCTCCTCCTCCATTTCATGAGCAAGTGACTCAAATTGCATCAGTGCCCACTCACTGGAGGATGTTCGCTGAGTGCTTCGGTAAAATGTCGTGACCGCTGACCTTTCTCTGTCGTAGATTTTCTATGATCTGGTGCGACAGATCAACTCTAAAACGCCGTTGGACAAGAAGAAGACAAAAAAGAAGGGTGGCTGCACGCTGCTCTGAAACGCCCCCCCACTGTCGCTCAAGGCCAGGTGAGTGGGTGTAACCAGCGTTTATTCCAGACATGTGCAGAGCTGCTGCTGCTCCAAGAACATTCAGAACGCTACATCTTCATTTTAATCATTTTATTCATTTGGTTCGTGCTCGTCTTTGGTTTGAATGATCATAATTTGGTGGTAAATTGAATTAAATCCAAACTTTTAGTCTTTTTGTGCCAATTAATGGCAGAATCCATCATTTTGAGATGTGCTAATAAAGGTTGGAGAATCATTTTATCAAACTCTGACCCACTGTCCAGTATCTTCCAAATTATTCTTACCTGCTTGTGTGAGAATCGATTTTACAGATTCCTCTTTTAATCTAATCAAAGTTGGTTTGAATGTTTGATGTTAGAGCCTTTCTGTAAAGCTCCTGCTGCTTCTGAGCCTCGTAACAGTATTTGTAATCTGAACCGTGGGTGTTGCTGCGTGTTCCGGCTCATTTACTTTAAATAATGTACTGCGCTGATGTACTGTACTTTCAACATTAGCAGTCGGTGTTTACCAAAGCGTCCTGTGTTGTGTAGATGTGAGTCGTCTGTTTACATTCTTCTCACTTTGACATGAGAATCTGCCTCTGGAGACTTGAAGCTTGGTCCAGTATTTAATTCGAGGGTTTTAAGCTGAGCTGCAGTGAACTGTAACACTATGAGCATCAAATTTCTATTTTATTAAAGGGATCATTTGATGATCAGTATGAAGACTAAAGGTTATAACACACAGCACCTCCTGTTTCTAATGTTCCTACATTGCACTTTATACTAATTCATCAATATTAGGTTGTTTAATCTGCACAGTTTAATGGTTTTCACTTTTATGCACAAACCAGGAGTTACACTTGTTTATTTTTGTACAATAAAATGATTATTCCTCTTCTAACTCGCTGATCCTGGCCCATCTTGTCACTTTCCAAACTGCTCAGTGGGCTTATTAAATCCGTATGTTTCCTAAACGCAGTGATGACCGAAGCTCTTGACAGTTCCATAGTGACACAGTCAGGACAGAACCACTTTGAGATTGAAACTTCTGCTCCAACAGTTCGTGTCCGACACAATTTACGATGATCTGTATTGACTTTCCTCTTTTCTCTCCTCCTGTACTTGCAGAAACCGTAATGATTAAGTGTTTCCCAGTGGACGGTGCCAGCATTCCAAGTCCTCTCCAGAACATTTGAAACAGGCTGACAGAGATACACTCGCAAAAAATGGCAGGAGACGGCACATACTGTCACGATCTTCTTCTCTGCTTTTTAATGGCAAAGAAATCTGACTGTATTGTCAGCCTGATGACAACTGTTTTTGTCTTCTTTTTTTTTGTGTCTTTTCTTCTCCAAGGTGTCTTTCTTTTGGAATTATCAGTTTAAAAGAAGAGGCCGTGGGTTTAAAATCCATATATGGGAACTAAAAATGTTTTTATCAAAAGTAACAACAGTCTTTGGCATATTGTGACAATACGTCTGCAGAAGAAATCATGTGAAACGTTCGCCTTCTCGGCCTTCTCGTACTTTTCTGCACTAACGGTGTCGACAAAGATGCGTCATTGTCCACGAGTTACTCGCTCCTACTCACAGGGATGTGTATTGATGAAATAACATCTTTCCTAAGTGACTTTGTTTTATATTGAGGGCTGTAAAGCCTTCCATATTTCCCATAATATATTCTACTTCCATTTTTGCATAATAAAGCTAAGGAAATTAGTATTTTATAGACTGATGGGGGGAAATGGTTTGTTCTGATTTGTGTCTTGAGGCTGAAAGTGTATTGTACTAAACCAACTCTAATATTGCTTCTTGCCTTCCCTGTCACAGATGATTTTCCAGCTTTTATGAATGATTAAATTTTAGTACATTTTCATTTGTTCGCGTCTTGTTTTTTTTCTTTCTCTCAACTCATTTAAAATGCTGCTGAATGTTTCAATTGTTAATTTATCTTCCAGGATCATAAGCAAAGAGATAAATCAACATGTTATCGTGTTGCTCAGTTTGTTAGTCTGCCAGGTTTCATTTTGTTTCCGCAGCAGAACTTGTTTTTAAATGAAACTTGATGATTATCTAATGAGGGAATGAAGTGATGACTTGACATATTCGGGTTTCATTACAGAAGTATTAAAACTTCAGTTAACTGTGATAACATCTGCAAAACTTTAACTTTCAGGTTTTGTAGGTGCTTTTATCTCCTGTTTAGTTTGTTGTTGTGAATCACAACAATTATTAAATGTACTCTTACATATTTATAACTTATTTTCTCAAAGTATGAAGGCTGAATTGACAGATTCTTAAAACAAGCATCATTCAGTCAAGATCTCTCTGCAAACAGTAGCTGAAGCAGATAATGTGCTGCTGAACTTCCTGTTGTTGCAGAGGACACCGATGTGAGAGGATCGATATCTCCTAAAGAGCCTCGACGAGCTAAACCCGTAACTGGAGTGTTTTCCTGTCGGCAGAATCGACAGCCGGAGCCCGAGTCACCAGAGTTTTAGCAGAGGAGGAGTCGGATCAGTTGATGTGCTGCAGGGAAAGAGGAAGTGAGACTCCAGACACTCAGCTGCAACGGAAGTGAAGTGAAGTGAAGGAGAAAAAAGCAGAATAGAAAATGATCAGATGGTTGGATTTTGGCAACTCAGCTGCGCCACCTCTGATGGTGAGAAAAAGGGGACCTCTTTAAAAGTGTGATAACATTCTACTTTTGTGTGCGTCAATATAAAAAGTGACAGTGTTTATTCTGCTAAAAATTGAATATAGACGTGTTCATCCTTAAGTGAAACCTCACCATCCTTGTTTCTCAGTGTGATGGTTTCAGGGTTTTTGATTAATTTAATTAATTAAACTTTTTTACGAGTCACTCACAAATTTGTGTTTATCCAGCAGACATAAATTACGTGAAGTGCCTCTGGGGCTTTCGAGGCCTCTCAGCAGTTTCTGGTGATCCAGCCTTAATCTCTAATTGCCTCTGTGGATGGTGCAGTGAGTCAGACTGGGTCGTCTTCCAAATGTGTCATGGCTGCGAAAGGGAGCTGGAAGAAACTTCTGTGAATAACAAGAAGTTGATGAATAAATTGTGGAATCCAAACATTCTGGCTTGTGGCCCCTGAACAAACAGCATCACCTACGTTGGGCCCCTGCTCGTGTTATTGTTTGCAGTTCAAAGGAAATAGAAAGAAAGAGGCAAGGGCGGCAACGTTGTGAACAAACGAGGAAACATCACGATTTCTTATCGCCTCAAAAAGTCACAACATAGTTTAAATTTCCTCTTTTTGTCCTATGTGGTCTCTCTTTTGTTTGTTTTTACCGTAATGCTGAGTATAAATGAGCAAACTTTTCACAGGAGGGTTAGAATGAGAGAAAATTAAAAGAGTTTAGAACAAATTCATGCATCAGAACTTTTCCTCTTTAACGACCCCTAAATTTAACCGTGCGACCTTTGAGGGGACACCGGCCCCAAGGTTTGGAACCACTGGACTAAACCACATGAAAAGCTGATGCATGATCTAACACTGTCACACATAGTAGTGTACAGGAAGGGGAGGGGGGGGTTCTGCAGAATGAATGATTTTGCACATTTTGTTCTACTTTTTTAATGAAGTTTGATAGTGAATTCAACACTTATCTATGGTTTTATCTATCATTAAAGGGACTGGGCACATTTCCCACCACAGGCTCCAGGAGTGTTTCTGATTTAAATTCACATACGACTGGTCTTAGTGCTGAGGAACCTGTGCAGGAACATGTGGAACCTCAGGCCTGCAGCTGGAACCCCTCAGTTGAAGTTCCCTCTGCAGGTGACGGAGCGGAGCTGCAGGTTCCTCATCACCGCTGTTAACATCTCATTTCTCCACATCATCACCGCTGATTGATGAGCGCTGCCTCCCCGGCTCCCTCACCTACCCCCGGCGCTCCTCCCTGCCTCTCCCTCCCCTCCCCTCCCTCTCTCTCCCACACTATGCATCCAGACGGACAGGCTACACGACCCCCCTCCCCCTCTTCCATCATTTTCCCATCTCTTACTCACTCTCTTCCCTACAACAAACATGGCCGCGAAATCTGATGGTGCACCCGTCTCCGAGCGCAACGAGATCCCACCCGAGTGTCCCTCCAGGTCGGACCCGCGGCCGGCCCGGCGCCGCCTGGCCGAGCAGCGCTACTCGCTGCCGGACTGCTGCTGGACGCTGTGCGCCCTTTTGGTCTTCTTCTCGGACGGGGCCTCAGACCTGTGGCTGGCGGCGGACTACTACCTAAGGAGGGACTACTGGTGCTTTGCTCTGACTCTGGTCTTTGTGATAGTCCCGTCCGTGGTGGTGCAGATTCTGAGCTTCCGATGGTTCGCCTACGATTTCTCGGAGAGCGTCGACAGCGGCACGGCGGCGGCGGCCGTGGTGGCGGCGTCGGGCGCGGAGGAGCGGGACTTCAGCACCAAGGACAGCGGCGAGCGGGGCGCTGGCTGCACCGGGGCGGAGGCGCTGCCGGGGCCGGGATCCACGGGAGGAGCCCGGGGCTGCTGCAGGGTGCTCGTGTGGATCCTCCAGGCCATCATTCACACCTTTCAGCTGGCACAGGTCTGGAGGTAAGTCTGATCATATCTGAGAGGAGGAGGTGGGGAGGGCTACACATTCAGCCTTTGTGTGCACAAGTGTGTGTCTGTGTGTGTGTGTGTGTGTGTGCACATGCATTCCCCCAAAAGCCCAGCATCCCTCCCTGCATGTGGCTAAACGCTTATGAAGCGTAATCATCCAGGGGAGGTCTGTGCCCAAAATGCCACAATGTCTTTTTGTATTGTTTGACATTTCTCTGTGTGGCTTAGAAGAGCAGCATTAGACTCCACCCACCCACTCCCCCCCACCCCCTGACGCGCTTTTAGGTCAATCATCTCCAGCGAAATCACCAACTCTCCTCACCAATCGCCTTATACTGGGGAAAAAAATCCCTTTGTCTTTTGAGGTTTGGGGCGAGTCTGCAGAATGAACAGTGGTGAATGTCAGGGCAGGTTGTGGTGATGTGTGGCCTCACCTCCCCATCACCGCTTCAGCTTATTTCCAGGATGCTCGAGCCTCCCATGCTCTTATCAAATCCCTGATCCCCAATCTGCTCTCGGTTTAAAGGGGGTGCTCCTCTCCGCCGAGCCCCTGCGCTGTGTTTAATCACCGGGCGAGCTGCTCTCACGTGGATGGTAGAAGGTCTGTAGGTCAGCTGCTCAGTCAGTGATGGTGATGCTCAGACCTGAGAGCTCTGATGGGGTTTGACAGGCCCTGGACTGCTGCCAGCCGGGATGAGGCATTCACATGAGCTGTGGTGGGAGGAGGGTCACACGGAATCAGATCACGTTCAAGGGTAATTTGTGTTTTATAGACATATTGGGATTTTGCAGAAAGACAAATAACGTGTAATAATGAAATCGGATATACGTCAATTGATTTATTTGCAGCTCTCTCTCTGTCTTTCTTTGTGGGTTTTCCTTCCTGCCTCCTTAGACAGCCCCTGGGTAATATATATTGATTCCTTATTTCCTCCCGGAGACTTGGACTTGTCTCTCTCTCTCTCTCTCTCTCTCTCTCTCTGTGTGTGTGTCTGTCTGTGTGTGTGTGTGTGTGCTTGTGTGTCCAGGAGTACATTAAAAAAAAATTGTGGCGGCACAGAATTACCGGTAATGCCATTAAAGCTGTTGTGTGAGCTTCATTTATCGCTGCTGCTCTCAGACCAGTGTGTCTGCACATTAAGAGGATTACCGCTGTGTGTTTTACCCTCAGCTGTTAACTCACGAATGATCCGTCACTGATACACGGTTAGTCAGGTGAGCCGGGATCAATTTGGGCCGGCCACCAGAATTAAATGTCAGCACACACGAGATGAGATGTGGGGTTGTGTTACAGACAGTGTGTGTGTGTGTGAGTCTTCCTGTACGGCCCCAGCCTTTGACCCTCATTACGGCACATATACTCTATTTTCTCAGTGTGTTACGTCCCAAGGCACACTTTGTGTAGCACAAACCTGGAATAAAAGAGGGTTACACAAACTCCCTCGTGGTTCAGTGGGCTTGTTGACACAAGGCTCCTCTGACCCTTCTCCCTGAGGCAATTACTGAGACATTCATAGCGTCAGTCCTCTGTAGCAACCAGCGGTCCTTTTCAAACAGCGATGTGTGATGATAGCGACAGTTGTTTGCACGTTGTGTATTTGTAGAGAACAAATAGATGTTGCATGTCAACACATTTGTGCAGAAATGTGTTTGCAAAGTGCACGCTGCTACATGATGTGTGTGAGTTGCACAAGGTCATTACGGAGAAGGTTGAGAAAAGGTTGGCACAACATGTCAGCGAAGCTCAGGAGTTCACCGAGGGACACACACACACACACACACCTTCAACCTGACAACGAGATCCAGAGCGTTTGTTTGTATTTCTCCTCTCAGCAGCCTCTTCTTATTTTGCCTTTGCTGCAGCCCCCTAACTTATTTCATTTGAAAAGAAGAGATGGCAGACAAGCTCTGCACCACCGCCATCCCACCCCCAACCCCCAGTGTCTGCACTAAAATTAAAAACCACAGAGCTGCTTAGTTCAGTTTCAGTCTAATCTAAATCCCAGAGGAGCAAGCAACCAGCTTTATTGGCACGAACCACTGAGAGCTCCCCGAGTTTAAAATAATGAGCTATGACTTCAGAGAGTCTGTGTTTGATGTTCAAAAGTTTTTGAAGCAAAGTATTAAAACCTGAAATCCATTTTCAACATAACTTAAACCTCAGTGTGTGAACCGTGTCTCTGATACACAGGTATGTCCACGCCTTGTATCTGGGCGTGCAGAGCCGCTGGCACGGGGACCCGGAGCGCCGTCACTACTACTGGCGCATGATGTTTGAGAGCGCCGACATCAGCATGCTGCGCCTGCTGGAGTCCTTCCTGAAGAGCGCCCCTCAGCTGGTGCTGCAGCTCAGCATCATGATCCAGGCCACTCAGGTGCTGCCGCTTCAGGGTGAGTGGCCCCAAAAAGAACAATCACCACAGCCATCAGCGCCATGTCAGAAATAAACCGTCAGTCAATCACTGGCTGCAGCCCACGCTGGGCAGGATGAGTCACTCAACCGAGACGGCGCTGAGCAGAATTTATATTCTTGATTTGCTAAACTGCAAAAAGCAAGTTCCCCCAGAGCCACTTCCATCCTCTCTAACTTCTCCATCCCTCTCCTCCCGTCTCCTCTTCACTGTCTCCTCAGGGCTTTCAGCTTCCGCCTCACTGATGTCCCTCGCCTGGATGGTCTCCTCCTATCAGAAAGTCCTGAGGGACTCCCGAGACGATAAGCTACCCATGGCCTACAAGGCCGTCATCGTTCAGATTCTGTGGCACCTGTTCACCATCGGAGCCCGCACTCTGGCCTTCGCCCTGTTCGCCTCCGTGTTCCAGCTCTACTTCGGCATCTTCATCGTGGCCCACTGGTGCATCATGACCTTCTGGATCATTCAAGGCGAGACGGACTTCTGTATGTCCAAGTGGGAGGAGATCATCTACAACATGATGGTGGGCATCGTGTATGTCTTCTGCTGGTTCAGCGTGAGAGAGGGGCGCACTCGCTGCCGGATGCTCATCTACAGTCTGACTGTGTTGGTGGAGAACGTGGCGCTCACCACCGCCTGGTACCTGTACCGCGGCCATCGTACCTCAGACTTCTACGCCGTCACCATGGTGTGTGTGGTGGCCAGCAGCTACGCTCTGGGCACCTTCTTCATGTTTGTGTATTACTGTCTGCTGCACCCTGACGGCCCAGTCTCAGGATGGGGCTACATCATAGAGAAGGAGGTGCCTGTGGAGTCGCTGGCCTCACCCGCCACCAGCCTCCCCCCTGACTTGGTGAGCAGCCCCCCCAGGACCCTTCAGAGAACTAAAGGCTCAGACAGAGAGCAGGGGCCTGGGGTGGACGGAGACGTCTTTCAGGTTCGACCGCCTCGGGGAGCTCAGGTGCCGGCGCAACACCTCACACCCAGGACAGAGGGGCCTGTCATCCGGATAGACCTTCCCAGGAAGAAGTACCCGGCCTGGGACGCTCACTTCATCGACCGCCGGCTGCGTAAAACCATCCTGGTGCTGGAAAGCGCCGCCCCGGTCACTCCGAGGATTCAGTACCGCTGTCTGGGCACACCCAAAGAAGTGATGGAGTTCGAGACCACCGTGTGATGTGCTGAAGGTGCTGTGACTCAGCTCGCTGCCATGTGGACATCCTGCCTTAACTAAAAGTGGCAGGGGCATGACTCTCACTGAGCGCTCTGTTTCAGCTCCACGCCGACTTGATCACTCTCTGTACTGTCGGGAAGTGGAGACAAAGAGAGGGACGGAGTGCGGTGGCTTTATTTATTACAAAGGCAGAAACCTGTGATGATGTTGTCTACTGATGGTGCATATTTTAGTTTCTGTATCATTTCTCAGGTCAGGAAGTGGTACAGGAAGAGCTTGGCGGCGGAGCTCGCCGGCCGGTGAAGGAAGAGAGGAGCCCGTGCGAGCGGAGAAGTGGAGCTGTGTGTCGATCAATCAGAGGCAGCACGTCCTCGTCAGTGGAGGTGGTTCTGCTCCTCCTCTCCGGGCGGGGCGTCGACCACAGAGGCGAGCCTTCAACATGCATGACTACTTATGGCAGCTAGAACCGAAACATCACCCAACACGATGGAGAGCGGAGGCATTTTGAGATGTTTTAAACACAAACCTACAATAAACACAACACAGGACCCGATCGCCATAATCATTATTTTCCATAGATATTCACTCATGTTGAAGGGGTCTCTGAAAAAAATGCTGCTTCAAATCTGACGGGCAGTTTAAAGGCAACATCTGAGTTGAATGTAAAAACAGTTAAAAATGTGATATTTGTGACAAGGCTTCAAGCATTTTCATGCTGTTAGTGGGATTTACAACATTCCTGTGGTATTATAATAGATATATCACTTGTTTTTGAGGTAAGCTAGAACAAAAAAAAAGAGGTTTGTGTGTGTTTACAAGTGATCTGTTGTTTTTGGGACATGCCGTCACTATTATTCTGACCAGACGCACCTTCATCCAGAATGTGTACGCACCAGATACAATAGCTACAAAAAGATTTCCATTGCATTGGCAGGATGTATTCTACAGAGGGGACACACCACAGTTGTATTTTCATACTGCACACGTTCATTTCCATGTAAATTAAAGTGTACAATGATGTGGACGTTACCGAGGGACAGCACCGTCTGTGGTTGTACGTTGTTGTCAGATGTAAAATTAGAATTAGCCACAGACTCCAGACTCCGAACAGAATAGCTCTGATATTATTGATAGAACAGGCATGTGATACTTTTGGTAAGACTTCATTTTACAGGTTTGCTATATTCTCATATTTTCCTCAAAAGTTTCCAAGAAAGAAAAAAGTCATCTGATGTGAGCTTTGGAAGAAAACAGAGCAGTTGTTGATTCACGATTCCAGATATTTCAATTACTGCTCCGGGTAAACCCAAGATAAGTTTTTATTGATTATTGGAAACTTTGTTCTCTGCAATTCTTGGCATGGTCAGCTGAAAAAAGAGTTGAAGTTGCAGTAACTTATTTAACTGAAATAAGACATTAAACAGTCAGTCAAATAATTGATTAGCTTATTGACAGAAATATTATCTGCAAGTATTTTGATCATCGCTTAATCATTTCAGTCATTTTTTCAAACAAAAACAGTGAAACAACTTCTTAATACCTGCAGACGTCAGACTCTCAAAAGAGGAGTTTTGCTGCATTTCTTTGTCTTATATTTATAAACAGAATATGAGCATTCGGGGAATTGACTATGTGGTAATTTGCCTGTTTAACATGGTCTGTACTCATCTATAAATACAATTGCATAAAAAAAGATCTTTCCAGGAAGCTTTTAAGAAAATAACAAGGAATTTATGGACCCGTTACAAGTTCTTAATTTCATCAGGGTTGCTCTTTTATAGATTAGTCACAAGTGAAACGTTTCTGAACTGCGTTTATGTGTGTGCGTGTGTCTGTGTGTGTTTGTGTGTATGTGTGTGTGAGCTCACATACCAGCATGTGTATGAGTGTATGTGGATGAGGGGGAGGGGCTTTTTGAATTTAATTTGAAATAGTGTCGCTGAGACGCGACAGTTTTGTTGTAAACACTGTCGGCTCCTCTTCCCCCCCAGATGACACACAAATAAAGTACCGGCCCACAGAGCACCTTTACCACACCTGTGTCAGGACCAAAGCCTCAGAGGCTTCACATTGACGGTGCTAACGGTTCTGAGGCCATCACTTAACAACCACATTACAGATGAGCTTGTCGTGGCAGGAGCTGAGGCTGTACCTCAAACATAAAGCTAGAATCAAAAAGCCTTAAACTGGTCGTACCAGACTGTTGCTGTTCAGAGCAAGAAAAAACCCACAAGTGATCAAGAAGGTGAAGACAATTTCATTATGTTGTTGTTGCTACAATAAAGAACAATGTGTTTATCTGACTCTGACTGAGGGTGCTGTGTTACACAGACATGGATGGATACATAGATACATAGATACATGTATATACATAGATACATAGATACATGTATATATAGATACATACATATACATAGATAAATACATAAATATATAGATAAAAGATGCATAAGACAATTTCATTACGTTGTTGTTGCTACAATAAAGACCAATTTGTTTACCTGGCTGTGACTAGATACATAGATACATTCATATAAAGATAAAAAGATACAAAGATACATGGATGCAGATAGATGGATGGATGGATGGACGTTCTTTAAAACAGACTCACTCTCGCTTCATGTTCACAAATCAATGGGGTGTGAAACCAAAATGAAAATCCTCACTGATCACACCATCATAGTTTACCATTGATTTCTTCAACTGAGAAGGAAAACAGTTGTGTGTGTGGATACAATAGGTAACGTGAAGAAGACACTAATGTGCATAAATGACATGTCACACAAAGCAAGCCTTAAGATCCAGGCTCTTTGAGGGGCCTGCCCATATTTGGGAATCAGTTCCTTTTAGTTCCACTCATATAACCCCCGGTCATCATTTATTCCTTATATATTATGATATCATTTTTAGAATCAAAACATTTGTTATTATAATCAATAAAGCAGCACAACTATTGTGAGTAATGTTCATCTCTGCCCAGTCTCCAAAAGTAAAACGTCTTATTTTCTTCACTCAAAAGAATTTCACCATTTATTTAAATTTGAAAATGTAAAAGAATCAAATTATTTTTAATAAAAGATTAATAAGGTTTTTAATTATAAATAAATAAATAAATATTTGAGTTAGTAGTGAAATGTTTCCACCTGTTTTTTCATTCATCCAATCATATACGAGCCTCAACAACGTGTCTCTAATGTCTCTTACCCAATCACCTGCGATAATTTACAATACAGTTTGCATAATTACCGTCTCGGCCAATCAGAGCGCATAGTGGGCGGGGCCGAGGAGCCGGTATCCTCTTCCTTCATCAGCCACATTTCAAACCAGAATGGCGACCGCGCTGTGCGGAGTGCAGGCCGCCGGCAGCGCCACGAAGCCGGCCAAGACTTACCGCGAGCACCGGAGGAAAGCGAAGGACTCCCGGCGGCGGCAGGCGGCTCTTCTGTTCCTCAACAACATCTCGCTCGACGGGCGGCCACAGGGGGTTACACACGGTGGAAGTGCGGAGCTACAGAAAGCCGCCACGGAGGAGCAGCGGCTCGGGGACAGAGACGGAGCCGCCTCGGTCACGTCTCCTCCGGCTGCTCCGCCTCCTCCTCCGCCGCCGGATGTCCAGGGAGCGGCCGCCCAGGTGACGGAACCCTCCGGCAGCGGCTCATCCTCCAGCGTCCCCGGGGTGGATACTCCTACCCGGCCTTTTTTGGTCATGTCGCCGGGACCTGCCGCGGCCGTGGGGGCCAACGAGGTATTTTTGGATGGTGTGAGTCTGGCGGAGACGCTGACCCCGGACACCCCCGTGTCTCCGGGGCCCGCCGGCCACCAGCCCTGCTCCCGGGCCAGGTCCACGCCCGCCGCCCTGAGCCCGGCCGGAGCATGTCCGGAGTCTCGGCAGAGGTGAGTGTGTGTGTGTGTGGATCATCATGGGCCTTTAAATGAGACCTGCGGTTATCATGAGAGGAGTCTACTTTCAATATCTTACAGTAGTAAATATAGTAGTATAATATAAGTGTATTCTTTATAATCATTAATCAGTTTCTGGTGAACAGTGCTCCTTTGTGTCTTGTGGTATTATTATTGTCTTATCTCTGGTGTTAGTTGTCACATTTATGATGTGTGGTTTTAACAAAGCATCATAAATCTTACACCTGTTGTCTGAGGGTGATTTGGATTTGACCCTTGTCGTCATCCTTACATCACGTCCCCACCTGAGTGACATCACTGACCCACAGCCCTTTGATTGGTTGATGTTGAGACGATAAATGAAACGTGTTTCCTTCCCTCGCGCAGGTTGAGGAACATCTCTGGTTCTCCTGGACCCAAGGTGCCAAAGAAAGTCCACTTCATCAAGAGCATGAGGCAGTACGACACCCGAGGATGCAGGTCAGTGTGCAGCTTGTGTTTACACACACACACACACACAACATCTACACACAGTGGAGGAACACATGAGCAACTCTGACCTACTACCAACATCAGGTCAGAGAACGTCAGAGCAACACAGGCAGTTTTATGTCAGAGTGGGAACCAGGCCGGTTGTCCAGCAGGGTTACACTGCTCCTGCTGGTATTGTAATAAGCAGCTTAACTCTGGCAGAGACTTAGTTTTGGGCTGCGGACGACAAACAGCTCCACAGCTGCTCAGTCGAGATTGCTTCCGTGAGTATAATCACTCCTGGGAGTGGAGCGCAAGCTAAAAGAGGTGCAGTGGAACTGAAACAGCCTATTGCACCAACAGTGAAGTAACAACATTACCAACACCGGACCAAAATATCCCAGTGCCGGCCGCTTGTCGAGCTGCTCGACCGGCGTCGCACAACAACAGTGTGGTCTTGGATATTGTGATGATTCTGTTTTCATGTCGAGTCCCTGACATACACACGTCATACAGATGTTTCTTCTTTTTCCAGAGTTTTTCATTCCTCCGCCTCCACATGTCACCGTCTGACACAAACTTCATGTTCATATCCACCCACATGCTGATGTGTCACAGGTTTTTTCTGCGGGTGTGTGTGAAAACAATGATATCTGTAAGTGTTCTGAGGGCGTGTGTGTCTCTCTGCTTCTGTGTGAGGCAGGTACACATTCAAGGTTATGAATCTGAGATAATTAACACCAGGAGAGTCGGTGGTGAGATATTGTTTCCCTGTAAGAGATTTGATATCTGTCCCTGAAGGTCGGACCTGGGTGTTTACTGCAGAGTGTCCCCAGCTGAGACGGCTGTGACTGTGTGTTACTGACTGACCGGTGGATTGTGTGCAGCTGAAGGTGTTTGTGTTTTGTGGTCCAACAAAGTGTTGTTGTGTTCACTAGTTGGGCTGAAGTTTAGTAAATTGTGAGAACTCAGTTTCACAGTTCTAGTGAAAGTTGAGCCCTGGTTTGTGTCTCTGGCAAAGATGAGCATCTATAAGCATTAAACAAAGTGAAGTTTTAAATTTGCTACTGTTCCAGCTCGTGTTAGTTAAGGACTCTGTTTTTTATAAAAGTTTTTTATTTAACTCAACAGCAAAATGGTTTAGTAAAATAAATAATCAGCAGATTTATTGAAAAATAGGACGGCTCTCAGTCGGGTGCAGAAAACAAAGTCTCGAAAGTGTGCAATGGAACATATGAATGATGTTATTCCAGTAGATTATATTATCATACAAATTTACACTTTAATATTTAACTTATGGTTTTCAAAGGGACAGCTTTGTCCTTTCTGTTAAACTTGATTTCTGAGATACAAAGATTATTTGATTATCAAAATAGTTTCCACATAATAATCACTTTACTAATGATTCAGCTCCACTGACTGTTTCTCTGTGACTTGAATGTTACAGATTATATTTTGGAGGCCCAACCTGGGGCAGGTCCCGCTCTCAGACTTCCCTGCCCCTGCTGTAAACTCCAGATTGTAGTGGGCTGTTGTTTAGCCGTGGGAGAGATCGAAATAGAAGCGGCTCTGTGACCGATTTCGCTGCAGCGCTGGTGAAAGTCGGGAGTTCAGAAGCTGTAGAAGTGGTTGTTGCCTGTCGACTGACGCTCCATCTGTTCTGTCTGCCTGTACTTGCTGTGTCCTGCAGGATCATGCTGATTTGTGCCAAGCGGTCGCTTTACGCTACTTTCTCAGTGCTGCCCTATGAAGAGAGCACTCACCTCAGGTACAAAACCAGCACCATCCCAAGCACACAGCACCCACCCATCGCTTTTATGTTTTCATCAACCTCCATATCATTCTCATGAAAGCTCAGTGTGTATGTGGAGAAAATGACGTAAGTGTGATTCTTTGTGAACAGTGAACTGAAGATGGAGACTCAGAGACAGAGGCTGTCGTCTGTGGTGGCTGCAGACCTTCTTCCTTACCTGGAGGGTGTGGAGCTCGGCGCCTGCGGAAAGGTAAATGTCTCGTCGTACTCAAACTCTGGAGACGTAGCAGGAGATTCTGCGGATTAGATGAGTTCACAGGAAACAGGAAAATCTTGTTGTGAAAGTCTTTGTTTACAGCGTTTTGACCTACATGTGCTGTCTCTCTACTGATTGGTGTAGAAAGGGGCGTGTGTCCGGCTTAAGTGTTTCTCATGACGCAGAAAGGAAATTGTGACTTTTATAACAGTTTAAACATAAACCGTATTATAAATGACTATGAAACATGAATGCATTTTCTTATCTTCAATGTTTATTCTGCAAAATAAGATTTCATATCAGTGACTGATAAACCTGAGAGGCTCTGAGCCCGACATTGTTTTTCTGAAGACCTTCGTCCACCTCAAGGTTTTGACGTGTGAGACTCTTTTCTGCTCAGCACAGTTGTAAAGAATGTGTTTCTGTAGCTTTCCTGTCAGCTTCTCTGTCGTCTCTCATCAACTAGAGGCTTACGTGTGCAGAACTGAAGCTCTCTGGATTATTTCAGTTCTTTGGCATCGCTCTGAGTTAAAACTCTAGAGACTGTGGATAATCACAGGAGATCTGCAGTTTCAGAAATATTCAAAGAAGTCGTACTGACGCCAGCAATCATGTCACAGTCAAATTTAATGAGATCACACGTTTTTCTGAAGCTGGTGACCCGTATCATCGTTTAATTCAATTCACTGCTGCCACATGATTGGCTGAGCCCGAGTGGGTCATCCTATGAAAAGGCAGGAGTACGGTTGTTCCTAATAAATTGCTCGATGAGAGTAAAGCGTTGTGGTGAAAGACACAGTGACCCTGACACTATCTCTGATTCTCTTGTGTTTCCTCCTCAGACTGTGTCGTACGCTCAGTTCCTTTATCCCACCAACGCCTTGGTGAGGCAGAAGAGCGGCAGCGCGCCGGAGAACGGCACAGCGCAGACCCCCCAGTCCCGTTTCCGTGGCAACGGCCAGAGGAACTTCACCCAGGGTCGTCTCAACAACAGCGTGACGCAAGAGCCGCGTACGTCTCAAATTAAATCTCAACAGAGACACGCCTGCTTCTGGGTTCTTTATCTGACCTGATGTTTTTTTATTTTATGTGTTTTTCAGATGCAGAGGAGGTGGCAGAGTACGACCCCAACCTGCTCAGTGACCCCCAGTGGCCGAGTGGGAGACACAAGAGGGTTCTTATATTCGCATCATACGTGGTGAGTTGGTTTTTTATTCAGCTCATTCACAAGATTACTGTCGTATTCCCTGAAATGTCAAAATAGTCTCTACCATAACTGTGGTTCAGGATCTTTTCGGTTCAGGAGTGTGTCTGTGATCAGAGGATTAAAAAGCAGAAACTTTAAAACTAGTTCTGTAATGAGGACAGAGATTTGGAGAAATCTGGTTTCCTCAGGGGTTAAGCAAACGTTTTAGGCTCTAAAAGTAAAGTTTAATGTTTAATTGTCACTTAATCTGTGGAAGTGACAAGTTCTGTCATTGTCATGCATACAGAAACATGACGGAAACTTTCAGCAACTTTGCTTTCAGAATTCACTTCTTCTTCTCAACTTTACAACAGAACTTTCCAGTGACAGTAACAACTGAATCAAATAGAGGATCTGTGTCATGACCCTTACATTTTAAAGCCGTTCTCTCTACACCCGTCTGTTGGTCCGTCCTCTCACTGTTATGACAAAAACACACACGTACACACAAAATTCTCAACCCACATGGCCGCCTCTTTTCTCACAGTGAAAGTAGGAGAGACATGTTTGCAGATTATGGTTGTGGTTAAGGCAGAGATCTAATTACTGATATGCTGCTTGTTTATGTGAAGTTCTCTCTTGACGTTTACTGCTTCCTCTGTGGTCACTGACTAATGTGTCACATGGGCTGACGGACGTGGTCCTTTTGAACCTGTCAAAGAAAAGCAGTTCTCCACATCACATGTTTTCATTGCGGCTCAGTCACAAGATGGAAACCTCCAGCATGAGAACGTGTGGGAAACACTTCCAGAGACTGTTTACAAAACCATGTGTGAAGCTTTATTGTTCTGTGATTCCTGCTCACGTGCTGCTCTGTTGTCCCTGCAGACGACTGTTATCGAGTACGTGAAGCCGTCCGACCTGAAGAAGAACATGAACAACACCTTCAAGGAGAAGTTCCCCCACATTAAGCTCACACTGAGCAAGATAAGAAGGTACAGACCTCTTCAGTTCCACGTAGATGTTCAGACTTTGCTCCTTTTTGAAGGTTGAACCTCCTCACATGATGCAGGCTTTTCTTAGAACACTCCTCAGTAACAGTCTGTGCTCTAGCCTGAAGAGAGACATGCGGCTCGGCAGCGAGGACTGCGGCCTGCAGCCCGTCACCATAGCGATGGCCTTTGTTTACTTTGAGAAGCTGGTGCTGCAGGGTCGCCTCAACAAGCAGAACAGGAAGCTGGTGGCGGCGGCCTGCGTGCTGCTGGCTGCGAAGATCAGCAGTGATCTGCGGAAGCCAGAAGTCAAACAGCTCATTGATGTGAGTATATACAGACACACACACACACACACACACAAACACACACAGTCACACACACACAGACACACACAGATCTCTGTCAATGTATACAAACCTGAAACAAAGCAGGAGGATGTTTAACTGAAGTGAAGACAAAGTAGAAAACACTGTAGCGCACGTTCAACTCAAGTTATTCAACAAACATTATTTATTCAACGCTCACTCACATTAATCAGGAATAAAAACAGGTTCTTGTCAATGTTATGTGAGTAAATAGAGTGAGATTAAAATCTGAATTATTTAGGTTGATTAACGGTGAAGAAAGAAGTCTTCATTTGACTGCACCACCGAGAACAACGGCCTCTCTGACTCAGAGGGACCTGAAATTTAACAGATTAAAATGTTACGGAACCCATTAAATATTGATCTAATGTTCACTGTAAATACACCGGGCCTACAGGAGGGAACAATTTGACATGGTACACACATACATGCTTATATATATATATATCTATCTCATACAATTTCACTCAGTAGAGCACATACCTCAAGTCAAGTCCCAACAATCCCCTTGTTAAACCACACTTAAATTCAGAAAATTTACCAAAACCAACATTTATAACCGACTTAATCCGGCTCATGTGGGTACATTTCTGTTTATGCTTTCCACAATGTGTGCATTCACGAACTGGCGTGTACTTTTCAGCTGTATAACACATGTCTTCCCTCCCCCACTGACCTGCACTCACTTTACATAGTATCAATAAACACTAATTAGAAGTAATTAGGACTTGAACAGCACTGAAGTTTACTACTAGAGTTTATGAGACATGTATTTAAACCCTTTGGGGGGAAAAAGTCTGTCAGGACATCAGGGTTAAAGTGACGTTAACGATCAGGATTTATGATCCGACATCATCGATTAATAACTAAATAAATTTGTGAAAGAGACACACACACACACACACACTAAGCCGCAGCAGATATCTTTTACTATCCCAATAATAAATCTCTCAAAGCCTTTCATCGAATCCAAGATGTCCCCCGACTCCATTATGTACTTCAAAGACATTAAAATGCAGTAAATGCCACATGAGCAGGAGGTGATGGAGCAGGCATTGACAGAGTGGCTCCGTGGTTCACCTGCATGATCTGTTAATGGACGTGACGCATCACAACATGTTCCTCTAAACTCCTCCTGTGTGTGTTCCTCTCTCTCTTTCCTCTCTCTCTCGCTCTCCCTGCGGACGAGCAGAAGCTGGAGGAGCGTTTCCGTATAAACGGCCGAGAGTTGATTCCCCTGGAGTTCCCGGTGCTGGTTGCCTTGGAGATGGGACTCTACCTCCCAGAGAGCAAGGTCATGCCGCACTACCGCAGACTGGTGAAGCAGGGCTAGAGTGAGGCCCCTGCACCTGCTGGCTTCTCGATAACACCAGCAAATGTGTGTTTGTTTATTTGTGTGTGTGTGTGTGGATTGACCAGTTTATAAGCCGTCATGTTTAAAACAAATTCTATTTATTTCCTGTCTGTGAGAAGAACTTGTTTAGACTCGATCTGAATGTGTGTGTTTTTTGTACGTGTGGCGTTTTGATGGTGATGCAGTCACGAGCTCTATGTTAGAGACGTCCAATCAGCACGTTATTTGTGCTTTTACTTTCTCATGATTTTTCTGATACGTCTTCACTGGCACCTTCCTCCCGACTAAACACTTCAAGTTTAGTGTTTATTACAAACGACAGAGAAACCACTCTGCTGATTTTTTTGTGAATGCCTTTTTACAAACCACTGTGACATTTCTAGCCATTAGACATTAACACTGTAGATTGTGGTTTGTGTAACAAGGTTTTAGTCCGTTTTTCAAGAAGCGATGTTTAAATTTGAAATGTCCGTCTCACAGTGATGAAGCCACTTTCATGTCTACATCCCAAAAAAAACAACCATGGCAGCTTCGTGTTTAAGAATTTGTTGTTGTTGGTGATGAATCTGTGCTGATCTGTGTCTGTGGTGTCACGTGTAAGAAAAGAGGATTTCTGAGCTGTCGTATTTATAGAAATTGTATGTTTTTTTTTATTTTAAATGTCATTACCCAGGGATGTTTTTGTTAAATGCACTGGAATGTAATTCTAGATGTCATATTTCTTTCAGTTCTCAGGAATCTCTGCTTCTTTTTTTTTCCTTGCATCATTTGAATTGCTCATGAAGTCAAACCCAAAGAGGTGTAAATGTTTTTACTGGAGCTGTTGTCACTGGAATCTCCTGCGCTCCATTGAGAGTGACTGGTTTGTGACTGATGGAAGAAGAATCCAACTGTCGGAACTGTGCAGTATGTGAATGGATGTACGAGTTCCTTGTGCCAACAGCGGTGGAGCCTGACCGCAGTGAGAAGCGCTCAGGTCGTTGTGCCAAAAGGAGTATGGGGGGGGGGAGAAAAGTGCCTGAAACCACAGTGGCAGTGAAATGGTTAACCATCTCATCGTCAGTGATATTTAACGTTGACATTTCTTCGTCTTGCTGCTGTAGAGAATTTAACACGTGTTACTGGTCGTGGAAATGATGGTGAGTCAGTGTTGTGTGTCTGTAATGTGTAACTGCAGAAAGTGTATCTGTGTGTTGGATGTCAAACTGTGAAATAATCCACTGTTTTTCTTACTGTAAAATTAATGATTTTTTTTGGGGGGGGGAAATATATTTTCAGACTGATTAGACTTCTGGGTTTCGAGTTTGTTTTCAAATCCAGCAACATTTGTGAACCTGAATCTAGATCGCCCCCTGGTGGCTGTCTAGAGTATCAGTAACAAACCCTGCCTCCTCCATGTTGGTGGACTACACGTCAAATACTTTTTGAATTAAAAGATGTTAAAATTATGTCTGTTCCAGTGGTAATTATTTTGGTTTTCAAGTGCTCAGACTGTAGCGCCTGTCTCCAGGATATTTTAGCAAAATATTTTTTGTACAATGTGACGTCCATCTTAAATTAGTCTTTGGTGAAACAGATGGGAAATAAAAATCTACTGTAGCTCCAGATAGAAAATACACAACAGTCAGGAGTGTGTTTCTCATCACTTTACTCGTCCCCGTGTGTCGGGACAGCTGACATGCAGGAGGGACACATGTTCATTCAGTTAAATTAGTATATATATGAACTCAACACACTGTTACAGGATGAATACAGCACTATAAGCAAAGTCTCACCTAGATTAACCACATTCCTTATCCTGGTAATATTAATACAATGTAAGAAGCAGCTAAATAAATTCAATAAATAATTGTCAACGTTTTTTTAATCCAAACTCATGTCTTCATCGTCGTCTTTCTTGTCTTTGGAGTCTCCGTCCTGGTCCGACTTCGGCTCCGTCTCCATGGCTTTAGCAAAAGCCTCCACATCTGCAAAGACAAAAACGTTTAGAAGTGAAGGCTGCAGGTAAAGTTTGTATTTGATATCATTTAAATCCATCAATCACTTAGGAAAAGGTTAAGTTAGTATATTCTCTCCTCTAGTCTAAACAAATCCCAGAAGGAGGTCCGAACCAAAGATGAAAAACGTTTGAAATGGTGAAATCATTTCCCAACATTTACTTCTGCTTGTGAAACGTTGGCCAACAACCATCTCTTTTAGAAACTTGTAAAAACAATTTTTTATGATCAAATGTTTTAAGTGTTTAAAATCCTGATCTGCAAAGTAACAAAAGTAATAAAAAAACGATACAAATATAATATCTCCCTTCGATACTTTGGAAAAACTCAACATCATTTCACTTCTGCTAAAAGATAGTGTCTGTGTTTTAGTTTTCTACGGTTCATTTAATTCTCGTGTGCACAAAGAAAGATATCTTATGTAAAGAAAGAATTTTCCTACAGTGAACAGTGTGTGTGTGTGTGTGTGTGTGTGAGATGTGGGTATAACACTGACCTCCTTTGTTGGCGGCGTCCACCGCCTCTGCAGGCAAACCGAACTGGTTCATCAGAGGTCCCAGCTGCCCGGACGCCAGAGCGCTGCTGAACATGCTCATCGCCTGCAGAGGACGATAAATACTGAGAGTCACAACCAGATGCTAAATACCAGACTCTGCTCAGAGGAGAGAACAAAGTGCCGCACTTCAAGTTTTATCTCGGTGCTCGAGGACAGTCAAATATTTAATGTCAAACTCGCCTGGAAATAAAAAAAGCCTGGATTGGTTTGTGGGTTTATCAGATTTCACGACTGGAACTGATTCACGTGCGATAAATACAAAGTCTGTTTTATTGGAATGACTTAAAATTTTAACACAGTATTTCCACATCTCAGAAATCAATGAATAATAGTAAAGGAGGAAACATACAGATCAATTGTGTTCAAACAAAGTTTCTCTGTTTTGAAATGATGGAGGACTGCGACCTGACCTGCTGGAACTGGGGCGAGCTGAGTGTGTTCTGCAGCTCGTCGGAGCTCTGGGGCAGAGACTCTCCGGAGGGCAGGTAGGCCGTCAGCCTCTGCTGCACCTCAGAGTTCGCCAGGATGGGCGCCATGACCTCCGGGGTCAGGACGCTGGCCAGGTCAACTGCAGGAAAACAGACAGACACTGGTCAGGTTGAATTACAAAGGCAGCTTGATTTTAAGTACAGGATACAATTAAAGTACATTTAAGGAATTCACAGATATAATAATGTGTTGCAACTAAAAACAGATTCATATATTTGTTTAGACAGAAACTATGCTCCACTGGTGTCAGTCTCTGTCAGTTACAGTTTTAGTTCACGCTTATATTTCAACATTTGATGCACTTTAAATGAGCTCAACTCTTCCCTGAACTCATCACTTCTCATTTTATCGCTTTAAAACTTTGTAAAACTACTTTTAAAACCTGCAATGACACGTTTAAAATCAGTGTTTATTTCGCTCTACACCGTAATCTGAGTAGAATCTCTCTTCAGTCTCTAAATGTTCTGCTCTGTCGGCTCTGAAGTGATGAACTGAGCTCATCAGGGCGTTTTCACAGGAAGCTGCTGCGGCTGAACGCAGCGCGATGAGTGAATCAACACAATAAAACAATAAAACTGAAAACTGCAATAAGAGATCCACAGAGCGGAACTGAAGACTGAGAGGATTCTAGTTCGTCCCCCTCTCACATACAGGAAGTCATGTGAAGGCAGACTGGAGCGTGGATACCGAGTCGAAGCCTGATGGGCCCAGTAAAGGGCAGGTCCAGTCACGTTGGGCTCGGCCGGTTCTTTTAACGCTGCACACGTCTAATCGGGGGGGGACCTCAGGCTCAGACAAAAGCACTGAACAGAAGCCTGTCAGCTGGAGTCGGACTCAGCTGCAGTGATTCTCCTCAGACAGACGGATGCAGAGCGACGCCTCATCCAGAGCGACGCAGTCAAACCGAGTCACACCGGGGTCAAATTGTTGTGTTTGCAGTTTCCTGCTTCTGCAACAAACTGGATTTTAACATGTTGAAATTACACAGTCACACGGAACCTGTTGTGTTCACCCTTGTAATTATTATGCCGCATAATCAGTTGTAATTGTAGTAATTGGGTCTAATGATGTATTTGTTCCCTCTGCTGTGTAGGTTGAAGTTTTCTCTCAGCTCTGTGCAGAGCAGCCTGCTGGTCTGTGTGGGTCTGTGCGTGTCTGAGTTGTGTTTACCTGGAGTCTCACCACCCTGACCAGTGGCAGGGACGTTCATGGTGGCCAGGATGCTCTGCAGGTCCCTCAGCTGGATGGGCTGGGTGGGGTTGGCTGCCCCCGCGGCCACAGACGACACCGCGGGGGTGGTGGGGGTGGTGGCCGTGGGGGAGGCTGCTGAGGTGGCAGAGGGGGTGATGGGAGTGGTGGGAACCTGGGAGGAGCCGAGACGACTGGAGGCGGAGGTAGAGGTGGGGGTGACGGCTGTGGATGGACTGAGAGGGGAAAACAACAGCTTCTCTGTCAGCGAGCAAACTCCAAACGTGGGATATAAATGAATCTTTATCAATATGTGAAGTTTAGTTGGAGGTTTCTACCTGGTGGAGGAGTTGCTGGCTGCAGGGACGCTGCTGCTGCTGCTGCTGCTGCTGCTGCCGCTGCCCAGGAGGTTGGCCAGACCCGGACCGGCCAGAGCCCCGAGGCCACCTGGGGATCAGAGAGCGGGAGTCAGAATCTAATGAGACCATCTAATGAGATGATCTAACACTGTGTGAGGAGCACGTACCAATCCCGCCCAGTCCAGTCGGTCCAATGAGCTGCATGAGCTGGTTGTGGCTCATGTTACCCAGAAGGCTTTGCAGGCCGCCCTCCCCTACACATGAAAACAGTAGATGTGACATCGTAGGAGTGAAAATCGGTTTACTGATATTTTGAGGTATGAGACGGGGGATTATGTGTTTACCTCCCAGAGCAGAGAGGTCGTGACCTCCACTGCTGCCGCTGCCCAGAGCACCGGGCATCGGCGGGTTGTTCAGATACTCGTTCACTTTGCGGCAGTGCTCCTCGTCCTTGTCGGTCTTCGGCTCCTGGGATCAGAACAAAGAAACCGAGTGAGGCACCAGTTCAGTCACAAGAGGAAACTAAATCCACATGAAGAAAGAACCGTGAGTAGCTGACAGCTTCACACCTGCATCCAGAAGAAGAGTCTTTTGGATCCGGCCTTGAACTTCAGCACATAGACACGTCCCGTGGTGCACTGGCTCACTCGCTTGAACTCGCAGTCGTCAGGGAAGATGATCAGGTCCTAAATCAACATGATAAAATGGTTACTACAAATAAAAATCAAACCAGTGCTTCGAGGGAGTTTCCGTACATCATCGGCGTTCCCGGTGGTTCGATCCTTCCAGCAGAAGTGGATGAGGGAGTCGTCGGTCTGCTGGATGTAGACCTGACCTTTGCGTTTGTCGGGGGTCACCGTGCTGCCCTTCATGGTCATCTTACCGGCCCGGAACTCCACCAGGTACTTGCTGGAGGAGCCGCGGGAGCCGGACACCATGCTGGGGAACAACGCTCCGGACGCCATGATGAGGAGGACACAGTGCTGCAGGGACAGACGGACGACGACACAGTTTGGTTATTATATTTAATACGACAATTAAAACACAAACTAAACAAAGAGCTGCTCCCTTGTCCCGTTCTAGAGTTTTACGGTCACCAAGTGCTGCTCTGTGTGGGAGCTGTTGGTTCCTCTTAAATGTTGTTATGTCTCTACCTCAGTGTGTAAAGTGTGATTTGGCTCCATGCAATAGTAAACAGGACTCTTACACTGAAGAGGACACGGAATGACAGTTGAAGTCATTTTGCATTCAAACAAACTCGGTATCAAACACACAAAAACGTGACCTTGTTTATCAGAGTGACACACTCACAGTGGACAGATGGTGGAAGTACGTGCTAATAGAGATATTGACAATACAAGTATTTATACAAGTACCAGAGGCAGAGTATTGAAGCAAAATATAAATACAGATTTAAAGATAAATAACTGAAACTACAAAAAGTAATGTGGTACAGCAGATTTAAAGGGATTTTTTTATTATTAAAAAAAGGTGAAAACAGTACAGGAGTAACACTTAAAATATAAAACTAGAAATATAAATATAGAATCAAATAAAGATGAACACAGCAGTAATGGAGCCAGACCTGGTGACTCGGCATAAATTCATCCTGTAGATTTTATTCATGAAGATTAAAAAGTGTTGATTTGTCAACTCAACCCGGACGTTTTAAACCCTTATAATAACCTATGATAATAACATGAAGTGAATCTGACCCAGGATCAGGTGGAGCATGTGAAACACTGGGAGCTGCAGCGGATGACTGTGCATCCTGCAGACAGAGGCCTGATCCCAGCTCCCTCCTCCGCTACACGCCTCCACACGGACACACTTCACACACACACACACTGAACTAACATCTGGATCCGCTCGCATGAACCGGAAACATGTGGAAATAACGTGTTTTACTCACATTTGTCTCTGAATCAGCGAACAGCCGCAAGATGGTCAACAGCTAACCGAGGACGATGTTGATTGGCTGACTGGCTCCGGGGCTTCGCTGGGATTGGTCGAAACGGGGGTCAATCGTGGGGGCTTTAAAAGCGCTGAGCAGGTTCGGTAGAGACGACACAACACAACACAACATAACACTCCTTTATACACAAATACACAGGGAAATACCTCAATACTTAACATGATGTAGGAATATCTGATTTATTATGAAACCCTGGATCAGTGTCCTACTTCATGTTTTTTTTTATTCTATTCTATTATTTTAGTCTTAGCTTTTGTTTTAGTTTTAATACTTAATAATTAATTAAGTTGATTCTTTCCTGATAATATTAATAAATCTGCAGGAGACATGAGATTTGCTTGAATTCTACTGAGTGACAATGTCTTTGTGTATTGTTTCCCTAAGTAAAGGATCAGAAGGATGTACTAGACATACATTTAGATTAGATTTTTGACATATATACACATATCGTATTGTGCCTTTAAAGTTTTGAATCACTGAAGTCGTTCTGTGTCTTATTGTTGATTCTGTTCATCTCAACTCTTTTTCCAAATTGTTTTTTGTCTTGGTTGTTTTTAATTCCTTGTTTGTTTGTTTTTCTGTTTCTGTAGAAGTTTGTTTTCTCTTCTAAACCAACCTGCCTCTGCGTTTTTCCCTCTGTGGTCACTTTGTTTGTCTCTATGAGGCGGTCATAATGGTCATTCTGCGTCTCTGTAGTCTATTGTTGTGTTTTTAAGTTCTGTGCATCTTTGTGGCCGTCTTTATTGGTTGTGTGAAGTCTGTGTTGTAGTTTTGTGTGTCTTGTTGTGTCTTTATGGTCATTTTGCTATTGTACTTTGTCGTCTTCTATTTTTTTCCTAAAAATGTTTGTCTGTGGTCATTCTACACATCTCTATGATCATATTGTGTTGTTTTGTGGGTCCTTGGTTGTGTTTCTCTGAACTTGTTTTTGCCTCTTTTGTCGTTTTTTTTTAAGAAGCTGAAATTGATTTGACCTTTTTAGCTTGAAAACAATGAATCAATAATCGAGAGTTGTAAATTATTTCTCTGTTGACAGACTATACCATTATATATATATTATATATAACCACTAATTGTTTATTGTAAAGAAGCACTGGTATAAAAACAAACACTAGTCATAAGATGCTGTTCGAAGTGTGAAACTAATAATACTGAAAGTAAGATCTTCAAACAAGGACATAGTTGGCAGTTTCCATCATTTATTTCTTAAATATGCTTTTTAAGCATATGGTTACGTGAGGGTAAGCGTATGAGGAGGAGGAGAACACATAATGTAAACATTTCAGGTTTGATCAGAGGAACCACTCGACACCTCCGAGTGTGCAGGCCTCACAAAGTGCTTTGAATCCAGGATAACAGATGAGAGCGGCTGGGGGAAGACACCAGGTCGGACATTACCCTAAACACTGAGTGCAGAGGACTGAGAGCGGGAGACTGTGCAGTTTAATGTGAGGTTAGTGCTCAGAAACCAAAAGGATCATCTCTACGCTGCTGTACAGCTTCTAACATCATCATCATCATCATCACATCAGCACACCACATTCATTAACTTCAAGCTCGGCAGAAATTAAGTGTTTTTTTATTTTTCACATTTCAGGAGGGCAGAGTGGATGGGTCAGTTTGCATAGGTTCATGATGTCACTGTTATATGTGTGTGTGGTGAACTGAAGAATGACCGAGGAGCTCAAGCTGGAAACACTCAGAGTGACTTTGTGTCTACGTGTGAAGAGAATGTCTTTAATTAACAATCAGTAGGACACAGTTTTCTCTTTCGAGGTGCAGCTCCTTGATCGGGCGAAAATATCTGAGATGAACAACGTTTTTTTTCATTTAGATCCAGTGTCCAGAGAATATCACAAATCATTTATTCCACAGTGAATAAAAGTCTGCGTGGAAGATTTAAAATAAATCTGATGTGTTGTGAAAGTCGCTGCAGCTTGATTGACAGTTGGCAGAGGTGTGCTCTCCTTTCGTGGAGCTATGACGCCCAGAACTTAGAGAAAGATTGTGCTCCTAAATTCAAGTGAGACAAAGATTAACAACAGGAGTTACAAAAATGCATTAGTATGAACATTTCTCCCGTTGTAGGCTAGTATTCATATTTGTTGACTATCGTCCTAAGGCTCAGGTTATTTTTCCTAGAACACTGATTCTCTCTCTCTCTCTCTCTCTTTTAAACCAATACGCTCTTCATCCCTTTGCTTTTTAGTCTCATGTAAATGCATTTACAGTATTATACTCAGTGCAGAAAAGGTTTTTTTATGGCTTAAACGTGTGTAAATAATCCACCTGGTGACCATGCATGCACCAGGTATCATACACACCATCTATGTTACAATGGACAACAATATAATGTACCAACAGCATCTGTTTACCGTGGCAGTAAACGTGGTTATAAGCAGCTTTTTCGATTTTTACTGTAATGTCACAGAAAACAATCACACGTGTGATGTTGTATGGATGTTTAGTGCTAACTAAAATAGACATTTATTCAAATAGGGTTTATATAAAAAGTAGCAGATGTGTAGAATATCCCCTGATATCTGAATGCAACTTGACAGAAGTGTGTGGTTTGTCTACAGGTACGATGACGGTGGAAAAAACCTAAACCTGGAAACACGTCCTATAGGAAGTCGGAGCTCTGCCTCCTGCAGCAGCAAGGCAGCGATCACACAGAGGTGACAGGTTTAAAACCCTCGTCAGGTGAGTAAAGTGGACTATTATTGTACATTTACAGGAAGTAAACTCTAAAAATTCTCCATAATATTACATTTTCTCGTGTGCACAGCGTTCACAGTCGGTTGCAGATCATCTTGTTAATTGCCTGATAACAGTTCGATGTTACCAGTCGTTACACTGACTCGGACACAGACACACGGTACCAGTGAGCGTCACAGACACACAAGTTGTTCGATGCTCAAGAGAAAACTAAGTAAAACCAGTCGGGGAGGAGACGTTCCCAGTGAGCTCCCTCTGGTGTCAATAGATGCTGGGACAGTCGGCGTAGTTCCTGTCAAAGTATCCACCGGTGTAGAGCCAGTCCTCCGCTCCCGTGTGGGGGTTTGTTCCCAGATTGAACCACCTGACGGGAAAGACACGGTTAAAACATCTTTTCTGAATTTTGATTTGTGAGAGACGCTCTTTCTTCTTCTTATTATATATTTAACATCTTCACTTTACACACGTTGAACACGTTGTTGGTTTTAACAGTTTGTTAAAACCAAAATGCTGGGCTTTTGTCATTAAGATGATGTTGTGATTTTAAATTCATGTTCTTCTGGCAATATTCAGATATGACAAAACAAACGCTTGTGCAATATCTGCCATTTATTTCCCCAGAGGGAGAAATATCAACACAGCAGGAGCCTCTACTGCCACCATTTTATTTTCTATCTTTATTATGATGAGAACGTTCAGACAGCAAAGATTAATTTGTGTTCAGATGATAAGAGTTTAACACGCAGTCACATATTGCTGAGCTTCAAACTGCAGTCGTATCTTTACTGTAAGAGACTCAGGCTTTATATTCCAACTTGACCCCGATGTTAAATAGCCACTGCTAAAGAGACGGGTATTGGAAACGAACACACACCTGGTGGACCACTCCTCCTCGTCCTTGGAGCGATCCCGTCGTGAAGCTCTTTGCTTCTCTTCTAATCGCTCTTTCTCCGTATTCGCTGTCTCTATAAATCACAAAAATATAAATAAAGAAGACAGAATCATGTCAGTGATGCAGTCATGTGTAAGGAAGGAGCAGTTTTCTGCTTCTGAAGTCAAAACCCCTCATGTTCACGTGAGGTCAGCGTTACCTATGTCACCATTTTCCATGGCTCTGATGTCGGGCCTCAGCCGGCAGTCTGTCGACGCCATCAGCCGCTCCATGCCGGGTTCCAGCTCGTTTAGTGTCATGGCAAAACTGGTGAAGCTGTACATCTACACAGGAGGATTCACACAAAGGGTTAAAGTCATGTTAACATCTTTTAACTAATGTGGTTTTATTTCTTATGTGAAACAAGGTGGTAAAAGAAAGGGAGTTCTTCTTTTTGTTCAGTGAGGGATGTGATTGAACCACGATAGCTTCTGTTCTGAAGACAAGCTTGAAACATGTAAACTGTGCCACTGTGTCTGTTTCTACTCAAATGGGCATCGTTCCTTGTAAGTGGGCGACGGAGGAAATACAGACGATGTTTAATCTGGTTTAAGACATTTGAAGCTCTGCTAATATAACTGTCACAGGGACTTTTGAATGTAAAAGGCTAAACAAAGCTTCATAGAAGATTGTTTTTTTAAATCCTCAACTCTACACTCCTCGTTGTTCAAGCCCATGAACTGTACAGAGAGAGAGAGAATGCGTTTCCATTCCCTCCCACTGTCCAGAGACTAAGCCAAAACATCCCAGAGAGCAACGCTGCCATCTTGTGCCAGAGACATCATCAGCACAGCAGCAATCTGGGGATGGAGTCACAGGAGCGAGGATGCACACTCTCAATCAACCGGATTAACTCAATAACATGTTTTAGTTTGGTCAATGTCTCATCTACAAACATGGAAGAGATGACCTTTCCTGAAGCCATCCACCAGGGGGCAATCTAGGTGGGTGGGCTTCACTTTTATGGAGCTGGTATTTCATCTTTATATAAAGTCTATACTCAAGTCTAAGTTCATTGTGTAGCACATGGTCTAGTGTGTGTGTGTGTGTGTGTGTGTGTGTGTTTGTGGGTCTGACCTGCGCAGAGTTGGCAGGCGGCGGCGTCATCCTCCACAATAAGGCACTTCCTGGTATCACAGTCACAGTCTCTTGAACTTCCGGTATCTCCTCTGTCTCTTCACCTTCACAGCTATGTTCCTTTACACACACACACACACAATAACCATCATCAGACAGAACATTTAGAGCTAACAGTTAATTCAGTACGTGTGCAAACAGGTAACCCACAGAACTACAGTCGCCAACAAATCACACATGTCTCTCAAGCAACAATGCACGTCATTGCAAGACATTATGGAATAGTGCTGGCAATGATCTAACCATCCACTGCACTGTGAACAGAACTCCAACTGGACAACAGCAGTAGCACACTACAGAATACCAAGTACACGTTCACCTTACCTGCTACTAACGCCACTGCACGTTATTGTGAAAGGAAAAGACACCGTTTGAGAAAAAGACATTTCAGAGCGATGAGTAAATCCACAGATTCACGTCACATTGTACGACAGAGAAAAAGATGTGAAAGAACAGACTCTGAGGAGGAAGTCATTTCAGTGGAAGTGTCCCACACGTGAGACGTTTCTTCAGGTCACTCACTTGTCTCAGCTTCTTTGAGTCTCCTCCCGTCTTCTTGTCCGACTTCTTATACGCTTCGTACACGTTGGGGTCCACGCTGTACATGCACTCCGTCCACTTCCCGTAGATCACCCGCCGCTTCTTCTTACTGGTTCCACAGCAGAGTCATTAAGTTTCTTTCAGAGGAAATGAATCAGGAACTGGTTTGTTTACAGGGTTGTTGTGCTCTTACCTCTTGTCCTGGATGTAACCTTCCACTTTGTGCAGCTCTTTCCCAAACATCCCACATGGTTTAAAGTTTAACACACACTTGTCTCCCGTGCTGAGGAATTCAATTGAAACAATATATTAATATGTTGATCGATAATCACCAGGCTATATAACGGTTTATATTTTTTGGAACACAGTATTTGTCGCTGTACCTGTGATTGACTATCTCCACGGTTCCGTACTGCTCAATCCAGAGTTTTCCTAAAATTATATTATGCACACAGCACATTGGATTTATCCACGTGTACGCTTCTTTATGTCTGTGAAAAAGACAAACAGCGTTATTAATTAAAGTTTATATCAGACTGATTTGTATGCAGCAAAACTCAATAACAGCTGATCGAACTCTCCACAAGATTTTTGATTTAACGTATTTCCACATTCCAACATTGAGTTCTAACACCTTGTGGAGAAAAGTAGATAAACTACACGAACGACTCACTTCAGTAACTCCAGTGTCATGGTGCCTTTGGGCTCAGCCTCCACACTTTTGCCCCAGAACTTGAGTTTCGGGTAGATGGAGCCATGGAACTCGAACTCTTGCTTCAGAGACTGAGCGTGGAAGGCACTGACGGGGGGGTGGTGGCTCACCTGCTCCGAGATCAGTCTGTAGCCCTCATCCTCTCTTTAAAAAAAGACATTGAAAAAACGCTCATTAATGACATTGAAAAACGTTTTATCACCAGAGCAAAAAAACTGTACAGGTCTTCTCTTATACCTAATGAGTTCATAAGTCTCCCCCAGTAAAGGATTAAATGGCTTTCCAGTCCTTTCCCATTGAGATGCTACGGCTGAAACGGCAAAAGCAGCGACAACCTGTCACAGAAACATGAAGTGAATCAGAGCAGAGCTGCAACCATCAGTCCATCAATCAATCAACTGGAAATCAATGATTCAAATCGTTTTTTTAAGCAAAAAGAAGAAATACAAAACAAAGCAAATCCATCATGTCTACCTGCATGCGGTCTATGGAGTCAGATAAAGTGCAGGCTTTGTGAATAAGCTGAGTGTGTTCCATGTACTCCGAGATTCTCTGAAGAAAGCTCAGTGGCTCGTTAAACTCAACCGGCATTGCTATTTTGGACAGCTCCTGTAAAGCCCCAAAAATAAAGAAGTAAATCAGATGAGTGAAGTCAGGAAACACAAGGGAAAGTAAACAGTTACAAACAGAGGCTCAAATGTGGTGCAAAAATACTTTACTCAAACAGTTCATGCATATGTTATTACTTTTAAACTAGAAAAACAATAACCAGGAGAATGAGAGAATCATGACTTTTGCATTAACGATGTTCATTCGAGTCACTGCGCTTCTTTCAGACGGCTGCAGAGAAAGAATTTCCAAAAACCAATTACAGCCGAATGAGCAGAGAAGAGGAAAGCAAGACTGATCTTGTAGCGTTGAGGAGAAAGATGAAACACATCATTCATTTAATTATATTCCAAATAAAGAAAAGAAAAGCATGTTTCAACAAAACATAACCAGAATGCAACTTATCCGGAGCAAAGTTGACGTCGGTAAGATGAGATGAAAACTGTCACAGAAGCTGAATTGTTCTCGCTCACGTGTCGGGGACTCACCATGCCGATGCATTTCTTCAGAATGCTCCACACGCTGAAGTTGTTCCTGGAGATCATCTCTGCAGGCAGCGTTTTCCTGGTACACATTTGGACCAAATAAGATTAAACTGATCTTGTGAAATCAGACGAATGCAATGTCTCTGTTAACAGCTGTTGTCCTAACGACTGCAGCTACACAGACGTGCTCTGCAGAGGAGGTGCTCACAGACTGACATGTTAGAAATGCGTTCACACGGTCTGCCTCCACGTGTGAGTACATGCATGATAAAGACCCCGAACCCACACTCACGAGGAGTCAACATGTGCTGACATGCTTGCATTCATACAAACATACAGGTGTGGGCAGAAGTTTGGCCACAAGTTATATATTAAGTTAATTTTAAAGACCTCTAGAAGTATTTCATGGTGGATTTTGAGATATCCTTTGGATTATTGTCCTGTTGTAGAATCTGGCCTCTTCTCATTTTCAGTATCTCACTTCACTGCAGGACATGAGCAGCCCACATTTTCATATATTAAGTAGAATCCATGGAACTTTGCTCCATCGCTTCTGTGTCAGCTTTAACCTTCCTGCAGGTCTTGAGCTGTCATGTGGAGGTTTTGATTTACCTTTCTGCCAAACAGATGCACAGTTTGATCTGAGACTTTAATTGATCTATCAGATGTTTCCCTCTACTGTTATTTCGAGCTGGAAAAAGCTTTCTTGTCTTTTTATAGCCTCTTCTGCTTTGAGGGCGTCAGTTAGCTTCATCTTAAGATCCTGAGCCGGTTGCTTAGATACAGTTTTTGTGATAATCATCGATATTGACTTGAACATTTAGTTTTAAAATATAATTTAGGCCACGTAGCCCAGCCCTGAATGAGTTATTGATATTCTGACTGTTTCACAAACAGAAGCGTCAACAACAATAGAGGAAAGGATCATTTTTAAATGTCTGTTTGCCGAAGTGGTGGTATTTTAGTCATTATAACACAAACACTAAACTTGTTCCCTCGGGGAGAATCAGGTGAAGAAGAAAGAAAAAGAATCTTATCAGCAAACCTGATCGTGTTTGTCTCATGAGTTCACGGTGACGCCTTCAGGCTACTAAACTCAGACAGTCGCCATTTTAAATGACGTCTTTTACAACTCTTCTTTTAACACAATAAGTCATGTAACTCATGTATTATCTAATTATCGTCTTTTACTCCTACTTATTTTACTTCCTTACAGGACCAGTGTGTAAGATTATTGGCAGGATATAAAATAGTCCTAGTGATGTTTTCACTAGTGTTTAATCATCTAAATTGTACGATTTGTTGTTTTCTGCACCCTAGAAAGGTTTATTTATATTTAAATACTTTCTATTTACATCAGGAGCGGGTACAAAACTGATGGTAAATAATAAAGTAGATAATTACTGTGAATGATGAAAGTGATCCGAGTGCATTGAGATAAGTATTCAGCTGCATCGTGGAACTTCACCTTTAACCTCTATCTGAATGACCTTCACTGACCTCTGTTTGTTTGTTGACATGTGCTTTTTGGACACGTGTCAGACTGGATGTTGCTCGTGTGATCGTGAATCTGAGAACATACATGCACACCCCATGGTCCCTCACCTGCGCTCCCACACTCCGTTCTCCTGTGTGGCCGCCTGCTTGCGCTCCAGCACCAGGGCATCTTTGAAACTGACCTCACCGGAATCATCTGACTCCAGCCCTGCAGGTGATGGAGGAGGAGATAGAGGAGGAGGAGGAGGAGGAGGAGGAGGAAGAGGAGGAGGAGGAGGAGAGACACAGGTCATTCATGTCAGCGAACAGGGAGCGAGTGTGTCCCTGCATCATGTCCCCCTGTCTGTCCACCTCACCTGTCTCAGCGTCGTAGAACTCCTCCTCGCTGTTCATCCTGACAAAAGTAAACGAGGCGTCACTCAGAAGCCATGTCCCCGCCTCCGGCCTGTCCTGTCCCCGCAGCAGCCCTGCCTCTCCCCGGGCATCACTGACAGCCGCACACACCACCTGCGAACCGCGGAGAGCTGGTTAGCACCGGGGCCGAGCAGACACGTCCTCAGGCGGGAAACCAGTGAAACCACAGCGGCCTCAAACAGCACCTGCTCCCCGGGGGGGGGGCTGCTAGTTAGCTGTGTGGCTAGCTAGCGTTAGCCGTTAGCAGCACTGATTTAACTCGTCTGCGGGTCAGCGGAGCTAAGCTAACGTTAGCTACACACACTCGGACACACACTTACACACACACACACATGCGGGGGGTTTCGAACGCAGCCCGGTCACACGTACCTGAGAGTCGAGGTCAAACTTAACGCGCTAAAGACGTAAACAACCGAAGAGTGGGCAACCGCTGGACCACGGCGGATGTGGGCGGCAAGGACAACGTGATGGACAGGCCGAGCGGGCCAATCAGAGCGAGGGTCCAGGAGCTGCTTTCAACCACAACAACAACACAGACGTGACTTTGACAAAAGAGCAAAGTTTGATTTATTTTAAACTGAGAAGATGTGACTCATCACACAAGAGACTGATTCTATAATAACATGAATTAATCTATATAAACGTTCATTCATTAGTGGACTATGGAGGCTGGAAACACACTTTGAACTATGAACTATATAGAATAATGGTCAACTTTATTTATATAGAACTTTTTACTCAGAAATTAAATTAAATGAATAAATATAGAGCTAGATATCAGTCTTTTGGTTTCATTTGACGTTTTCCTCCTTTAAGTTAAGTATTTTCTTATAAGCCATCTTTTTATTGATCAGCTGTAACACAAAATAGATATATAACAGACTTTAAATTTAATATTTCTAACATTTAAATATATTTGGTTAAGGTTATTCAACGGTTCAACAAAGTTTCCTTCAAAAAACAACTGTACTCTGCACTAAATTAATACTGAATGTTTGTGGAACACATACATTTCTAATATCCCAGATTAAACCGCTTGGGAACTTCATATGAAAAGAATCCACTCTCTCTGTTTTTATGCTACACAGATTTAATATTTAATGGTTGAGGTTAAGACCCTAAGGAGCAGAAACACCTTAATATTTACAAAAACATGACATGTTACCTGCATTAGTGCATATTCCATGTGTTCTATATTTTATGTATAATCTAGGCTGTAAAATAATTAGAGCTGTTAGATGAAGGAGTTTGTGTCTAGTCAGAAGAAGAACAATATTTCTCTCTGCGAAATATGTTGTGGACTGAAAATGGCATGAAGTACTTTATATTTATACTTAAAAAAGAAGCTGAGTAAATGTACGTATTGCAGCAGATTAAGGGGGTTGAGGAAAACTTTTAATAAAGAATTAGAAAACTGCAATTAAATGCAATACAACAACTTATCCACGAGGTGGCAGCTTTAACCCCGGGATCAGTCACCTCAACTCTATAATGAAGTCAAAGTTAATGAATCACATAAACATCTAAAGATGTGACATTGTGTGTGAATATTGAATATGTTGTCTTCAGATCTTCAGAGAAAAGTGTTTAATATGGTGAATAAATAAATATATTTGATCAAACTCCTGAATGTATTAATAAATAAATAGTTTTATACTCAGATTGATAAATGTGAGCTACATGTTTAACAGTTTAAAAGTTATTTAGCAGAAAGTTGAAGATGTTGCCAGCAACATCGACTGAGCTGCGTCAAATCAACAATTCAAGCCGGAAAATGATGTGAGATGCAAAGTAAAAGTTTGGTTAATGTGAGCAACAAAGTTACATGTGGTAAGTCTCACTTTGAGATCATTCATCATTATCTCAAAGTAGTAGTATCTTTGTAGTAATGTACAAATTATATGTTTTATGTTTGTGAAACTTTCATCAAGGGTGGACGCTTTTATTTTGTAAATGCTGTCCGGAACTCCTTATGAAACCACGTCAGTCAGACTCAGGTCACTGTCTGTCCTCTGTGTATCCGTCTCGTGCGTAATGGCACAGTCCCAGTCTGCAGGATGGGGAGCAGCCAGTCGCATCTCCTCACTCACTGAGCTCTGAGAAGTGGACACAGGGGGGATTTTAACACATGAAAACATAAGGATCACCTTGGATTAAACTGCTTTTTATTTTTTCCACCTAAAGAACAGGGAAGAAAGAAGTCGGGATGAACAGAGACGGAGATAAAGGCGCAAAAGCTGCGCTCCGGAGCCAAAAACAACCGAGGACTCAGCAGCAGGTTTTGTTGCAGAAGAGGAAGAAAGATGCTCAGATTGTCTCCTGCTCCAACAAGGAGAAACAGTCCGGTCTCTGTGAACCAGGGAAGGAGGTGAAAGCTGCGGGAGTGCAGGGAAAGCGAGCGGGGAAAGTGTCATCCAGTGCCGCAGCAGAGTGCCACAGGAGCCCGGGCGCGCAGAGGAAACTCTCCGACGCCAGCAACGCTTCCGAGGACCTGAGCAAAGACTCCGGCTGCGTCTCCGGGAAACTCTCCTCCTCCGACAGCAGCTCAGAGATATCCGACTGCCCTTCGGAGGGCATCAAGCACGACTCTCCAAGCAGCGACAACGAACTAAGCTGGATAGACGGGAGAGCTTATGAGAATCCCAACAAATCGTGCGCAAGGGCAGCCCGGGTCTCCTGCGCCCTGCAGCCCGATGCTGCCGGAGGGGGCCTCACTGTGTTCAACTCCCCAGGGGCGTTCATGGAGCTGATCATGGGGGAGACAACCGAGGACCTGGTCAGGGAGGTGGAGGATTTACGATCAGAGAACGAGTATCTGAAAGTAGGTTTGATTTCATGATTCTTTATTCTGTTTCTTTAATACAGTTTTTTTATTTTTTATTTGTTGGCATGATCTTCAAGTGTCTGTGTCTATAAATGTCCACTTAGATCCATATTGGTTTTGCTTCTTTATGAAATCTATGTGAGTCCCAGTGCAGGAACTTCCAGACTCTGAACACCAGAGCCGATTTTTCTGTAAAGGCTCCTGTCAGTCTTCATTAGTGTCTGCAGGAGAAGTGAGAGGAAGATCTCATGTAAGAATCAAAAGTCAACAGTCTGTGCTCACGTCAAGAATCAATGTCATTCAGCGTTTTTCACATCAAAACTGCTAAAGAGAGAAGTCGGCTTCTTTGTGGCAAAATGTCAAAACGTTCCACCGAGTTTTGTATATATCTGTTTGGTCGTTTTTGTGTAATCCTGCTGACAAACAACCTAAACAACCGACCGACTCACAGTCCAGCAGTATATCTGTTCCCTACACATGCCTGATTTCATCAAGTTTCTTGGTTTATTTTCTGGGAAATTGGTGATTGATTCCTGGATCTGACCCTTTATCCAGATCTGTGCCTAAATACTGTATAATGGTTCCTCTCTTGGCCCATGTGTCATCCGTCCACCAAGTTTCATGGAAAACTATTCCGGATTGTTTTGAGAAATCCTGCTGATGAACAAACAAACCAATTGACAGAGGTAAAAAAGAAAAACATAACCAGGTTTTAGAACATGAGATTTATCCTTATTTTATTAACCAGTTTGTTATTTGTGTACAGAACATTCTCTGTAGTTCAGGCCGACCTTGAATCTGGGGGCTTGTGTCTGAGCTGGATCTCATTTCACAGACACGTTGTTTTTCGAGACTTTATTCTGCTCACGAAAATCAAAAAGTGATGAGTGATGAGACCCGGGCCCGGGACACAGGATGAAATCAGGAAACTGTCCTGCAGAGTAATGCAATCAGAGAGAAGCCTCAGACTCCAGCTTCTACTTATGAGATCAAATCTGGCAAATCTCAGCTGATCTCTGTGACGTATAATACATGATGTATGTATATGTCCACTTTTTTGCCATTTTTCTATTTTTCTAGTTCATTTTAAAGCACCACATAGGTTCCCTTAACTATAATATATATCCTTTGATAAATATGATTAGGGCCCAAACCCCATTTACAAATTTAGAGATACATTTCATAATTTGCAGTCACATTTTTCAGAGCCTGGGCATTACAAACTTTGCACACAGACAGAAAATATGTATTTCACAGGTATCAGGCAGTCCCATCTACTAACATGGTGGAGCCGCAGCCAACCAGCAGGGGGCGATATAGATGATTCAGGCTTTATTTTATGGAGGCAGTCATAAAAAACATCTTTATATTCAGTTTACACTTCATACGAAGACTAGAAACAGTAAGAGCTGAGCTTCTAAAGCTCACTAATCACCAAGAAGATTATGTTTTCACCAGTGTTTGTTTGCCTGTTTGTTGGTCAACAGGATTACACCAGAGCCGCTGAACTGATTTCCATTAGATTTTGTATAGAGCTCGGTTTAGAACCCATTATGGTAACTAGTACGTAAGTAGAATTCACTTTGGCGGACATTTGCGTTCCCACATATTACCCTCAGGAGAATGTCCAGAGATTTTCTGGAGTTCAGTGCAACGCTGACGTACAACCAGCTAAAAGTAGATGATGCTATTTATTCAAAAATTCTCATCTGGTTTCCGTCCCTCTGCAAAAGCTGAAGCTTAACTAAATATAAGGATTTTCTGCCAACACAAGGGGTTTATGTTTAAATCTGATATTTTGGGCCAGTTCATTTCGCCTTTTGGCTCAATTTCTGGATGTGATCCAAATGTTACTTGATACCATGGACACTCAACATAGGCATAACCCTGCTGTAGTTCGATTTATAACAAGTCAAGTCAGGTCAGTGGCTCTGGGCCTTCAACTTTATTAAAATTTGCTATAGATTCAAACCCCAAATTATGTTTTTTTCCTAATCGATGCATTTCTTTATCCGTGTCCCAGGATGAGGTGGAGGAGCTTCGTTGTGAGATGCTGGAAATGCGCGACATGTTCCAGGAGGAGGAGGTTTACCAGCTGCAGGAGCTGCGGCTGCAGCTGGAGCAGGCCAACAAGTCCTGTCGCATCCTGCACTACCGCCTCCGCAAGGCCGAGCGCCGCAGCATCCGGGTGGCTCAGACGGGACAGGTGGACGGGGAGCTGGTCCGGAGCCTGGAGCACGACATCAGGGTCAGAGGCCTACTCCTTCTGCGTGTGTGTGTGTGTGTGTGTGTGTGTGGTGTTTGTGTGTGTGTGTGTGGTGTGTGTGGTCAGTGAAAGCTCTTTTTGGGAAATGGCCTAATCACTGCCGTTCCAGTTGCCTGAATCATTCTTCATCCCACTGAACTCTTTCACATTTCGGTGCTCGTCTTGCTCGCACACACTGACGCACTGTAATCATTTGACAGAAAGCCCTGACTCAGCACTCTTTGCTGTGCTTGTAAACTGCAGCTCCCTGCTGTTAGCTCACACCGCAAATATGTCATTAGGTCAAAATGTCTCCATCAGCCATCCTGTTTATATTTTTAACACACGATGGTGCAATTATGTGGTGGGCTGTTCTCCATGAGTAAGAGATATAAAAGCCCATTACTCTCCATCAAAAATCACGGCAGCTCACTGGCTCCCCCTGTAAAAAACGAGACCAGCCAGACTCTGGATTCCCAGCAGCCTCAGCTTCACCCCCTCATCCACACATGTGGTGAATCCCTGTCGCAAGCATTTCCTTTTGAAGTTTCTCAGCTTGAGGCAAACCACACACTGCAGTCCCAAAATAATGCCTCACGAGCACAACCAGGACTAAAAGATTTGCTCGCTGCCTCTGATCACCTGATCCTGTATTCTGCCCCAGGTCACGTAGGTCGTCCTCACAACAACTCCTTTCAATCCCCTTTCTCCTCTAAGAGCTAAAGAGGACAAACCATTCCCTAAACTCTGGAACTCTGGATCTCCCCTCCCACATTCCGCTATCGATAACTTTAAATCTAATTTAAAAAACCCTGCTTTTTAATCAGCCTGATTCTGTCTCATGATTTTACTTATGTCCCTCTCATTATCTAGTTTGACCACTTACACTGTTTTACTTTCGTTTTATCCACTTTTTTCGTTTTTCCTTTGCTGTGGCTGAACTCCTGTTGTTTTTTAATTGTTATAAAAAACTATACGAAACAGATTTGATTACTGGGCACAGTGACGCCCAAGAGACAAAAATGATTCATTAAAAAGAGAAAAATACTATAAAGAGAAGTAAAATTACCAAACAGACAAAAAAAAACACACGAAGAGACATGTTTTCCGCCTCTTTCAATCTTTGAGTCTTGCTCTTCTGTAGGGGGAGTGGGAGACGTTTTACATATAATGATAATTATCTCTCTAATTTCATAAACCAAGTGCTTCACATATAAAACACATAAAAACAACATAAAAATGTATAAAAACAGAGCCATAAAAATAATAGAAACACATAACACATAACAGACATTTAAGAATGACCACCTATTACAATAATAAGGACTACAATGAGGTAAAATCTGGAATTAATAACGATAAAACATCTAAAAGCTTTGATTTAAAGGAAGATACTGACACAGACTGTTTTTCCTCTTATTTCAAACTCTGCCCCTCTAACAGAACATGAGACCGTTTTCTCCTCACTGGTCCGTGAATGGAGCCACAGTAACCCAATCTTTGCTTTGCCTACAGGTGGCAAAGAGCGTGTCCCTGCGCTTGTACAACGAGCTGGAGGCGGTGAAGAAGAACAATTCCCAGTTGGACTGGGACAATGAGACGCTCCGAGAGAGGACACAGGAGCTGGAAGTGGCCAAGCAGGTTTTACAGGCCGAGGTGGAGAAAACCAGAGAGGTACGACATTTTAAGATTATTGAAACCAGGGGACATTTAGTTTTTCATGTTGTTACTTCACTTGGACGATGGAGCTTCATTGGAGAAGAAGTTAAAGGTTGAAAGCTTTTTTCACATTCATGCACATATTGGGCAATATGGCCAAAAGTTTTATCGACCACTTAAAGCTCTTTACAGTACAAACCACATTCCCCCATTCACACAGCACCACTATCCACACACAGCCATATAGGGGGTTATTTGGGATTTAAGGAATCCTGCAGGGATCAAACCGACGACCCGCTCCTCGTCCTGAGCCCCAATGTTCTGAGCAGGATTTTCATATTTGTTGGTCCAGGATGTGTTGGTTCGGGATATATCAAAGATGAGTGTGAAGTGAAAACCTAGACTGAGAATGAACTTTTCAGTGACGTTGCAGAAATCATCTATTGTTGTATATTCTTAGTTTTTAAAGTTTTTCACGGATGGTTTGAAAAATTAAGTCAAAGATCTCAGGCTTAGATTTGAAAACAACCTCCTAAAAGCCTGAGGGTTTTCTGAAGAGCTGAGAGAATCACCAACGTTTACAACATTTGGTAGATTAAACATTTGGCCACCACTGTAATTCATTGGCATTTTTTAAATAGTCAATAAAACTTGTTCCCGTCCCTTAAATCATCCACCATTGTATGAAACGCTTATTAAAAACTTTTTTGCAGGCTAAGAGTTTTTAATGTGCGAAAGACAGAAAATATTCAGGATTTCTAAAGTCCTCTCTCAAGTTGAGTTAGAGTCCGTTTTGATGCCACACAGTTTTAAGGAGAGTTTTAAACATGTCTGGAGGGGGATGGGTAAATAAAACCTTCACAGAAACTCAAGCTTCCACCACTTACACGCCTCACAAACCATCATCCCTCTGGTCAGGAATCCTCCTCTCCGTCCCCACACACACACACACAGCTGCACCCATCCCAGCCAGTTGTCGCCCCTGATGTCAGGTGACACATGACCCTGGTGCGGATCGGTGATCTGAGAGCGCGGCGGGGCTCGCCCTGCAGCTGCCCGGTGCCGGGGCGGGGGAGAAGGAGCCTGGTATGCTGAGGCCTGAACTCCAGGCATAGCTGATCTCAGAGAAAAAGGGAGTGATGCTGCGAGAGAGATTACAGAAATAGTCTCGCTCTCTCTTCTATGTCGTCTATCAAGCGAGGGCTAAATCCGGATCCCTGTGTCTTATGGCCTTCATATAGACGGGGGCTGCTGCTCCGACATACTGACCTACTGCAGTCACCGCTCTGACTTTCATCGACCTGCACTGATTCTCAGTCCACCTTTTATTCCCGCGGTAACGGCCGTGCACTGAAGTGACACGAACTGGGTTTAATCCTGGATTCTGTGCTTTGGCATGAGCTCAATCTGGTCCACTCATGGGAGACAGCTGCTCGCCCGTGTGATCCCAGCGGGGAAATCCACTTAGATGATCTAATCCAGGAGCACAACACACAGGGGAGGTATAGACGTGAAGGAGGACGAGAGTTTCAGAGACTCATACTGGCTGCTGGACTGTCCGTGACCCTGCGAGTGATAACACAACACTGTCTGCTCCTCGTGTAGCTCATCACATTTCAGCTCGAACGTTTATCCACAGACAAACCCGCTGACCTTGAGTTGAAGAGATCGTAACCCTGCTGCTTCCAGCCCGACTTTAAGATGACTATTATTAACACTGACATCCTGTCTAGTGTCTCAGAGCGGGACAATGGCGCCAGGCAGAGGCTGACATTCTTCTCATACTCAGACTTACAAATAAACTCAGTCGTGTTTGGAAACCCTGGTGTGTTGGATTCAAACCTTTTATGTCAAAGTACAAATAAACAGACAAAAATGTAATCAAGTAAAAGTATCAAATTCACTTTCTACTTGAGTAAATTTAAGTATTTGCTTTGAAATATACTTTCCATACTGTTTAAGTATTAAAAGTAAAAGTACTTTTCCCTGATGTAACACTCCACTACATCATTGTATCTAACCTCTTTTCAATTCCCCTCACGTTATTGATAACTTATAGAAATACATAAAGACAATATGAGCAGTGTCATATTTTAAATATGAAAGTTAAAATGTATATAGAGCTTTTCCAGTTTCTTTTTTCACAGCACAATTTACTCTTTAACACACAGGTTCATTCGGTTCTTCTGTGTTCAGCTCTTTTCCATCATACATCATTCACACACTGGCAGCACAGCCGTCAGGGAAATGAGGGTTCAGTGTCTCGCCCGCTTCGGCGTGCAAACAGGGGATCAAACTACCGATGACCCGCTCTACCTCCTGAGCCGCAGATGAACCTGATAAACTGTTTGTTTTTTACTATCTGTGAAAGTTTTGGGCGAAGATAAAACTTGAATAAAACTCTCTGTCATGTTTTTATCCATCAGAACTCTGTGAAGAAGAAAAGCATCAGATCCACTAAAGCTGAGAGGAGGATCTCTCAAGCGATGGAGGTTTGATTTGTTCATAAATCATGTTTGATTTTAAAAATATCGAATGTTGCATTTATTACTTCTGACTGACTGTGATCACTGTTTGATTCCTAAAGGATGACAGCGCTGATCTCAAGTGCCAACTCCACTTTGCCAAAGAGGAATTAGCTCTCATGTGCAAGAAGCTCACCAAACTGGTGTCAGAGAGCGAGGGCATGCGCGAGGAGCTGGCCAAGTACCACTCGGCCTTCGGCGATGTGAGCGTCGCCCAATCACCTGAGGGCAAACACAACTCTGCCCACGCCAGGGAGGCAGAGGTCAAAGTTCACCTGAAGCTGGTGGAGGAGGAGGCCACACTCCTGAGCCGGCGCATCGTGGAACTGGAGGTGGAGAATCGCGGGCTGAGAGCGGAAATGAGCGACTTGAGAGAGAAAACTGGAGGAGATGGAGGAGGAGGAGGTGGAGGAGTAGGAGGAGGAGGAGGGGAAGAGGAGGAAGAACAGAATCGGGATGTTTTGGAAGAAAAAGTTGGGGCTTGTACGCCATCGCAGGACAGAGCTGGAAGGGAGAGAAGTTTGAAAATGGGATTCAATGTTTACGAGCAGGAAGCAGAACAAGGTGTGGAAACGTCTCTGCTGTGCAACCAGACCCAGGTGGGTGAGGGGATGATCGCTGCTTGTCATGTGACTCGAGAGGGTCCTGTCGGTGGAGAGTGGGACCCTTCAGACGGTCAGGAGGGCGACAGCTACAACAAAACTGACGGAGGTCTGAGAGGAATGACGGTGAAGGACTATGAAGCTCTTCTCGCTCTCAGAGACCATTCCTGCGTTCTGAGTTCAGCCATACAGCTCCTGACAGCACCACCCAGAAACGGGCGTTGTTCATCTCTGACAGACGTGGACTCCAACGGTAGAGTCCAGAAGATCTTCCTCCCGGGACCTTTGAATGAGGCCCTGGAGCTTCTGAGGGACATGCTGTTGTCTTTCACCGGGAGAATGGAGACGCTTTTAACAGGAGAGGATTCCGGCAGAAACTCTGTTTGCAAGGACGGACATGTTTGGGATTCCTACACTATCTCCTCTCTCTCCGGAGACGGTGCAGATCCGGACGAGGTCGGTCATGACATGAGAGAGTCACTGAGTAAACAGGATCATGTTGAAGACCTCCGCACCTCAGAGGTCAAGGAGAGAGCAACAAGACGAGGATGCTCGGCTCAGTGGGACCTCCTCCACAGCTGCAGGGACCCCAAAATGCAGCTCTCAATACAGATTCTGTGGATCCTCCATCAGTGGTGTCAGGTTAAAGGACCCGACCTGGAGGGAAAAGAGGTAAATAATGACTCTCAATATGGTTCTTTCCACCACCAAGGCCCCACAGCCACTCAATGAACCCAGAGATCAGTTTATTGCCTTTATACAAAATTGAGGAGCTGGAACAAGTGACTATTTGTCTTTTCTTTTCACAGCTCGACCCAAACTTTCTCAGTAGATTGATCTGTTTTAGAGCTAACGCCCACACAAAGACCTAACAGTCCCCTTATGAAACAACATTTAAATCCACTAGATCCAGATTTTTATTTGGATCTGCACCAGATTGCACAAACTCATTGAGCGGAGCAGGATTCTGCTGCTTTGTCCAGATCCGCCTCAAAATGTGTCTTCTTCGCATCAAAAGTTGTGTAAATCCGAATCCTGCTGACTAACAATAAAACCAACAAACCAACCAACAAACTAAACAATCAACCAACCAATTATCCAACAAACCCACAACCCATACCTCCGCAAGGCCCAACAGTCCCCTTGACTTCAATTAAGATGCACCAGATTTCTCAGACTCATAGATATCAGTCCCCTAAACATGCTAGATTTAGATTTCATCAAGATTTTACAAATTATTCTCTGAGAATCAATGAAAATCTCGAAAAAAAAACCCAATCTCTCAATGTTAAAGAAGTGTAAAAACACTCCTGGATCCGCCCACTGATCCGGTTTCCGCACCAAAATGTGTTAAAGAGTTATTTCCTGACCCAAACTTGATTGCATCACGAAGTTTTATGGAAATCCGCCCTGTACTTTATGAGTAATCCTTACTAACAAACAGATAAACAGACAACAAACTCAATCTAAATATATCTGGGCTGTGTTTTTTGTATTCAGGGTAAAGAGAGAACCGTGTCTGTGCTGCGGGGGCTGTTGCAGGAGCTCAGCGCAGAGCTCCAGGATGAGCGGATTGACTCCGACAGCGGAGCCAAGGCCGTGCAAGGCCGGGCAGCCGAGGTAAGGATGGTACGTCCCCCCCCCCGGCTGTGTGTTGGGCTGTGTGATACAGCGGGAAGTCCTGCTGATGATCCATCTCCTTGGCCACGCGTCCCCCCCCTCACACTCGGTCCAACAGAGATCATGAGGAGACTCGTGTGCCAGAGTATTTAGGCTAATCTCTCGGAGGAGCTCCGGCCAAACAGGACAGTCATGTTCAAATCTGACGCATGAAAACTCTAAACAGATTCTCTGCAGCGTCCAGACAGACCGGAGTCACTGGGTCCGCCTGCTCGGTCCAACACAGACACACAGAGAGACCGTTTTAATGTGACCGAGATAGGAAATATAATCTCACATTTGAGATGTTGCCACTGGCCCCTTTACACAGCGGGGACTCAAGATCGGCAGATTTATTTCTTTAAAAGGTTGTTTTTCCTTCTTACTCCTCTGACTGGACTGTAATCCGTCTTTCTCTCAGAGGAACCTTCAGTTTGTCTGCTTCATCTCCTCCTCTTAGATGAAAAATTAAAAGATCATGAAAGCTACTATTCATGGTGAGGGGAACGTTAATGTCTGTACTGAATTTCACGGCAATCTGTCCAATCTATATTGAGCGAGTCTGGATCAAAGTAACAGAACAAATGAGGCTAAAAACCTGTGAGAAATAACCCGATTTACAAGTTGTCTTGTCCTTGTGTCTCCTCTCTTGGCTCAGAGGGCGGTCAGTGGGGTCTTTGATGATGAACGTCCCTGTGAAGCCGACAGGTCAGTGTGTTTCTCTATCTGGTCCATCTTGTTTTTGAGGACATTGAGGTGGAGGCTCATGTGTCTCCTGCTGTTTTCACAGGATCCGCAGCTCTAAAGAGAAAAGACTGAGGCGGCAGTTTTGTCCACGCGGCCCCAAGAGCAAGAACTGGTGCTATCTGAGCCAGGAGGTCGCCCAGCTGGACCGAGAGGACCCCGTTAAGACGTGGGACCATCCAATCATGCCGCTTAGCTTCCCTGATCTTGATTTTGAGCAGATGTCCATGGAGAGGAGCCACACTGCCCCTGAGAGGTCGACGGTCCGCATCTACTACAGCCCGCCGTCTGCTCGCAGGGTCCAGCTGGCTCAGCTGAAGCAAAGCCCCGTCGCAGACAGAGGGTCGGACAACACGTCCTCTCCCTGGTGCACGCCGCCGACCTCCTTCTCGGCGCTCTGTCTGGGATCATCTGCCAACTTGAGTGACGACGTGAAGGAGATGACGGCCAGCTGGAGGCAGGCGGCTCACAGCGGTCCACAGGACAAGAGAGGGAGAGTAGCTGGGTGCTGGGTGGACATGGCCTGCTCCGGCACTCAGACCTACACGAAAGCCAAAGATGGTGAGTGTTGGTCTGCAGACCGATGGCCCCCAGGGGCCGGTCGCTGTGAGGAGCAGCCCCTCTCGGGTCCTGAGCCCCTCCTTGGTCTCTGTCCGCTCTCATTACATCTCCACCTCGCTGGACGGAGTGCCAGGTCGAGTCGAGAGGAACAGAACCTCCACCTCTTCACCAAAACTCTACCGGAGACACTCGTCTTCTTCAACCCCCACTCTGAGTTCTTCCTCCTCCACCTCCTCTGTATCCACCCCGAGAGACCGAGCTCTGTGGAACCAGAACCATCAAACCGCCTCTGGCCTCAACTGGACCCGACACAGCAGTCAGAGACAGAGCCAGAGCTCCCTGAGCGGCGCCAAGCCTCCCACCAAACCTGCAGGCGCCAACCGCTACGGCCTGGTCACAGAGTTCCTTCGCAGGGTGAGCGGCCGGGCGGAGAAACCAGTGACGGTGTCAGGACCGAAGACAAAGACCGGGCTGAAGAACCTGGAACGCGTTCCCTCCACGAGGCCGGCGGCCGCCTCACTGCACAGGGCCGACAGCGTGACGAGGATCGTCAACCAGAGGTTCATGAAGCAGAGAGAGGAGGCTGGGAAGGTCCAGAGGGAGGAGAGAGGCAGCAGCTCGAACCCCAGCTTGAGACGCAGCGGCAGTGCAGAGGTGAGTGGATCCAAAATAAAAACAGGTCTCATTACACAAGGAGTCAGATTTATGTTCAATCATCAGTTTCTTTTTTCTCATTGTTCATCAGAGGAACAAAGTGTCAGGGGACAATATTGTAGCAAAATAGTATTTTTGTGTGGAGAGTTGTAACTCTATGTCCAACTGCATGTGTGTAATTTGTAAATTTTGTGATTATTTATCTGTATCTACGGATTGTCTTACACGATAATAAAACTTATTACGCACACACGGAGATTGATACATAGCCTGGAGAGGCAGTGGACTAGTGGCAGAAACTTGGACTATGTGAAGAAAAGGTCTCTGGTTCGACTCCACGGAGTAAAAGCAAAAAGACGAACCTAGATTGATCTGTCCAAAAATCCAAGAGGATTCTCCCTACCCTGTCTAGTGCCCCTGAGCAAGGCACCTTACTGACCAAACATCTGCTCTCCAGGCGCCGTACATGGCGGCTCACTGCTCTGTGTGTCCTGCACCAGATGGGTTTAAAGCAGAGGCTAAATTTCCCTACAATTGCATGAGTGTGTCTGTGCATGTGTTTGGGATAAATAAATGTATCTTAATCTTAGTTACAAAACTCTCCACACACACACAACAACAAAAAACCACAACAAGTTTCAAGATCTAGAAGTGACTCTTTAAAAACAAATTGTGAAATGATTAATTGATTCGCGACTAGATCCAAATTAATTAATTGGCAAAGTGTCGCCACTGGTTACAGACCCGTCACGATCTAATATTCAATCTGCCTCCTCTCTGTCTCCGCTCAGGACGGAAACTACGACTGCAGCTCCAGCAGCACTCTGACCTTCTGCTTCGCTCGTCCAGCTCGCTGCACCCAGAGACAAACGTCCAACCAGAGCAAGCTGCACCGACACAGACTCTCACTGCCAGTGAGCGCGGCCGCAGACTCCAACTGTGAGTGAGGAGGAGGCGAGGAGGCTTGGCGGCGAGGAGGCTCGGCGGCGGCTCCTCTGACACCGACAGCTGAGAGCAGGAATTCAACATATAATATTTAAATGTAAACCTGCTTCCCTGCAGGAGGCTCGAACTGGGAGAACTGGTGTAGACTGTATGTAGGAGAACCGTGAGTTTAATGTAAAGTGATACTTTTTTCTTTTGGTGCAATCGAAAACTCTTATCTCCTTTTTTACAGATCAATCACTATGTCAACTAAAGACAAATCTTACAAATATTAAATATTCCTTTATGATTCAAATTTCACGCTGACTTTTGCACTTATATGCTGAATTAATTTTATATTATCTTTATGTTGTAGAGATAAACGTCATGTTTTACTGAATAAACATCTAAGCTCTAACTCCCTGGTTTTGTTTGATCTCCCTTCATGTTCCCGTCGCTACAGTCAAACCTGACTCTGGTTTTATTTAAGCTGTGGAAACGTGTCGACTCAGCACTAATAAGCTGCTTCAGAGCCAGGCGTTACGTCACGTGGTTAAAAAAAGAAAAAAGTTACCGCAAAGTAGTTAATAAGATGAGATCTCCTCGCCTGTAGAGCATGATCCTCCTCCCTCACTCTCTCTCCCTCTCTTATCATGTGACACTTAAACTCTCACCGTCTCTGTGTGACACCGGCACATTTCACTGCTCCTCTTTGTTTACACCTGGACATCAGGTTTAATGTCTCTGTGGGAGATGGAGGGCTCAGATTCTCGAGGAGCAGATCAGCTGACTGGCGGCAGACAGGGGCCTGTGGTCAAGGACAGAGCGGGTCTGGTCACACAATCGCACAGAGTCACGTTTCTGCTCACAACATGTGTCGGTTCTACTGTTACATGTGACACACACACACACTCATGCAACAATGTGAGTTGCTGCCTCTGGTCCATTCACTCTGACCTGGTTTCCCACAAGCAGAGAGAAAGTGGGTTCTCACACACACACAATAGACCAGTAAAGTAAACAACTCGGCTTCAAGAAAGTTCCGTACACACAGTTTTCAACACAATCTCTTTAAAGTCATGATGTTGGTTAGAGCACTGGGATGTTAGTGATGGGAACTGGAAGCAATGGGAGCAGCAAAGAGCTCCAGAGAAAAGTGTTTCCCAGAGATTTCAAAATTATCACACGTTATCTGCTCTGACACTCACAAACACAGCTTTGTTCAAGTCTCACAGGGAGGTAATAGATTATCTTAGATATTTTCTACAGATTAGATACGACTAGAAAAGATAGATATAGAAAGACAGATATATAGATAGATAGATATATAGATAGATAAATAGACAGACAGACAGACAAAGAGACAGACAGACAGAAAGACAGACAGACAGACAGACAGACAGACAGACAGACAGACAGACAGACAGACAGACAGACAGACAGATAGACAGATAGACAGATAGACAGATAGACAGATAGACAGATAGATAGATAGATAGATAGATAGATAGATAGATAGATAGATAGATAGATAGATAGATAGATAGATAGATAGCTAGATAGATAGATAGATAGATAGATAGAGAGAGAGATAGATAGATAGAGAGAGAGAAAGAGAGAAAGAGAGGCTATAGATATATAATAGGAAGAGTATAAGTCATCATGGCGCCTCCCTGTGGAGAGAAGTGTGCCACACATCATCAGTTGTGTCTCTAAACAAACAGCTGATCTCAGACTCTCTCCAGTCAACAGTAGGTGAGTCCAGCACCATCAAAGATCCTCTCTTTACTTCTTCTTCTATACATTTGTTTGGGGAGATGGTTCACTGGTGGATGAAAAGCTGAGCTGAACAGAAGTGAAACCTCTATGATTCTGTATTGGAAAGAGGGTTCACTCTGCTCAAAGTCTGAGAAATAGAATGATTTGAACTGATCGTTTGTTGTTTATCCCTGAAAGCTTTGATTGTCTTGTTTGTTGATCTCTGGACTCTTGATTATTTTTGGATTCATGTTTTTACATTGAAATAACATGTAATAAATATTGTGTGAGCAGGATGACCTACTACTGTCACTCCTCAGTATTCTAAACCCAATGAGGGGTGAACGTTTTTGGAGAAGGGGACACTAATTAATTTAATTTAAGATTAATTTAAGTTAAGTATTTTATTCACAAACACAAAATATAGTTCAATACAACAAATACATGTGTATTATATGCAGGACAGCTGTTAATGAAAGGTGATTCAATGAAATCAAAAGTAATTAATGTTCCACAAGCAAAGTGCTGTTGAGATTTCATTTAAATCGCTGTTGGATTGGCAATATTTTGCATTTCATATATTTGATATTCTTTGGCACATTTAATGGTTTAACTATTTATTGTTTTAATTCACATCTTAAGATTATGAAAATGGGTCAAGAAGAACAAGTGTTATGAATATCAAATGTTGAATGTTTCTCATAATTTGAAGTAAATCTTTTCCATCAGATTTTCAAACTCCTCAATTCTTCCTCCAGTCTGCAGTAAGTTGCATTACTGACAATGGCCACAGGAGGCGCTGCAGCCTCTGCCCTCCTCTCTCAGTCTCAGCTGTTCCGTCTTGAACCACATTTGTTGACGCCAAACAGAGGCTGACAACCCGGAAGTGAAGCGCCGGCGGAGGGTAAACACAGCGGAGCAGACATGGAGTCGGTTTTCTTCAGGTTTCAATCTTACGACTTCGAGTCTGATCAGAAGTTTCAGGAAGGACTGAAAGTTTTACACGAGTCAAACAACACGAGAGAGAAAAGTCAACTTCAAGACATGAAACTCTTCTTCTACAACAGGTCGCTGCTGCTGCTGTGTTATATTATATGTATTATATTATATTACACTGTCCATGTATTATAGAGACATTAGAGTATATTATAAATCTAATACACATTGGAGTTATATTATATTATAAATATACTATGTTATATTGTACATGTATTCTAGAGATATTATTGTATATTATACATCTAGTATAAATAGAGGAATTATATTATAAATTTAATATAGTATTTTGTACATGTATTAGAGATATTTTATGTATTAGACATGTATTTTATTATATTAAACGTATAGAGCTATCATACAATATCAGATGATATTATATACATGTTTTATAAATAGAGATAGAATATTTTTATACATAGAGGAATTATATTATACATGTACTCTATTATTTTATATGCGTGTTATATAAAGAGGTTTTATATTATGTGTGCATTATATTATACGTATTATACTATATTGTACGTGTTATATTATTCTTGCACACTATATTTTACATATATTATATTATATTGTATTATATTATAATATATTGTTCAGGTGTATTCCATGTATTACACATATAATCATAGAGATTAAAAAGCAGAATATATATAAAAGCTGTTTCACCTTTAGGAGGATGTTTTCATGTTTTCTCTTTCTACTGTTTGTGGATCTGCTTCATGTTTATCTGAACCCACTCTACCTCTCGCCTGTCACCAGGTTTGTTGAGCCCATCGACCGAGCGAGCTACAAACAGTGGAGCTCTGCGTCTCCTCCTGTGACACAGACGGAGCAGGAGACGCCTTCAGTTTCAGACTCTGATCTCAGTCACAACCAGGTCGTTCAAACGTCCTCAGAGTCGGAGCTGAGCCAACTCTCCTTTGCTGAGGTGATGCGACTGGTTCAGGAGGGGAAGGAGGTGCCAGGAGCCAAACAACTGGACATAAAACCGTGCAACCAGAATGCAACTCCTTCTCAGATGGAGAGGAGACTGAAACCCTGGGAAACCTCAGCTGCATCCTCCAAATGACCTTCACCTCTTTACAGAACTGTGCAGTCAAGAATAATTTCTAACAAGATCTTTAAGCTACATGAAATGCTGACACGTTTCCAGGCCTTAAACATGTAACATGCCCCCCCCCCAACCCCTTGTACATAAGACTCCCAGACAGAATGTTTTGTTGTTCCCATGACAACATGCTTTGATGTATCCTCACCTCTTGATTTATTCACAGACAAGAATTCTTCTACTGCGTAGAGAGTTGTTGGCCTTACTTTTTTTCATTCTTTTATCGTGTGAGCTGTCACCACCAACGCTTAATGGTCACACAAGATCTGAAGCTACAGAAGTGGGACCATAGACTCATATAAAGTGCACAAACTCTACTGGAGGGACCCACAATTCCTGGAAATCTAAAAACACTGCACTCCAGAGCAGCCTGTTATAGTGACTGCGTGGAATCAGTTTAGCTTCATGATCCCCGAGGAAACAAACTGGACACCAGAACATTCGATTAACAGACCGTAGCAACCGTTAGATGTTTTAGTTTGATCTTTTTTATTTATGAACCAGGAACTTGAATGAAAACAGTACTGATGACATCGTGAGGATTAAAACCAATGAAGTAAAACACAGTCTCATCCATGATTAACAGCCATGACGGGACGCAGACTCCCAGGAAGCTGATGAGCTCGATAAAATAAAACTCTCTGCACGTCCCAAATGTTTTCCTCTAACAGAGCTTTTAACACTTTGCAGCTCTGGTGGAGAAGCGTGTCATTTCAACATGAAACATCTGGACATGTTCATATCACTGGATTTATACAAACAGCATATATTCTGTTCAATCTGCAGATGTTACCACACTGAGCTCCAGTGGCTTTTTAGCATTATTTCAAAAAAATTTGCAAAGAAGTTTGAGTTGAACTATATTCAAATACAGATTTTTAGAGAAGGCCAAATCTATCTATTAGTCAAAAATAATCTAATCAAGTATATAAATATATGTGTTTTGGTCTGTGAAATTGTACAGACAAAATTAGTCAGAATCGAATTAAAATAATAGAAAACAAACAAAAACAACGTGTCTGGCCATAAAAAACAATCCCCAGTTGTACAGTGATGCCCAGAGTAAAAATCCCACATATATTTATTCAGCACGTCCTGACTGGTTCTTCTCAGCGAGGAAACCGGAATATATAACGCTAATATATCTAAGTCACTAACACACAATTGAAGAACCAGCACACGGCAAAACAAAAACCTAACAGGAAACATTCAGTTTTATAAGGAGCCAATCAGGGCACAGGTAAAAAAAATCCAACTGTACATGCAGGGTTAGCACCGTTAGCGTAGCACCGTCAGGAAACCGGATGAACCAAAGATCGATGAGGTAAAAGTGTCGACCTCGTCTGAAACAGTCTGTTATCACTGCAGGTCTGTCCAGCGTTCACAGATGAGTACGTTACACACAGTGAAAAAAAGTAATAAATGCTCAACCACAGGAAAACCAACAGTGATTCACACGTGACGCAGCAACACAATCGTAACTTTCAGAAAAAAGTAAAAATTCCTAATCTGAACGATGGAAACACGAGTGAGTCAAATCCTATGTCGTATGAGTTTTCAAAACTAGGCTAAGTCACAGTAAACAAAAAATAAAGATATTACACTGGTGCATAATAATGTCTGACTGAGATAACAGATCGGAGTGACAGTAAACATTACTGCCGACAGTACAGTTAACAAACCACAACTTCTTTCTTTCACGTGACAGCAGGGCTGCATCTCACTCTTATTGTTTCATTTATTTAAAAGTATGAATTTTACTGAAAATGCCAATTCACAACTTTGAATGGTCCAAGATGATTTCTTCTTTTGGATGAGTGTATGTGATTTTCTCATGAAACAGGTTATTTATTTGTTAACAAGACTTAAACTTAAGATTTAAAGAAAATGTTAACAGTTTTCTGGCATTTAAGACAAAATTATTAATTGAAAAAATTATCAAAGGTTGTAGTGATTATGGAAATAATCGTTGTTGCAGCCCTGGTATTTACATTGATTGAAAAAACTAAAACAAAACCAACAAAATCCCCATGTGTAGTACATGTATTTCAACTTTGCCTTTGTGTTTGATCCTGAGGAAGATTTAAGTGTTGTTTTAAACATTTTTTACCACAATAATAAAAAAACTCTTTCAAGCTTTTGCAGACATTTGGTTATTAAAGGGCTCAAACGTGCAAAACCACTGTTGTGGTCCTTTAAAGTATAAGTATCCTCCACAAGAAGACATTTAACATAATGTGTGAGTGAGCCCTCTGTAGTATCAGAACACTGCAGTTAAAATATTGTTAAAGTAATAGTCAGTATGTTCTCAAGGATTAGCCACAAAATATTTTTGGTCAAGTATAAATAACAGTCCTTAAAACAGATAAAAATTCAAATGTTAGCACAAAGTCACTGGTGCTTCGTAGCAGGATGAATGTAATTTGGTTAAAAATGTATAAAAACTTGTCCGGATTAGACCTAAAATCTCTGGTAAGATTATGCGATAAAACAAAATACAAATACACACAGGAAGAAAAGCCGTGTTAACATTGTTGTTCATAAATAATTCAAGATAAAAAGTGTAACTGCAGTAAGTCCGTGTTGAGGTAGAGACCTGAGACCTGTATCATGAAGAGAGATCAACTGGTTTCAAAGAGTCTAAAATGATCCTGAGGAAACAGTGTCATGATGCTGCTTATTACTTTAGAAGTAATATCCACAAATGAAAGGTAAGGCTATATTTTCAGTTTGAATTTGTGATGTTTTGGCACTTTTGGTGAACTGATAAGTTTAAGTCCAATGTTCACTCTGTTTTACATCTAATTCGGTTTCTCCAAATTCCAGAGGGAAACATCTGGGTCTTTATGTCATGTCTTACCATGTCTGTCATTTAGTGATGGATGGGTAGATTCAACACTACAAGCAACCACACATTATAAATATAACTCCAATTCACTGAAAATGTAAAAATAATAATGATAATTGAACTTATCATTAAAAGTGTCTCTACTTCCAACTGAATCACGAGTGACGTCATGATGAACTTTGTCAGTGTTGAGATCCAGTTGTGTAGAACTGATGAATCGCATTATTGCTCCTGAACTTTATATTAAAATCTAAATTATTCTGATTGAAGTGAGCCAGCCTCAAGTCATGGTCGCCCAGCGTTAAGCCCAAAGAGAACCAGGTCTAATGTCCCTTCATGATACAGATCCGTGTTCAGCATCAGTACAGTTTGATCAGAGCACCATCATTTATCGAAGTGAACCTGAAACCGGGAAGTGTCAGAGGCTGCTGGTAGTAGAGTCACAGGATTAAAAGAGTTTAAGAGTGAAACATATCTAAAATTCTAAATAGTAAACACTAAATTAGGTCTTTCAGAATAAGATCGGAGAGTTTTTGAAGTGTGAACCCAGAAAGGAGGGGCAGGATAAGGCAGTGAGGTTTTACCGCCGCTGCTCTGACAGGAAGATTCACTTCAGAGGTTGTTATTCACATTCAAAATAATCCTTCAGTGGAGCGAACAGGTGGCGGATGACGGGGACGCTCCAGGAGCGACCCAGGACTTTCTGCCTCTGCATCCGGCCCATGTTGGCCACATCCGTGTAATGTTTGGGGAATCCAAAAATCCTGAAGAAGGGACAAACCATCAAATTGTTCAATGTTACGCGTAGAAAAATAACTAAAAGCATCATCGAGAAACAATATATATATATATATACAAGAGCAAGTGGATTTGAACAAGACGTACTGTTCCATTTCAGTGCACCACAGGTAGTCCTCTCTTCCATTCATGCTGACAGGCAGCGATCCATTCTTCCCCTGCCTTATGGAGTTAGACTTTGTTGTTATGGTGCGGACTTTGTCAAACTGCAGGAAGAGACGACCAGTTAATTATGAATCTAAGAATTGTTTCAAAGTACGTCAAGTATGAAAGTAAAATAGAAAACCAGATGGGACACAATGGCTTATTGATTTGCTTATGTACCTCCCAGTGGTGTTCAAAAATAATATCTGATGTTATCATTATTTAAATGAACACAACCTAAACCTGAAAGACATAAAATGAATGGAGGGATGAAGGTTTTGCCTAAATTGAGAGTAACCCATCATGATTCATGGAGCTTCTTATCAGCCATGACTTATGAGCTCAGCCACTTCAGGTTCTCATCGGTCAGCAACGCAGCAAACTTCATGTTCCTACCTTGGCCGTGCGTCCGAGTTCCAAACAATCCTGGAGAGACACTTTATCGTCAAGAGATGTCGCGAGAGGCCTGAAGAAAAATAGGTATGTGAAACCAACACCTTTTTTAAGTAAAAATGAAAAAGGAATATGACCGCGTATCAGTCTGTACCTGTTCATGCCAGGGAGGTTCCCCCAGAAGTATCGTGCTCGGTGAGCGGGGCTGACTTTCACTGCATCCACGAGAATAGGATTACACTGGAAAAACAAGAGGAAGCAAACAGTGATCAGAAAAAACATAATCGTAGCACCAATACTTTCACTAATAAGGAAATATGAGCAAACCTCGAGGAATCTGCAAATGTCTGCTTTGTCGTGGGCACTCATGAAAACCACGTTCTCAAACAACCAGAAGAACGGACGGTCGTCTCCTTCCTTCGGCTTCAACATGGCCAGGATGCGGTAAAACTCAAAGAAGAGCCTTCCAGTGCCCTCTGCAGGACAAACAGATATAAACAGAGAGTGTGAGTACAGATGAAGAGTTACATGTGTGTAGATGCTGAAACCTAGGGTGACATTATGTCCACCAGTATCTTAGCAGAACTCTTTTTGGATTGAGACGAGTGGAAGCTTCTTACCAAACAATCCTTTTCGTAGAGGGTTGACCATTGACAGGTCGTTACATGGACTGCCTCCAATCAGAAGATCGAATGGCCCCCATTCCGCCAGCTGCAACACACAATCACCTCAGTTCATATTTCTATAGAATGTTTAAACCTCTTGGTGTGAACTTTAATGACACAAACTACGCAAGTGATCTTACAGGAGCTTGTACTCACATGTTTCCTCGTGATGGTTCGAACGTCATTGACATATTCGATCTTTCCCTTGTGCTTGATCATCCCCACAGCGATGGAATCCTCACAAATCTCCGCAGCCACGTAGCGATCTATCTTGACACCCAGGTCCTTGAGCACCAGGTATCCTGTTGTGACGCCGCAGATGTTAAAAACAACATTTGCTTCAGTAAGATGTTCAGACTTAACACTACAAAACTGGATTGTTTAATTCAAACCCAAAAGAGAGGAGTTCACATGACTTAAGTTCAACTTGAGGAACCAACCTGTTGCTATGCCGTCAAACAATGAGAGCACCCTGATTGGTCTGCGCTGGTCGGCAGTGATGGAGGGATACACTCTGTGAGGCTCCTGTGATAAAAAAAAATGAAAACACAACTTTCAGCACCACTACACCAACTATAATCATTTGTCTTTTTCAAAATTAGAATATTTAGAGCTGACGACTAGCAGTAAAGCTTTGTAACGGAGTTATAGTCAACTGTAATCTGTACTGGGCGGAGTGTGTGGCACGTACAAACTCCATGGCGCTGTTGTTGGCGAAGAAGTCTTGAACCTTAACGCTCCAGTCGGGCCGGAGTTGGAGGTTCCCCGCGCACTGTGACGGCTTGCACATGTAGCAGCTCCAGGGATCCACATCTTTCAGCTGGTCAAAGGTTCCCGGGCCCACCAGGATTTCCAGACAGTCCTTACAGAAACACCTGGGAGACAGAGAAAACAACAGATACCATGAGAATAAGAAAGTAGTCCCCTCCTACATTTACACATTTAGTCCAGAGACTGTGGAGCATATGGATCCCTTCTCAGTAAAGGTCTAAGAAATTGCCCACAGCAGTGACGAGTTGGGTTTACCTGCAGCAGCTGGCAATCCCACAGAGAATGACCTCTAGCCCAGCACAGCACACGGTGCAGTACGACTGGTAGCCATCCTCATCGTAGCGATACAGCGTCTCTGTGAAGTTCACCTACACACAGCGACAACGTTGTGTTGCAGCATTTGGGATGTTAATGGCAGCCGTGTTTTGGATGGATGGTTACACATTTACAAACTGGGCTGGAATGGAGCAAAGCAAACCACACCGAAGTAGAGAAAAAGGTAGAGCGTTGGGGTTGTTAGGTTACCTGGCATTTTTGACAAAGACCACCTTCAAACAGTGGGTGAGCAACTTGAATGTCAGTTGATCCACAAGACAAACACAGATCTGAAATAACAAGCCAGTGCCTTTTAGAATTGAGAGTTTTAACTAAGCATCAAAGAATCACAAACATCTTCCAAACACTCTCACACAAAACGTACCTTTGATGGTTATTCCTTCTTCTTTGAGCTTTTCTGGTATTGATTCTGTGAAGTGAAATATTTCAACATCACGCAAAGGAAACAGATAATAATGCCAATAACATGAGAATATACGAATCATCTGGATTCCCCTAAATGTTTCCTCCCATTATTCTGTTGTCATGATTGTGGACACATATAACACGTACCTCTGCTATAGGTGATGGCGACTGCAGTTGCCTTGTTTTTAAACACGTATTTCCTTTTTGCTGGGGGCTGGTAGTCGGACTGGGCCGAGTCAGAAGTCTCAGCATTAGAAACAGAATCTTAAAGAACAGAAAAAGAACAAAAGAAAGAAGGTTTCAATACACAATACAGCAACACTGGTTTAAACCAACAGCCAACCACTGTAATGTGTTCATACCAGGAGGTAGGAATCCGCCTGGTCCTGAAGGCAGAAATCCTTCAGAAGCCCAGTCCACCATCAACTTCAGCTCTTTTTCTTTATCACCTTCAGCCGCAGCAAAGGATTTCCCACATCGCTCACCTGCCAACTGCAGAGTACAGGTGTGAACAAACTAACGAAATGCTGCTGAAACAGTTTCCTCATGTGATTCTGAGCAGTCTGCCTGACACAATGATTTCATCCTAGTTAAAGCCATAAAACAATCAAATGGCTGCTGACACGACCAGTAGAGTCAGTAATATATATGTTGAATTGAATTTATGGAAACAGATAACATAATGGGAAAGAGGGGGATGATATTGAATTTAATAATTTATGTGTACATATTCTCTTGTGGTGTTAGTGATCACTTCAGAAGAGCTTTAGCCATTGTTGCATTTACAAGACCAGAGGCTATAATACATCCTCAGAGCAGCCTCAAAAAAACTATAGAGAAAGCTCTCTTATGATGAACAGCTGTTGATGCTAATGTAGTAATAGCCCAAACCTGTCCAGCACATTTTAAAGGTTCAGATATTCCTGTACATCATTATAACAAACATCCACTTCAAAGTCGACTGATAAAAATCCCCCGTAGAGAGAAAAGAGAATTGCCAATGGAATCATTTCCCCCACGAATATGAAGGAAATGGTAAAAAGTATCACTCTGATTAATGACGTGTGTATTGATGAGAACTGACTTATACTCTCTGAGTTGATGAAACAATCGGTTGAAGAACAAACTACAGTATCAATGTCATGAGGGGCATTTAAATTGGCGAGCAAGAATAAAATTCAAATGAAGATGTGCGGGAGGAGAAAATCAAATCTGACAAACAGCATGTGGGACACAATGTTTGGATCTCCTACCTCTATAATTTGGTAGATGGCTTCTTTGTAGAGGGGCAAGCAGGTGAAGGAGTTTTTATCGAAGCACTTAGTGAAAGTATTGAATGCCAGTAAACCCTCGGTGTAGATCTGCAACAGAGAGCAATGATGAGTTAAGAATCCTACTCCACCCGTGTTTCTGCAGCTCCTACACATGGACTGTGTTTCTCACCTCTGAGAACATCCCATCTCCAAACCACTCCACCCGCCGCATGCCCGGGGGACTGGACTTGGTTTTCCAGGATGTTACCAACCCAGGCCACCAGGAGAACCCCTTCACTTTCCCCCACACCAGCTCTCCTGTCAGAAACCCTTTTCCATCCTGCAGATGTCAAATACACAAGGGAAAAACATTATTCAAAACTACATTTCCATATTAAAAGCAGATCAAATATGTAAAAGACATTTTCTCTGACATGATGTTGGAGCAATCTTTTTCCTGCATCGGTTTTTTACCTGGTAGACTTGCTTCCTGCGGCTTCTTGGTGTATATTTACTGGATGGTGAAGACTCTTGTGGCTAAAGGTCAACCACAGTTAGAAGAAAGAAATGTCAAAGGTACAAACTAATTAAAAACTATCATCACCATTGTTGTTGTTGATATTTAATTGCAGATGACATGGAGGAGTGAATTTGTTAGAACCAAGATGCAAGGGAGCCATTCATTGGTGTTTACCAAATTGACTTTGTTAAAATTTTCAAATCTGCTTTATTTATAAATTGACTGGTCACCAACTGAACAAAGCAAACAATGAATCTGAGATGAAGATGTGTTATAGGTGGGACTGAATTATGATAATCTATTAATCTCTTCCACAGCATTTTAGAGGAAAATTTATTTAATGTTTTAGGCTTTTCAAGACCTGTAGAATCCTGATGAACAGATGGTTCCTTCAGCAACACCTACAGGCAGCACATGTGGATTTGCAGTAAAAGATCTTTTACAAATTATTTTACATAAAAATAAGAGCTAAAAATTTAGGTATGTGGCATTTTTATGCAATTATTTGAATTCGATATAGAATTTACTGTTCCTTTTTATTACCTTCGCCAAGAAGGTTACCAGCTTATGCAAAAGCTTGATGGAAGGATTAGGTATGAGTCAGGAAAGAACCCACCAAATTTTGAGGGAGCTTAAATGTGTTTTCATGCCAGAGGTCCAGTCTGGTAGGATTTGATATCTAAAATTGTTGAAGCTCTCCGTGCAGGTTGGTCACACGTTGGGTAAACCCCTGAATCTTTTGTCTAATCTATCAGCATTCCAGAGGGTACAGAGGCCTGTTAAAGGTACTCTGGTAGTATACTTCAGTATACCTACCACCTCATCTTGGGACTCCAGACCATTTTTGCTGTCCTTATCAAGACCTACGGGTTTGGCCCGGGGGCTAGCCCCAGCCTGAAACACTGCACGGGCCTGTGGCTTCTGGCGCAAGCTGCTCTCCCAGCCAAAACTTCCCCTACTGGCCCCCTGAGAGACAACACACTCTAATTACACACTCAAATCTCATGCACATGCAGACATACCCCAAAACACACACACACCTTCATCTTCATCATACCAGTGAAAGAATGAAGAAGCAAGAGCAACAAAAAAAACTGACAGTTGATGAGAGGGACTGAAAAGTGGAGAATTAATTTTACAAAAGCAATGTCGTTTTAAATGAATCCAGATTTTCTCATTGACAGTTTAAGTGGCTTCTTTCTTATACATGTACATGTATGAGACTGAAATGCAAAAGATAAGCAGAGAGAAAAAACGTTTACCTCTTTAGAGACGCCATTCTCTTCAGGTGAATCATCACATTTTTTCTTTAGCTCTTTGGAAGCAAGCAGAGAGAACTCTGCTTTAGAAAGATGAATATTATGATCCGACAGGTTATAACTAAACATAAACGCAAAGCAACCATGACACAAAACAAGATTTGAAATATTGTTCTTACTATTTAACTTTGTAAGCCGCACTTCACACTGCTTCACTCCGATACTACGGCCATTCACTTCTAGAAAATAAGAGTAAATTACATAAAATTATAAAAATGCCGTAGCTTCTTATACACTTCTTTTCCTCATGTATGTGTACATCATGTAAATCATTGTCAGATTATTTTATCAAGGTACAAATTTACCTTCACTGTATTTTTTTATGTTGCTGTCGGACGTGGCCTGAGACTCGCTTTCAGTTTCGCCGTCGGAGATCTGAGCAGCGTCTCCATTCTCGAAGGCCTGCAGCAGGAAACACAGCACAAGCACAACATTTATTAAACAAGCAAAAACTTAACAGAGACAAAAGATGAGGTTGCAGCTCTAGCATTAACTTACCTGAGTAAAAACGTGCTGAGCATCCAGTGGTGGACAGGGAAGAGCCAATAGGGTCAGAATAAGCCTCCTGAACACTGTCTGCTTGCTGTCCCTCAAAACGCTGGCCCAGTGTTTCTCCCGTGAAACCTCTGCTGAGTGGTTCTCCTCTCCGTGCTCAGCCAGCTGATACTGATGGAATTCACTGGTGAGCTGGTTGACCTCCTCGGGGGAGCTGCAGAGTCCCAGCTTCGTCCCAAGCTCCCCCACTGCTGTCCCTGTCACTGTCTGGCTGCTCTGGGGATTCAACAGCTGAGCTATGCTCCTTAGCAACCCATCATTTAGAGGCAGTTTCTCTGCAATGCAACTTGTCAGTGCGATGTAGAAAGACAACACCTCCTCTGTAAACGGTGGCAGTGCCACCACAGACTCATTTAGGATATCTTCAACGGCTTTCCCACCCAGTTCGGGGCTTGAGAGGTGGAATGTCTTGTTCTTGAGGATTTGGGCATCATGTTCCTCGAGGAAGCGAGCAGCAGCTTGAGGGAGAAGGAAGTAGGAGGTGTAGGTGCTCAGCAGGTTACTGGCTTCTTCTAGAATGAGCTGCAAATCAGCTTGAGCAACTCCTTCCGGTTTCTGCAGATGCAGTTGAAAATTGTGAAGCGGCTTTAAGGCCCTGCTCCATGAATGTAAACGTTGCCCTCAGTTTGGGATCTTGCAGCCGGGAACAGATTAGCTTGGCTTTGTCATCATTCGTGTCACAAGAGCCAAAGTACGATTCAAGATCTGTCCATATTTCCAACATTTTTGTGACTAAAAGGCAAAAGTTAAGGCAGCGGGCGTTGAAATAAGATGATGGACAGTCCACGGTGATAGAGCCAAAGAGAGCCTTGAGGTTTTCATTCTTCTTAGAAGAGGCGGAGTAGTGGGCATACATGTCCACCGTCAGCTCCTGAGCCTGATTGGAGAGCTGCTTAACTCCAGCCTGGCAAGCAGCATCACTTATGCTGTGCAGCCCTCCAAAGACCGATATGTTTGGGTTGAGTTCCTTCAGCTGTGAGCAGATCTGCTCTGAGGCCGCACCATAACCATCGAGGTAGACAGCGACAAGGTTATCTGCTGGTAACCCGAATTTCTTTAAGGTCTCCCCCACTAATACGGCTGTTTGATCCTTTGCACCGTTCTCTGACTCAAGAGCATCCAGAAACCGGATGCAGTGCCTGGAGGCTTCTACGTCAAAGAATCCAACGAGGACCACCGAGACGGTGTCATCCTTTCCAACAGTTTCCCCTCCGGAAATGTACACACAGTAAGGAGTGTGCTGGCAAACAGATGTAATATCTTTGGGGTACTGCAGCCCCAGCTTGCGGCGTGCAAAGCGTATAGACACCCGTTCCCCTTTGGCAGATCCATTATAACAGTGTCTCTGAATGAAGCGGATCGCTGCATCAGTGCAGGGCAGCGGCTCAGAGTGTTCGCTTTGCGGGCAGGGACTCTTGGAAAGTCTTTCCCGTTTGTAGTGAAAGTTAGTCTCCATGTGACGCTGAAGTTCCACATGGCCTTTATTAAAGGTTTTGAGGTTTTTAGCACAGGTGCGGCAGTAGGTATATTGCTCTCCAAGAGTGCTCTCTTCAGCCCAGTCAAACATATTCTTCCACTTTTCTGTGTACGGATGTTTTTTATTAAAGCCAGTGACTTTCTCTTCTTTGTCCGATTCTAATTCAACACCTGCTGACAGAGTAGGAGAAAACATAATTACTGCACAAGCACTGTACATGCTATAATCAAAACTTGACCATATTTCATTGACACAGTAAAAGAAAATTAAAACTTATATCTACCTGAGGGTGGAGATACAACAACTGGGCGGATATCCTGGCCGTCCCGGGCTTGCACAGGGTCGTATTCTTTACAGTCCTTTACATTTGTTGTGTAAAAGGCTTTGAACCACTTCAAGATCTTAATGTTGCTTTTATGATCCCCGTTTGCGAGACTCGTAACTGGAATGGTCTAAAACAAGACAAAGAAGAATGTCAACATTCAGAAAACTTGGATATAATATATTATAATATAACTACCAGTCTTTGTCTTGACAGCAAAGGAAGCATCTGAAGTCAGAAATTCAAAGTAAACAATCCTCTGATAACTTTTCATTATTCAGCGTTGATTTACCTACTTGACAAGTGTTACACTGAGTTAGTTTAATAATGGAACTACTAGTTTCTCTGTTACAATACATTACAAAACAAGTTGAGTAAAATATAAAAGAAAATGTAACGCTATTGAACAAGAGATAATGTGCTTACCTTGGTGATGCCCCTTTTGCTGAAGGCCTCCTGGAGCAGACTGAAGTTGTGCTTATATTCATTCTCCCCCTTTGCATCAAACTTCACCTTGGTCATGTCAACAGAGCCACGAATAACCCAGTCCATCATCTGACAGTGACACGCTCCTGTAGAAACGTACAAACACATTACGTCAGTTCAGAAAGTGTTAAGTTTTAAGTGTTTGTAACGGCTAGGCATGATTAAAAGTGCACAAAATCAGGCATATCTAAAGAATTGCAGTAGATCAGCTCATTCTGATGCATCACCTGAACCCATCTCTCGCAAATCGGTGAAGTTGGTTTCGAGCAGGCGGTTGAACCAGGACACCAGCTGCAAGTGGCTGATTTTATCATGGCCGAAGTCCGGAGTCAAAACCAGGTTTGTTGCCATCTTGCAGCTCTCTGAGAAAAAACCAACAACAATAAACACATTTTAATGAATTCAGATTACTTCATCATAGACATGTTGTTAATCCAATAATTTATGACACAGCCTGTGTTCTTGTTTGTAATGTATTGTCGTTGGAGATTCTCGGTCATCCAGGTTTATCCAAGTGCTAAAAACAGGTGAACTGGACCCGGCTGCTCAGAGCAACTCTCTCACTGTCATTGAGTTCTTGCTTCTGTAACATGTCAATGGTTCTGAACTGAGTCAAGTTCCCCTGTTTTTAGCACTCGGATAATAAAATGCATTAATTTGTAGCCCAGCTTAGTTGGACCTTCCACACAGTACATGCCCACCATCTACAGCTCAGTGTTATCACTCCTAAAACTGTCTTTTCCCTTTAGAGTACCATGACATTGTTACTCCTTCTAAAAGCACATCTGTCTGTATTCAGGCTGGTGTGTGCCCCCCCCCCTCCCCTCATCCCATGGCTGACTTCTCAGAGTGGGGGCTGGTGGGTGAAGCAGGGGCAATGGGTGGGCTGCCTAATCCTCCATTGTGTGCCTGACGGGTGGAGGAATAAAGGCTTGAATGCTTGCGGTCAACAAGCTCTCGCATGTATTTGTTGGCGTGTGCATGCATGAGGACACCGAGCTAGCTGCTGGACACACGAGCCCCACACGCTGCAGCAGCCCCCCCCCCTTCCTTCCTCAATGTATAGGAAGCGTCAGTGAAATCTCGCGTTGTCCCATTCTCCCTTTTTGCCGCGAACGTCCCCATTGCACAACTTTCACTGACAACGAAACTTGGGCTGCAACACTGTCTGCACCGTGTCGCTTTACGTAACGTGAACACAAGCGCGGGTTGAAGCGGCGGTGCGGTTAACACGTCCCCGGCAAACACAAACACACATCTGTAACACAACACAACGCACGGTGCTGCAGCCACAACCTGGTTGTTTTTAATGGAGGAGTAGCATGAAGCAACAACACACACATGTAATAACAGCTGACTAACCGCGCACATGCACGTTATTACGGCAAAGAGGCGAACGTGAAACTATGTCTATAAGGAATCAATAAGACTCTCTCTCTCTCCACCCCAGGGTCCACGATCCAGTCGGTGGGTCCGTGTATGAGCCGGTCTTTGTGTTGTGCGGCTGCAGGAAACCGGGAGAAACAACACAACCACCAGACAATAAACAGTGCAACACCACCACAGCCACCACCACCACCACGCGCTGCTTCATCCCGGAAAGCGTCGATCTACCGGAGGAAAGTTTACTGGTTTTCTACCAGGATCCATTGTGGGAGACTTACCTCCGTCCTTCCCCTCGCGACCACAGATCAACTCCCCCCTCCCTCGACTCTCCGGCTCCAGCTCCAGCACAGAGCTCAGATCCCCGCTGCAGCCCGGCCCATGTGACGTCGACCTCACCGGGAGCGGTCCATTGGCCGACCGGTGCGGGGAGGCTGTCCAGTAGCAGCGCTGCTAGCTTAATGAACCGCGTATAATCAGCTCGGTACGGCTAGCACGTGGACAGAACAAAATGGCTCGCGATGTTTGGCTCAGTAAAAGCGGCTGCTCAGTTTTATCTATAACGTCATCTCCTCTGTTTGAGTCCGAACACGAAACAATGTGCGGGTCCCTCTCAAGATAGACTGATCCACGAAGCTAGCGACGACACTAGCATGTTTGCTAGTTTTTAATGGATACGTCATTAGCATAATCGACATGGCGGCGACACCCACTAAAGAAAAGTAACAAGTGTGCGAGCTGCCGCGACGCGTCCCCTCAAAACCAATTAAAAGTGAAATTAATTTAGTTTTGTAGCTAATGTAGCAATAAGTGCGAGTGGCTGCACTAACCCGGGTTAGTCACGGGTTCACTTACCGAGATAAAGCCGCCACGACCACTTCTAGAATTAGCCCGGGTTGTTGTTACCGGGCTAGCCCCGCATCGCTAGCCAATCCCTCACCGTACTTCCGATAGCACAGCTGCTAGCATAGCATTAGGTTAGCCCACATACAAATCTGCACCTATTGACCCCTGAAGGGAAATCAGTAAATATTGATCAAGGCAATAACTCAAAATGAATATCTCATATTGAATATCGGCTAATGATTGATTGGAAGGTGGATATTGAGCGTTCATTTATCAGGAAGCATTTGACAGGTAAACTAAGTTATGATAACACTCAATGAGTTTCTGCTTTGTTTTTGTGGATTGTTTTCATTTAAACGTTAAAGTGCTCAATTCAGCCTTCACGTTTCAAAATGGCGGCTGTTCTTCTGCAGGTTTCAGGCCTGTTTCCTCCAGAGTGTCCCCTGTGTCATCATGGCGGTTCGGCAGGTGCCAGTATCCAGACACCGAACTACCCGCCAGAGAGAGAGAGAGACGACTTTCTCACGGTAAATCTTAGATGACACATAAACCGACAGAGGAAACGTCTGAGAGCTTCACGAGCTCCGCTGACATCTCGCCTGCGCCATCTCCTGAAATCCTGAGAAAGCTCGGGGAAGCCATTACAGCTAAACCTCCACCCTACGATAATTGTTCCATGATGAAAGCTGAATCTTTACCCAGTTTAAATCAACAAACTTACTGCCTAAATAACAGGCCTGTGTAAATCCCTAAAAACACGTCACGGCCGATGTGATAGTAACTGAATCTCAGTCGTTCAAATACAGTTTATCCACAGCAACGACAGTCTTGTCAATGAGCCATCAATGTGTCACCTCAGTGTTTGTCGAGTGTGGATAACATCTTTATTGCGTTAGCAGTCACACAAAACATTCATTGTATGAGTCGAGTCACAGTGACACTAAAAGAGATTATCTACATCATCTTCTCACCACTATGCCGATGGAGTTTCAGGGGTTAAACAGCGTTGTAGCCAAATCCAATACAATTGAAGGGGCGACCACGTCTTCAAATGTAAAACTACAGAAAATAAAATAAAATGCCTCCATTCTGCTCCTGTGTTGTCGTACAAATGTCCCTAAGCCCCAACTTACAGATCAGACTCGAAACGGCATCATACACACAATGTTCGTTAGCCTAAGTCTTGTCCCACAGCATTACATTATTGGATATTACCCTGGTATTAGGATTAACATTTGTCAACTCTGACACAAGCTTAATAGCCCTAATACAAAAGGGTCGATATCAAAGTCTATGTAAGCAATAATTTTGGTCTCTATGAAGGTTGATAAATGATCAGCTATGAGCCACACAGTCTGTTGGAGGTTGTCTTCTAAAGTTACAGGATTCGTGCTGGAGGATTGAATCCTGGCAACCAAAGAGTTATTATTAGCTGTAAGTGGAAAAAGGCAAGTATGGTGTACGATATGAATTTGCATGAGCACACATGTGTTAAACAAGTGATTACTGAGAATGTCTCCATGGCTACTAGAATATGAAGAAAAGCAATCGTGACAGCTGGGTTAGTGACGGGTCAGGTGAGACATTGTAGTCCCTTTTGGTGATATTGAAATTCAAATCAATGACAATACACGTAACATAATAAACAAAATATGAAACATAAGTCAAACGTTGTTGTAGGACTATCAAGGGTCCAACTGACACTGTGTGTGCTTTGGAAATTGGTTTATGACTAACATGATTTAGGGCATTTCTACAGTATGTCATACATGTGCTGAAATAGGTAAGTTAAGGGGTCAAGGGGTTAATGTGTGTGTCTGAATTTATGTCCAAACTCAGGTGTGGAATCAATGTAGTGATGGGACTACAATGGCTGACTGCTGACGGCTCGCTGTCCTCCGGGGCGCTGATGTCCATGTCGCAGTATTTATGAACTGATGCAGGGGCGTGCAACCCTTGATGTGAAAATGTTCTCGCATTGTGAAATATTACTTTAATACTCTTTATGATGTCATTATGAAGGTATCTTCAGGCATTTGTGACACCGGCTAAGGGCAAAAGAGTAGAGCCGCACCAGAGGTCGCCGGCAGCGGGGTCACAGGGGTCAGGGTGGGCTTTGTTTGTCCGGCCGCCTCTCAAAGCCGCCCATCCTCCCAAAGGACAGCGTCTTCCAATTAGAAAGAAAGAAAGGAAGACGTTGGTTGTTCACTTTCACTCGTGAGGCTGACGTCTAAGTGATGGTGGAAAAAAGGGTTCAAATGTATGTGCGTGTTTTGTTTAAGTTACACCACCTAAACAATAATTTGATAGTTTGGACCAATCTAAACAAATTGTTGGGTTAACGGGTCAGAGAAAGGAATTCCGGAGTCTTAATCGTAACAATGCTTCGCTTACAAAAGGAGAAACAAACCCCACCATAAATTCCATTTGTTGAAAGCTTGAAGAATCGGGTCTAACACAGTCTAATATACGCTAAGAAAACATTTGTTCAAGTGGAAAAAAAGGATTAAGTGGATGCATTTGCTTGCATGTAATGAATGTATCTAATATTCAGTCGATGTAGCAGCCCCCTCTCTAAATAATAAACAGGTATTAGTCTAGGATTGCTAGGGTTCAGCGATTGGATTAAGACAGACACAGTTTAGCCATTTCTATAAATGATTAACATATATCCTCCAACTCAAAATATTATAGCGCTTTCAGTTGCGTATGCCATTTGATCTTGTGTGGATGTTTGAAGACATGATTCACGCGCTGGTTTTATTTTGGCCTTGTTAAAAAATGTATTGCTTGCTTCTGCCTTGTGATGGGAAATAATCAGAAACACAGTTACATTAATCGTCTTATACAAAACGTGGACGAAGAGAAATCTTGTGATGTGAAGAGAGGGAAGAGTCGAAAGAGTGAAGGGGAAAGTTTAAAAAGTAAAGATATTACACATTTTTGTTCTGTGTACAAAAAATTTGAATTTATATTTCAACACCTTCAAAGGATAAGGCTGGTAATATTCTATGTTATTCTAATCGTCAGAAAATCCAATCAATTTGACTCTGTATTGATTCTCTGCACCAAAGACATTAACCACTGCACTGGGCGACATATCCCTTTATTAACATGGGCGGATGTATTTTATTTTGAGTCAATTCCCACAATCGTGCATGAGGCCGTGGTCAGACTGACAATGTGAAAAAGTGCAGGCCCCTCATTATTTTTGGTGCAGCTGCTGCACTGACATAGCAGGGGCCCCAAGTCAGAGTGTTGTTCTCTGATAAAATGTCTGACCTGGCTCAGCTTATGCCAACACAATCGAGCTACTCGTCAGATCTTTAGAGAAACAAAGGAAAAGGAGTAGAGCAGTAGTTTGAATGTGGTGCTTTGGACAGAAGGAGACTTCTCCCTGGAGCCTTCAGATACTGGTGGTGGTCATGAGGAGGAATGAAGCACATGGTGATGGTTGACGGGAGTTGATCCGTTATCCAGAGTTGAGGGGGTGCAGGTGGTCACTGTACTCAAAGCTGAACGATGGGAGGAAGGAAGATCATATTAATCTTTGACCTTTATGTATGGTAGGGATGTGACCACAATGATATGTTACAATAAACCTTAAACGCTTAGATCTTAAACTCCAACCAGCCTTGTATTTATAATTATATCTCAATCTATACACAACTATATGGATTTGTATGTTCATGTTGAAATGTCATGCCCACAATGCCCCCAGTAATGCAGGGCTGTGCATTAAAAAAAAATCAGGTTTACACAAACTACAGAAACTACACAATTTCTACCTGTTTTTAAATCTGCATTAACAGATGTTTTCTTTGCCACTTGGGATCAACAGAGAGAAACTGCAAGTACAACAATGTTTTAACATTTTGACTGTGAATTTGATAGGAAACAGTTGCTTATCAATATATTTCAGCAGTTTACTTAAGTCCAGATTTTACTTCTTCAAGAGTTTAAGGTTCAATGTGAAGGATATAGTGACATCTAGTGGTGAAGTTGCACATTGCAGCCAACTGAATAAATCACCATCTCTTTTCAAGCATGAAGTAGAATCTATGGTCTTCAGGTAACCTCTTTAGAGCCAGTGTTTTAGTTCTAGTGTGTTTGAGGACACACTCAAAAGTTTGAAGACACTTTTCCCAAGTAGATAGTAAGTGTCTTTCTTAGATAACAGAAAAATAGTTAAGGGCTGTAATTACACACTAATTAAAATAAAATAACCGAACCTTTAATTACCTGCAACTAGGAGGATATGTTTTTTTTTATTTGTATGTTTGATTTACGACTGACCTCGAAGGAGGAATGAAGCAGTTTGTTCAAGGAAAACCTCATTAAAGCTTAGTGCAGATCCAGGAATTAGTTTCTCATTCAACTTTGCTAGAAGTGATGTTTTTTCAACATTTTAATATTTCATGGAGTAGTCTGATATTCATGAGCTGGTACAATTTCAGGGAAATCCAAATAAAAATCCAGATCTGGTAAATTTAAGAGGACTGTTGTGCCTTGGCAGGGGTACACACTCCACTCAGTACCATTTAAGTGTTTTAAATGGCAGATTAAGGACTAAAGCACTGTGCATCAGTTCAATTTCAATCAGTTCATATCAACATGTGTGATATTGAGGGGCTAAAAAGACGTTAACTGGACCACTTAGTGTCTTGGAGTGCCGTGTTGTTTTGGCAGAGAAGTCCGTTGCAACAAGTGGTCGGAAAAAACCGGGAAAAAGCGTCTTATAAGGGGGAAGAAAACAGAGGCAAAGGTCAGGGGGAGTATTTAGAGGATAAGTCTTAAAGAACAGAACCTGACAGGTGCAATCATGTATCACACAGCCATGGCAAAGTGGATGTCAGTGCGGCTGCAGGGGGTCGCTATAAGCATGTCACAGCCAATCATGAAGGTAGCATAAGAGCTGCAGAGCGTTAAGGGAGAGTAGGGAGTGTTTGTGTATCACCACGGTGAGCCCATTACAGCTGTCGAGGCCAAGGAGTATTGGCATGATCGAGGCCACAAACACAGGTGGCACTGTCGGATCTCAAGCTTGTGTGAGCGAGTGTGTGATTAGGGGCATTAGCTGCACGCAAATCAGCTGTTTGTGACTGGCGAGATCAGATAATCGATCGTGTTAAGGTTTCACCGATGAGAGCAGTTGGCTTTTTCCTCGTTTGACTCGACTAGCAGAATTCAAAGCCACTTAACTTGCCCATGCCTGCCACTCCGATAAACAGATGCTGTGTCAAAGATAAAGCTTCAGTCATGTTGAGTGGTTAGGTCGCCGGGGTCACACACACAATCTGCCTTTGTGTGGAGGTAACAGGCTTCCTCTGGGCCCCTCGCAGCCCCTCAGACCACAGAGGGGCGTTCAAGAGGGTGGGACTGGCAGACATGCAACTTCTCTAAGACACTGTAGTTGTGATGAACTTGATTATAATAATATCGGGGTTCTCTGTAGAAGCTTTTATGCCTTTATCACATGTAATCTTTAAAGACTTATCAATAACAGATTTGCTTGGGCTATTTGGAGGCAGAAGAAACAAGTTATGAACACTGACACATCACAGCAGTGCACGATCTAAACCTGTTAGGAACGGGGTGTTTGCTCGGCTTGTGGTGATGCTGCTTGCATTTTTCGCTCCAAAACTGTGACCTGCAGTAATTGATCCAGCAGCAAGTGAAGACCTGCTGCTGGACTGAGTCAACAGAACCCTGAAGCTGCACCAGTACTGCTGCACAAAGAGCTGTCCACCTGTTTCTCAAAGATCAGTGAAGCTCTGAAGAATCAGTCGTTGTTGCCATTGTCTAAATCACACCGGATTAACAATACAAGTGTGATGCCAATAAGATAAACGATTCCAGATATTCATTCTACATTTTGCTCTGTTCTTTGTCTCTGCCAACTCCTTTAAGAATGATCCAGCAGCTAAATCGGTGCTTATGTTCACCATGAAGTGATTGATTGTGTCCTTCTGTAGTTTGAAGCTGAGCTGACAGCGGTTGGTTGCTCTGACTGAAAATGAGACCATGAGAGCAGTTAGAGTGAAACCTCCGTTTTCAGGGGGAGCTGCAGTTTCAGGTGATAAATCTCTGTAGATCAAATAGTTTTATTTTAGAAATTCAAAACACATTTGCTGATAATGAGTGTAATTTTGAAAAAAACAGATCAGACTAAGATCACTTCATCCACCACTGGCTGCATGAAACTTTTTTAAATGATCAAAAGACAAAGGTTTCACAACGAAAGCCTTTTTTTCTGAGCAGCAGGTGTTTACAGTTGTGCTGTTACACCTGAGGAAGGAAGCTCTGCCTCCTGGTTTCTAACAGTAACTTCCTCTTTGTTACTGTGGTCAACCCACCTTCTGGGCCAGAAAGACACACAAAGGCACAACGCACAAAAACCATAAATCAGCACATATAGACTGTACTTACATGCAAATTTGAGGAACTCATGTTGGTTCTTCTATTCCCCCAACATAAATACTATAGTTATTACATATATCTTTACTGTTTTTACCTCAGATCGATTATACCAAATATAGGTACATATATATTTTCCATAACCTCAACTTTTAAACATGTTGTCTCTCACAATGGAATAATTTAATTTAATGGGACTTGCTTCTTGTCCTCATGAGGGACACAAGTTCCAATAATGTGACTTGGCAAACAGATTACAGTCCCTACAACATGTGTAATACCTGGAGCACCCTCCCCCCCTCACACACACACACACACCCACACCCACAATGGCAGCACTCCAGCTTGTTTCCCCTCCTCTGGCAGTGTGTGCTCATTTACACCCCCTCATGGATTTACAAAGGAAATGATGGTGAAAGAAGGGTGTAGGCCGCCCCTCCGGCATACACTAATCCAGTGCACATGGGGAGTGGAGTGGAGGAGAGGGGTCTTCGTTGAGCCAGAACGGTGTGGCCCTTATCTCCCTGTCATTGTCCCTCCCTCTCTCCGCTACCCCCTCTCTTCATGATTAACCAGACTCATCGCCCTCCATGGTCCGTCGTTTCCTGTTACTTAGTTACCAGTTGCCACGATTTGCCTGGGCCGCCTGTGTTTCCATGGCGACTGTGCCCATTCTGTCATCTCCTGGCCGCCTCTTGGCTGTGCTGTCCCGACGGCCTTTAGTCACCCCGGGCCCTGACCCACAGCTCTCTGCGTCCCTGCCTCATGGTCCCATAAGGCTGTCAGTGTGCGTTCGCGTCGCACCGCAAGCCCCTCACCACGCCAGACTGGTAATGCAACTCCTGGCCGGTCCGTGCTGTGGCTGGCCGAGCAGACAATAAGAGATATGATATAATAGACTCTAAAATGCGTGCTCCCCCTCTGCTCTACAGGGCTTATCACACATCAAACACAGACCTCGGTGTATGAAGAGAACAAACTGCTACGGTGTTTGGCGATGCTTTAGATCACAGTTCACATGCACTGGGTATCGGGGCGGAAACCTACGAGGCTCTTCACAAATAGAGGCTGTGAGGCTGCACACTGGGGTTTTAGTCATGTTTTTAAGTGAGCTACTTGATTCTGTCTACATGTTTATTTTCAGCACGTTACCAAAAAGCTCCACATAAAATTCTCCTTATTCATCTCAGATCTGACCAATCAACCATGTTTTAACGATTTTTTTACACCCAAACATATCTCAGATTTATCAGCTTAATAGTTACCAGGATTAAATGATATACCCTGAAATCCGGACTGTAGTTTCAAGGGTCAACTGTTGACCCGCTATTTGTACTATAGTGGATAGTATCCAATATGTATATATGTATGCATATTGGATTGTTTGCAAAGGTTAGTTTTAAGAAAATAAAAATAACGTGTTATATTACCAGGTGCCAGTATTATAAATGTTTTATGAGTCAGAATCTCATTAACAGTACAGTTTTATAGGACTGTTGTTTTTCAAAAGAATCAATTTCTCACGTTCATGGGTTTTCTAGCAAAAAAGTAATTTTCAAAACAAAAAAGACAATGGCACTCAGAGGGCACCTCTACCCACCAAGGCCCAACAGTCCACTTATGAAGCCACATTTAAATTCACTAGATTCATATTTCAAATTGCACACACTCATAAATGTCAGTCCCCTAAATGTGACTGATTTCTCAGAATATTAAAGAAAGTGAAAGAATTCCATGGATCTGCCTTCTGATCTGGATCTGCACCCAAAGTTAATGGATTCTTCTCTGACTCATAACACAGCCTTCCATCAAGTGTTATGTGGTAAAGATCTGCTCTAAAGGCAAAGAGGTTTTTGGAATGGTCCTCTTACCTTAGAAATTCTACTTCATTAAAATTTGACAAGCTTTTTGCCATCATATCATTATTAAATCTTAAACCAATAAGAAGTCTTATTTTTTAGTTTTGATACTACATAAAAAAGTTATCCATCCCATGTATGTTACCTCATATTCTGGGCAGGCATGAACGTAATTTGAATACTTCAAGTCATCCACCTGACGACGATTTCGTTATTGTTTCAGTTAGATATAGTATTAAACCACACAGTACATATTATACATATTGTATATTGTGTTTACTTTCACAACAAAGAAACTAAGAGGGGAACAGTTGTTACTACTTTATCTCCAAAACGTCTGAATTCTTTCCCTTGCCCTCGCTGTACATATTGATTACCAACATGTTTCCCTGTTTTTCCTGATCAAAAATAGTCCTGTGGGATTTTAACTTATTCTTTAGAGCAGTGGTAATAGTAGGCTAATAAATCCACAACAATTGAATTGATATATTTATTGATTGATTAGTTACAATGGATGTGAATTGAAAAAACTCCCAAAATGACATTTGGAAGCAGCACCTCATCAGAAACCTTCTGTTTTTATGTGGCAGCAATACTCTCATATATTAAAGTTTTAAAATCTGAGTGAAATTCCCCTTTAATCCACCAGGACACATTCTAACCTGTATATATACCTCACATGTGTCAGAATATTTCAATCTAAAATAAAACATTATAGCACATACAAATATCATGCAGCTGATTGACACACAGTGGATGTCTACTGACTGTGTCCCTGTGTCGGACCGGTCCGGCTCCGGACGGCTGGGACAAAGGAGATGCAGTTTTCAGCTCCACCATCAGGAGGCAGTAGTTATCAAATTGTCACCGGGACTTTATCACACGGGGAGATCCACCACCAGCCGAGCAGGAGAAACTTGTCACCCAGACTAAGGCTGATTCACCATCACCCCCCCCCTCAGTTTGTCTGACTCTCTAATTCAGTCACTGTCTGTCTCTCGGCCTCTGTTGACTCCTGTCCTTTAACCTCTCACCAGGTTGTAATACATCCTGCTCAGGTACACGTTGTTTGTTTAAACCACAGCCAGACGAGAATTATCTCCACGACAAGATCTGCAAACATCCTACCGTGTAAATACCCTGGAGGAGAAAACTTTTACTGTGGCGGAGATTGAACTCAGAGATAAATCGTTGGTGGACATTAACAACAACTACATTAGAGTTTACATGTTATTTAATGGCTCTGATAACATTTTTACATTTTGTTCCACTTTACACTTTACTACTTCCCCCTACTCATTTTTAGGGAGAACAACTACAATTGTCTCACTAATGCCTCATAATTTTGACTGCATCTCCGTCAGCAGTTACTTTACAGACTTTACTTTGCAGTTACTTTACAGATACACAGTATAGTGCATTATTAATAAGAGACACACCGAAGCATTATTTAGACAACACTGCATAGTAGTTGGTAGATCTATTGCCACCACAATGGAGAAACAGTCAATAACCCAACACAGACTGGTCCAGCGTTTTTCCTGATCAAGAAGATGACCCAAAACCAGTAGAAGAAAAGAACTAGACGGAGGATGAACATGGACTCTCTCGAATAGAGAGCTGTGTGGGGACAGAGCCATCGTGATTAGCAACCAGTCTGGGAGCTTGAGGCCATGACGCTGGTGGAGATGACAGAGAAGACATAGGTCACATGGATTTAAAAGCTCTTCAGTTACAACGATCAGGAGAGAAATCGATAGCTGGATAGTGGAGAGGTGGAGCCTCAGAGTGATGATGAGACGACACTGGCTGACAGGCGGCAATCAAAAAGATCCCATGATTCCTTTTCAAAAAAATTCTCCAATGATTTATTTGTGATATGCTTTAATTTCAGAAGCAAAGAAGAAGTGGTATAGTGTATAATAACATATATTTTTTACTTTGAATACTTTAACCATACTTTACTCTATCCTCGTCAAACAGTTTCTCTGTGGCTGAGCAACACGAATCAAGACTCACGTTTTCTCTTTGTAAACAGACAGATTTCATTTATGGGATGGAAATGACCTCGTATTCGGACACAGAGCTTAGCCGGGTGCAGGTGTGAGTGTAAATGCTGCCACCAGGCCTGAGCTTTTAATATGAAGAGTTTTATTTTTGAATGTGGGATGTTTCCGTGTGAGGCGACCCTCGCTGTGGCCCCCCAGGACAGGAGATGTCCACCTCACGGTGAAAGGAAAGTGCTCAGTGGGGGACTGGGAGCGTAATTACAGTGGTTTTGCCTCATTAGGACTGGGGGGTGGGGGTGACCCTGCCTACAGGTCTGAACCACCCGGGTCTTGCTGGAGCTGAGAAATGATCTGTTCTCAGTGTGTGTTAATATATAATAGCTCATGTTTGGCCTTTTTGGCATACAATTATTTTGATAATTCAATAATGCTATGGTAAAAAAGGGTACATTCCTTGAGGCTTTGTGTTCTCATATGTAAGAATTTGAGGCTTTTTGTTGTCTTACATGATAGAGAACTGAATATCTTGAATTTAGTTTTCTGAAGATTTTATCAACTCGTGCAGCAACTTCAAATTTGGTCACGGCTCAACCAGAATCTGACTTTTTGATGTTTTCCTTCACTGTAAAATATATTTTTATATTATATCAAGAATCTGCAGAAAGACTAAGACGTGTTTGATAGAAAGAAACTGTGCTTTCCCTTTAGATGGACCAATCATAGACTGAAGTTTATCTCATGTTTCCGAGATTTTATGAAATGTCTCAGATAATTATTAACATCCAGATCTATTAAACTGTTTCACGAAGAGCCTTCAAAATTAATATCTTTCTTCATACAAGGATCTCGAAACTCATCACAAAACCCTTTAAAAAGTACAAAACACTTGGGTAAAGGTCCCGTTACCCCTAAACAGTATAGAAGAATCCCATTGGCAGCCGTATGAACAGTTTGGAACGAAAAAAACAAACTGGAGATTTGTGTCTAGAACCGAACATTTCACAAAAAGAGAAGTGCTGACATGTTTCCTCCCCGGGGGGGGGTGGGGGGGGGGTGCATGTGGAGCCCTGCAGCTCCTCCTGTCCAGGCCGCAGACACAACACGAGACCAAATGATGAAATGAAATGAAATGAAATAGCTTGCCAAGGCCTCGGCCGTTCAGCACACACGCACACAAATAAACCCACACGTGCACTCAGTTTGTCTCTATTTGACAGAGTGTTGGGTTGTTTGTCATTCAGTTAGGGGAGTGTGGGGGGTTTGGAGTGGGGGGGTTGTGTCCGGCGTACCGTTGTTCGAGTCAGGATGGAGAGGATGAGGACGGGGCATCCCACTCACCCTCTGCACGGCCGGAGACACTGCTGAGCTGCTGTCATGGCAACAGCAGCCACCACCGGCACGGGCCTACAATGCACAGGCCAGGAGGAGTCACACACACACACACACAGGCTGCAGGCACTCACAGACACACACAGACACACAGAGACACACACAGGCTGCAGGCCCTCACAGACACACACAAAGCAGGACACCACTCGGCCACAGAAATACACATTGGGAGTAAATACAGATCTTTATATGTGCAGATGCATCCTCCTAAAAAAAAACACAGTTGGGTTGTTCAATACAAATTTTATTTTTTTTAATTATCTCTTAACATGAAAATGATGGAACAGAAACAATCGCATTATTCTTTGCCCCAAAATGCAGTTTATATGATTTATATAACTTGTGACTGACCTTTATATTTAGTTTCCCTAAAAATAAACTTCCTTTCTCAAAGTAAAACCTTTATGTTTGCCAAACTATCTTTTATCCAAATTTGCATTAAAACAATAAAGTTTCACAATCTTTCGAGGTAACTTGACTTAAGCACATAAATCCGAGCTGTATATGAAACAGTGAAGTCTAAATATGAACATTAAATGAGAATAATATATTGTTATCAGCCTATTTAATATATATCTTTATTATTCTACAGTCCATTTGTATATGCAGCCCTTTTTATTCAGTCTTCCTGAACAAATTGCCAAATAAATTCTACATTTGCCATCTCTCCCTTCACTTTAAAAACCTCCTCTGCTGCAGATGGATCAGTTTCCAGTGAAATGCAGATGTGAGTGTGTTTAACGGGATAGAAGGAGCACAGCGAGCCAGCGGCGCAAATCCCATTCAAACAGGTGTGAGGAGCAGGACGGATCCCAGGTGGCGCATGTTTGATCGGATACGTGGCCAAACAGGATAGCACATTGATAACATCTTCCCTTTGCTGTTAAGGGGTTGAGCAACCCAGCATCCGAAAATACTGCCGGCTGTTAGAAAAAGTAGGTCGATAGGAACTGAAAGCGACGTTTGTTTTCACGCTTTTGTGTGTGTTCTTTGTTGTTAAGCGAGGACTGTGGTTTCTCTTCCTTTCCGTCGCTGGAGAGGCTTTTACGCACAGGTGGGAGAGACCCGCTCAGCATAGGACAGCCCCCCTCTCTCGGCTCCTCAGCGGATGATGTGAGGAAGTGACATTTTTTCACCGCTGCGGGTCGGGACAGCACTGCTCCTCCTCTGCAAACAGGTGTGCTGCTGTCCGGGTCACTTCTGCTGCCGGGGAACCACCGGGAGGCTGCGCCGTCCCCTCTCCAAGAACCCCACCACCACCACCACCCACCACGCCTCCAGGACGCGGGACAGCGCGGGGACCGGAGGAGGACACAAAAACCCCGACCCGTTCAAGTGCGTTTCTTTATTAGCCAGGGCTGTTTGAACGGGCTCACACACACACACACACACACATAGAAGAGAGAGAGAGAGAGAGAGCGAGAGGGAGAGAGGGGGAGCGATGGCAACGAAAAAGGCGTGCGTGGATGCGCCCAAGAGGAGCCGGAGTCCGGTCGTGCTGGAGGCGGAGATGTTCGGTGAATTTCAGGACTGGTGTCTCCGGACTTATGGGGACTCCGGTAAAACAAAGACCGTCACCCGGCGAAAATACAACAAAATCATGCAGACACTGTTGCAGAGCGACGAGTCGGACGGCGTGTACGTCGACAACAGCCACATCAACGCCAAATTCAAATTTTGGGTGAAGTCGAAAGGATTTCAGGTCGGGACCAACGTCCTGGGAGAGCACAACAAGAAAGGGACGCCAGGGAAACCCGTCCTATATGTGCCGGTCAAGTCAACGGTAAAGTGTGCATGTGTGTCTCTCTGTTAGTGTGTGTGTATATGTGTGCACGAGATGTCCCGTTGCCGCCTGTATAAGTTGTCATTATTTCAGGCTGCACACTCACACTCACACATGCAGCCTATCATGTGAATAAAAAGACAAACTTGTGGTGTTTTATCGTCCCGGCTCGCCCTCGTCTTCCCCCGATAAAGATTCACTTTGTCCACATCCCAACCAGAACAGCCCCTATACGTCTCATCCCCTGCTGCCATAGCAACGCCGGTGCCTCCTGGCAATCGCAAATCGTAAAAGGCACATAGGGCTGTATCATCGCATGTGTCACCGGTGAGGGTGAAGTCCCGTCCGGGCGTGAAGCATGTAGATAACTGGAGTATTATTTTGTGTGTTTGAACCACGGTTGCATTAAAAGGGGCTCGTGTCGTCCGGTGGGGTGATGATGTGTGTATGTGTGTGTATGTGTGTGTGTGTGTGTGTGTGTGCGTGTGGATGCAACGGCATGTCTGTGCACGGGTCGGGCATGTCAGGGTAGCCTCCGGTCCGGTGTGCCCTCCTAGAGAGAACGGGACGAACCACCAGGCACATGACAGATCCAACATTTCTGAACATCAGCAGCAGCTTTGTGATTGTCAGTGATCCGCGCGCACCCGCACTGTCCCATCCAAACCGAGCAGAACGAACCGTGTCCGTGCGTCGCCAACGTTTATTGCACCCCGCTCCCTTCGCCCCTCCACCCCCCACCGCCACCCCTCTCTTTTGAGGAAAAGCAAATATGCGGTTTCTAAACACCCAAACAGCCCAGGATGGGGTTTCTTTTCTCAGAGAAATGAGACGGTAGTCGGGTGTGAGTGTTTGCAGCGCACTTCTCATTGTCCTGGGCAGGATGCGGATGGCAGGCACTCGTTGCTCTGGCAACACCTGTGTAGTCCGGGATGGTGTGTGTCTCTGCTGCTGCATCCGAGCCTTTTGTTGCGCGTCCCCACACGAAGCCCTGCGAGACCAATGTTTTTTATCCTAAGAGAAACACGTTTAGATTTTTGTCAACTCTTATTTAAAAAAAAAGAATAGTAATTTCTGCATGTGATATAGAGGGTGGCGGCTGTGCGTAATTGGAGACCACGTGAGGGGCTGTGGCGGAAACAAAAGGGTCTGCTCGGGACCGATGTCGACACACGCCCCGGAGTGAGCGCTCACTCTTCACCTGCACATGTGAATGTGGGTGATGTGCAGAAGTCGCGTGTCACCGTGCACGAGCACGGGGCTGCAGGTGCACGGAGGGTTAAACCGCACGCTCCTCTTTTGTAAAGGGGGGGGATCAACGTGCGCACGGTGGAGTGGCAGGCAGTGGCCCGGCGGCTCTCTACGCGCCCATGTCTGTGTATGGTGGTGCTGGGGCCTGCTGTGCCAGCGAGGAGACAACCACCATTTTAAAACAAGCGTCTCCAGGGAACGATGCCCCTTCCCCACACACACTCACACACACACACACACACACACACTCACTAACACACACACATACACACACCTGACCTGCTGGGACACAGTCTCTCTGGACCACAAAGAGCAAAAACACATTTTCTGTGAGCAAACTGCAGGAGATATTGGCACCGATCACAAATTAAAGCCTTTGATTTCAGATGAATAGCACGGAGCCCTCCACAGGTGTTAAACCTGTGTGAGAGAGTATTTAGATTTAGGCCAAATGCCTTTACTAAATCCTGTAATCTCTCCTCAATATTATGTTTCCCTCTGGGCAGGAGGGCAGGTGCGATCTGTGTCCGCAGGTGCAGGCGGTGACTGAAATGTGTTGGTGATTAGCTTTTGTCTGTGGTTCTTGTCATTTCTTGTTCTTATCAATTCTTGGACGTCCTCTGGTGCAATGTATTACACCTAGATTAAACAAATGCATTCTATATAATAATAATAACTGTCCGGTTATAAATCCTTCATCGATGGAGGTTGAAATCTTCTGTGAATTGTTTTAGAGGCTCAGATTCTGGCCCATGGTCATTTTAGGCAATATACAAACGAGTTGGACAAATAGTCAAACCACCTGTTAATCTAAAAAATCACAATTCAACAGCACCATGAACTGGAGCCTCTTAAAATGATGGTATTGTTTAATCAAGACTTTTTTCAAGTAGAGCACACCTCCGCCAAGGCCCTAAGCCCTAACCAAATTGCTCATAGATATCAAACCCCTAAATAAGCAAGAGCCATGAGTTATCCGTCCTATCGAGGCCCAACACTTTGCTTTACTTCAGCTGCACAAAATTCCACTTGTAGATGTCAATGCTCAAACTATGTCAGATTTGTTTCCGTCGTGATCCATTAATTATTCCCTGGAAAATTGGTGAAAATGTCCCAAACTCTATCTCTCAACGTTAATATTTTTTTGGTTCTGTCCCCATTTGCGCCAAAATTGTTTCTTTCTTGAACCCATCAACTCATCAAGTTTTATGGAAATCCGTTCTGTAGTTTTTGCTTAAACCTGCTAACAAACATATCTTTTAAAAAACAGAACAGTTAAAAAACCATGAAGGCAAGATTTATTGTAGGATGTTGTTGGAGAAAGGTGTACCTAATAAACTGGACGGGTTTTGCAGGTCGGCCCTATTTCTCTGGGAGGCCCATCTCACATCTGCTGAGCTGAGATCTTTCTCTGAGGTGAAATCTCACTGGAGAGGCAGAGAAAGGCTGAGAAAGTGTGGCTGACAGAGAGAACATGCTTTGTAGCTAATATTGTGAGGCGGGGCAGCCTCCCCTTGACTCAGCTCCACTAGGGAAATTTAAACAACAAACAAAACATCAGCCAACACAAGCAGCTTCTAATGATGAGTCAGACGCCACAAATCAACCAATTTATATGCATGTGACTGGATGAAGAAGGCATGGTTTTATTCGATTCAGCTTGCTGCGTTCCTGGGTTTTATAAATAGGCCGTCCTGGGCCGGTGGAAAAGTGACGCGCACTCAAACAGACGTCTAAACACACAGACACACATACGCACAATGGTCACTGCCTCCTCCTACGGCTGCAGGGCCGGGGGCGTGTCTCTGGAGCTGGAGCATTGGAAGCCCCCGCTGCAGCTGCTCCCAGGGTGTGCCAAGTTTCTGTACGGGGGCAGGCCGGGTGGGGGTGGGGATGGATGGTGGCTGATGTGCAGACAGAGAAGGTCTCTTCTGTGTGTCAGTGAAGCAGACAAGGAGGCTTCAGTTGTGTGGCAGGACAGAGGGAGCGGGCACAGTAGCACAGACTCGGTGCCGATGCCTCTTTTCAGGGCCGTGCACAGAATGATTTCCTTTCTGTGTTGTCTCTCCGTCTCTGTCCCTCCTTCCCAATGTCGTCTCGCCCTCTTTCCGCACGACTCAGGGCCCTCGCCGTGCTCGGAGAAGCCAGCCGCCCTGAGTGTGGAGATGCAACCTCGTTTAGCTCTCATTATGTCCTGATTAGAGGACGCCACAGAGGAGGAGGAGGGGGGACAGGACCAGAAACAGACACGGAGATGCACCACAGAATTGTGCACCACATAAAGCACTTCCCCGAGACGGAGAGAGTCAGAGTGCAGCCAGTTTCAAAAGAGATGCTTAAACTGAACATTTTCAAATACTGCACGCTGTTGCTTTTAGTTGCCATGCCAACCGATATCTGTAAATATCTCTGTACATTTATCTCAACAAGGTTTTGGTGGACATGCTCTCACACGCACACACACACACACTCATACAATGTATAGACATGTTAGAAACACACACAAACACACACACACACACACACAGATAATGTTTATGTGCACCCATTATGTTGCCACAAATTATGAAGCCACACATCAGCTTGTGTCAACCTTTATCACCTAACTTGTACAATTAGTCCAAAACAGCCAGAGAAGTGTCCTAAAGCTGAGGAGATTAAATTAATTGGCAAGGAGGGCTGCACCTTACAACTGTCGATTGATTCATCTGTCAAATAAAATGCCAGCAAACAATGAAAATGTCCGTCACAGTTTCTCAGGACTCGACCGGCCGTCCAGTCAAGAATTTTTATAGACTAGGCGCCTAAGAAGATATGAGCTGTTACCGTCTGAGATGGTATTGAACAAGATAGATTAAGTGTTAAAAAAAGACAAAAGGTTATTTTCTGATCAGTTTTTTGTCCAAATTTATCATTTTCTCAACAATAATTTTAATATTCTCTGTTCCAGCCTCTCAGATATGATGATTTAGCTGTTTTTCTTTGTCTTTGTGAGATTTGGATAGAAATTTGAAGACGTCATTTGGATTTGATCTTTTTTACCGAATATTTTCTTGAATTTTATAAACAAAGGAAGCAATTCATTAATTAGGGAAATTATTGGCAAATTACTTGACTGATTTGAAGCCTTGCAGTGACAGGACAGGACAGATTTGACCACAGAAATAGGTTTTTCAATGTTAGCTTTAGAGCATTCAATAATACCATCAATGTAGAAATTAAAGCTCTTTCTTGGGACGTCCTCTTCTCATGTAGAAATCATACACCCCCTTCTAATTTGCATTTTGGAAAATGGGCCCTAAATGTCATTTTCGTGCCTCACCCTCGACGAGGATGAGGAACATCATCATTATTATCTGATTAATTAGTCCACATTTCCCCTGAGAGCTCATCTTTTGTGGAGGGGCCACAGAGTCAAAAGAATACGATCCCCTATTATCCAACAGCATTTGCATTAATGCCAATTTGTGCATAGTGAATCTCCAGTGCTTTTGTCAGTCCTTTTTTTTGTTTCGTCTCTCTCTCTCTCTCTCTCTCTCTCTCTCTCTCTCTCTCTCTCTCTCTCTGTGGCTCTGCTTATTAGGGGCAACACATGGGTTTGTGCTCACGGGTTCAAACAGCAAACCATCACCGACCCCGGACAGGAAATCACACCGGCCGCTCCTCATCACCTCCGTTACCAGAGCGACGGAGAAATTACCTGATCATGTGTGATGCCGAGTGACTTGGTTTCCTCAGTTTTTAAATTTGAGATCCTAAAGGTGGAGACGTGCTGGCTCGAGTGGGCAGGACATCTCTTTGTTAGACGAGAGACTAACTGAGATTCACAGAGGAAATGAGTTTTATGACAATATGCGTTCATTTCAGATGTGGGGGTGACGAAATCCATGTTGCACGTATGTGGTAGTTTAGACGAGGAAGTGTGCTGGTACAAAGAGGGGGTTGCTGATCGCATGCTCTGTGTTTCCTCCCTTCAGCACCCTCTCTGTTGCCATGGAGAGACCGTGCTTTGCTTTCCCATAGGAGGAGAAATTAACACCATTTTTAACTGGCCCGGGGGCCTCCCCCCTGTGTGGGAGATAGTCTGAGTTCTGCTCCACACGTGCACACACACACACACACACACACACACACACACACACACACAGAAAGAGAGAGAGGTAGTCTTTAAGAAGGCAATAATCATCCTACCACACCGCTATTGTCACTTTTAATACCTTTGCAAGGCCAACATTTTACAAACTGGGACAACGTGATAATAGCCTAAAATTGACAAAATGGATCCTGGGACGTGATGATGTATGTGCAAGTCATTAACATACCACTTTAGTCAGTGACTGGAACGTCAACAGTGTCAGTCTGCTGGGCCTGTGGGACCGTCTGCTTCTCCGGCTCGCTGGGATATTGTGGATGTCACACACTCTATCAAATAGTGTTCATCACGGGGGCAGCAGATAGAGAAGCACTCGCACACACACAGACGTCGGACAGAGGGCCAGAGCTAGGTGCACCTAATGTGGATTTAATGATGGGGCTGTATATGAATTGAGGCAGAGAAGAAAAGATGACGGTGAAAGGAAAAGGAAATATCGAAGTGGACGGGTGTCTCAGAACAAAAAAAGGCCTTGTTTAATCACAGTTTTTTAAATCTTCAGTGTGAGTCTTCTGCACTGTCGTCCCCTTGTCGCACAGACACACACACACACACACACACACACAACGCACATGCACACACACCACGCACACAAGGCTTGTCCTATTTATGTGTCCATTAGCCAGCTGATAGATTTACGGGGCGAAGATGGGGCTTTAAAAGATGACCTGTTGTCACATCTGCAGTGAGATAATCTGAGTCATGAGTACTGTTGACACAGCCCTCTTGGCACACACATGCACACTCACACACCCACGTTGACCTTATACATGTTTTAGATTTGTGCACGCCTCACTCGTGTTTATTTGTTCACCCATGGATCTAATTTCTTCTGTGAAGCATCTCTGCCTCTGTCTTCCCCGGCCTGTCTTTGTGACCCAGCTGCTTCCCGTGAACCCCCCACCCATCCCCTCATCTTTCTCCTCCTCTTCTTCCTCCTGACCTGCCTGTGTGCAGGACGGCTCCTCTCTCCCCTTTAGCGACTCCCAGTGTGTGAGTGTGTGTGTGTGTGTGTGTGTGTGTGTCTGTGTGTGACTGCCAGCGGGGGTGGGGGCAGTCGACTCAACCCCTCCAGTCTCCTAGCAACAGAGCGGTTTGGTGCGGGACAGGGAGCTCGCGCAGAGGGGATGGGGGCTGGTTGTACAGTGGCTGGGGAGAGCAAAGTCCTACAGGATTAGAAAGATGGAGAGAAGGAGAAAAAGGAGGAGACGGAGGGCGAGAGTTTTTTGCAGTGTTGTTGGCGATTAGTGATGCTGACATGTCTCCTTTGCTCTTTAAAACGGCATGCTGCTGATGAGACCGAATATCAACAGCGCTATTCAACAGCTGTTCTCCTCCGAGATGCTTCATCTACAAACTCCGCCCGGTAGAGATGCGCCGCACTTAAACACACATGCACACACAAACACACAGCGCGTTGTTTTTCGAGGTGAATGTTTAACTCCCCGTCGGCTCGTGTTTGGAAACTAGAGCTTATCTTTGCAGGGGAGCCCGAGGAGGCCTTTAGGTAGCAGGACTGATGTGCTGGCTAATGGAAGGAACACAGTCATGCTCTGCAGGGTGTGAAAAGTCCAGTATGGAGGGTTTAGAGGAACCTATTATGGAATATGATATTTATAATTATGTTTTTCTTAGGCGTGTAATCAGCTGAAACCAAGAGTCGTTACCTGTTTTTAATTTCATTAGGAGCGTTTCCGCTTCCACAGAGTCCATGTTTCTACACAACGCACAAACCAAACACTGGCCTTCTGCCGTGGAACATTTCCTGAAGGCCACTATAGATTCTCCCAGATGAATGAATGGATTGTGAGACAAAAGGTGTTCAGTGAGATGCAATATACAACTTCATTATGTCACTAGATCGACGGCACTAAACCTTTAACCTACAACCTGAGGAGTAGCAGCTTATTGCAAAGCAAATAGCGTGGATCAAAGTTCACCTAATATAAACTCCACATAAAGCCACGCCGCGATTTGCTTCATCACAGGAAATTAACGTTTTTGATTTGCTTTTACAATTTCACCATTTAACGATCACTTTAAAAATATAAAATTCAGTTTTAAATTAGGAAAAAAAAATCCTGAATGAATCATTGATGAGTAATTTTACTTCCACTTTATCAAATGGGATATTTCGCTCTTCAAATCACTATAAATTTGAAATATTTGCAAGCTAAAATGCTAACAAACTTAAACGTCACGTCACCTTGAATAAAAATGGGGACTTTTCTGAACAATGTTGCAAACATTTTGGATAATGTAAGTTCACAAGGCAACAAAATATATGAAGAACTGTTTCATATTAGGACTTTTACTTTACTAGATTTAAGAGTGTGTTGAATCCCCTGCGGCAGGTTTGTGATATTGGGCTCCGTAAATAAATAAAATCGATTTGATGTGATGTTTTGTAGACCAAACAATTGATAAATTAATTGAGAAAATGATGTAAAATTGCAGCACTGGTGCAAAAGCATTACAGGTTATGATTCTGGCAGAATTGTCCAAGCTTGTATCGCAATGTATATGTTTGATTTTCTGGGGCGACGGAATTCCAGGTCAGAGAAAACATCCCCAGCAGGATTCTCGGTGTGTGCTGGAGGTTTTGTTGGGGTAGAATTCAGCGGAGGATACAGCAGCCGTGTGGGTGCACTGCACACCCCACAGTTGTATGAGATTATCTAAATCCAGTGTGAATGGACCTGACACCATTGTCCCAAGCAGCAGCGGTGGCGGTGGTGGCGGTGGTGGCGGCGGCGGCGGTGGTGATGTCACCCGGGGAATGATGGTGATACTGCGATAGATTACAGCTGTGATGATGAGGTGGAGGATCGCTATTATTTCATTTATTATCATTACATTTAGCCCATGTTGACAGGGGAGAGTGGCTGGAGAGAGCGAGGGAGAGAAGGGGAGAGAGAGAGAGAGGGCCGGATTAAAACAAACCCGCTCTGTGAGCTGGTTTTAGTTGCCATGGCAACGATCATTACCTCGCACTTGGGAGAGCAGGAGCAAGGAGAAGGAAGAGGAGGAGGGGGGAGAGAAAGAAAGAAAGAAGGGACGGAGGAAGGGGATGGAGACATGGAGGCATGAGAGAGGCGCAATTGGGGAAAAAAAAATGAAATGTCAGATCTCAGGAACTGTACAAAAATGTCAAGGAGAGAAGAGGGAAACAAGTGTGATTCCTCGATGCCAGGGGAACAACTTTCTGAACTCGGGACCTTCCTCTCACTCAAACAGGGAAAGATCACCTAGAACACAATCTCTGGAAAATGTTAGAGCGTGTCTCAAATCTGGAGCTGGACTCTGAAACTAGAAAATAAAAACCTTATTAAGAGATCAAATCCATTTCTCCTATTACATGCTTGCTGGGGCATTTTCTGTTAAACCATATCAGCAGGTGCGTGGTGGGGGGGGGAGTTACTTGGAGAAAGAGGGGATGCTGGAAAGGAGAGGGAAGCCCCTTGTGGTGCAGTGGATGGAGGCTGTTGTCCTGGCGATTCCACTTCTATGGTGTGTCACATGACCCTTTGCCCAGCACACCTGCCCGAGAGAAATCAGCGGTAGTTTCTATGGTGACAGGGTCAGCAATACGGGAGGCAGAACGACTGCCAGAGGTGGTGGTGGTAGGAGGGACTGTTGCTCTTGTACAGTGTCGTTGATGTTATTTTTAAACATGGCAGACATTAGGAGATGGTTTTGCCCTCTCCACTTCTAATGTATAAAGACTGAACGGCAGCAGGAGAGAACAGGTAGCTTCATGTCTGTTTTCAGTGCTGCCGAGGACACATTGTGCTTTGACTCTCTGTGACCACATGACCCCATGACTCATTTGGCTTAAAGATCCAGCTCACATCACACGGATGCAGGAATCTGTGTTTGCACATGTTATATCAGACACTGTAGATAATGCACACACACAGTTCTGTAATCCTGAGGTGGGACATAGAGATAAACTTATAGTCTTTGTCCTGTTTCAGTGTTCGGATGGTAATTCAGCCCAAGACAACTCCTCCCTGAAGCGTGTGGCCGTGGTTGAAGACTTCTTTGACATCATCTATGCCATGCATGTGGAGATGGGTGCTGACCCTGGCCGAGCACCCAAACACGCGGGCCAGAAGAAGACCTACAAAGCGGTGAGTAAACACAACCAGGGACCTCCCAGTGTGGCTCCTCGCTGACAGTGATGCTGACAGAAAACAAATTCTATTCCCTCCTGTTCCTGCCTCTGTCCACATTAACACCACATGGAGCAGCTAGTGGGGAAAAAGTGGCAAAAGCAAGGCAGGTGGATGTTGTGCACATACAAACCCCCTCAGGTGCTGAAGGAGGAGGAGGAGGAAGAGGGGGAGGTGGAGGAGGAGGAGGAGGAAGAGGGAGAGGTGGAGGAGAAAGCTGCACATGAAAAACTTAAAGCTCCCGAAAGCTTTTTTTTGTTTTACAAGGTCTTTGTCAGGAAAAGATGGATGTGAATAAAAAGCAGGCTACACTTCACTGACATACTGTACACAACATTAAACCTGGTCCATGCAAACTGGAATATCCTGGAGTGTCACAGTAGATCAGTGGCAAGGTCCAATTTATACAAGCTCTCGACCAATCACAAGTCAGTGTCAGCTGTCAAACATTATGTTTCACCCAATATTTATAGCATCAAATTACTAATTAAAACCATATAAACACATGAACATACATCCTACATGTATTTTGAATTTTTTGTCTGGTTCATATAACAAACCATTTAAATGAAAGAGGTGGAATTTATGACCCATACTGCAGCCACCCACCAGGTGGCGATTCAGACTCCATCTCATCTATATATACTGTCTATGAATAGCAGATATTATGTATATGACATTTACCTGATGATCAGTAGAAACATAATTGAGAGAGCTTGCAGATAAAACATTTCTGAAGAACTCTCCTTTTCTGAGGTTTTAAAGAATCCCAAAACCTGAAACCAACTTTGTAAAAGACATATAAGCTCTGAAAACCTAATCTTTACATTTAAGTGTCGTGGGAACAATCAACTCTACCAGGAAAACAAAGCTCTTAAACAACAGATTTAGTTTTATGTCACACTATTTACATTTCTAAATGAAACACCGAGGTGTGGTGTCGGGTCGGGAGGGGTGTCCTGACAAACTGAGAGGCTTTGTGTTGGGTGGCATTGGTACTCCTCCTCTCCTCCCTCCCCCCCACAATTGAAAAAATAGTCATAGAGCCAATTCCTCCTGCCCTGTAGAGAGGTCCTGTCACGTCTCATAGTGTGTACCCTTTTGAGGAGGCAGCATCACTGGGGCAGGGCATAATATGGAACTGTCACTGTGGCCTTCTGGGAGGTGCACGCTCCTCTGGGTGGCCTTTCCCTCTCAGCTGCCTCAAGGGGCCGTGAGGGGTGGGGGCAAAGGGGATGGGGGAGCTGTGGCAGTGGCAGTGGCGGTGGTGGGCCGGTGGGGGTGGGCACCCCTGCTGCCTCTCCATGGTCACGTGAAGGTCGCATTTTACAGGGAAACGCCAGAGGGGGTGAGGATGGGAGGGTGGCATATCATCGGAGACAAACAGAGAGGGAAGGCTGAGCATTAGAGATAGAGAGAGAGGGAAAGAGAAAGAGGTGTAGATATGAGTCAACGGCACCTGAGAGAGCAGGGAGGGAAATGAAAAAGGGAAAAGATGAACACCGATTGTGTTTTAAAGCAACAAAGCAGAAATGTGCAGAGGTCTGGAACTGGAATGAGGCCATCCCGAAGCATGAGCGATCGCCCACAGGGAGGATTCCTCCTCGTGCCACGTCAAGACAACACAAAACCACTGACCCCTGACTTTCACACGGGCATGTGGCACAATGAAAAAAAAACAGAAAACACCTGCACACAGTTTGAGCTCAGCCACACATCCTGAGCCATGTTTCATTTTGCCATAACTCGGTGTCTTGTGCTCGCTCCCCTGGCACAGATCGCAGAGACCTACGCCTTCCTGCCCAGAGAGGCGGTGACTCGGTTCCTAATGAGCTGTGGAGAGTGTCAGAAGAGGATGCACATCAACCCCAGCACTGCAGAGTTCAAAGGTAACAGAGCACACACATCTGACCTGTGGATATCCCCTGCTCGCTCCGCAGACATCATTAACCGACGTGCTATTTTTGAGATCAACCTTTAAGAGCAGCCGGCGCGCTCAGATGCGTTTGACACACTGACACGGAGGAGGGTTAATTACTGTGTTGCATGCTGAGATTTAATAAGCCAATCGGTCTTTTAATTCATTATTCTTTATTCTTAATTATTATAAGATTCATAGAGATGCTAGAGGTGTTCTGTTTGTTGGCACCTGAATAACAAACATGGTAAATCCTCCCGGAGACATTATTAATTGTGAGCTTATTTCACTTTGAAGAGTTTCTGAATCAAGTTGTCATTAATAAACCATATTGTGTGTATCCATCACCGACATGATGTAACAAAGACTCAAGAGGACCAGGATCTCTGACTGTACAGAGCCGCTGTGTGATCACCGAGTCCCTCTAGTGCCCGGTGTGGAGACTGCAGTCAGCTCCACAACCACATGTTTCAAATCCATGTGTGTTTCAACCTGGATTTCAACCTTTTTGCAGGATGTTGCAGCGAAGTCTGTATCGCTCGAAGGGTTTGTTTACGGCAATAACTCAGAATCTCCTCACAGACGTGTTCAGTGAAGATGGAGAGCAACAGAAAATATACGTCTCCAGTTTGATTCCAAATCCTTTTACTGTATAGAATTAGTAGAGAGTAGAGCTTTTCAAAATGGGAGAGCTGACGGACAGGTGCATGATGCTGTTATATCAGAACACACACAAACTACACATATAATATTATACATTTATATAATTGTCAATTGTATCAGTTTTTAACATTACTTTTGGTTTATATTCCATCTATAACTTTACAAATGTCTGTTTGCTGTTTTAATCTCCATGTAGGTTTTGTTCTAATTCCAAGTACAAGCCCACCATTAAACAATTCATTATAAGTATTAGCAACAAATTATATTTGAAATATGAAAGTTAAATCTTCCAATTATGAATTATGGCCCTCAGCAGTGTTTCAGTATTACAATAATGGTTCATTAATATTGATAATGTAATTTATAAGTGGTAATAGTTGGTCATTGTGGAGCTAGATTAAACTATCCTGCATATTCTGGTATAGATTTACATAAATATGAATGTGGTGTCAGATAAATGGGTGAAAAGGGAAATATTTCTCTGGAATGTGATTGTTTTTATAATCTAATTTTTCTGTGTTTTTCTTTTTGTTAGAAAATGACAGACCCGCCTCCCTGGTCCCGGACCTCATCGATTACAACATGCCTCTTACTGCCACCTACCTGAAACAAATGAAACTGCAGTGCATGACAGCCAATGAAAGGGTAAGCGTCTTCTTTCTGCGAGTGGACAATGAATGTTTGTGAAGAATGAGCATAAAGACAAAGTGTCCTGATGGAGTCATTTGAAGAATCTGCTAACTGCCAGACCAACTTGCTGTTTGGTCGATAAAGGAGCCTTTCAAGATTCAAGATCAAGGGATCACAATAATCAACAATCGCAGTAATACACATAACAAGAAAAGAAACAAAACAAACAACCCTCTCCCACCAGAAAAGTTGAATATATTTGGTAACCTTTGTGTTTTCTAATCATTTGAAGTTATTTATAATAAAGTTTAAGGTTAATCTATAAATTATAAAGCCTCAATTTCATTAATTGCAGCAATATAAATCATTGCAGACAATATATTTATTTTTAAAGCGTACATTGGGTGATATGTTGGTATTGAAAATGTATTGGTCCCTAGTATCGGTTCCACATGGGCCCCTGTATCCGTCAGGGTCTTAAATCCTCCAGTGTTAATCTCTCCTTATTCACTATGACCGTGTTTGCTGCACAAGTCTTCTGCTCATTGTCCTTTGAGTTCTGTCCTCGAGGCTCCAAGGGAGGGCTGCCCTGTCTTTAACTTTGTTTAACTAGTCCTCCTGCCGAGTGGGAGGAGATCAGTGTCAGATGTGGATTAGTGAAGCTTCGCTAGATGTAGTGACGTCACGTGTGAGACCACTCCCATGTGTAGCTGTGACACAAACACTCACAAGCCCCTGTCACTAAAGTGCAGGGAGCGCCGCTCGATGATGATAATGTAGCCCTCACTGACGCATAATTAGGATTATCCGGAACAATGACCCAGGCTGTGATTCGTGGGTGAGTACAAATTAACAAATGCTCCTTAGACTGTTGGTCGCATCTGTGTGTGTCTCTGTGTGTGTCTCTCTCTATCTGTGTGTGTGTGTGTGCAGGCTGAGAATGAAAGTACCAATAATTTAATAATGAACCATGGGCTCTGGTTAGTTTAACGTTGTCGTGATTTGTTCCATATCTGAGCTGCTCTGTGTTCCAGCTCAAAGCAGCAGTTGGTTTCCACAGTGTCACACGTTCGCTCTGTTTATAAAAGCACATGAAAAAAATAATATTTGTGAGTGAGTATCTGTTCGGTTTCATCGACTACAACTCTGTTTGCATATTGCTTTTGCAGAACTTGAGTGTTTGTGGAAGACGACAACAAACCTGATATTCTCTAAAGTCAATATTTTAAGAAAGTGGGAGATTAAATCATGTTTCAGATTTGTTTTCTTATTGTTATTATGACTGTGGTTGGATTCAGGCCTTGATGTAGAAACACCACCATGACTGGAATTAAACTAATGATCCTAAGCCGCACAGTATCACACATTATTTCTCATCTAGTCAACAAATGATTTACTGATATTTGTGATATCTTTCCTAACATCTTAATAGTGAGACACTAAAGTTGATTTTATTCTTTGCCTTTATTCTTTGCAAACCGTTCTGTGTAATGATATAGGGTTCAGTTTTAAAACTATATCCTCCTCTTGCATCTATATCATTAATTATTTGTCTTCCTGAAGTGTAGACATCTCCACCTACTTACAAACTGTAATTAGACACACACTCACACATGTGTGTGTGTCTCTCTCTCCCTCTTTAATGCAACACGGCTCACTTGGTACCTAATAGAGCTGTCACTGAGCATTTTGGTCCTCCTCAAACCCCGTACAGAGGGACGGAAGCCTATTCCCAGGAGTTTAGGCCTATTTGTGTGCTCGTGTGTGGAGGAATGAGATGTGATGCTGCTCTGCTCCGTCACATAACTCGTAGTCTTGCCTCCTGTGACTAAGATGCCAGCTGACACATGACGGCGTGCGGCACAGAGGCCAAAGAGAAGTCGCCCTACACGTTAGCTTAACGTATACAGCGGGTCTCTGTGAAGCTTAACACGGCCTCTGAATAGTTTGTGAGATTATTCCGCTCTCCTCTGCTAATCCTCACCACCGTGGTTCAACCATATTTGTGTTACTCTACAGCAAGCATCTTTAGGGTCTGTTAAAAGCAGCAGTGCTCAGAGAAACGTCCGACTTAGCAGGGAGGCTGCTGCCAGAGTTCAGCAAGTTTTATTAAGAGACATATAAAAAGAATACTGCATGGAAATTTAAACATTTAGACATGTATAAGGACAAATCCATGAATTTCCAACTAAATCTAAAATTTTAAATTTCTTTTTTCCGCCATCACAACAGGAACTAGAATGATATTAGCTGGAGTGCAAACTTCTTCCAAGGCCAAATTTCACACACTATTACATAATAGTTCCCTAAATTTGCCTGATTTCTCATCAAGATCCATAAACTTTCCTCTGGGAAATGTAAATCCTTATCTTGCAATGCTAAAGAAAGTGAAGAACATTCCTGCTTCCTTGATGATTCTATCCTTCATCCTACCACATCTTTCCATGTAGTGGTTCTCTGTTTACTTTTCTTTGTGTACTGCAGAAGCAACCAACAAACAAAGGGACAGGGGTGAAAACATAAACCCCTTTTTGGAGGCAACAGTTCCAGAGTAAATAAGAGCGCGTCAGTGTTGTGTCAAGATAGACTTCAAAAAACAACCTTTAACAGCTGAAGAGACAGGAGACTCAATGAGACAAGAAGAAGGTCTCATTCTGTGTTTCTCTAAAGGAGAAAGTTGGAAGTTAAAAACATGTCGGTACTGTCCCGCGGCTCATTCAGCTGCTCCTCTGCTTCTGTCTCTCTGCAGGACGACAGCTCGGTGAGCAGCGAGGACATGAACGGCACCGAGCCCACATGGGTCGCAGCGGAGCAGCCCCCAGTGCCTGAGCCCAGTCCACCCAACGGGGAGCGAGTCAGCAACCCAGCAGCCGCCATTAAAGAGGAGGATGGTAAGACCGCGGCTGCGAAGTGGCACAATCTGTATTGTTTGTTTATTTCCTCTACATCTGGAACCTGAAGGTATCCTCGTTTAAAAGCAGGTACAACGCGGGGCCAGTAAACAGCTTGCCTTGTTCTTAGTGGACTAATCCAAATAAATCCACTCTTACAGGGGGTGGGACACCAACCGCAGCCCCAATCCTTTGTGCACCCCTCTCTCTCAGGGTACTGGGCTTAGAGAAGTAGGACAAAGGCCGATATTAACCTTCGCAGATTACACACCACGATGGAAAAGACGGAAAAAGAGGGCAAATCGTTAAAAGAGAATTACTGTGTTTCAGTGAATGGAGGTGTGCGCGTGACACACGTAGAAATGATCATGTGAAATCAGCGCTTGCCCGTAAACTGGGTTAAAAAGCTATAATTTGCAGACACCGGGGAGTGACGGCTCCCTTCCCCCCATCCGTCCCTCCTCACCCCCCGTTTCTTTCTCTGTTTGCCGGTATAACTCCTCAGATTCTCCTCTTTTTACCATAACTTTTATTTATCCTGACAGTTGACCCCAATACCCACTTCCGTTACATTTCCATAAAGCACAGCACGAGGCGCTAAGTTTCCTCCCCCAGTGGGAACACACCCCCTCAGTCACCACCCAGGATAGAGATTGTACCGTTTGTAGTAAACAAACGCACATTAATGCTAAATGCAGCTGATGACCAACATCCACTCAGCTCATCCGTGTATCTGCGTCTCCGCCCCGTCCTCCTGTTCCCTTCCCCTCTGCCAGATGACGACTCCTCGGAGAGCGGCAGTGCCAACGGGCTGCCGGCCCTGACCTCCCCGGAGGTGCTGGCTGCGGGTGGGAACCCCCCAGATGGTGGGGCCCCTTATGGGGAGGTGACGGAGAACGGTCTGAGCGCTCCCCTGGACTTCAGCACCACCTCGTCCTCGTCCTCCTCAGAGGATCAGCAGCCGGTCAACCTGAGCGACAGCCCGATGCCCGTGGGGAGCTCGCCGACAGACCCCACCAGGAAGTACCCCGTCAAAACAGAGTACACCAACAAGGTGAGTGAACAAACTTCTTCTGATAAGAGATGATCCAAAATACACAGATTTTGTTGTTGCTCGACTAGAAGCAAATTGTCTGTATAATCTATAATAATGATATTTGTGTTTGGTGTTTCCAGTCTCCTCCGTACAGCTCGGGAAGCTATGACTCTGTGAAAACTGAACTGAGCATGAGTGCCGAGGACTTGACCTCTGGCCGGGCGCAGATAATCGATGATGACGACGATGATCACGACGACCACGATGACAGCGACAAGATTAATGATGCTGAGGGGATGGACCCCGAGAGACTTAAAGCCTTCAATGTAAGTATCCTGTCTGACTGATGTAGTGTAATCACATTTATACACAGTGACTACAACAAAGTGCTTTTTCTTTTATCTGTGGCTCTGCCCTCTTCTTGAATTTCCTGTTTTTATGTGTAGATATTATACATATAAATAAATATCCAAACTCAGTTTCGTCCAAAATTCAGTTTATTCTGTGAAAACCAATATTTATTCAGTCTAATGGAAATAAAGGAGCATGTGATTTAAAAAATGCAGCCATGAGTGAATAAGCAGGGAGTAGAGATATGGTCCTGCGTATGAGCGGTGACTCCATTTTCACGGCTCCTGTTTTCCTCACCTCCCCCTCCCTCTTTATCCTCTCTACCTCTAATGCTCCCCCCATCCCCTGCCTTCCCTTTCCTCTCTTTTGTTTTCAACTCTCACACCCCTCTCCCTCTCCCCACCCTGCACCCCCCACTCCATTTTTTCTGCTCTACATCCTCTCATCTTCCACCACCCCTCCCCATCCCCATCCCCCCCCCCTCTCTCTCTCTCTGCCTCTGTCAGATGTTTGTGCGTCTGTTCGTGGACGAGAATCTGGACCGCATGGTGCCCATCTCCAAACAGCCCAAGGAGAAGATCCAGGCCATCATCGAGTCCTGTAGCCGACAGTTCCCGGAGTTCCAAGAGCGCTCACGCAAGCGCATCCGCACCTACCTCAAATCCTGTCGCCGGATGAAAAAAAGGCGGTTTTGAGGTACAGAGTCCCCCCCCCCACATCTAAAATATTGTCTGTATGAATACAACACACCATCTTAAATCAGTAAAACATTCATAACATGAAAAAATCCATTTGCCTCCTGGTTCCAGATCCGACCAACACCTCCTCACCTCACCTCTGCCATGGCTGAGAACATCCTCGCTGCCGCCTGTGACAGCGAAACCCGGAATGCTGCCAAGAGGATGCGGCTCGACGTCTACCAGTCGTCGGTAAATGTCTTGGCAGTTGGTGTTTGTGAATCTGCCCAGCAGGGAACTTGAGGAATGCACTGGAACGGCCATGGATCATTAAAAGCCTAACTTCACCAGCTCCAAGCCCAACTCCGCCCAGTTTAATAATTTTGAAAAATGCTGAAAGAGAGTGGGCAGGGAGCTGAGAGAAGGGGGGGATGGAAATGTGAGTTGCTCCGTTTGTGAGTGTTCTCAGGCCTGATAAAAATCTGGAGCAACACAGAATCACAAGGCCCCCTCTGCCAGAGAGCTGTTTAGAGGTGGAGCTCTCCAGAATCCCCCGAAGCCGTCATTAGTGTGGTGGAGCACCATCGTGGTCCTGAGCCGCATCAATCTGACCCGCCTGGCCTCAGTCCCAGCGAAGCCCAGAGATGGAGATCTCAGAGCCGAGGTCGTGCTCTGTGAAAAAATAGTGTGATTGCAAACGTTGCTATCGAGGGACTGTCCTGCCATCGGCGGCCATTTCTGAGCCATGAAGATTGAGTCCAGTGTCGGCATTGACAAATGGCAAATTGAATATACAAATAGAGTGGCAGCGGAAAAGAGAGGGTGATGATGACTCAATAAAATATAAAAATCAAGTTTCACAGACTCCCTGTACGGGTCAGGAGAAATTTAAAACAGTAGATAGCAAGTTGAGCCCATGATAACGCCCACCTCACCATGTTTAAGAAATTTAAATAAAATCCTGGATGTGCCCATTTATCTGGATCCAGTTGTTCCTTGGTTTATCCTCCATCTCTCCATCACATTTCATGGAAATCAGCTTTGTAGTTTTTGTGTACCGGTAATCGTGCCAACAAACAACCACTGTCGGAAATATAACGTCCTCGAAGGAGATAATAACTAGCAAGACATGTCAACACCAACATTGCTGTGTACTCCGTATCATTCAGTTTTTTTACTGCACAACATAAACCCCAGAGTTCTGCTCAGCACTCAAACCATTTCCTGTCTCGTAGGATGAGCCAGCCTCCGGTGACAAGTCCAACTCGAGGGACTCGGCCCCGACAGCATTTTCCATTTCCAGCGCAGCTTTCGCCCAAGAACAGCTCTACACCAACGGAGGCCTCAACTACAACCTGCGGGGATACGGGACGGCCGGCAGCAACCAGCAGAACTCTGGAGCTGCACAGACCAATGGTGAGGAGCTTGTACACGTCCGGCTCGACCAGATAATGCTCTCTAGAAAGACCTTTGCACAAATCACAAAAAAACTGTTGATGTTTACGGCCTGAAACGAGTCTTCTACATTTCTGAAACACCTTACATCTCTATTTTTCAGGGTATTTAGTCATTTCATAGTTTCATATTTAATTAAAACATATTTAACTCTGTGAAGATGCCTTCTGGCCCCACGTCACAGTCTGTAATGTTTCTCCTGTAGTGTTCTGTGTAGCTGCCTGAAGACAAGCACTGAATTCTGGATGATTTCAGGAGATTAGGTGCATGTAAGGTCTTGTCCTGAGGAAGCAAAAAGTGTGACAAATGCAAAACTGAAAAAAAGTATAAGAATACAAATATCTCCAGATGCTGATTAAGTTGTTAACTTGGAAAGAAGATTCAAGAGCTTTTGTCAATGAGGGCTGAAGCCAGTCTCAATGCTCTGCAGTGTTCTTGTCTGAAAACACCTCATGCTTTGTGTCCACAGGTCCCACAGATCTGAGTATGAAGTCCGTCGGCCCAAACTCTTCCTCCAGCTCCAACAGTCACGGTCAGGGCGGTGGCGGCGGCGGGGCCTCGGCCCAGCTCAGCCCCCCCGAGGTCACGGCGGTGAGGCAGCTCATCGCCGGGTACCGGGAGTCCGCGGCCTTCCTCCTCCGCTCGGCAGACGAGCTGGAGAGCCTGATTCTGCAGCAGAACTGAGTAATGAGCCAAACCGTGCCAAGACCCCCCCCCACCCCTCCCCCCCTCGCCTGTCCATCTCCCCGGCGCCGGGTCTCACATGTCACATGGGCAGACTTTCATATACAAAGACACAACAGTAGACGAGTGATGCCGCGGCACACGCTGGGTCCCGTAGGTTCGGCACCTTCACTTCTCTCCCACGCGTCTCTGTATCTGGACAGGCCCGGAACATATCACAGGCTGAAAAATGTTTATTTATGCATTTGGTTCACTTTGACCTTAGTGCCCTCTTATCTGTAGCCATCCATCCCATTCAGTTCCTTTTACCACCTCAACCTCCATTTGTCTCAGGAAGCGATGATCTATGTGGAAACAAACAAAATGACAAAAAAAATCTGCGTTGGTACACAGTGAGTACCAGAGGTGTTAAACTTAGCTGTGACCACGACGCCACATTGGCTCGTTTGTGTAGATTTTTTTGAAATGAATAGTTAAATATCAGTGAGTAAGTGTCGGTACTTTGTCTCTCTATTTTTACACGGAAGTAACATATGCTGTGCAGTGGCATGATTTGATCGGGTCGAGTCTTTTTTTCTTAACGATAGCAACACAAATTCATCTTTGTTTTACATAGGGGGGAAAAGTTATGGAGCATTGCTTGGTTGAAGTCCGTAGATTAATCGCTGCTAAATCCACTGACCTGTGAACCTCAACAGCTTCTGTACGACGTGCAAAACAAAATACAAAAAAAGGAAAGAACCTGAAAGTTTGGACCAAGAAATCAGTCGAGTGGTTCGGTCGAATCTTTACCTCGGTCCTGCTCGGCTGGAGTAGTTCTCTGAGCTCAACAGGCAGGAGGCCTTTGAGACGCCTTGGTATGCAAATTGAGGTCACGGACACCTGTCAGGGACAAAGAGGAGAATGAACATATCGTTTAGACTCTTGGTTTATAACCAGTGCTTCGGGAAAAAAATGGAGAAAGGTGCAATATTGAGGGTAATCAGTAGTGGTGTGCTTACTGGAAAGACTGTCAGAGTTGCAACGTTGTTAAAAGAAAAGAGAAAAGGAAACGGTTTCCCAAGCAGCATTGTAGCCACTTTCAATGTTGTTGTGTGTCGTGAAAAATGCAGATTGTGTATCTCCGACCTCGTTACTGAGGCACTTTCATGTGTTGGGATCAATCCTCCGTAGAAGTGATGAAAAGGAAAAACGGGACCTGGCAGAAAAAATTAGACTTGATGTTGCACGTCTTTTATTTTAAAATTTGTTTTACTTTTCAAGTGATTCGGGGTTGGGTTTGTGTGAAGGAAATCGTTCTGTGGGTGTTCTCCAGTTAAAAGTGCACATAGAGCTCACACTGTTACTGACAGGCAGATGAAGGCAGTGGTTAAAACCGCCATAACGACCATATGGCTGTACCGGGTGCACTGAGAGAGAGAGTGTGTGTGTGTGTGTGTTTGTGTGTCTGTGTGTGTGTGTGTGTGGGCTGCTCAGACAAAAGAAACTCCTCCGTCCGTCCGTCTGTATCGTCCCCTCTGACCTCAGCTGTTTCAAACCCCATCTCTTCAGTTCTCTGAAAACTCACTGTTGAAAAAAAAGACAAAAAAGAAGCAAGAGACAATCTTTGAAAAAGATGTAATCGCATCACAGTTTACTCTCCCAGCTTTCTGCTAGTGTGTGTGTGCGTCTGTGTGTGTGTGTGTGTGTGTGTGTGTGTGTGTGTGTGTGGTCTGAGGGCACACAAAGAGTACTCAGAGCAGATCTAGAGCACAGTCTCACAACAGACACTTTTAATGGTGAGTCACTCGGCACAAAAACACTTGTGTAAGTGTGTGTGTGTCTGTGGGTGTGTGTGTGTGTGGTGTGTGTTTTTCCTTCTTCCTTTCAATCCTTTCTTTTTTGCGTTGATGTAAGCGTTGTTGTTGTCGTCGTCGGCGTGTCGATCTTCTGTTTGTGTATCAGTGGAGTGACACAGTCTGTACGACATCTATCTGTGACGATTCAATTCAGTCGGCTGAAACATTCCAAACTCAATGACTCTTCAAGCGGCTCACACCTTAGTGATTTGTCAAAGTTTAGAGAGTTATATATTTCTGTATTTATCACAAATCTTATCATATTTATCACAAATCAGTTTATTTCAGCATCGTCCATCACCTTTCAATTGGGCTCCATCACTTTTTACATTTAAATTCTATGATCTATTGCAAGTTTGGAAGCACTTTATAGCTCAGGATTAAGGAAACACAACACAGTGATGTGGGTCTGTACCTCGTTTGGAAAATCAGCCTCACATCAAAGAGGTCGATTACAACAAAGGAAACGTTTTACACACGACTCGCCATCGGAAGCAGTTTTCATTCCGCCTCATCAGTTTGAACTCATCGGGTTGAACGGTCTCACGTGAGGGATGTTTCATAAAGGAGGCTCACGGGAGAAGCGTCTGGAATCAGGAACCAGGATTTATCTGTTTCATGAAGCTGGTTGGAGCAAAATGTAAAAAGGTTTAAACACAGATCTTAGACGTCAAGAAACTGGAAGGGTCACTCAGAAGAGGGTCTCCCTCCGCCGAGGCCCCAAAGTCCCTTTAAAATCACTAGATCTGGATTTCTATTTGCATCTGCACCAGACTCATAAATATCAGTCTCTGAGAAATCAACAGATATGATGTAAAACACACAATCTCACAATATTAAAGATCTGATCTGGACCTGCACCTCAGATGGGTTCTTCCCTGATCCACATCACATCCTCCCAATAAGTTTAGTCTGTTATTTAGTTTCCTGCTAAAGAACAAACAAAGAAACGTTAGTAAAAACTTTACCTCCTCTGCAGATTTGTTAATAATTTCAGGTTTAATTCTATTGGGTAAAACTTCTTTAAAGAGGTTTCGTGGGACCCGAGCCCCGACTCGTCTTCCTCGCCTCCTCCTTCTCCTCCTCCTCCTCCTCCTCCGACCTGCTCGTCTTGTCACTCCACGTCTCAGTGACTCGCCTCTGAAACTCGTCCCATTCGTGCACAAACTAAAAGTTGCTTGCAGATTCGTAGTCCGTCTTAAAAAGTCAAACGCTGAGCAACATTTTAGCCGTTTGGTGGAGTTACTGTGACCAACAACCAACGCTCGGTGTCACGTTGTTGTTGTTGTTGTCGTCGTCGTTGTTGTTTTTGTTTTTTCTTCTTCTTCTTCTTCTTCTTCTAAATAAATGCCCAATGGATTTTTCTCTTTGTATTGACTGGACAATGTAATCTATTGGTGTTGATTAAAAATGCCCTGGTAGCTTGTGGATTGCTAACGTGGTCAGATTAATGTACTGTATAGCTGTACAAAGAGTGATGACAGATGTTTTAAACCGTTCTTTTCTCTGTGGGTGCAGCACTGTTTTAAAAAAAATATCAAAGTGGCTTTTTAGCCCCTTTGCCTGTTTTAACTTATAATTTGGTGGTGGTCTGTATTTCTTCTATTGTTATTTATATCATTTGAAATTGTTGCCCTTGCTGCACTGATGAGAGACTGTAGCTCTGTGCGGGGGGGTCGTACTGTAAACCTGTGTGAAGCTTTGTATTTTCCCCTCTGGTTTTGGACTCAGTGAAAGTGTGATGTTTACATGTACAGTTTTTAAAAAAAATACTTTTTCTTTTTCGCGTCTTATTCAGGCTGTTTCCCCTCACCAACCCCCCATCCCCCCCCCTTCACCTTTTCCCTTTAATCTGCTCAGATGCTTTTTTTTTCCTTTTTCTCTGTTGTTGTTGTTGTTGTTGTTGTTGTTTCATTGCATCAAGTGCAGACGTGGCCTCCTTGAGGACTTGGTCACGCGTGGCCTGTGTGCCGGGACCTGGTCGGCTCGCTGTGTGTGATGGCTTCCAGCATTTTAATCTTGAGTAAAGAAGAAGAAAAAAAAACACGAAAGGGAAACGTCACAACTTCTCAAAGTGGACCAGGAAAAAAAGATTTATCAAGGATCAAAGACGACTTTAATCAGCTGTCGTGGCCTAAACGAGAGAGAGAGAGAGAGAGAGAGCGGTGGAGTGTAGGTACATTTATTATGCTACATTAAGTGCTCATAATCTTTTAATATCCCGGCCGAACTCCTTGTCCTTTACCTGACTGGTGCCCTGATAGGTTCACTTTGACCTGTTGTAGTATCTCCTTGATAACACGAAAGCCATTCCCCTCTTCTGGCCTTTCTAAGGGGAACCCATAAACCTCAGGAAATACTGAATCTCCAAGTTTAGTTTGTATCCGCTGATTTCTTCTGAGATGAGATTTTAAGTCTCTTAACGAAAAACCATTAACATTTATATGAGATGTCTATTGTTTTGTACATTTATCATTGTGATTTAAAAAGTGGAGCTTTTTTCCAGTACCTGTGACTTATTAAGATTTTTGTTTTTTTGATTTGTTTCTTTTGGAGTGTTTATAGGTATGAATATTTATTATTATATGTGAAACTACAAAAAGACAAAAGAAAAAGGTTGAACCTGTTTCATTTGTATGTTTCATGCAAAAACCTGTCGAGGTGAGACTCTCTGCCTCTTACATATCACTGATGAGGGACTCGTGTTTGTTTGGAAAATGGCGCTTTTTCAGTGTTGCATCGACGCTATGACAAAAAAATAACACCCGTGGTTTACCGACGGCAGAGCTTCAAGGCTCTCCTCTTCTCCTGAGATGTCAGTCAATGAATAAAATAGTGCGATGAGCTATCAGACCCGGAGCTCCTGTGTGCTTTCATTGTTTCCATCTCTCCACATCACTCACACACATTCGGATCCTCACATTGTTACTACATCATTGGTGTCCACAAGAGGGCAGCAGAGATACAGAGTTTGGTTAGTTCATTAACAATAATTTTATCCTGAAAACAAGACATTTACTCAAGGAAGCTACTATATTTATATATATTAAGCCATTAGAAGCAGAGATCCAGATATTTTAAACAGGTTTTTATTGTGATGAGTAATTTAATAATATGTCTAATTTGAAACCTAATAATGAAGTATGTCCTTAATTTTTAAAGAGTGGTAACTACAGCTTTCATTGGGGGGGTCATTGGGCCAACAAATTTACCATATGCCAATATCTACAATATAACGTTTTGATTTAGTTTAAATTAATCATTCCTGTTTATTTTAATATGTAGATTTAATTATCTAGAGTTTATTACTTTTCATCAAAGTTCTAATCTGACTTCAAACATCTAACTCAGCAGAAACAAGTTATAAGTTGTTCAAACACGTTCTTCACCTGTACATTACTTTAACCTGCTTTAATGCAACTCTCCTTTTTATATCAGACAGAGTTTGTTTCTTTGTGCACGTTCCCTGACTTATTAATATTAATCTAAACCTGCAGCGTGTGATAAAAACCTCTCAAACAAACCTCTCATTCAAAAGTTCAGTTCAGACTTTGAAATCTTTTTTCCGAGTATTTTCTCTGTGAATTTCCCGACATGACTCAGAACAAGCGGTAAACAAGCTGTGCCCTGTGTGCAGTCGAACCCGAGGGGACCTGGACTGTGTTGACACTGAAAGTCGCTCTGTGACACGTGGACACACACAAAGCTCAGGGTTTCACGTTTTCTGCTCATGCCGCTGATCAAACACAAAACTAAAACCAGACAACATCAAGATAACACAATGATGCACCGTGTTGACCTGAGCCGCAGCAGGTGGCAGCTCTGTCTCTGCAGCAGATCTCTGTTATCTTTAAAATACCTGGTTCTTGCAATAATTATACTTTATTTAACTTTTTTGAAAGTAGCACAGATAGGTTGGAATTTGACATCAGACCTCATTCATGTTTTTGTTTGATTTAGTTTCCATCCAGGCCAAAAATAAATCGATTGATTTTATTATTTGTCCACGTGGGACATTTTTCCACACACGAACATAACAACACACATCCACTTACACAACACTTACATAGACATTGCAACTAAAGCAGCTATGGATTGACAGGAGTGGACTTTAGGTCCAGAGCAGCAGGACATCTTCACTTCTGTGCATGTTTCGACCAAACTGGACATTTTCAATCTATTCTTTGTGAACAGGAGATAGAGGCAGTAGTGTTGTTGACATGGGATCAGTTCAACTGAGGAGGTGAGAGGAGGCGACTCCTCGTCACCCACATTGACCCCTGCCCTTTGTTGTTATTCTGCTTTTACTGGGCTTCATATTACCAAACCTACACAACACAAAACGTCAAAACAACCACAATAAAACCTGTGAAGCACTAATTCATATTTGAAGGAAACAGTTTCTGGAAAACAGTCGTTCTTGCATCAGTCATTGCTTCCTGTCAGGTTTGCACCGAGACATCCTGAGCGGTGGCAGAGATCTGGACGAGGGGAATCTCCCGTGTCAGGGAAGGATCATCGCTACTTGGCCGGGATCACAGGACACTTTTAGATCCTGTTGCCGCTCTGACACGACGCCAGGAATAGTTCAGCTTTGGAGGACGGGGAGGACGGAGACGCTGAATCTGGTCCCGTCAGCATACAAATATCCGTCCCAGTATGTGGCACTAGATGTGTCACGTGCACAGCAGACTGGAGAGGTTTGACTTTTGTCCCAGTGACTTGGACTGAACTGGATGCAGACTTTGTTCAGCCTATTCTTAGATGCCGGTGTGTGCACATTGCAAAATGTTCCCCACGAGTTATTTCGTGGAACAGTCGAAATAGATAATCAGCGAGTTCGTCGATCTTTCTGAACGTTATGCCAGAAGGTTCTGGATATTTTAGGCTCAAGTATGAAAATGACCCAAGAGATGAGCTCTACAGAAAATCTGACCCAGTTCTACCAGTGGGAAATTATATAATAAGTAATCATAATTAAAGATTATATGAAATAACCTCGAATGAGTTTGTTAAAGAAGTTTTTTTCCTGAACATTCATCAGTAATTATTCAACTCACTGATATTTTTATTTATTGTGAATGTACCTGAGTATTTTACGCCTGATTTCTCCTGATGAAAGTTGGTAAATTAAAGTTTTTTCATGTGTTTACTCGGCAGCAACATAAGAAATGTAAATGTATTTAATTACAATGCTCAAATTTCATATATGTATATTTTAATGTTTAGTTATTCTTCCACTGTTCAGCCCTAAAACTGTGAACACAACATATTGAATTTGAAGAAAAACACCCAGATTGCAGAGGGAGCTGAGTTTTGGACCGAACATTTAGCTGAAAGTAATATATACAATATGTTATATACATTGTGTTTATTTTGAAACAACTAACCAGAGTCTTAAATTACATTCATAAATTCCTCATACTGCTGTCAACTGTATAAACACAAAAAAACTACTAAAATCCCCCCAAACCAGTAGTAATAATACTACAATTGAATGAGAAAACATTCAGTCTGTCCAAAAACTGTGATGTGAACATTTGAAGAATTTGCACGGACTGAATCTCTGAAAACAAACTGTTGCAAAACAGGTTTTTTATAAATGAGATTTATGTCCCTATTCCTTTTCATGCTGTGCACATGTTTTGGCAGCAGGTCCGTGCAGATTTATTTTCTGAAGGTACGATAAGGTCAGCTCAGTGCGCCGGCTGAATCCAGAAAGTTTCTAAGTTTGGCTACAACCAGAATCCAAAATAACCCAATGGTTGAGTCAGACTCGTATCCAGGAGCTGTTGACCCACATCGGCCTGAAGGTGATGTGTCAACTGAATGAATCATTGCTAATCATATCAGAGCTAGAACCAGATTAGGTGTGTTCCGCACGTATAAGCTGCATGTGCTCTGTAGTTATGAAACAGCTGCTCTGCTGTTATATAAAGAGTCATCGTCGGCGTATAAAGTTTATCAACGATTATATAGAAACAATAAAAACCCAACATTTATTTGTCATTTTCAACAGCGTCAAGTTACAAGAGAAACAAAATGAAAAACAGACTTTTTACACACTTTAGTTGTTTTATTTTTTGGTCGTATTAAAACATAGACATAGTATACACAGGCAAAAAGCAAAAGTTAGTTCTATTTAATAGATAAAAAAACCACCCCCATCGTCTCCAGCATCATCTCCAGCGCTGGACTATGTGATGGGACGCTGAGGGTGAAGGAGCTGAGGGTGAAGGGGCTGAGGGTGAAGGAGCTGAGGGTGAAGGAGCTGAGGGTGAAGGAGCTGAGGGTTAAGGGACTGAGGGTGAAGGAGCTGAGGGTGAAGGAGCTGAGGGTGAAGGAGATGAGGAGGAAGCGGCTGAGGGTGAAGGAGCTGAGGAGGAAGGGACTGAGGGTGAAGGAACTGAGGGTGAAGGTGCTGAGGGTGAAGGAGATGAGGTAGAAGGAGCTGAGGGTGAAGGAGTTGAGGGTGAAGGTGCTGAGGGTGAAGGAACTGAGGTAGAAGGAGCTGAGGGTGAAGGAGCTGAGGGTGAAGGAACTGAGGTAGAAGGAGCTGAGGGTGAAGGTGCTGAGGGTGAAGGTGCTGAGGGTGAAGGGGCTGAGGGTGAAGGGGCTCAGGGGTCGGAGGTCACATGGCAGGATGGTGGACTAGGAGGAAGTTGGAGTCGTTGACTTTCCGTTGTCGCTGCTTTCGCTGAGCTGTCTGTTCAGAACCATCTCCCGGGCGATGCAGGTCACCTGACCATCGGCCACTGTGTAGGTTTTGTTCCTGAAAAACACGGAGAAAGATTCAAAGTTTAATCCACCAAACTAAAAACCTAAGAAAAAACCAGACTGACAGAAAGTGCGGTTGAATCTGGACGCTCACTTTTGACTCTCGGATCCGCTCTGCATGCCGGGCTGGTTCTGCTTGGCGAAGAAAAACGAAGTCCACCAGTGGCCGGAGTCTTGCCTTGGAAGTCCTGGAGGGGAAACAACATGGCTTTAATAAAAGATGGAGTTTTTGAATGCACTTAAAACTTAAAAATGTCAGGTCGTCCTCTCCCGTACCTGGGTGGTGTGGAATGACCTCCCCTGTGTGCTCGGTGCTGCCACAGGAGCTGTTACTGGAGGTGGAGCCGATTCGTCCTGTGACAACAACACAGGAGATTATAAACCAAAGGAAATCTCATCAAAGACATAAACAGGCTCCCGCAGAGTAATATGGCATCTGGTAATTTTTGACCCTCCACTCAAATGAAGACAGGACACGTCTGACTCACTTCTGTAGTAGTCGTGGGTGGCGATGAGAGAACCAGTTGATGGAATTGATGCCATTTTCTCCGACTTCAGTTGGAAACCAGTTCAAATATGGATAATGGTGACCTGCACGGGAAACAAAGAGGAAAGATTTGGAAGATTATTTTACTGGATTTAAAAAGGATGCTGTTACGTTTTCAGCATTATCTCTATTCCAAGGGATTTGGATGCATCGTGTGTTTGGTTTCGTGGCGACATGAGGACGCACATCTGCACTGACAGCCCTCGCAGAACAACATGTCACCCAGGGAGCATTTCAGGGAAGCTCGCCCGCCTCCGCCCATGCCCTTTGTCCTCCATTCCTTCAGCGGAGTGATGAAACGGGGACAGCTGCCTCGGAGAATCTCGTTTCCCATGGCTCAAATAACTGGGTGTGTGTGTCAGTGTGTTTGTGTGTCTGTGTGTGTGTGTGTGTGGGGCGGAATGTGTCCACGTGTCCTGATAGACTCAGATAAGACAGTGCATGAGTCGGTGCATGAGTTGGCTGCGTGGTTGTCTAGATCAGGGGGCCAGGGCTCCTGCAGAACACGACTTGTATGCAGCCTGGAAACTATAGACGGCTCAATCCAGAAATACTTCTAGAGCCAAATGTCAAATTAAAACTTACCCTAACACATTTCAGGATTTATTGACAGTGCAGCAAATCAGATTTTTTTGTTTGTGAAGTTTTCATATCCAACATGTATTTCAGCCACTTTAAACTGGAGTGTGTTGGGAGCCTGAGAACCAGTTGGAGGCTGTAAAGCTTAACTCCAGGTGAACAGCAGATGGCTTTGGGGATTTCACGTCTGCACTTCACAGCCCAGGTCAACACAAACACACACAAATCTGCTTCTAGAAGTTTATGTGTAGTAGTTTGTGAATGTGTGACCTTTCAAATATCCTCCAACGGACACACAACAGCTGTGATACACACAAACGACACAGGTGCAAACACTGGCCCTTTGTATGATGATGAAAACAGCTTCTGTGAAACAAGTGGGAGGAAAATCAACCTGTGTTTCCAATGAAGTCGCCAGATTCAACCCACGGGCAGAAGAGACGAGGCTGAATGTGACCTCAGAGTGAAGATGTGTGTGTGTGTGTGTGTGTCAGTGTTTCTCTCTTACCTGTGAGATGCTGCTGCTGGAACCAGGTTCTCAGGAGCTGCAGGTTGTGACTGAGGCTGATCAGTGGATGAGTTCTGTGAGAGAGAGAACCAGTCGACAGGCTGCTGGTGAACAGGATGCTGCTGTCACTGACTCAGCTCAGACTGTGGAGACGCTTTTATAGCAACTGACCAGAGGGGGGGGCGGGGCCTGTGGCAGCTCCAGGACTCTAGGTGCAGTGATACACTGAACAGAGCAGACATAGAACACATAGAACACACACAAAAACACATAGAACACACATAGAACACATAAAACGCACATGAAACACCTAGAACACACATATAACACACAAAGAAGAGACATAGACCACATAGAACACACATATAACACAGATAAAACACATAGAATGCACATAAAACACTAGATGCACTAGCACACATATAACACAAAAAGAGACATAGAACACACATTAACACAGTTAAAACACATAGATGCACATAAAACACATAGAATGCACCTAGAACACATATAACACAGATATAACACATGGAATGCACATAAAACACATAGGATGCATAGCACACAGTTTACACACTAAAGAAGAGACATAAACACATAGAACCACATATAACACAGATACATAGTAAAGACCCTCAAATTTCCCCACGTGGGACTATTAAAGGAAATATCTATCTATATCTATCATCTATCAGAATGCACATAAAACACATAGAATGCACTAGCACAGCAAAACAACAGCTGCTATAATTTAAAAATTATGAGTCCTTTTAAATGTGCAACCTTCCCTGGTGGTCTAGTGGTTAGGATTCGGCGCTCTCACCGCCGCGGCCCGGGTTCGATTCCCGGTCAGGGAACTCACTTTTAGCTTCTTCAGATAATTATGTTTTCAGTTTTAGAATACTTAATCTTCTCACTGAAATGATCCAGACTTTAATATGAATTATATGTAGAAACCATAATCTCTGTTTTTATCACATCCCAAACAAAACCCATGCTGGCCCAGGTTCATTTAGAGGCCTCTGGCGCCCCCTGGTGTAGTGTTGGCAGAGAGCACATGCAAATTAGGAAAACAACCTCAATTTGATGCTTTGTGATCCATCACCACTGACTAGTAGCAGACTGGTAGTAACTTCAGTAACTTCAGTAACTTCACAAAGCATTGAACTACAACCAGGTGCATCACTTCTTAGGGTCCCCTGGAAACATTTCCTGTGTCGTTTTTTCGCATCTGTGTCATCAAATAGTTGTGAATATAAAAGTTTATTTCTTAATTTGCACGTGTTTATGAATCTCCATCGTACTAATGGCTCTTATGTCAAATAAAGCTGCTACTGACTCTCATCTCTAATTACATGAACACACTTCACCAGAGACACTGGAGGAATTCAGGAAATATATACATTTATAAATTATATTTACTTACTTAAGACCATTAATTACAAAAGAAAAACACACACACACAAACAAACCATCCAATGTACTTTAATGAAAAATCAAGTACAAATCAAGTACAAAAATACTTGTTTTTAATTACATGTCAATTTTTGTCAGCGGTTGCATATTGCAGATGATTCAGATTATTGGTTTACTGTGCTCATATCTCAAAATACACAAATTGCATATATGAAACCTAATAAAAACCTATTACAATATCATTTTGATATTTGAGGGTTAAAACAAGGTCACATTAAAAATTCAATACATTCTATTTGTCATCCTGTGTTAATTAAGAGTGAAAAATAACAGTGGACACTTTGAGCACGGACTGGGAGGTCAAATGAAATGTTTGTATTTTTTTAACTTTACAAGGTATGAAAAATAAAGAACTGTGGTGTGTTCTCTCATGAGCTGTGGCGTGAGGATCTTCTCTCCGACCCGGACGTGTCTGCGCTACTCGTCACCTTATCCTGTCGGACAGAAAACAAGAGATCAGAACTCACAGAGGAAAGAAAACTGTGTGAACGACGGCTGTTTTTAAATAAACTCACCTTCACAGTCCCAACCATTTCCTCGAAGGACTTGAAAGTAGACGAGTGTCTGCGGAGAAATATACAAAAACCAGTTAGCCAATGGTTTGAGAATAAGTAAGAGTAATTACAGGAAGTGCAGGGGCACAGGGTTTTACCTCATACTCGGGACACTGATGGTGTGGCTCAGGTTTCTGGGTCAAAAAAGAGAGAAGGAAGGAGAAGGTTGAAATTTTAACTATTAAAGTGACTTATAACTTTTCAATATATTTTCTAAAAACATTTTTAAATGTCTGGAATTGATTAAAAAATAACAATTGATTGGTTCTCAAAGTACCTTAAGTTGTACAAAAAGGAAATTCACTTCAGATTCTCTTTATTCTGTTAAATATGATATTTTCTGGTTAAGACACGACACAGCACACACACACACACACACACACACACCACACATACACTTCAGTGGACTCAGTGTTGTAACAAACAGACGTGTCTTACCGGGGGGGACTCGGGAGAGGCAGAGCTCTGTTGGTTTTGCAGCGTGAAGATAAAGACAGACACACACAGATAATGTCACACACAGATAGTCACACACCAGCTTCTGTTTCCACAAGCACGAGAACAACAACAGACTTAACAGCCGCTGCTGCTGATGTCCAGATGTACTGGTGTGATTGGATTACAGGCTGTTTACTGGTCCGACCAACAACACAAGACAGACACTAACTCGGAGAGACTAAAGAACTAAAACTCCACAGAACAATTACGCTGTGTCTCAGTTTAGTTTTGTGTTGTTTGAAGAGTTTAATCAATTAAACCCCTCTGAGGCCTCAAGGGGGGAAAGTATGAGGAAGATGGGGGAACCACTTGAAAGGGATAATATGCAAAAAATATAAAGGGACGTCATCACTTACAGCCTCAAGCATTATTCTGTATATTTATCATCAGTGCATAAACCTCCACCCAACAGTCCCCTTAATTCAATCCAGCTGCACTAAATGTCCCACACCACTTAATACGCCTGGTGTCTTTCATCAAGATCCATGAATTATTCTCTGGGAAAGTTGAGAAAATGTTGAAGAAAGTGAAAAAAAATTCCTGGATGTGCCCCAAAGTTTAATGGATTCCATAAAAACTAAATCCTTCACCAGGTTTCATGGAAATTCATCCAAAATCATTTCTCAATAATAAATCCACCGACATTGTTTTGGTTATGAGTAACATTGTGAAAAAAAACGACAAATCCATCTGCAGTTGTTCCTCTTTCATTCAGCTTCAGGCCGAAGGTGTAACACTACTATAAAAACTATAAACTACTATTTCAAGCTAACGTCTCCGGCTCTTTTTGTTTTTTTTTATGATTCAATTCAGAGCATCTTTAAATCAATAAGCTGGTGTCTGTGATTCTGTGACTCTGTGACGCTTTAATCCCGTAGACCTCAGTCAACTTCATATTTGCACCCCCGCAGGCTCGTCACACAGAGGAGATGATCTGATTAGATTCTTGAGCACCTTGCTCCATAAATTTGCATATGAATAACCAAACACTGGTTTGCCCGAAGCTGTTGTACCTTGTTAATACTCTGAGCTAATAATTGATATCATACACGTAGCATGCAAAGAGAAACACGTTGGCATGGAAACCCTTCCCTGATAAATGAGTCAATTGGATTAATTAGGATGAAACTGATTTAACTCACGGACAAGCAGCAGACTTCATGCACGCATCACGTTTATCACATTAGAAAAAGATGATCTGATAAATATGCTTTGCTGCAGAAATTTGTTTATAAAAAAGGGTTTAACTTTCTTTTTCTGTTTAGAGTAAAGAGGGAGGAGTTCAGGAAGTTACCTCATCTCTGCCAGCCTCCTGGTGATGGCCACGCCCACATTGGACAGCACAGAGGTCGTTGCATGTCCTGCTTGAGAGAGACCGTCCCGTGTCCTCACATACCTGCAGGTGGAGAGAAGACGTGCAGGTCAGGAGCTGAAGGGAAAAGTCACAGCACCGACACACTGATGCTTTGTAAACACTGGAGTGAACACAAACAACACAAAGCTGTGAATTAACACAATGAACTTAGAGTGAGAAACCAGCTCATGAACGTCAGTGGCTCCAGTTCCTCTCTGATTCAAACAACCGTCTTCACGTTGGTCCTGTTGATGCTGCTGCTCCCTGTGCTAAGTCCGGCTGTAAGGCTATTAACAGGGCACCGATCCTATTTGATCTGCAAAATCCCATCACTTGTTTCTGAGAATAGATCCCGCTTTAGCAAATGAGCCCAGGGCAAACGGGGGGAAACACCTGCAGCTATGATTTACAGAACAGATGTAATTTCTAAAGATTGTGACGTCATCGTGATGAGCGACACTCACGCGCTGGAGCGGCTGATGTCGTCCAGGGTGGCGGAGGCGGAGAGATATCTGAAACAAGGAAGGAACACGTCAGAGGATCATTCCCCCGACTTAAGACAGGGACCACGACAGTCGTTAGTCTTTAGCGTGCTGCTCTGGGTTATGTAAGCGTGTGGGGGGGGTGTCTCAGAGGAATGCAAGGTGCGTGGTGGACTGCTTAAGCATCAGGATGTGTTGTGTTCCATTTAGTGGGATTGTCAACATGCGATGAGGCTGCACTCACGGGCCGGATGTCTGCACCTCCTGCCAGCCTTTGGACAGGTTCTGTTTGATGTTGCCGATGGGACTCAAACCCAGCTGCCTCCTGACGTCTGTGGCAAATTTTTCTTTGGCTAAAAGCACCTGACGGAGGGTCTGAATTTCATCCTCCGCCTATGTGAGGGGGGGAAACACATAAAAAATCTTATCAGAAGATGGATAGGACTGAGCGGATCATTTTAACGTATTTATGTTTATTACTGCCGGCTTTTCATACGATGATAACTAAGAGCTGAACCTTTGCAAGTTCATAGCGCAGACCGTCTACTTCCTCATCCGTGAGATCTGAGGGAGAGCGTCCATTGATGGTGGTCTCCGGTGATCTCGTGGAGAAGTTCACGGACGGTGCAGCTCCACCAAAACCTTAGAAAGAAGCATGAGGAAATATACCAAACAAAAAATCTTTAACTTAACGTCTCCCGACCTCTTAGCATTTAAAGAAAGCATAGAAACAATGGTGGTTTTTAGTGATGCTCAATAAATCGTAGCTTTAAAACCAGATGGAAAACTTTTTATATTTACAAGTGCCAAAGAAACATCATTGTATTTCATTCCATGTTTAATTTACAATTACACACAATTCGATATACTTTATATATATGGTTAGTTAATATGTTTAGATATAGATGGATGGATGGATGGAAAGATAGACAGACAAATAGATAGATAGATAGAGAGAGAGAGAGAGAGAGAGAGAGAGAGAGAGAGAGAGAGAGAGAGAGAGAGAGAGAGATAGATAGATAGATAGATAGATAAACAGATAGATAGATAGATAGATAGATAGAATGATAGATAGATAGATAGATAGATAGATAGATAGATAGATAGATAGATAGATAGAATAGAAAGGTGTAACAAACACCTTGGAGCTGTCCGCGGTGCTGAACGTAACTCTTCGGTAAGCTAATGCTAACAGCTAACCTGTTGCACTCGGAGCTAACATTAGCCCCCGTCAGTAAACATACAATAAACAAAGGGGAAATACACAGTAAAAACACATGTTAACACACAGTAACACACAGTATCACACAGTTAACACACAGTAACACACAGAAAGCACCGCGTAATACACAATTACAAACCGCAAACATACAGTAAACACAGCAGGTTCAATCTAACCAGGTGTGAGTAAGTGTAAGTTAACTTCACAGTGTTGTTTATAGTCGGTGTGATGTTGTGTTACCTTGTCGGTTCATCGCTGCCTCTGTTGTGTCTTCAGACCTGCGAGCCACTGCTGCCTGTCTCCATCAAGTCAGATCCACACACACACTGACAACAGCCACAGGATCAGAGAGCTATTATTAGTGACACACGCGCGCACACACACACACACACACACACACACACACACACACACACACACACACACACACACACACACTCGATTGGAGTTAAGATCTAGTTCTCCTAATATACATTTTATGTTATAAGGTTTTTTTTATTGCTGATATTTGTAATTATTCTTTATGAATGAAGAACATCCCTCATCTCCCTCACTCATAAAATGTCCTCACAAAGTACAAGTACCCAGACACACACATTCAAAACAGAACACACACTTTTTCAGGAGTGATTGCAATGTGATGTAAATACAACTGTGACGAGGAGAAAAGAGTTAAAGGAAAAAATGTGAGGAGGAGATTTGGAACAAGGCGGAGCTCGTGAACTAAGTCGAAATCAAAGAAGATTACGACACAGAACCACAGGCGGAATAAAATAAATCCCCCCCGATGCACAGATGGGTCCAGCTCACAGTCAACAAATGGCTCTATAAGTATCTGAGGGCAGTGTGTCTGTGTCTGTTGAGAACATTTGTGTTTCAACACCTCGTGGACGATGCAGTGACTTGAAGAATAATCTGTTTGAAAAGTCAGTCGAGGAAAACTTGAGGTTGACGAAGATCATTTGTTGAGTTGACTCTTGACGACATTATGACATTTTTTATAGAAAATACATGTAACTAAGACAAAAAACATTTTAGGCAATGAAAGTAGGAAAGTGTTTGTCATAGAAAATTAACGTTTTGCTGTGTTCTTTGTTCCTGGTCGTCCTTTGTGATTTTCTGTCTTGTGTCTTATTATCTATGGGCTGGACAGACTAAATAAATACCTTCAGATATCTGATAAATATCAATTCATACAGTTCAAATCTGAATGTAAATGAGGCTCAATCCACTGAAACATAAATCCAATGTAACTGTGGTGAGGATTATATAAAGTCTCATGTTAACCTCTGTGCTATAAACACTGTCCCACAACGAGATGGTCAAATAAAACGTTCTCTACGTCTCCATCTGCTGACGAAACATGAGAACACAGCTCAGAGTGACTCGTCTGCTCCAGATGAATAATGAGATCACATGTTCTCATAGTTTTCTGTGGTCATCAGCAATTCATTGATTTTTTAAACTGATACTGAGAAAATCAACAAAACAAGGAATGTTTGTAAAATCAATATGCGAATATAAAAGTAGAGAGTGCATTTATTTTACTCTACATAAATCTCAAACGAGTTATAGTTTGCCAATTTTTATATATATAAGAACTTGTGTCATGATATATCTTATTTACTTGTATGTTATGAATTATGCAGTTCAATAAATATTAGCTTTTAGCACAGAAAAAATACAACATTTTGAAGAATAGTTATTAATGATTACTTAGCTAAAATATGGTTTTAACTGTTTTTGCAGTAGTGATAAGTAACTAAGTACATAGACTCAAGTAATGTTGTTGGTAACTATCTCTTCTTGCTACCCCTTAATTTCATGCGTAAATATTACACTTTAATTTGTTTTATTTGTATATTTATATTATAAGTAATATTATAAGTATTTTGCAGATTCAGATTATAATAAACAGATAAATGATGATTCATCATCATTGATTGAGTTACTTACTTACTGTCTATCTATTTTTATATATTAACGTATATCTGATGCTAATACTAACATATGAGTATTTTTACACACTGTGGTATTGCTACTTCTGCTTTCTCCAAACCACACAAAGTGATTTTGCCTTCAAGTCCCCGAGTTGTTTCCATCCACACAGTCGGATAAGAACACGAGTCAAAATGTTCATGAACATTTATTCAACAACGGCAAATCAGATCAATGATCCACTTGTTTTCTTCCAGACACACAATTACCATGCTACAACATAAACGTTAAAGTTTATACTTTATGTGGGTCAAGTGTATGTACAAGCGAACTGAACCATTAAACCATTCCTTGCAAGATTTAATGGTTACATTACAACACCATACCAGTAAAGTTAAAGCCAATCATCATTTGAAACATGACAAAAGTATGAAATAAATAAAATCCCCAAAGAATGCATCATAGAACCATTTCACTATAATTACACTATATACTATGTTGTATTTTTATTGAGTCACGTCCTGATCATTGATCCATTATAGGTTTTCTTTTTTAAACACACAGTGCATTCAACTTAGAACATTTACAGTAGCATTTTTCAGTATCTTAATGAAAAAGCCATGACAGGAACATCTATGTTTCATCAGGGGTCACAGGAAACATCATACAAGGGCCACAGAGGTCAACATCCATACCGTTAATAGCAGAGGGTGGGCAACAGGAGCTCACCAAGTGTAAACCAGTAAAACACATCGTTAGCGGTTATGAAACGGACAAAGATGTTCATGGCAAATTTGTGGAAGTGTGCCGCAGTATATGCAAGTTCAGTAGTATGAAAAAATCTAGAGTCATTTTACTGAGCTGCCTGTAGCACTGGCTCACGGATGATATGATTTACAAGATGGGTTCGAAAAAAGTCAAAAAGGCAAAACATCACACGGCATCGGACAAAAACATCAGAGTCATCCGACTTCAGTTCAAAACACAAGGACTAAAAACACGATGGGATGAATATTTCCGCCGACTTAAAATATCCCCAAGTCAATATTCTGTACTCAACTTTATTCCACGCTAACATCAACGACTGCTGATAGTGATCTGTTATTTCTAACCATTATCTGGAGCTTTTCTATACAGCAAACAAAATTAATAAAATAAAAATACTATCAGCTTCCACGAGACGTTTCAAAAATAGTTTTACTTTATGAACGAAAAAGGACGGGGACGGGGACGGGGGGGGGGATTCAGCAGCGGCTCAGCATATGATCCTAACAACTGAGACGCTTGACCAAAAAATTAAAAATGTCATCCTCTAATTCAAATTGTAATTATTAAAATGTTCATTATCCATGTTTTCTATGAGATCCATCCAATGTCAACGATTTAACAAACCATGTGTAACTGCTGATGAGTCAACAAGTGAACCTTGGTTAATCTCACAGAACAGGAAATCGATCATAAATCAATATGAAATTTACCTTGATGATAAATATCCGAACAACCTGTTCAGTGCTGTAGGAAAGACAGGAAGTCGTCAATGACCTGGATCAATGGGCTGAAAATGAGGCTTCGACGGATGGAGAAAATAGTCAATAATCAATAAATAACTAAAGTAAAAGTGTCTGCAAATAAAGCTCTGTGCCTTAAAAACCTCACGAGTGAAAGGATCTGGGAGAGCAGACGACAAACAGACAAACACACACTGGAGGGCGGGTGGAATTCTCAAATCAAACATAAGACAACTCTGTTCTTGGAAGGTTTACGGATGATGGCACCACCGGACAAAACAAACATCTCTCTAACCGGCACCTCCCTGAGCCACGGCTCTCCTTCCTTTAGCAGACAACATCGCGTAGACTGTTACCTCCTCCTGGTGAACTGTGCTCAGATCAGAACATATTGCACGTACGCACGCACCCACATTATGAGTCTTGCAAAGTAAAAAATGCTGCAAAGGATGACAGAAGATTCTGGAGACTATGTTTTCGTTAAACAGTGCATGCTACACCGTGATGCAGAGTATGGGAGAGGGAGAGTGGGGGGGAGGGAGGGAGGGAGGCGACCTGTGTGGTTAAAGGCCAAGAAATACAAAAGAAGAAATCAAAAATAAACATATTAATTTGGTTGTTTCTCTTTTCTTATCGTACTGGGGGGGTAAATAAGTGGGTGTACCGATCAGGAAAGGGTGTAAGGGATGTGACTTCATTAGTTCCTCTCATGGACCATGCTTACGAGTCCCTCTCCTCAGCATGGCTCCCGATCGGAAGTGGAAAGATGGATTCGTCCCCTTTCAGTCGTCTCACGGAGGTGGAGCAGGGGGGCAAGCAGGCAGGACCACGGGCCAGGGTCGCTGGGGACGGGGGGGGTTAGTTGAAGCCGGTGTCGGTGTGGTAGGAGTGGTGCCCATCCGCCGTTAGCTGGGTCGTCTCTGTTGCCGACGGCTGCAGCACTATGGGATCAACACCAGCCTCTGTTTGACAAAGAGAAACAAAGAGAGAGTGTTTGCGTTAGCCCCTCGTCCATTGCTTCCCCCAGATACAAATTAAGAAACCTGAGGTAGGTTGTGCATCACCTCTCTCGTCAGACTGCAGCTGGGCCTCCAGGTCCTCTGGGGACACGTAAAACTCCTGGTCCTGGCCCTCCCGAGGCCGGGGTTTACATTTTCCACAGCAGCAGTTGCAGCAGCAGCACAGGCAGCAGCAGAAGTAGCAGCCGGTGGCCAGGCCGCAGAACACGAACAGAGCCTGTGCAGGTGAGCAGATACATGAGAGGAGGCCGGGACAGGACAATGGGTGTGTGTGAGGAGAAGATAAGAGAAGAAGGTATGAATGGAAAAATGCAAACGGTAAATGCTCGGGGTCCTCACCTTGGCCCACCAACTGGAGAGGACGAAGTAGGTGTTAACGTTCTCTTCTCCGAACTGCTCGGCCACGTACAGGCCCAGGGAGCCGTACTTGTCGTAAATGTTACGCTTGGTGGGATCGTTGAGAATCGCGTGGGCGCTGTTTATCTCCTTGAACTTATCGGCCGCTTCTGGATTGTCTGGATTCTTGTCGGGGTGGAACTTCAGCGCCAGCTTCCTGTGTGGAGGCAAAAAAAAACGACAACGGTCATCTGAGGTGAGGGCAAGACCTTTCTGTGGCAGTTCATGTGAGTAGGAGGGTGGGGTGGGGGGGTGGGGGGGGGGACCTCTCACCTGTAAGATCTCTTGATGTCATCGGATGTGGCGACCTTCTCGACTCCCAACACGAGGTAGAGAGAGTCTCCAGCGGTGGACAGAGAGCGTTGCCTCTGATGTTCAGCCATGATTCCTTAAGTCCACAGACAAGAAAACCTAAAAGGGAAACATCTAGTTTGTTAGAATCGCCTGTTTTATCTCAATATACATCTGTTCCAAAAAATAAATAATGCAGGCCCTTTTACTGAAGTGAGGCCTGTGTGGCTGCAGGCAACAGCTGGACACATCTGCCCTGTACGTGCACGTATATGGAAACATCCTGCGTTGTGTGAAATTTAGTGGAAAAGAACTTAAAGAGCGGCGACGGAGCAAATCCGGGAATAATCTAATTTGCCCCCTTCCCCAATCTGATTCCCACCGATTGTTTCAGTGTAATTTGCACAAACGATGTAAATGATCCTGCAGGATTTTTCAGTAACTGACATGTTGGCCTGGAGCTGCGTCTGCTGGTGTCAGTAAATCAGCAGCTGACATCCCCACCGAGTGGGTGCTGCTGCAGGAGAGCGAGGTTTCATCGAACTGACGCTGCAAATGAAAACACACAAACCCACCCTGCTGAATCCCACTGGGTGTCATCTTGACTCGAATGAATGGCCACCGGCGCGTTTGAAGCCCTGCAAAGCGCATTTGGACATTTTCGCCTCAAACTGGCTGTTCCGACGAGAGGGTGTCAAATTTCAGTGTGTTACGAGCCGCATCCCGTGGTAAAGCGTGTATATGTGACGGATTAGAGTGTGTGGGTTCGATGCTAGCAGCGTAATCTCTGTGCGAGGAGCAGCAGCAGCAGCAGCAGCAGCATCAGCAGCAGCTCGGCTATAGCGCACAGCATCCATGTTGGTTTGCTTCCTGGCCTGGTGTTGATGCAGCCAGGGATGGATCGTCAGCTCTAATCTTCAAGGTGAAGGGGCAGCGGCTCGAGGAGGAGGAGAGGGAAGCGGACGTGCAGGGGCGCGCTCACCTTTCAGTGTTCTCCGGTGCTCCGAGAGGCCGAGGGATCCCTGCAGCTCGTGGTTTGAGGGGCTGGAGCGTGACTATGGCCGCATAGTACAGAACCTCTCAGGCTTCACACAACCATGGACAGCTGCAGCACGGATCTGACTCCGCCCCCTGCCCAACCCCCACGGAGACCCGACGTGCGCGTGCACAGGCGGACTGCGAAGATGATGATGATGCTGAAGATGAAGATTAGAAGGGATGATGATGGGATGATGTTGAAGATGAGGATGAAAGTGAAAAGGATGAAGGAAAGATAAAGATGATGATAAAGATGAAGAAGATGATGATGATGATGATGATGATGATGATGATGATGATGATGATGATGATGATGATGATTAGAAGGGAGGATGATGGGATGATGTTGAAGATGAGGATGAAAGTGAAGATGATGAAGGGAAGATAAAGATGATGATAAAGAAGAAGATGATGATGATAAAGATGAAGAAGAAGAAGATGATGATGATGATGATGATGATGATGATGATGATGATGATGATGATGATGATGATGATGATGATTAGAAGGGAGGATGATGGGATGATGTTGAAGATGATGATGAAAGGGAAGATAAAGATGAACGATGAGGATGATAAAGATGGAGAAGATGATGGTGGTGGTGAGGATGATGATGATGATGAAGATGATCATAATGATGAAGAAGATGATGATGATGATGAATACATGATGATGATGATGATGAAGTCAACTTTATTGTAAATGTTGCCATATGTGCAGGACATAGACGGTATTGAAATGCTGTTAATCTCTGACCCCCAGTGTAAACATATAGGTGGACAGAACATATGCTGAACGTGAAGATGATGAAGATGATGAAGATGATATGCTGGCTCAGAACCAGCCGGCTCGGGAGGTCCATCGTCGAGAACTTACACTTTAAATACCAGGTCCTGTTTAAAACCACTATTCTGAGACTGAACTGACTTAAAGTAAAAGTTCTTGTGAGCTTGTCTTTGCCTTGGCTGTTGTTTTTCATCACAACAGGGCCATACCGCTGCAGAACGATCGGATTCCCTTGCTTGTGGCTATTGTTTCCCTCTGTTTCCAGCATTTATGCTAAGCTAGGCTAAAAGCCAGCTGGCCCAGCTTCAGGAGAATTGTATTGATCGTCTTATGCAACTCTCCACAAGTAAGCAATTAGCTTAAATGAATTTCCCAAAAATGCAAACTAGCCGTTTAAATGTAGGGAGTCCAATCTGTTGAAGTCTTTATTACGTCTGCAAAGAAGGTCAAGTTATCGCCTATAGGTTTGTTTGTTTTTCTGCAGGGTCACACTAAACTGAAAGGATTTCAGTTTGACAACTCCGTGTAAGCCCCCACCCAGTCTGCTAGGACCCTGTGTGTTAAACTCAACTGTCAACTCTCCCTTACTGCCAATATTACTGCAACAACACAATCCTGTAGATACATGATGCAAAAAATCAGGAGAATATATCCCCTTCTCCCTCAGAAGGCGGCCCAGGTTCTCTAGTCCAGGCCCTGGTCATCTGACGCCTAGACTACTGAAACTCCCTCCTGGCTGTTCTACCTGCCAGTGACATCCGACCTCTGCAGCTCATCCAGAATTCAGCACCTTGAAAGTCCTTTAACCTACATTCACTCACACCACTCCGCTCCTCCACTCCCTTCACTGGTCACCAGTGGCTGCCTGCATCAGTTTCAAACACTAGTACTTGCATACGGATCAGGTCCAGTCTACATCCAGGACTTGGTCAAACCTTACACCCAAGCCCTTTCACTCCGCTCTGCATCTGCCAATCAGCTTGTTGCTCCCTCACTGCAAGTTAAACACTCAACAAAATCACCACTGTTTGCTGTCCTGGCTCCTAAATGGTGGAACGAGCTCCCCATCAACATCAGGAGAGCAGAAAGTCTATACATCTTCCCAAGCAAACCAAAAAACACATCTCTTCTGTCTATACCTTGAATTAAAACAGATTAAAATATAATAAAACTAGCACTTCAGCAGCACTTAAATGGCACTTACAAATAACCCTTTGTAGTTTGTTTTTTTGAAGGAAATTTAACTTTCTCGATTGAATGCACTTATGCGCTTTCGATAAAAGCATCAGCTAAATCGAATGTAATGTAATTTTTCATAAAAGTATTGAGGGATGGGAAATGGGACATTTAATATCTAGGGAACTCTTTTTTATTTCTATTTAATTGCCTTTCGTATTGTCCTATGTTGCCTTGATCATTTGTCATGCCATTAATGTAAATCACTTTGAATTGTATTGTTGTTGAAATGTGATAAACAAATAAATTTGCCTTGCATTACATTTTAGAGAAGATACACAAATGTGTGATTATTTTATCTCTTCCTTAATAAAATGAAATATATAATTACAAAAATATCTATGAATATTTAGTGTGCATTATCCATACCCTCCAAACTAACTGCAAACTTGTTCAGTGCAATATCTATCTATCCATCAATCAATCAATCAATCTATCTATCCATCTATATTTCTTTCTTTCTAATAAACTGAGGAGAACTGGCGCAGTGTAAATTGCAGATTGTGGCCTCACCAAATATTGATTTCATTTATTAACAGCACGTTCCAGGGACTAAATTGATAAATAGAAATATTCCTTGTATTATTCTGTAATATTCTAACTCCATTTCTCAGTTGTTTAATTGAATCTAATGACCAATAAAAAAACTAAGTTCCACATTTATTTATTTCACTTCGCTTCCTCGGCAACCGTGACGTCACGCCACCTTAACCCAATCCACGAGCTCGCGGGACGGACGTTAAAGCTCTCGCGAGATTTCCCCCTCGGTAGTTAGCTAGGAGCCGTTAGCCCGGGTCCGTTAGCCTGGGTCTGTTAGCCTGGGTCCGTTAGCCGCCAGTAGCTCGGCTGTGTCCCCGGTTGTGGAATCTGACCGTGACCCCGCGGCAGCACCGAGAACCGTCTCAGCCGAGCAGGACGCGCCGTCCCGGGGCCTCTCTGCACGGTGAGTCGAGTCAGTGCACACCCCGGCTGCTAACTGACAGGAAATGGGTTTGTTTTGGAAGCGCCGCTGCACGTCCGCATCCTCACTCACAACACACACACGCATCCAAAACACGGCGTGACAGCACAAATTCGGTGCCTGCGGTTGTGTTGTTAATTGTCGTATTGTTAGATGTGTTGCCTGGTTGTCACCTGTGTGTAGCAGGGTTGTAAACCCCGGTTGTATCGTCTGTGCTCGTGCAGTTGCAGCCGCTGGCCGAGCGGTGGCAGCCTTGCTCACATTTTGTTTTTTTTTGGGTGGGGGGGGTTCTTTGCTCCTCCAGCGTCCCAATGATGAGTTATGCTGAAAAGACAGAAGACATCACCAGAGAAGAGTGGATGGAGAAACTGAACAACGTGCACATACAGAGGGCGGACATGAACCGGCTCATCATGAACTACCTGGTGACAGGTGAGGGGAGCTGTCAATCAATCAATCAATCAATCAATCAATCAATCAATCAATCAATCAATCAAGTTCTATCTGTACAGCCCACAGTTTGTCTCATAGGGCTTTAACAAGGTGGGACATCCTCTGTTCTTCACCCACAACAAGAGTAAAACGAACAAACACCTTCTAACATAGATAATAAAATGTAGAAACCTCAGCAAAAAGAAGAATAAACAGTTTGTAGCACAATGAAGACCTGCGTTTGAGTATTTGTCCATAAGAAAATGTGTTATTGTAAGTAATGGTAGAATATGTAAGTCGACGTATTGTGTGTCAAGCTGTATTGTTGTAATCATCGTCCACCAGCAGCTGCGACCACAAACGACCAATATACATTCAAATTCCCTCCACATACTTCCACTGCACACAGTACCACGTGCAGTGAGTTGCTTTTCTGTGACTCTCCTGCACATAAAGATAAGATAAGATGCAATGAATATACTATTTCGCAGAGAAAATATAAAATAAGGAATAAGGGACGAGGTTTGTGCAAATATATATTCATTTGCAGTTACTGTGCAGCCATGAACGAGCTGTGCAACATCAGACTGAGGTAGTTATAGTGTAATACATGTTATATAGGGGATATGGAATATTAAGGAATGCAGCAGGGTGAGTCGGGCTCTAGGTGTTGGTTTAGTGTTTGTATGTTCTGCCTCAGAAGGTCTTCCTCGTTCTCTCTGTGTGTTTTACTAAATGGAGTGGAAACGCTTCCGGGACTGCATCAAAGAGAACAGGTCATTGTTTGAGTGGCCGAGCTCTTCCACCTTCTTCCTGCTGCACCGCTCGGTGTGGATGTGCCGGTCAGGGAGCTCGGTGGATTGCGTGCACAGCTGAACACATCAAAATGCATTATTGCAAAAGGAACTAAGAATTATTAGCAATTCATCTGAGATGTATTATTTGGCTTTAAATGACAGAAATCCCTTAGTTATTTCAGCCAAATATATGTTAGAATGGTTTTTAATAGAGTGGAAACAGACCACTTGAACTAAATCAAGACACACGTCCAAACAAACACACTCTTTGATATCAGATAATACATCGATAATACAAGCACTAAAACCTCAGGTGGATCTTTGTCTGTGGAGCTTCTCATTCATTTAATGTCATAGTTTGTCCAGGTGCTATCAACCAGGTCAACTGGACATGGTTGAGTTTCTTTGAGACGTTTTTCACCTAACCTCCAAGAGGCTTCTTCAGTTCTAGCTGGCTGCTGGGAATCCCAGGTATTTATCCTGTAGTGTGGTCGAGGTCACCTGAGAGGCCGGCCCCCGTGCTGTTGGTTTCTGTAGGAGACGTTTTGCAGGTCGTTGAGAGTCGTTGAGACCCCCACCCCAGCCCCCTGTGAGTCATGTGTATTGAGGTGTGAATTGTAATTGTAGATCAGGTGGATCCCGACCTTTGTCCTTATCTAGACCAGCATTTTCTTTCTTGGCCCGTGTCTCATATTTTCTACCAGGTTTCATGTAAATCCGAAATGTAGTTTTTGCCTAATCCTACTTAAAATACAATCATACTAACCAACACCACACCGAATAATCTTAAACTGCTTTCAAACATGCACTGAACTCCTCAAATCCTTCGTATTGTCTCTGGAGGGGATTCCTGTGTGGACACAAATGTCCAACCTGAGAGCCTCTAGTCTTTCTCCGACCTGTCCCAGAGTAAAAAAGTCTGCAGAATGAGCCGATGTGAAAAAGCTGCTTTTATGACCGAAGCATAGGATTCAAAACTAGTGGCGTGAAAAGAAAACTTGTCTCTAACTTGAACTCACTGTGTCAAACTGATGCATCTTAACGCTAATCCGCTTCTATTCTTAACTATCCTTTACGTCTTTGCCCCTCTCTGTGTCTGTGTCTGAGTCTGTGTCTGTTTCCCATGTATTCCAGAGGGATTTAAAGAGGCGGCGGAGAAGTTTCGGATGGAGTCCGGTATCGAGCCGAGTGTGGACCTGGACTCTCTGGACGAAAGGATAAAGATTAGAGAGATGATCCTGAAGGGACAGATACAAGAGGCCATCGGACTCATCAACAGCCTTCACCCGGAGCTGCTGGACACCAATCGATACCTGTATTTTCATCTGCAGGTACATGTGTGCACCAAGCATGGCAACAGCCGTCAGGAGTTCTGATCGAATTGTGAGATTTATCAGGGTTGAAGTTCAGGATCAGTTGAAGATGTTTTTTAGCAGCAGTGAGAAAAAGGCACAGCGATATTATTTAAGTGTACAAAGCGTCTTTAGGTGAAAACCCTTCCATAAGCTGCTGTTCTACATCATGAGATGTTGCTCCTTGTCATCTTTCCTGGTAAAATAGGGCAAAAATTGTAAAACTAGATTCTTCAACTGTAGCTGTGTGTTCTTTATTCTCCTTGCAGCAGCAGCATTTGATTGAGTTAATCAGGCTAAGGGAGACTGAGTCAGCGCTGGAGTTTGCCCAGACACAACTGGCCGAGCAAGGGGAGGAGAGCAGAGAGTGTCTGACAGAGATGGAGAGGACACTCGCCCTTCTAGCTTTTGACAACCCAGAGGATTCGCCCTTCGGAGACCTGCTCAACATGATGCAGCGGCAAAAGGTCAGAACGATTTGTCATATTGTTTCCCTCCTGCAATCTTTGACCCTGTTAGAGTCACTATCTGAGATGTAGGCAGTGCATTTAAGGCCTTTTCACAGATCTAGACAAAACAGGTGATAGACGCAAAAATTAAAGGAAACAATAAGACTATAAATTACTTCTGATGAAAAAGCAGTCTCATACAAGGAGAAGACATGTCGATTTGCCGGAAACAAACACATTCAGTGGAATTCATACTTTGCATCTTGTCTCTGCCTAATGCAAAGCGTCACCTGAATCCTCTGGACAATTTGCTGCTGTCGTATCTGAGCTGAGAATGTCCCACTGCGTTGTTCATGTGTGAAAGGAAGAGTCCTCTTGAGAACATGTCTGAAGAACATAGTGAAACTGTATTGTGTGTTTATTTAATTTGACCTGCAACACACATCTTGTTGCGCAGGTGTGGAGTGAGGTGAACCAAGCTGTGCTGGACTATGAAAACAGGGAGTCCACGCCCAAGCTGGCGAAGCTCCTGAAGCTCCTGCTGTGGGCGCAGAACGAGCTCGACCAGAAGAAGGTGAAATATCCCAAAATGACTGACCTCAGCACGGGAACCATCGAGGACCCCAAGTGAACATAACGGAAAACAAACAACCACCTTCCACGTCTCCTTAATTTATAATCAGTCAGTGACTGTGTGACAACCAGGTAACATATATGTAAAAACTAATACTACATTGTTTTTATTTTCCATGTTGCATCCATGAGAAGTAAGACTTATAAACTCATTGTGTAAACTGTAAATTGCTGTATTTGCTAAAGGATCTACTTTAGATACCGATCCTGGATTTTCAGACGGATCTCGGAGACGACAAAATTCAAACTGCTGTTTTCGTATTTTGTCTTTCCAAAAGCTTAGGTCAGTATTATTATTTATTTCCCCCGACAATAATTTACCCAGAAAGAGAGAGTTGACATGTAAAAGAACAACATTGATTCTGTGGTGGGGGAGGAACCGGAATCCAGGCTCAACTGTCACCATGCAAACTCTGAAACAGTAGATACAGAATTAGCCTTTTTAATGAAGACGTGTTTGACTGAGGTGAAGCATTCATCTTAACCTCAATTCAAAATCTAAATTTCTTACTTAAAATGTTAATACTTTTCATTGAAATGGAAAAATATGCTTTATTAATGTAATATAATTTTAATTTATATAGTATTTTACAGATTTGTGTTCAGTATGGTGTTTGGCAAATTGCTGTAGCATCGGTCAGTTGCTCCACCTGACCTTTACCTGAGGATCTGATGATTGTATGAGCACAGTGTCAGTGGCGTGAACGACCTCAAAGGAGGTGAAACCAGAGTTCTGAGTGAAACCAGAGACGCCCTCTTGCTGACCTGAGGCCCTGAGTGTCCTACACACTTCACCTCCAGCATGCTCCCAATGTCTGAGTTGGTTTTACATCAGTGGGGTTGAGGTTATGATATTATTCAAATTTCAAGTTTCAGGGTTCCCACGCTGTGTGACACAAAGGCCTGCTAAGGAATGAGGGAGCTGTCATGTCTGCTCTCTAGTTTAAACATATGTTTTTAAAACTGTCAGACTGAAAATTATTTAGAGTTTTTGTTAACGATGATCAGAAATATGGACATTTCTCATCTGCACTGGTTGGTCAAAGAACTTTCTGTCCATTTTGCCACTTTTAAAACCGTTTTTCACTTTATTGCATGCAAGTGTTTTTTTTTATTTGCAATGGGGAAAATGCACTTTTGCCTGTTTACTTTTGTTTATTTGGTTTACTTTTATAAAACAACAGAAAACAAACTTGCTGCTAGCTGTCCATCCTTTATTTATTTTAAGGTTGCATTGTCTTTATATATATATATATATATATATATATATATATATAGAGGTATATTGGATTTGACAAACGCAAAAACCCAGAGAGATCACACCCCTTTTATTATTCAACATTTTTAAGATCAGATTTACAAGTATTGAAATAAACAAAACTTTTGTGAACCATAAAGAGCTTTCTGTCATTTTTGTGAGTCATGAGTGCAAGTTGTAAAAGATCCGACACGTGGCGGTTTCTCCACGTCAAAGCAAAGCCGGGCCAAACATGCTCCTGTCAAACGTAGTGAACCAGCCAGTCCTCGTCTGAGCTTTGTTCCAACAAGTTTGACTTGTTTGGCCTGTTCGCCTCAGGAAGTGAAATGTAGCTGGAGCTCACACACACTCAGTGCCGGAGAGTTGCACGGCTAACACAGAGGGAACTGGTCTATCTCTGAATGGCTGACAAGCACACATCAGGAGACGGCTGGAGCGACGTCAATGAATCTCTGCTGAAACCCAAGATTTGTACAAAAATCAAATGTAAGGAAGAGGAGCCTGTGAAAACCATCCTGTGGCCAAGGTAGGACATTCAAATCAGACTGAGAATCACACACTACACTGTGATACCACGGAGAGACTCACTCTGTTGGTTTTCTTTTGAGCTAAATGCCATTTAGGTTTTTCTTTTAAATGAGTCGCAACATGTTGCCTTGATATTGTTACACATGATGTGTGTATGTATAACTTCTAAAAATGATTAAACAATAACTTCAGCTTCTTTTGCTATGTGTTGAACCTGAATGCAAAGCTATCAGAAACAAATACATCAGCTTCTCCAGTGTAAATGTTCTGGTTATTTTATCTGCTCATGATTGAAAACTGAATAGATTTGGGATTTGTGCTGTAAATCAGGAAAACAAACATCACCTGGGGCTGTGAGACATGTTTGTGACATTTAAAAGCCCAGAAGATTAATCGGTTGCAGCTCTGTTTACATGAACTCAAACATGGCTTGAACTTAATGAATATTTTATCAGTGCCGGCGGCATGACTCCGAGGAGCCACCACTTTGAACCAGACTGAAATATCTGAACCACCGGAGGGATTAGTATAAAATCCTGTGCAAATATTAGCTCAGCTGATCTCCTGACGTGTGACTGTAACAGTTTCCTCACACCTGGCACACGTCATCTTGTGTTTAGTAAAAGCTTCTCATCTTGTCCAGTAGCTTCATGAGGTTTAGGATGAAACACCTGGTGATGGCCTTGAGCTCAAACCACTGCTGAACTCACAGATTTTTTACACTATGGACATAAAGTAGAAACTTTTTTTTCCTGCTCTGTGTTTGTAGAGTTCTGGCACGAAGATGGACGCAGATGCTGTTTGTTGGCACCTGCCTCCTGTACTGCGCCAGGATGGCCATGCCGATCTGTGCCGTCTCGATGGCCACCGCTTTCAAATGGACCAAGATCGACTCGGGACTGGTCCTGGGTGGATTCTTCTGGGGCTACTGCTTCACACAGATCCTGGGGGGACATGCCAGTGACAAGTGAGCAGAACATGCATGGCTCCAAATGGCTCCTAATTAATGATAATAATAATAGTTTGTGACCTCTGAGGTGAGTTTAGAGTTTGATGGTTGAACTGTGTGATTGTTGGGGTTTCAGAGTGGGAGGAGAGCGCGTCCTGTTCCTCTCGACGGGCCTGTGGGCTCTGATCACTGCCCTCACTCCTCTCCTGGCTCAGATCAGCTCTCACACCCTCGTTCTCATGACCCTGGCCCGATTCCTCATGGGAGTTCTGCAGGGTGAGTACTGCACCGGTGACCTTTTGGACAGAAGTGCCACAAAGAGTCGAAATATGCACGTTCACTTTGCAATGCACAATGTGGATAAGAGGGTGTATTTGCCACTTGTGTCTTTATGCTTCAATACAACTGCAATGTTTGTTCAAGTGCTCATGTGTCTGATAAGTTTGTTTTCAATTAGTTATTTAATGCTATAAAAACTTCTGATAAGGATAATGAAATTTCCTTATCAGAATTGTTTACAGTCTATGGCCTCACAGTCTTGACCGAGGCAGATGTTTGTAAACTTTTCAACAGAGGCTAGCTGCTCCTGTGTGAAGCTAAGCTAAGCGAGTGTCCGGCTCATAGATCTTGTGATGTCTTGCAGGTGTGTTCTTTCCGTCTCTGGCCAGCATCTGCTCCCAGCGCGTGGTGGAGGCGGACCGAGGCTTTCTAATGAGCACTATGCACAGCGGTAGTTATCTTGGGTATATTGGACACACACACAAACACACCACACACAAACACACAAACACACAGGGATCACTTTTGGGGACATTACATAGATCATTTACATAAACTATACCCACTGATCGAAAAATATTCAACTTTTTGTCCGCAATGGGACAATCCATCAAATAACTGGTCTTTATTATGAAATTTGTCCACAATTTAGCTTTGACAGAAACACACACACACACACACACACACTTCTAAACACACCATCCTTGTCTCTGTTCACTTTGTTTTGCTCTGTTGTTGTTATCTCAGGACTCTGCTGGCAGGTGGAATGGGATCCATCATGCTGGACCAGTACGGCTGGCCTAGCATGTTCTACTGTATTGGTTTCCTTTCCTCACTTTGGGCCTTCCTCGTTTGGCAGTGTTTTTTAAAAGGTAAAATAAAACCTTAACATCTATGTTAATATCATTAAGTTTAAGACGACTGGACACATTGACATGCAACTTTTGTACACACATTAAGGTAGAGGGATCATTCAGGCATGTTTCAAACTGTGTGATGTTCAATCTGTGACTCAGGTGAAGTTATCCCCAAGCCCCAGGAAACTCAGTATAGACGGAGTCATCAGACCAAATGGAACCTGTCCCACATGCTGCGTCTGTTTAAGAAGCCTCCTGTCTGGTACAGCTTATGATCTTTAATCCTTCACTATTCACCAACACAGGACCACATGAGTGCTTCAGGCATTTGAACCTCAGCCCTCGCTCTTTCTCTTCATCTCTCTCAGGTCCATGTTCTTCGCTCACATGTGCGCAGCCAGCACCTCCAACACGTTATTGTCGTGGCTGCCAACATACTTCAAGGAATCCTTTCCAGATGCCGCAGTAGGTTTTCCACACCCTGCATTATGTCGTTTAGCCAGCATCAATGACAATTTTCGAATTCCATTTCAAAGCCGGTGACATTTATGTCCACACCTTGTCTTGCAGGACTGGGCGTACAATGTCATTCCGTGGCTTGTTGCAATCCCCTCAGCTTTAAGTGGGGCTTACATTTCAGACTTTCTCATCAATCAAGGTATTAAATAGCTGTTTGTTTGTTTTTTGAATTATGTGTTACAGTTACAATAATTATCAAAATGTAATTTCCAAGTTGTTAAATTTGTTTTCTTCCCCCCGCAGGTTATAGTAAATCATCTGTGAGAAAGATAATGCAGGTACGTTGGGTCAAACACTTGTGATTGTACGTTATCCAGAGTTTTCTAGAGTGATTTAAAAGTGTGAGTGCACAGAAAGGTTTGTCCTGACAAGCTATACTTAAGAGTTAGGTAATGGAATTTTTTGCTCCTGGTGTCAAACATGTGACGACAAGCTTTAGAACTCAGAGGTGAAAGATGCAAATAACCTGTGTTTCACTTGCATACTTCAAGATAAGAGCATCCTATGATAGAGCCAGGACAGCAAGAGTGTCTGTGTCACAGCAGCAATGACGACACCATGAGTGAAACAAAACATAACTATAATTAAACTGACCTCACAAAACACTGATTCTGAATAAGAGACTTGAGGTTTTTTGTCTGAACTGATCTGTATTAAGATAAGATAAGATGAGACGAGAGATAAGATCAAACTTTCTGGATTCCGCACTGAGGAATGACACCTGTTACAGAAGAACAGGTTTGTTTCAAATTCCAGCAAATGTCACATCATCATTTTCATGTCCAAATGAAATGCAAATATTATGATCCCTGTCCTGGGCTTTGACTTTTGGGTATGCTGCACTTAACTTGGCCCTCAGGTTATGGACTGTGCCTCTAAATACCTAAAGTGCGTGTCTCTCTCTCTTCCTCCCTCCTCAGCTCTGTGCCATGGGCGGTTCCAGTCTGTTCATTATGCTCCTGACGGGAGAAGCGTTTACCTCATTCACCTCCGCATTGATCTTTGTCTCTGTGGCTGTGGGTCTATCCACCTTCACCAGCTGGTAGGTGAAACAGATCCTGTCCCTGTGTGAGAGAAGCTGCTGCAGCCTCGTAGTCCCACTGAGATCAGATGAATTTACAGTCTCAGTAAAGTTCTTCTAGATTTTTGTCATCCACAATGATGACGTTGCTTTTTCTCTCATGCAATGTTTTATTGTTCAAGCTATACACTAATATTGATATACAGTATCCACAATAAATTATAACTGGTTCATATATCAACACATTTCTGTTTTCAACATTTTCCCAAAGAGCTAAACCAACTCTGAGTCTCTCTCAGTACTTTTCATACCCAACAACTCAGTTTGAATTAACTTTACACACAATGCATGTTATTCAATGTGCATGAAAACAATAGATAGAATAGAAATAGCAGCTGGTTGAACAAGTCAGGGATTGGGAGCTTGTTGGACTCAGAATAACCTTCATGGGTTTTCGTAGTTTTGTAAGAGGTCTGTGAAGAATAAGTTTCGATTCTCAGGCTTTACATCCGAAGACAGCGTTTTGTGTAAATTGGTAAATGAGATTCATCCCCGTTCAATGTTCTGTAAATGTAGATGTTTCCTGTTTCCTTGTGTTTCAGCGGAGTGTCTGTGAACGTACAGGACCTCACTCCCTCATGTGCTGGTGCTTTCTTTGGTGAGTTTGTAGCTGTCGTCATTAAAGATTCATAAAACTCTCATAGTCTAATTTATTTTAATAGTTTTTGTAATTTTTGTTCCTTGAATCTTTCTTCCTTTCCTGCATCAGGTTTTATGAATATGTTGGGTGCTTTTATGGGTACGTATTGAAGATGTGGACCATTTTATTTGAAATTTACTGGAAATATTTCAACTTAACATTTATCTGAAATGACACACTTTGATTGTTAAGCACCGGCCTTGATTTTAAATGTCTATTGTCCCTGTGTGTTTCCCAGGGCTGGTGCTGGTCTCCTTGTCGGGCTACCTGATCGAGGTCACCCGGTCGTGGGCCTCCGTCTTCTCCCTCATCAGTTTTGTGAACACCATGGGTCTTTTCGTCTTCCTCCTATTCGGAGATGCTCGACGTCTTGACCTGGAGTATTGCAGCCAGATTTCTGTGATTTGACCGAAACCCCGTGCTGCAAATCCCCGACATGTAAGACTCATATTTAAATCTCAATCCCTTCTGCTGAACCTGCCTGTGGATTTTGCAGAAACGCAGAAACACAGTACAGCCGAGTGTTTATCAGCAAACCGCAGGAGAGTTGGGAATCGCATTTTCCTGCTGCACAGAACAAGAAGGAAACTGCTCTGGAAAATGAAGGAACTTGAATGTTGCAGGCGTGTTTTTGTTCTTTGTGTTTACTGTAATTCTGGGTCACCGTCAGTATGATTATTTAACTGTATGAATATTTAATGTAGCGAGTTTGACATCCACATCAAAATGTTTACACCGAAGGTTTTTTTGTAAATTCTGAGCTGAGATATATTACCTTTGGAACCTGCAGGAATATGAATCTGTCGATTGTGTTTAAGCACATCTAGTTAAACATCTAGTCTCTGGTATATTTTTTTATTCTACTCCAGCCAAGAACTGGTCCAGTACCTTTTGTTGTTGTCTTGATATTTATCTGTATCGCCCCCTGGTGGCTGGCTAGAACACAGGTTATATACCCTGCCCACTCCATACTAGTTGATGGGAGGTGGATCACAGGGTCAAAGTACACGTTCAGTCAAATGTTCTTTCTGGTTTCTGTCATTTTAGTTCTTCTACACATAAATGATGTGGTTGCTCTTGAATCACTTAAACAGAGGGAAGCCAAGAGTCATGTTTACTTCCAATGTTTGTGGTGTTGTGACTTTTCCTTTAAAGTCTGTAAGTTTTTGAAAGTAAAATAAAATATATTATTATTACTACATGTGCACATTCTTCATCGATTCACCGCGGGTCCAGTTTCCGCACCACTACGTGTGTGCATGTGCGTGTGTGTGCGCGTCTGCACGTGTGCAACAGTGATGGGGGCAGCATCCCGCATCACGTCATGACGTTATTACCCCTCATGGCCAATCAGGACGGCTCACGCGCATCAGGACGCGCTTTATTTAGGTTTGGTGCAGAGGAATGTCTCAACATTAAGGAACCAGAGGAACCAGAGGAACCAGCGGGTGTCGAACCCTCACGGTCGAACTGGACTGGAGCTCAGCACCAGAGGTGACACCCGGACTGGACCTGTCCGCCTCCATCCACTCACACCCCGCTGCTGCAGCCCGGAGGTCGGTGCTGTGGCCTGTTCTATCTCCACGGATGAAGACAGATGTTCCCCCGGTGTCGGGACCTGCACATCAGGAGAATGAGAAGAACCAGGAGAGGAAGCCTGGTGCATGTGTTTGAATTCAAGTCTTATTATTATATCAAAGTCAATTATAGTGAGGAATAGAAAACCAACAAAACGCGTTGTCACTGTTTGTGTAGGTGTTGTTTCTCTCGTCTGTTGAAGGTGTAACTTTCCTCTGAGTGACGTGGTGACCGCTCCTCGTGTTCACAGCGGACCTTGATTTATCTGCCACACAATTAAGGCACGTGGTGAATGCCAAGAGGGGAATCGAACTCTCTACATTCAGGAAGAACTTCACTGTGACACCTCCAGATGATGAGTGACAGATCCACCACCGGCCTCCTCCAACAAATGTGACAGCAGACACAGGCTTCTACATTTATTTTAATTCCATTCTGCGTGTTTTTTTTATTGTGAGGATGTGATTCAGCAACTTCTTCTATTTTATAACAGCCAGGGCCGGATTCATCTCCTACAGGGCCCTGGGGCAATTAATAAATTGACCCCCAGTATACCTTCACCTGGCAACCACCATTGAAACTCACTAGAAATTAAGTGGCATGTTTTTATGTTTGATTGATCCGTTGTCATGTGTAAGCAATTCATTGTGTATTAGTTAGTTTTCATATTAAAGTATCCCAGCCTCTTTATCACCGTCTGTAAGGTTTACATTTCCCCCCCCTGACTCTTTGCCTTTTTGCTATTTTTTTTAAATTTTTAAATTTTACTGATTTCCAAGAGAATAATTAATCTTAATGAAAAAAAACAAAGATATATGTATGAAAGTGATAGTCATGTGTGATTTGGTGAAACTTGATTGAAACTAGAGGGAGACAGAGGGAGAGTGGGGGGAGAGATCTTCTATGTATTTTTACCCTGTTAAAGGTTTTTATTCGTAGTTTTTCCTTACTCTTGCTGAGGGTTAAGGACAGAGGGTGTCACGCTGTGTTAATGCCCTGTTAAAGCCTATGAGACAAATTGTAACTTGTGAATATGGGCTATACATGTAAAATTTGTAAAATTTGATTGATTTATTGATTGATATTCCTAAATATTTATTTATGGTTATATTTATATATTCATATTCTTCTGCTGTTTTTGTAATATATATACAGTTTATATATTTTGTTGTACTATCCACTCCAGCAGAACAAGATCACTTTTCCTACTAGACACTGACACAATCACATCATTGCATTCCTGTATCTGTTAACATGCTCTCCATATGTGATTTTTGTGATTCATGTATGTATGTCAGTGATGTGTTAAGTGTACAAGCTACTGGATGATCTGAATTTCCCTCGGGATTAATAAAGTATCCATCTATCTATCTATCTAAACTAGGGGGATGTTTGGGCCTTGGCGCTGGTATGACCCCTGCTGACTCACATTGTACTTTCACTTTAGCTGTTCAGGGGAGAAAAGAAATTGGAAAGTGTTGACTTGGTTTCAGGAAATGAGTTTTCTTTTCTTAGAGAACTTCTAAGATGGAATAATTGAACCTCGCCTGGGGTTTTCTTAATTACCTGACAAACAGAACAATTAAGGCAATTTGACAAAACACTTTTAAGCAAATGAGAAACACTAACGGCACGACAGTCCCTGTGGTTTGAATAAAATCATGTCAATGTCACTTTTCAAACAAAAAGGCAGAATATTTGGACATCGTTTCTCAATGCAGCCGATTAAGTTAGATTTGTTATCTTTGATTTCAAACTGTTAGGTAATTGTGACGTTTTTAAAACCAAAACACTCTTGTGACATAATTATTTCCTAGTCAATATTTAAACAGGACATTTTAACTGAGCAAACTGCAGGGAACCAGAATGTTTATATTATAAGTAAATGCGGTTTTCCTGTAAAATGTTACCTTGAAACCAAAAGAACCAACTTGTTTTCACAGAAGAATCAAAACAAAGTATAATGTGCGACATATCTTTTGAAAAATATTTTCTAAAAGCGAACGTTAAATATAAAGGATATAAAATACTTGTGGCAAAGGAGATTGTGGACGATGTAAATAAAACAGACTTGATCGTGTGCATTAAATCCCCAAAGGTCATAATAATAATAAAACATACAAACAGATAAGTATATCTTTAATAATGAACATGTTCAAATCTAAGAATGTGATAGTGCCCTCTGATACAATGGATATTTAATTCAGGGGTGACTTAAAACTTTTTTTGCATAAATTTTCTATGTTCCAATACCGTAATATAACTCTGATTGCTCCACAGTCGTACTCCCTCTCGGTTCTTTCACTCAAGCATACACACACACATACACACACAAATACAGCAAGCAAGTTAAAAAAAGTAAAGTCACAAACATATACCATATAGGCTAGTCTCTGGTGTTCATACACTTGACAATTAATCGGTTAAGTATAATGCTACAGTTAAACATTTTGAGGCGATCTCAGTTAGAAATGCCGGTACATTAAAGCTTACATTTTTCTGGGGATGACGTGGATCGGTTATAGCAATGAAAATGATGAGAATGCCAAGAATATAATGTTGTTAAGAAAGAACAAAAGAGACAAAAAAAAACACAGAAGTGACAAGCCTGGCTTTGAGTTTTAAAAAGCAGCACATGCTACAGTTTCTTCAGAATTTCAGACAGATAGCCCCGTGGGCACAGCGGGAAGGAGAAGTCAGGGAAATAGACAGAAAGCTAATGTTTGTGTTGATAAAACCACAACTCAGACAGAATATTTGTCTTTAGGAGCGTTTTGTTTTCTAGACGGCGTTTCCCTGAATCTCAGGCTGAACATTTTGAGGTTCTGTGCTGGGGAACAACAAAACATTTACAATACTGCTCAAAAGAAATGTTAAGGCTCCGCTCCGGAGAGAGATACAATCCCAAATATCCTCCATTGTAATGTTGAATTGAAATTATTTGTCAGCCAGATGGTAAAGTTTTCAAAATATGCTTCTAACATTTATGCTTCCTACTGTCACAACCTTGCACTATTATGTCTACGCATACAGAAACTCTCAGTGTACACATTCCTCCGACAAAGTAAAACACCCCGGACATGAAAAACAGGGCATTAGAGAAGGTCTTTTTTTCGTCTGATAATATAAAATACAACTGGCCACACACACAGATAGCAGACATTTGTCAATAAAGTGTTGTTCACTCATTAAGATTAACCAATACAAGCACTTAACATTTCTCCAACACACAAACCACAAAGTGAACAGTCACTGAATATCAGCAGCATGTTGTCAAGAGTTTCAAAACAGACGTGCAGATAATTATACTTAGTTAAGAATGCGAGTTGTGGGGTAGCGATAGAGATTCATAAGGCTAAAAAAATACAGAAAAAACAAGAAAAATATATATTATTGAAGCGATTCGACCGGAGGAACTAGCTTCATCCCTGCACTCATCTTAACGACTGGGAACCAGGAGCAGTGTGGCTCAAAAGTTTGACGTGGGCCAAAGTCAACACAATTAAATAGAAAAAAATATTAGTTTTCAATTTCTTAATGTCCGTTTGTTTTCTTTTTAAATCTAAATTTCAGTACATCCATCCGAGCACAACCGTTGTTGAGAGGGGGGGGGGTTCTCAGAAACCGTCTTCTTCGGGTCACTTCTGACGATCCTGAGAGGAGAGAGGAATAAAAACAGAGAAATTATCAAAGGTGATCGATCAATATCACATATTATAGGGCAACACTAGGATCAATATAGCTAGAAATGTAAATCTGAATAATCAAACAGGACCTAAAGTAAGAATGGTTTTAACCTGATATTAACATGTGGTTCCCCTGTGATCTGATCTCTAGTGGAGAGCTCTTCACTGGTTTGAACGCACTCAGATCAGATATAGATCCGATCACACTAGACCGCTTTCAGAGTTGGACACACACACGCACACGCACGAATGGCTGAATAGCAAACTGTACTGTAATGTGCTTTCAGTCGTCATCAAGACCAGAAAAGCTGCTTCATAAATACAAACCACAGGGACATCGGACACACCAGTGTACTCAGACTGGGTAAAAACAACATAACTTGGTATTTGTGAACAGAAATGACGTGTTTGTTATTATAGAGCAGGGAGATGTGATCCTATCTGAGATCCACACAGACTCCGAGCTGTCCACTTGTGATCAGATCACAAAAAAACATATGTTAACACCAGGTGTTCGTTTGTTTCAATTTCTTAAAATCAACACAAGACCCTTTTCCCACGGGATTTATCCATGGGTCTTGATGAGAACAATCAAAGTACATTGCTTTTAATATCTAATTTAGATTTTATATATGATTTTACATAATATATTTTCATATCTATATCTACTAACACTGAAATATTCTGTTTAATATTCTCATCTCCTCCACATCACCCAGCCCCACATGACAGAGAGAGAGAGATATCAGACTTTACCTGATCGATTCTGGATCGGCTCTGTAATGGGACGGGCTCATAGCCCTGTTAGAAATAAACAAATACAGCGCATTATTGAAAGGTCAGATAACAAATAAAACTCATCAGTTTTAATACTATAATCTTAAAAGGTTAGAAAAATGATTTAATCAATGACTCAAACATCCACACAAGCAAGATGAAAAGAAAGCTTAGAAATAAGGGACTGTAGGGATATTATCTTCCCTTCTGTAGAACAACACATTTATCTGGGCTATGTTATCTTGAGTTATAAAAAAAAGAATTGCTCCAGTTCAATATTATTACATTATTTGGAAATATATTGTTAGTCAAGAAAAAGGTCCAAAGAAGGTTATAGGCTTGTTAAAGTCCCTAAATATTCAATTATCCTAACACCATCGGTACAAAGACCCAGAGAGATCTCACCTTCTTCACCACATCCTCCTCCTCCTGCTTCTTCTCATAGTGGGAGAAGTCATCAAAGATGGAGGTGGTGTGTTTGTACTGCGCTATAATCTTGAGCACCTGCTTGGCTTTCTCCAGAGGAACCTCTTGAGTGTCACGTGAGTTGGTGACTGGCTTGTTGTCATTGTTTTCCAGGCGAATGTGACGCAGCTGGCTATTAGGCACATCCTTAACAAACAACCAGTTCACGTCAAACTTGCCCTTCCACTTGTCCTGCGCCCAAACACCAGCGCTGGTGCCGTAGTCCACGGGGGAGCGCATCTCCGCCACACCGCAGAAATGGCCGCTGCCATTAACACTGTACAACAAGTAGACGGGACCTTTAGAGTTCATCCCTCTGAAGGCTGAGTCCAAGCGCTTGTTGCCGTGCTCCGTGCTGCACCAGATGGAGTACTTGATGGAGCGGTGGATGTCGTCCTCAGAGTAGCTCTTGATGATGAACACACGGCCGTTCTTCAGGTTCCAGTCGAACTCCTTGGGGTTATAGCTGTGGGCCGCTCGCAGCTTCTCCAGCACCGGGTGGGACTCTGAGCCCGGCTCCGGAAGCAAACCCCCGCCCGCCCTCCACCTCCGTTACCAACACCGCCGCCGTTAGAGGAGCAGCCGCTGTCCATGGCTCCACCACCATAGCACATGTTGCGGTTGCGTGGGGCTATCCAGCGGGTTTGAGGTGTCGGAGCAGAGTTGTGGTTCTGGTAGGACTGCTGCGGGGGTGGAGGACCCTGCATGGTCATCTGCTGCACGAGGGACTGGGCAGACTGTATGGATTGTTGAAGGGGAGGGAGGAGACTGGGAGCATGGGAGTGAAGCTGTTGCTGGTGCTGCTGCTGTTGGTGGTGGTGGTGATGGTGGTGATGATGGTGGTGGGGGGGGCAAAGGAGGGACCATCTTGGCTGCATTCCCTTTATTATCCCATGTATCAATGTCCAAGCTGTGTTTGAGGGGGGGTGGAGGCAGAGCTCCTCCAGGGATGGGTGTGCCAGGCTTGTTCTTGGCCTTTTGCTGCTGCAGCTTGGCAGGTTTACTCGCTATAGCAGCCCACGATGTAGGTTTCGGAGGGGGCATTCCGATTGGTGTGCCTCCGTTGCCCGTGGCAACAGCTGCAGCCACACTGCCACCTCCACCGATCACAGAGCCTGCACTTTTCACACCAGAGCCACTTCCTGACACATCCCCACCTATTTTTAGGCCCAGCATGCCCTGGTCTAGGCTGTTCATACCCGGAGCCTTGCTCAGGGTGTCACTGTGGAAACCTGTCTGCCCATCAGGGACTAAGGTGCCTCCCAGAGAGCTGGGCGGGTAGCTGTAGCTCCCTCCATAGGCTGAGCTCTGAGTCTGCTGGCCCTGAGAACCACTGGTGCCCCAGGTGGAGAAGGCCGGGTTCTCTGGGAAAAAGTTAAACCTGTGAGGGTAAATACTGCTGCTGAGCCCCCCCGGCTGCCCAAACACTGTGTCGTGCATGAAGTGATGGTCTCCATTGTTGAGGGGGGCATAGGGTGTCAGGTAGGGAATGGGTGGGTCCCCTCCAGTGGACCAAGGAGCTTCACTGAGAGGGTAAGGAAATCCAATGGAGGGGGCATAGTAGCTGGACAGGTAAGGGTCTGTCATGGACTGATAACTGTTATTCTACAAAACAGAAGATAGATCATTTGTTAGGCAAACAGAACGATGGAGAACAAGATGTTTAATGATCCAGATTCAGAGGTGTTCCCCACCTGGTTGGACTGGCCGGTGAGATAGGGCTCAAAGTCATTGTCATGGACCGTGTCCTTCTGGTGGAGGGAGCCATTCTGCACTGAAACTGGGAAGGCTGCAAAAAAATCATACTGGTGTCAAAAGTGCACATGAGCATTTAAAAAAAAGCCCTAATGCAAAGTCTGTGAAGAAGCTTTAAATATCTGCAGTTTACAGTTCATCATGTTACGGCCTCTGCACCTGTACTTAAACCTGCAGCCAAAGAATCCATTGGTTAACATGAATGATGTGAAGTAGAACATTTAAAACATCCTGTCTAATGCAGTGTGGCAGTCTGCTGGATAAATGTAACCCTAGAACGCGTCAACCTTTTGAAATGTGCAAGTTGTTTACAATTGATAAACAGTTTGTTCTTAAGGGGATGTATGTTTAATCACAATATGTAAGGAAGCAGAGACCTCTGTGTGTACCTCTGTATACATTTTTGGGACTTGATCTGTTGACATAGACATTATACATGAATCAGTGACGTGCAAACGTTTTTAGACGTTTAGATTTTTAAGTATGACGCAATTCCCAAGTGTATTCTGCAGGGTGAGGACAAACCAAAACATACACCCATACTTATTAAGATCTCCCGATAGAGCCGCTGTCTCAACATCATGGGAGTCAGTGTAGTTACATGAAGAGTGAGAAGAAACAGAGGCTAAAGAGCAAACATCAAAATACACACAGACAAACTCAATACACTCAAATGTGAATGTGGGAAATTAAGTTTTCTATTTAATTTTCTGCACATTTGAGGGATTATTCTATAAATAATCCTATTTTAGTTTGAGTGGCTGAAGCTTAAGTCAGAAATAGGAAGTTTTCCAAAACAATAACACAACTCTGAGCCTAAAGCTTAGGTTGACAACAAAGCACTCTACTTACTCCTACAATAACTATTATCTTATATTATAGTCACATTTTATTTTACTGTTATATTTCCACCTACCTTATAACACTATCTATAAACGCAAACAACTGTGACTTTGTCTTGTCTCTTGTTCACAGTTTGTCATCTCTTACATGTTGTTATATTATATCTAGTACTTTACTGTGTATCATTTTCTTAGGGTGCATGTACAGTTTTTTAGTACATTTTATGTTTATTACATTATTTTTTTGCAGCTAATTAAATCCTTCATATCTTCTGACGTGCTGCTGTAACAATCATTTCCCAATTTGGTATCCATAGAGATCATCTATGCATCTAACGTGGGTTGTGAGCTGGTGCAGAAGGTGTGTGCGCTGCTGAACACGGTGACAGATCGATTCCACTGAGCCATCAACAGCTCGGCTGCATACTGTTGTTCTTACCTTTGCTCGCATCTTGTCCCTTCGATGTCTTGGTTGTATTGAGGAGGAGGAGGAGGAGGAGGATGAGGAGGGATGCATGTGGAAGGAGGAAGATAAAACACAGAAAGCCTTGCATGGGTCACGGGTGTTATTGAATCACATCACATATTCACCTGACATGTTTTTCACACTGTGCTGCAGAAAGGCATGCGGACGGTAAAAGGCTAAATGTTGTGTAGTGGTCACCACTGGGAGCTGTGGTCCAGGGCCTCCGTTATCTACCAGCTCTCCAGCTAACCTGCCTCTCAGCTGGCTAACTAGCTAACTAGCTAGCTAACTAGCTGGCACCGTCTTGAGTGGGCTGAACACAGCGCGCATCTCGCCTCCCGGTGCGGGGGAATTAAATTAATTAATACCCGCAAACCGAGCGTGTGGGCCCGCTCCTCGTCTCACCTGTGGGTCGATACCAGCGGCAGACATCGTTCATCCGCCGGGTGTTTGTGCTTCAGCCCTGGCGAGACGTTGAGTGTGTCCGCCGTGTGAGAGGCTAATCACCGGAGGAGCTGCTCCGCGTCACTTTGCTAACACGCTAGCACCGCTAGCCGCAGCAGCAGCCGTCAGCCGGTGTCTGCGCTCGGGGCGGACGCTTCAGTTCGTCGTGGCGCTGCTGCCGCTCCGCGCTGCCCTCTCAGCATCAAACCCGCGGCTCTTCGGTCCGCTCCGCGTGACGCTACAACACGACCAGCCTCGGTGGCCCTGCTCTTTGCCCCAATGGCAGCTGCATCCGGGTTCTCAAATGCGGAAGTGACGACGGAGGCCAAATACGACGCGTCCGCTGCTACCTAGCAGCAGCAGCGCGGGAAATAACATGCAGTAGAATAGTTCAGTGGTTCTCAAATATCCTAAAAACACCGAGTCTCCCCCATACCAAGATGGTTTGACCCAACCTGGCACACGTCAGATCTTTATATTGATCCCAAAAGAGGGCACTTTAAATTGATACATTTTTTTATGTGCACAAATCTATATTAGTTATTTGTTTATATTTTTATTTCCAGATAGTTTAAGAGAGACCACTTCAAAAGTGCAATGTTATGCACATTGATGGAGTTTCAAATGTTTTGTTGATGTTTTTTCAAATGTTGGAAATTCGAAAGTGTCTAATTACAAAGTTTAATAAATGATAAACTGATGGCATAGCGCTGTTTATTACATCTTTATTTCCAGCGAAAATGCTTTGCGCTGGTTAGGGGGTACGAACCACTAGAATAGTTTATACTAAAACACACTGTGGTGTTAAAGTTTAATTTATATTAAAATACACTTTGGCGCTAAAGTTACATTTATAACAAAGTACACCGTGGTGTTTGAGTTATATTTACACAAAAATACACAAAATACACTGTGGTGTTAAACTTAATTTCACATTAAAATACCTAGTTTTATGATTTATTAAAATGCTCAAATAAACAACACTTTTTATAATTCAATAATACACTAAAATGTGTATTTTTGAGGACAACATCCCAATTACACTTTTCAAACTTCTTGTCGCCTAACCCTGGTAAAAAATTAGTCGATTGATCAATAAATCAGTCACCAGAAGAAATAGATGTGTAAGTTGATTTTCAGGTTATATCCAACAGATCCTTCTTGTCATAATGGAGGATGTGCTTCTACATTTCAGTTCAAAACACTCAGTATTGTCTACATATAATAAATAATAATATAATATCTTTAACATGAATAATATTAGGTTGTTGAAATAGGTCACCTTGGAGTCTGTCTGTCTTTTACACATTTTATTGACCAGATAGTGAAGCAATTAACTGAGAAAATAACATCCTTAATGAAAATAACCAGTAACTGCAGCCCTAAAGAATCACACAGGAATATGTCCAATGAGATCAGTTACACAAAAACTTGTGGTTTGTTGTAGATGTGGTTTATTTCACTGAATTTTATAATCTACATATATCTTACTCTACAGAACTCGTGGTTACTTTTTCTAACTGAAATGACACAGAAATAATTTATACATTTTACATAAGAATCAGCTTCTTATTTTCTTTAAGATAACTGTGTTAAACCCAAGCACCCGCACACATACACACACGTTCAGATGTACAACCCTTAGCGCTAGAGGAGAATACATCATAAATAGATATATGTATTTTCCACAGTGATATACTGGAAATTCTCCTCTGGACTCTGGAAGTGTTTTATTCACAAACAGAAGCTGATGCACGATGAGTCTTCAAAGTTGTTTCATCTTCTGACTCGTTCCTTTGCTGCTTTCCCCAACGTCTTTCTTTTGAGGTTATTTATAATCTGAACAAAATTAAAGAAACATTTCAGATAGTGGACAAAATAAAGATGATGCAACTTTCACTGCTAGACTGGAGGCAAACAGGAGTGATACCTACCCATCAAGTATAGTCGTTACTAGAAGAGCGAGTGAGGGGGTTTGGATGGATGATAAAAATCAGCATTGAAATTAACTATAATTATAAAATGGGAAAAGACGGACACAAATAAATACAAATAAAATATGTACAAAAACATCAACAACAACAAATGTAAACGAAAGTATAAATAAATAACAGAAGAGAGTACAGATCTCAGGGGAAACACAAAGTCACGCATCCTCATCGTGGATAAATATGAATTAAATGATACAAAAATAATATATTTGACAAATTACTGATAACTTTGATTATAAGTTGTCTCTTGTGTGTGTGGATCTCATTGATCAGGATACTTACAACTGTCTTCCTCTTCTGAAAAGGTGCTGACGACATAGCAGCCATAAACAAATCCAAAGAGCTGTGGCAATTGATACAAAAATGCATAATAGTTAATCACATGAAAGGAAAAGAATGTTTATCTTTTTTTATTTTATCTAAGCACAGTAATCATTGTAAGTATATGTATTGATATTGTTCTGACAGATTATTCGACAGGCCTTGCTGATCCATACAGAAGCTGCAGTTCTGGCTGAGGAGCTCATCAACACCAGATATCAGGGAGATGAAGCGAAGCCATTCTTACATATTCTACTCTGTGTTTTACAATTTACATTTGCTGTTGCTAAGCAACAGTTCATTCCTGTGTGTGCTGATGTATTCTCATTGATATCAAAACACTATTAAATGGTGCATAAATATGCTTTTTGATTAACATTTTAAAAGCATCGTGTAGTACTTCTGTTGACACTTTGACTTGTTCAGCGTTCAACAGCGATATCACACAAAGCTGCTGTGATGAATGAGTCACGTAGGCGGATACTCACTGATATGAGCAGCTGGACGATGCAGTGCAGGATTTCTATGTACTGGTACTCCAGCCAGCAGCTCAGCACCGTGGTCAGCTCAGGGTTCTGCTGGTTGTCCCACCCGGCGGAGGGAAGGCCCTCGCCCTCGCAGCCCGGCCCGTTGTCCTTCCACCAGGAGCGATGTGAAGACACACCGAGGGTCAGGATGTCGCTGTCCTGCAGGGATCAAACAGGTTGAAGGGATGTGGACGTTTCATCAGATGTTACTGTCATTAGACCGTGTGTGTGTGTGTGTGTGTGCGTGTGTGTACAATACAACACATGCACAAGATTTTATCAAATTTGGTGGGAATATTTCTTTGGTATCTCAACATAAATCCCTTTTGGAGCTGATTGTTCAAATGTGACATAAAGTTGGTTTGAAAAACATAATTTACAAAGGTACATGTTACTTACTGTTTTGAAACTTAGAGCAGAAACACGCTTTAGAGTCTGTTCATTGTGTGTCTGTGTGTGTGTGTGTCATTGATCGTATGGGTGTGAGGCAGAAGAAAGAGCTGAACACAGTGTTTAGACGCTGTGTGTAGCTGTGTGAGTCTCTAATTATGTGACGCTCTCGTGACCATTAGACTTACCTTTGAAAGTCCTCCCAGATCCAAGTAGATGCAGCTCACAAAGACATTCCAGCCGATCCACAACATTGTCCAGAGCAGGTACTGAGCAAACAAACACAAAAACACAACAGTACAGAGACCATGAATGAAAAAAATTCTACAACACTGTGTGACACGAGGCTCATTTTTATTCTTACAACAACACAGGTCCCAAAGATAAACCTGATGTGTAAACTAATCAACCTTAATTGAAGTCGTAAAAACTACAGCACAAGCAACTACAACTGCAAAACCTGCCTATACATCTACATTACTACAAACACTGAAAGACATTGACAATAACAGATCAGTCATTTTACTGCAGAAACAAAAGTACTTTTGATACTTTAAGTAGATTTTACTGATAATACTTCTGTATTTTCTCCTAGTATTGTGAATGCAGGAATTTTGAGTTGTTGTATGGTTATTTCTACTCAAGTAAATTACGTCTTACACCACTGACGGTATCCTTTTGTTCCCAGTCTATATGCTAAGCAAGATAAGACTTTGGCTCTATACTGTACAGAAGTGAGAGTGGAATCAGTTTTCTTAACAAAAAGGCTTATTTCTCAAATGAGTTACGTAAATAAGTTAAGAAAAGCAAAGTAAATCCGACCGTCTCCTTACCACGATGACGTATCGTGGTCTGTACTGGACGGTGCCGAACAGGCCCAGGATGACCACGATGATGTGGAAGAAGTTGATCATGATGGGAGCCCACTGGTAACCGAGGAAGTCGAACACCTGCCTCTCCACAGCTGTCATCTGGGGGGTGAACAGGAGCAGAAACAGAAATGATGAGTTATAAAAAAAGAGCAGTTAGTGTTGTGAGACAGTGTTTTATTCTGCTCATGCCTGACACAAGGTTGTACATCAGAAGCCAAGGCCACTGAGCCCCGGGGGACGAGGCAATAAGAGTGGGGTAATGTCCTGTGAGAAGCTTCATCAGTCAGAGATGAAGAGGAAGGGGGCAGGGTGGGAATCAGAGGGAGCAGCCCCTCATTGTATTGGCTGTGGTGGTTTTTATAAGCACCTGCAGCTTCAACAAGCTTAATTTGGACAGATTTCATTAAAAACATTGTGTTTGCTCTGTGCTGCAGAATCAGCTACTTCTAATATTGATTCTTCTGAACTGTCAGAATATAGTGAAAAGGTGGATATAGTTCTCCACAGCCCAGTATGACATCATCCCATTGCTTTGCTTTTCATCTGAGCAACAGTTCAAAACCCACAAATGTTCAGTTTGAGAACAAGCAACAGAGAAAACCTTCTCTAGAATGAAAAAGTTAGAAAGACAAAGGTGAGGACTTAAAAAAACAACAACAACAACAAAGGAACGTTCTCATGAATGAATGAAGCACAGCTCTCGTCAGGAGCAGGATTCATTTAAATGCAGATTTCACATGTTACTCGGTTGTTTCCAGCGGTGCACGGAGGACAGACAGCGACATGGCCAGTTGTGTTTGTGTCGAAGCATCATGTGTGAGGCAGAATAAACATCTTACCAGCTGCAGGCAGCACAGGAGGACCAGCATGCATCTGGCGGAGCAGCAGCCCATCTTCTCCGGGAGGATGATGCTGCTGCTGCTGGGGATGATGATGATGATGTGAAGAACAACACTGGAGCGACTGGATCCCGAGATGTTCTCAGAGCTTCAGATCCATTCCCAGGCGTGTGGGGGAAACACACGGTGCACTTCACCTCGGGAGAAAAACACGCAGGGCCGTTCCTGCGTGGAAACTAGAGGGGAGGGGGAGGGGAGGAAGTATGAGGGGTGGTTAGTGCCACACCGCTGAGGGGGGTGGGGGGGAACCCTGAAGGACAAAGGCAGCATCAGAAAGTCTGAGATGTTCAGTGAAACTCCAGGAGCTGCTCAGGCTACATCTTTACTTCTATGTTTCTAATGACCGGAGCTGGGAAGTAAAGAAGTTCAAAAACGTTTTAACAGATGTTTCAGATGTCTCTTCTTTACTTGAGCATTTATTTTTGTGAATTTTTTTTACAAATATCTGCACTTTTGACCTCCTTATATTTTCAAATCGGGCGTCTTACTTTGTTTGAATGCATTTGAGTGGAATAATCCATTTTATATTTTTTATTTTGCGTCATCAACCAGCGCCTTTCACACATCGGACAGACATGAACCTAAATGGACATTAACGAGAAGAGAAGATGATTCCTTGTTTAGTATCTATCAGTGAATATCAAGCACAAAAACTACATGAATAATGTATCAATCTAAAACAGACAGGAGAGATATAATCCATGACAAGAACAACGTGGATGATAGCGAAGAACAGGCCAACATAGGATAACGTTGATTATGTTTACAATGAAGCAGAGCAACAGATTTTCCATCTCTGACCTTATTTAAATTAAGCAAACGTTGTTCACTACATTGTACACATTTCCTCCTGTACAGTTTTTCATGCTCACAAATCTGTTCTTGCTTTTAACTATTTAAGTAAATTGTTGGGTGGTTCTGGGTAAATAATATTTGAACTATAATAATGTCATAAGTCTCAGTTTCCTTTGCACACATGTCATTTTTATACTAGCACATTTCAGAGCCAGTACTTTTATACTTTTACTTGAGTCATTTTTAAAACAAGTGCGGTATCAGTACTGCCTGTATACAGGGCAAAGCGAGTGCAGGTGTACACATTAAGTATTTGGGTGAGACCCACAACACGTGTCAGCAACAAGTTCTTGACTAAACATTTGAATCTGTCGCTGATCTTAAAGACCGTCTCAATTCCAATCCTTCAGAGACCTAGGTTTAGCATCTCCTCTCCTTCTTCGCGTGGCACGGATTGACCCTCATACAGCAACACCGTCGTCTGCCCCCTGATAGGTAGTTGTTCCTCCACAATGCTGCACACTCACCAGTAGGTGGTGCTAGTGGTGGAGGTGCAGGCTTCAGAGGTGAGAGTTACAAGGTTTGGAAAGAAAAGAATAAGATAATCCTGGCCTACTTCAATATGGGCCTACTATATACTACTCACACACACACACACACACACACACACAGACACACACACACACACACACACACACTCACACACACACACACACACACACACACACACACACACACACACACACACACACACACACACACACACACACACACACACACACACACACACACACAAATAAACATTGTGTGTATATGTCCATACTACATGTGGCATTCATATACTACAATATATAATATAATACAATATAATTAAATATCAATAAATATCAAGTCACAAATCAAATAAGATCTGATAAAATAAAATACAATAAAAATAAATAAAATATAAATGCTAATATAAATTAATATTAAATCACAAATATCAAAAGAAAAATATATAACTATTAGATTTAACTGAAATAAAATATACAAGCAAATCTTAATTAATATAAAGTAATAAATGATGGCTGGGTCTGACTGGGATCTGGACCTTGACTCTATTTGACTCTCATCAGCCTCGGGAACGAACCACAGGCGGAATAACGCGCCTGTAGCTGGGGCTGATGAATCCTGCTCCTCATTAGGGCAATGGAGCCGCACTTCCCTTCCCGTCCGAGAGATGGCGCTAGAAATCAAACGACGGACTGGTAATTGGGGGGTCTCCAGCTCTGCCCGTGTCACATGGAAGCACAGTAGCTGAGCCGAGGGGACGCGAGCGGAGATGGAGGGGGCTTGAGGGACTGTGGAGGAGCTGGATCTGACACCGGAGCCTCGGCGGCGGCTGCAGACGCACACGGTCTCCCCTGGAGGAGGAGGAGGAGGAGGCGGCGGAGGAGCGCGGACAGGTTTTTAAAAAAAGGACGCAGGGGTCAGGAGGATGCCACATGCAATATGCTGCATTCCTGCCCGGTGAAGCCCCAGCAGAAAGACACGTTATCGCCCGTGATTGATGATGCAGCCGGGGAGCGGAGCCTGGTGCGAGGGGCAGTGAAGGCAGCGAGCCGGGCGGACGATGCTGCGCCTCCGCAAATCTCTGAGCTGAGTGAGTACACGGAGGCTGCGGCGCATTTGTGCCCGACAGGGGCTGGAGAGGGAGGGAGGGATGGAGAGGAGAGGAGAGGAGAGGGGGGTGGGGGTCATTCATATGTGCATATACATTCAGATAAGCCGCACACGCACTTTCTTGCAGGATGCTGCTACACGCATGTTTCCTTTGTGCGCGCCCCTGTGCTCCCCTCTCCTCATTCCATTTCCATGCATCTAACACACAGACACGTGCGCCCACCTCAGCTCCACTGCATCAGCCCCTGCTCCTCTTCTTTTTATTTTTTTTTAATTCCCATCATATATGTGATTTATATGAAAGGGATTGATCAGAGAACCTGGCTGTGTTCTGATGAGGGGAAGGCGCACGGAGCCTTTCCTCCTGCGTAATACCTTCACATAGAGATAATTAACGTTAGACCTTCCGTTAACATTTGCAGCCCCCCCCCGCAACCAACCTCACCATCTCTCCTCCCCCTCCTGCCTCCCCCATTTTCCTCACTCATACATAGGGGAGGGTGGTGGTGGTGGTGTTGGGGAATACAGGCTTTGTCGTGTAAGTTGCCAGCTGACCTCGGGGACACAACATCCTTTACCATCCTCCTTTGATCAGGAGACGAAATCGGAAACGCTTTGATGATTTTAACAGGAGAAGAAGGAGATTGGCCACAGGCTCTAATGAAACAAGCCCGTGATTAAAACGCACCGCATCAGCCCGAGCGTGTTTTTTTCATTCTCTGTGGCCGCCTGTAGCCTCCACCTGCACGGGCACTGGCAACACCCCCTACCGCGACCCCTAAAAAGATCCACAACTCACACCCTGCACCTCATCCGATTCGTGGTTTGTAACCTGTTGTCAGCAGCATCACTGCAGCTCGAGGTGTCAGAGCCCAGAGGCGCGGCAGTGTGTGCGTGCGTGTGTGTGTGTGTGTGTCTGTGTGTGTGTGTGTGTGTGTGTGTGTGTGTGTGTGTGTGTGTGTGTGTATGTGTGTGTCTTTGTGTGTCAGTGTATTTGTGTGATTGATGCCTGCTGAGTGGGTGCCATCATCAGCCACATATCCACAACCTCCCCAGAGCACTCCATGAATAATGATTTCTTTATTTAACATCCCCAGCAACATACATGATGCTGATTTTTTATTTTATTTTATCCGAGCTCCATCACTTTAGCTGTTGCTGGGAAAAGGAATCACGTGACGAATAGACGATTGTTACGATGGTTTAATTTGCTCTGTGGATAAATAATCGTCGGACGCTGTGTGTGTGTGTGTGTGTGTGTGTGTTTGTGTGTGTGAGGCAGCAGAGAAACACAAGAGTCTCTTCCACACACAGGCTCCAGCTTTCTTCCTCACAGGGGCATGGTTAATCGTTGTTGCAAGCAAACATTTGACCTAATTCACATTCTCACACAATAGCGGCCGCTCTACCACCACCACCACCACCCAGCTCCCTCCCTCCCTCTCTCCCTCTCTCTCTCCCTCACACACACACACACACACACACACACATGGCTGTTATTTGTGTCACACAGAGGGTGAGGTTTTTTGCTCCACATGAACTCCCAGGTGGTTTATCCAAACCTGAGCAGATTGGCAGAGAGGCCGCTGCTGGCTGGCTGGGCTTGTTTCCGAGCAGCTCCAGTTTTATTAATAATGAACACACGTGTAAATGCAGATGTTACGAGAAAATTAAAGGCCTATTTCACTGGTATTTGTTTTTGTTTAATAATGTAAATTGTTTTGTCGTATTAAATGTTGATGGATCAGATTTCGCCTTTAAAAAAAGGTTTTATAGTCGACACCAGATCCAAGTCAACAGGTGATCAGCTGATCTGTCATTCATCCAGTTGTTTCACCGGTTGAATCGATCAATCAATTATGGTCAATAAAACAAAACTCCACGATGATTTCTTCAAATGTTTGTACTGTTTGATGATTGAGTTCAAGTATAAAATTTGAAATTCAAGAGGCTGGAAACATACAATTACAATAACAATCCATCAACTAATCAGCTAATCAGCTAATCAGTTCAATCAATTAATCAATTAACCATCGCTATAGACTCCCAGACACTGTGACACAAACTATCATCCAATCACCTGTTCCTAACATTTCTGCAACAGTTATGTGATGATTTGTTACTTGTCTTTGTCTCATGTGGCCATAAATCCAACATTTATTATATTTGGTTTCATTGGTGGAACACAACGAGTGATTTGATGTTTGGTGCTGTAGAAAACTGAAGGACATTTTGAACTGGTCTCTGATTCTTCAGAACAAATTATTCATTGATTAAGCAAGATAATAATAAGCACATATCACTGAGAGGCTTAGGTCCACGGCAGCAGCCACAGGGTCAAGTCCAGTTCGCGGTTGCTTGTGTTCACTTCTCTTTCCCCCTTTCACATTTAGGATGCTCCATTAATAAATGCAAAACTTCAAAAATAATATCTTTTAAAAGACTAAGAGTGAATATATACAAGAAAATCATACAAAGACTGAATAGAAAACTTTCTTTTCATCTCGCAAAATGATCAAAGCTCAATGGTCTCTATACTTACCAGTATCTGGAGCTTTCACTCACACCTCACAGTCTGTGTGTGCTGATATTTCTGCACTGATACAGTTCACAAACATCATATGAACTCATGTGTGATATTAGAAATTTACAATGACCTGTATCTGAGTCAGGTAACAAATCAAATAGCTGATCGATGATAGTTCTCTTCAGGGCTTGTGTGTGAGCGTTCCTACTGCTCTGTGACACACTGTCGGTGCAACACCTGGTAAAACTGGTATTTGATGAGGTACTGGTTTGTAACAGGCACAGCGAGCACCACAGGAAGGATGGTGGTGCTGGTGATGCTGGTGGTGCTGGTGGTGCTGGTGATGGTCCGGGCCTTCTGTGTATAGCAGCCGGTGAAGGGGCCATTTCTTCCTCTTGCTCTGAGCACCACGTCCAATTGGTTGGCTCAGTCGAGGCAGCTCGAGGGCCAGAGATTACACTGCAGTGCTGAGGCGTCACTCTGGCTGAACACCGCAGGCGGAGGCAGGGGGATCGAGGCAGGGAAGAATGGGTGGGGAGGTAAGGACACGCAGGGAAGCAAGCCTCTTCTCATCATCTGCTTTCAGCGTCTTCAAACACCTGCCACCGGACTCCCACGCACGTCTTCTTCCTCTCCTCCTCTCTCCTTTCTTTTCCTCCACACTTAGACCTTTCCCCTCTCTTCTCTCTCATTACCCCCTCACCGTCGGCACACGCCGCCGCTCTGTCGTCAAATCAGCACAGATATAATTACACCGTTGCAGCTGTGAATGAAATGATGGTTGCATCATATAGGTGCATGAGGTACTTTAAATCCTGCTGGCGTAGCTGCTGGCAGAGGTGAAGCCCTGGTGGATGGATGAGAGGCATTAAAAGCAAGTCGCTGTAAATCACGTTGGACATGTTGTCTGTCTGTCCTCAGATCACACTAACGGGTTTTGACAGAGACGATGTACAAACATGCTCACCGCTGTAATCACTTTATTAATCACTCTCTTAAGTCAGTAATTATATTGGAAATCCACTATTAGAATATGACTTATTGATGAATCGGGTTATTTTGGAACTAGAAGGACACTTAGCTGAGTGCAAATCTCCACTGAAGCCCACAATTCTGAAATATGCCTTTAATTTGATGTGCCTTGACTTTAGAAATTTACAGAAATTATGAAAAATGCTCGCACAATGTTAAGAAAAGTATTTGTTCGATCTGCACCAGGATTCTGATGCTCCATTCCGTCCAAGTTTGGTACAAATTTGGCTCAGCTCTTTGTTTTGTAATCCTGCTGCTTCAAACCAACAGGCGTGGGGTGAAATCGTGACCTCAACAGATGTAATAAGTGGTTCATTAGAATTAGGAAGCAAAGCGTTTCTTCTCTGGTCACGACTCCCTGACGTCCACGCACAGTTTTCAATTTCCTGCAAAGTTTCTCGCAGACAACAGTAAAAAAAAGTCTCTTTAAAACAACCTGTGCTTTATCAGCTAATCTGTAGTTTACGACTGTGCAGATGGAGTTTGGTGAGATTTTAAGAGTAGATTGGGAAGAGATTTTAGTGATTGTGGTGTTTTTACAACTTGATATTGACTCCAGGGATGATTTTTTCGGGGGGTTTCTGAGCTCTGAAGTGTGAAAAGACAAGGGATCAGGTGCGAGAGGCATATAAATGATTGAAAATCACACAAAACATCTGTATATGGACAAGCAGACTGCAAGGCACAAAAACAATGAAAACAATTGAAAAGTTCAAAAAAAGCTTCTATTTAGAGCTGAAACATATAATTGTCATATATGTGAATATTTAAGAAACTTTGCACTCTTTTCACAAACTGTCCGAGTTGAGAAAGTGTTGGAAATGAATTTTTCTGATTATTTCCGACACCACATGAACTCACAATAACTGTCAAAATCAAGCAACGGGTGAAGTCAGGATCCGGAGCAACACGCTTGTGTCCAGATGTTAAGTGTAATTTTATTTTGCAGTCTGGGATTTTACATTAAAGTGTCAGACCTCAGTGAAGATGAAGAGGGATGAGTGAAGAAGAGCTTGTGTCTTTATTAAGCCTCACTTACTTCACAATGCTACAAATCTAAATTTAGGCTGCTTCATGTAGACATGTTGGCTTCAGACACACTGCTCACCAGACTAAAGACAAATTGTTGAAGTAATTCAGACGTGAAGATTAAGTTCTGTCTGAATGGAAAACATCTGGAACGCACGCGTCCTTTAAAATGTCAGATTTGATCACGTGCGAGAATCAGGCCGATACACAAAAGCTACACAAAAGATCCAGAATCAAGTGTTTTGTCTGTTAATGTAATAGATTCACTACACAAGAGACATTTGGAAAAAAACACACACATACACAGACACACTGCTTCCTGCAGTCTGACGCTCTTGTTGTTCAGATGGACGACAGACAAACACATGGACGCACATTGTGACAGTGGACAGATGGCACGGTTTGTCAGAGATTAGAGCCGGCTTGATTTGTGTCTATTGTTATATCTGTGTATTATTTTTTTTTGTATTGTTTATTTGAAACGCATTATCACAGTGCCAAGTGTGAAAGAGTCTGGCAGCCAGCGAGTAGTAGAGAGGAAGGAGGAAAGATGCTTCTGTGTGTTTCCACAAACTCGTCTCCTTCAGAGTTTCGGGTTTACTCTGCCTGCTGGCACGTTCTGCTCTGCTGTTACTCACTGTGCCTCCTCAATATGTGCGTGAAAACATGGAAAACTTGCATTTACCCATTTATCAAATATCTGTATCACAGCTTTCACAAACAGATCAGCAGATTCTCAGGAAAACATTCAGATTTTTATATTTTTCTGGGTTATTTCAGTTAGAATTCGTTCAATGAGGATTCTTTCTTTCAGCCCATGTTTATGCTGTGAAGAAGTAGATACTCTTTGTTGGTGAGCAGGTATGCTGTTGTGCGTTCTATAAGTGAGTGCCACAGTAAGCTCAGTAATCCCTCAGACAAGGTAAAGCAGAGGCACATGCCTGAGGCATCATGTCTGTTCACTCCACTGCCTCAGAGCTGGATGGGGATTCTCACTTCTCTCTTTCCTCCTGCCGCTCGCTCCGTGAATGTTTCACTTCTGGTTCCACAGCTGTGTTAACCCACTTAATGTTTTGTAAAGGTCAGATCACTTTGTAATTAAGCACCACTCTGTGTCTTCTCGCTGCAGATCCCAGTGACACCGTGGCACTTCCCTGCGTGCATGAGGGTAAGGGTGTGAGTGTGTGTGTGTGTGAGAGCAAGTGAGCGTCAGCGCTCCCACATGGCCTCCATGCAGGACGGGCTGAACTTCACGGCTCCTCCCTACGGCAAGGTCCTGCTGCTGGGTGCTATCGCTGCTGCCTCAGCCTTTGTTGTTACCATCCTCATCGTGGTGCTCTGCGTGGGCTGCCAGAGGTGAGAGCAGTCACTGGGCATGACACACACACACACACACACGCACACACACACACGCACATACATGTATAGACCCAGGAAGCTCACTTGCACTTGCAGGACTCAGAGAGTACTAAGAGTATTTATGCACACACCACTGGTGATGTGTAGAACTATAAGTTAAGTATAAGTATCAATATATGAATGTAATAATACTCTACAAGTAAAAGTCCTCCATTCCAAATATTACTAGTAAAGTAAAAGAACAGAAGAATTCACAGAAAAATGTACGGTATCTTAAGTAAAAGTACCTGTACTGCAGTAAGATGTTATTATTAACAATAATAATTCAAATTGACAAGGGGCCCTTATTTCCAAATGGTACTTGATGTACTTTTAGTTACTCTCCCCCACTGGCATATACTCAGATGTACTCTTAATGTCCGTCTCACATGCGCACACTGATAAAATGACTCAGCGACACACGGACAGTGAGTCAGATGCAAGCTCTGCACAAACAAACACACAAGTGCATCAGTGTCATAAGTGTCCATCTGTGTGACAGAGCGCTTGTGTTTACCACAGGAAGGGGAAGACACACAATGTCCCCAGCGAAGGTGGAAAACACCGTCTCATGGACATGGTGGGTATCAGACAACACACTCAATTCACCAGGGAACAATATCAGTCACCTCCTCTGTCTTAATTATTGTTTAAATGCCTTTGTGTGTGTGTTTGTCTGTGTGTGTGTGTGTCTGTGCGTCACCAGGGTATACTCAGACAGTCCAAGCTGCGCTCCATCAGTAAATCTGACACAGAGATGAACAAGATGAACTGCAATGGCAAAAGTGAGTCAATCTTTCACATACAAATCCTGACCTGTGTTCTCGGGGAACCGAGCTCGAGCTGAAAAACCTCCCGACGTCTCGTTCACTGCAGCTAAACATCGTCGGCATAGAACAAGACATTTGAGGATTCTTCTGCATGAAGCACATTTTGTTCTTTATGCTCATTTGGAAACATGTTGAAAAGGAAACAGCGGAGATACAAGGTTTCCACCAAATTGTGTGAAACGGCAAAAATGAGTTTTTCTCCGCAGCTCCGAATAGCGTTATAATTAAAAACAATAAATGGAGCCATTAACCACCGACACATTTAACTGTGGCTTGTTCTGCTTTAGCAAAAACAACATTACCAACCCCTGATAAGTGCCACTGTGCACATTTCCTCCTCACTAACATCGTACCATCTGATTCTAAATTCACACTAAATCCTCGGGAGTAGAGTTCAAGGGCGTTACAGAGGAGAAGTTGACCCTGAAACAGGATTCACGCTACATTTACACCTCAGCCGTCTTCCATTGGACTGTTCGGTCGGGATTTCTGAGCACATGTCGCTCAAAGAGAGAAATCACAGAGCCAAGACAAATCCTGGAGCTCCATCAATGACAGTCAACAGGGAACTGCGTTTGTGGGCACGGGGACAAAAGCCTGTGAGGGTTTGAAGGAATAGAAGCATATGTCCTCCTTCAGACTTGTGCTGCTTCCACTGCAGAGGAACCAAGCCAAGTTGGATGAAGCGTCTCTTCAGCCGTCTCCCTCAGCTCCATGTTACTGTCAGCTCCAGGTTTTGTCTGACCAGTGACAGATTTCCAGACCGTCCAGTCCGAGAGGAGTGAGCGTGAATCCTGCTTTACGAAGGTCATGGTTAGGACTTTAACGGCAGCCTGTCTGTGGCTTGCAGAGGCGGCTAAAAAGAGCCGCCCAGCCAGCATGGACTTCCTGCTGCTGCTGCCCGGCCGCTGGTCTAACTCTGACCTTCGTTCTCCAGGCAGGAAGCTTCCCCAGATCCCTTCTGGGACTGGAGAAGACGGAGAGCACACTTACTCTGAGGTGGGCGGTCGCTCTTCCACCACACGTACTGACGATGCCCTCTACGCCATGGTAGGCAGGGCCGGACAGACGGACACTCCGGCCCCTCCGGCCGTTCCCGCCAACACCCCCGCGCCCCCGGACCCGGACGGCGACGTGGAGGGAGGGCTGCCGGAAAACGAGTCCCAGGTCATGACTCCGCCTCACCCTCCAGAGGCGGCCGAGTACGCCTGCGTCAGGAAGCTGAGGAAGGCCGACAAGGCGCCCCAGAAGAGGGACAGTGGGACAGACATGGCTGAGCCGCCGGTGCCGCCTCCGCGACACCCCCCACCGTCACATCCCGCCCCTCCTCCGCCACACCCGCACAGCACAAAGCTGCCCCGCAGAAACGTGGAGGCCTTCAGCGTCCCATCATTCCCAAAGGTTGGTCAAGTTCAATGTTTCCATTACAGAGGAATTTGTTTGTTTTAACTGATGGTGTAAAGGAAACATGTTCAGTGTTAGACTTCAATTTCACCTGGCTATTAAAAATGCATCTTATATTCATTATGTTGAATCTTAATTTGGCTTATTTTGTTTTATCTGTTTAGCAGGTTTTTATGTAAACCTGGCAACAAACAAACGAAGAATTAATGGAATGAAAGTAGCAGAATAGAGTTAGTCTGGCTTATCTGTAGCTAAGGAAATCCCTAGGCTAACATGGATCCTCCAGGATGTCTTAGAAACATGTTATTAACATGTAATAAACATATAATTAACATGTTACCAATTACTCAGACCTGATTCCCACAGAGTTAAAGCCCCTGTTCTGGAAACGAGGTCCGGTGTTCACAAATAATGTTTGTGACATTGACTCATAAAATGAACAAAGCTTACAGCTTCACATTTCCTTTGCAATAAGCTCTGACAGCAACACCTCAGTGGTCACTTATATTAGTTGAAGGGATGAGGAATGATGGCTGCTGGGGGAGAGGAAGTGAAATGCTCAGTTCCAAGTGGTTCTCCCGAGGTCTGAGATGAAATCATAGGAAGGAGAAGGAGACTGAGTTCATGGCTGTGTCTCAATTCGCCGGCTGCATCCTTTGGAGGAAGCGCAAAGGCTGAATCTGGAAGGAGAGGGTCTGATCTTTGGAGGCTCTTTGGGATCGGTGTCACCAGCTCGTCGATTAACAACAGAGCTGAGGATGGATGAGAAAGTTTTAATGTCCTGGGTTGGCCCAGGATGGAACTACCCGTTGAAGCCATCGTTTCTCTGGGATGAAAAGACGCATTTGAAGGATTCTTCGATTGTTGACGGTCTAGTTCTTGAGCTGTGACGTAATCGTGATCCTGATTTGAGAAATTTGTGAAGTTTGATGGTATGATTGACCGGTGGGAATTGTTCTGATGTTGCTCAGGTTTCTCAGGACATGAGTAAAAAGTCTCGACAGTGTAACATGAATACACAGAGTCAGGATTCTGAGTGTTTCTGTCACTTTTCCTGTTGATGCTGCAGACGATCTGAACTGGTGTATCCGTGCCAATGTTTTCCTTTGCACTTGCTACCTCTACCTCATGCACGGTGTTGTGATGTTTGCGCGTCTGCAGAAATTCCTTGTGAAGCCCAGGCAGCGAGCGTTGTTTATTTGCCGGCGAGCCGTTGGTGATAGCTCGGTGTTTCTCCTCCCGGCAACTGTCACCTCCTCCTCCGCATGTTGGCAGCAGCAGGGGGGCGGAGGCGGGCTGTCTGAGTTTGCCGTGGTTGCAAGGCTCCGTGCTCCCCTCCAGGTGACAGTGGGAGACCAGTTGCTGCCCCCACGTGTGAGGTCAGCGAGGTCGCGCCGGCTGCTGTGACCCGACTTCGCCAACATGCGCGGTTCACAGGCTTACATGTGTAGCGCCGTCTGCTCAACACTGACTTTCTGGTGGATGATGCAACATGTTGAAATTGAGTCATCCAGCATACAAGCACATGCTGGAAGCTCCACCTTCCAGGGAAACTGTATTGAATACTGTATGAAGTCCCTGCAGTCCACGTCTGACACCAGCTCCGTGTTGCAGCGCCTCTGCATGTAAAGCAGATCATTTGTTTCCCTATCAGCCCCATTGGGTCTATTTTGAAAAATGCAGCCTTTATTTGCTCATTCGTCAGCCCTGGTGTCACGCATGAACACGTGACCGGCGCTGCCCCAGATGTAATTTGTTCTTCTGTCGACAGGAAGTGATGTTTATGGGAAACGGCGAGCAGTACATCTGGAAGCCTCCCGAGGACGAGGAGCTGCTCCTGCTGCAGAACAAAGCCCTGGGCCAGTTGGGGGCTCAGACGCTGGAGAATATACAACCGTCTGCCGCCGCGGTGAGCGAGGACGCTGCCGCCTGTGCATCAACCTGTCGGCTGTTTTATCACCTTCATGTTCCCGATGTCACCCGTTAAATTTACAATTACATTTTTTTAATGTCCGATAAAACACAGATTTAGTGACAATACTGTAAATAAAGATGGACGACATGACCCCTGCAGTATAGGTCATAAAACCCACCTCCTCTATGTTAATCGATGGGACATCAATAAAAAGTAATACTACACGTAAAAACGTTTTTTTCCCCTCAAAGATGGTAATTAATATTTTAAGCAGTTTTCACATTGCTGTTTGTTCGAGAGTAAATTGTTTTGTTAAGATTAGTTACCAAAACTGAGAGAAATGATTGACAGCTGAATCTGACTAGTGTATGTGGGGAGACGTCACTAACGAGGCTCCACCCCCGATCGCCACGACACAAACTCTGGCTCCAAATGTTCCAAGAAGACTCGTCGTCCATCTTTATTTACAGGGAAATGTTACTCCTCGTATACGTTAGTTTACGCGACTAGAACCAAACTGAGGTTTTGTCATTTATCTATATTAATATTTGTTTCTAAAATGTTATAGTCAAACAAAACATGGCGTTCATTGCATGTTTGTATTGAGAGGAACAAACTGGGGCGATATTAAATATTTCAGTGTTTATATGTTGCCTGAATAAGATTAAATGTAGATTTCTGGTTCTTCTGCTTCACACGTTTCATTGGAAATTATCTAGAATTTTCTTTATATCATTAAAAACATTTAATCTTTACTGGAAATTAGAACAATAGTTGTGGATTAGAACAATGCTTTGATGCATATATTTGTACATGTGCACTCTATATCATTGGGAGTGAAGAGGTTAAAGGAATAATATGTGAAAACAGTGTTTTTGGAAAATATGCTTAGATATTAGATGAGGATATTAACACCACTCTTCTGTCTGTCAATTGAAATATGAAGCCAGCAGCTGACTAGCTTAGCTTAGCAGAAATACTGGAGATGAGGGGAAAGCAAGCCTGTCTCTATCCCAAGCTCATGAAATCTAACTTCTACACTTTGGTCTTTATGTTAAACTAAACTTCTGCAGCTCCATGATGGAGAGAGATGAAAGTCAGGTCTCTCATCAAACTCTAAACAAGAGAGTCAATAATGTTTTTCCTCAAAAGTCCTTTTCACAACCATAATCCCTGTCATGTTGTCTGACCGCAGGTGGCTGAGATGTACTCCAAGGTTTGCAAAACAGGGAAGAAGAAGAGAGCCGTGCCAGGGTCTCCTCCAGCCAATCCCGGCTTCCGGACCTTGGGTCGTGGTGATCGGGACGGGGGGTTTAGTGTGGTGGTCAAACCCCAGACCTGGGCCCCTCTGGAGGGCAAAGCCATCGGAGGGCCCCTCGACGACCACTGCTATGAGTCCATCGGGACCGAGGAGTTCGAACCATCCTATGAGAACATAGAAGGTGGAGGAGCCTGGAAGCGGGAGCGGCCCCCCAACACGTGCGCCACCCTGCGGCCCAGGAGGAAGAAAGCCCAGCAGCCCTTGCAGCAGCAGCAGCCCCCCCCCACCTCCGCCCACGCAGCAGACCCCCAAGCTACAGCACCTGCCTGCCAAAGCCCTGCTGCTGCCGGGGGAGAACCTGTACGAGAGCATCGGAGACCTGAAGCAAGGCTCCGCCAACTCCAGCACCACCACCATTTTCACCTTCAACGACGGCATGGAGATGTATGTAACGGGGCTCTGAGGCGGCGGCTGCACTGTGACCCATCCCCCCCCCCTTCCCCCCCCTGTCCTCCCAACACAAGGAGCTGAGCGAACACCAGGCGGAGTGACGGCTGAGCCCCTGTCATGCTCCCCCACACATACTGTTTACATTCAAGTCATAACTTCAGGCCTTTCACAGGCTCCAGAGGCCTCGGGCAGTAGTGTCGACCTGTTATGACCTGGGCTGGATACAAAGTCCAATCTATAAACCTTATAAGGAATCCAAAGGTAGTGAATAATAAATGAGCACAAGACCATCGCAGAGCAATCTGTTGGTAACAGTAGCACTTGTTTTTCACTGAGACAAATGTGCAAAGCACAATAAAGTAAAAAGCCTAAATTCTTCCTCAATTCTAGCGGGTAAAAATAATCACTTATCTGGTCCGAGCAGGACTTTTATTTTGGTAAATGGCACAGCGCTGTGTGAAATCGCGTGGTAGCACTTCCTGCACAGGGATTCCCTGTAGTTGGTCAAGATGTTATTCAGGATGGAATTTAAATTATATAATGGAATGAATTACTAATCAAAAAAAATACTTGAAAGCTCAGGGACCAAGAGAAACAATTATTAAGAGTATTATAAGAAAAAGATTGCACACATTTTGCATTTCTCCTAAAGGCTTCGACTAATTTACGTCATTTTCATGTTTTAAAAGAAACAAGCAGATTCTTCCCTCATGTTTTGTTTCTTCCGACGTGGACTGAACACTTTCTCCACTGCCGTCTGTAAATGAAGTGTTTTACTTTGTCGATCCTGTTTCTGCACTTTGCCTGCTACAAGTTGCATGCCGAAAAAAAGTTTTAAAAAAACAAAAAATCAAAGCACTGTCATGTGGTACCTCTATATAAATGTTTTTTTTTATTTTCTATTGTCGTTGGTTGTTCATTTTCTTTAGCGTGTTGCTTTATTTCTCTGTAGAGCACAAAGCCAGTTAGACGGAGGAAGTCTCTGGCTCGGCGGGACTCTGTGCAGCAGAGAGGAGCGTTGACTTTCTCTCCTCCTGCAAACGCAACACACACACACAGACACACACAATACAGATGATACAAGACTAAAGAGCACTGCTGGAGTCCTACACATGGAGACAGTCCACTAAACACCTCCCCTCCGCTCAGTCCTCGTACCATGTGGACCGTCCATCTTCATCGTCCCCTCCGCCCTGTGCTCATATGAATCTGCTTTGGGTTTCACTATAGAGCGGCTCGGACAAAGCTGCAGTAGAACTGATGTGTTTTAGCAAAAGCGTCTCGTCATCGCTCCATCGACGGACCCTCTCTCCTCTCTGTTATCAGTGTTGAAAAAAATATGAATAAGAATATTGCAGATATTGACAAAAGTGTGAAGCCAAAAGGTTTTCGCTGTGAGGCAAAGCTTCACCGTGAAGATGATACACACACACCCCGGGGGGAAAAAAAGGTTCATCCCAAAATCCTGGAGGGTTATAAACGATTTCATTTGACCAAATATCCCCCAGAAAACAATGTGATTATACTGTATGTTGATGCAACGTGTATGTACATTACAAAAGAGAAAGAATAATAAATATATCATCAGTGTCAAGAAATCTATCTTTTTCTATTACGTTCTACTTGTGTTTTGGAATGACTTATCTTGTGACACAAACTGCAAAACAGCTGCAAATGTAAAAAAAATTCAGTGTATTTTCTGTTTGTTGTTTTTTGAAGCCACGAAGCTCCGGAGTGTTCCTGTTTTTTTTTATTTTGTTTTGTTTTGCTAACTTAAATGTGGCAGCTAATGTTGTGTGTTTGCTATTCAGACTACAGGGTCTTGTACTCCAACAGCGTGTAATTAAGTGCTAAGTGCAAAAGATTGTAATGTTTTATATCAAGATTACCATTCATGAAATGTCAGTCAAGTTTATACTTTTGTAATAAAGTGGCACTTTAAAAAAAACAAACGCTCGCTTTATCTCATAGTTATTAAAACGGAGAGGAGGCGGAATTCCGCAGAGTTCACTACAGAAAGACTTTCTTTCTAATTTAAACCTTTTTCTTCTGATCTGAAAAAGCTGCCTCTCGATATTCATCCTTTGAAAGGAAAGAAAAACCTCTTCACTTCTATTCTTAGGATTAAACGAGAACAGATCTTTATAGTGTGTCATTTTAATATATATTTTCATGTGTAATTTCAGATCTGAGGTTGCTTCTTTTGTGTGCAACATTACAACCTCTGTGTGTGTGCGTGTGTGTGTGTGGTGGTGGCCTTCCCATGTTTTTCTTTTCCATCTGTATGAATGTCTGTGTGCACGTGCTCGTGTGTAGTGGGGGTCTGCATCTGAGTAAGGGGGTGGGGGGGGAGGAGGAAGAGAAAAAAAAATAGGTCACCCCTTAAAACAGAAAGCTTGCAGTCAACATCGCAACCGTCTGCTGAATTCTCATTGGCCGGCCTGTCTCCATGGTAACAGGTTAACCTTGAGGCAGCAGTCACATGGGCGAGCAAGTCTTCTGCTGTCTTGGAGAATACAGCGTGCGTCGTGTGACATCCGTGATCACAGTGTCACTCGCACACACACAGACACACAGACACACACACACACACACACATGCAGAATAAAACACACACACATTTAGGAGCCGGAGATGCTGCAGGTGTGAGGACGAGGAAACATTCACAGCCTCAATGGTTGAGAGTGTTGATGACATGGGTGTTATTGTCTGGGTCAGTAAAAACAATCACAGGAGCAATTTACAGAGGAGAGGTCACAAACTGGCCAGGGAATAATATCATTATGCCAGTGTGTGTGTCTTTGTGTGTCTGTGTGTGTGTGGAGTCGACAGTGAGAACACAAGAGGGAGCAGGAAATCAAGAGGCTCAAGGTTGTTGTTTTTTTTACTGCTCAACGTGTGAACCTGAAATGACATCGACATCTCCACCTTACATGTTTCTGACCGGGCCTTACATGTTTCATTTATTCTCAAAGGGAGTGGAAGGAGGCAGTGAGATCTGAAAACTTAAACTGAATATAATCTCTCTGAATCCTTCTTCACACCCTGAATTTGAGATTTGCAATAAGCTCACTGGGCGTTTTCCACCGACTGTGAAAGGGTTAACCTGTAAGAGAAGTTATTACCTTTTAAATATATGATAGCATGACAAGTCTGACTACTCTTTGACTGTGAGTTCATTATTTTTAAAGTGTGATAGAGCCTCTGTCCACACCAATGCAGATGTTTTGAAACTGCAAATAACTGTGTAACAGCTCCGTTGACTTTATCGCCACCTACTGGCTCGGCGTGATTGTTGGAACGTTTGTGATCGTTTAATGTGTTTTTTGGACGCAGATTTCTTTTTAAAAACAAAAAGGTGAAAGTAGTGAAAGCTTATGTTCAAAAAATATCCACAGTAGTGCAGACAAGGCCTGAGAACATTTTCATAAGCAGGTTGCACCAGCGAAGTTCACTTCATATATAAACATTACATTCAAGTTTCACAGATTTACACCATGTCAGCACGATGTTAGCTCAAAGCACACAAACAGCACATACACACACTTTACTCGAGTCCTAACTAGTCACAATATTCCTTAAGTTTTAACGGTGCACCCTCATTGAATAAACCACTAACTAATACTTCCTGGATTCATGAAAGAAAACCTGCTGCAAACCATATTCACTGTGAGTAAAGATGCAAGATATGACAGCTCCCACAAGTGAAGCCAAAGCATCCACATCGCCATCTGGTGGCTGGCTGCAATATTCACACTTCTTTATTTACAGTCTATGGTGCAACTCAGTCCAGAATGAATTAATTTAGCGTATAATCATATTGTTGTTGTTGCATTATTGTACCTCGAAGGGTAATGGCACTGTTTGACTTGTGTGATCCTCTGAGAGCAGAACATCCCTCATGCGTACACAGTATAAAAGATCCCGTACAGCACACGGAGAAGTGAACGTGACTGCTGAGCAACGAGAGACGTTTTCAAGTAGAGTTTGTGTTTTCTTTTTCACGGCTCACAGACGCTGGAGTCAGTGGGACGGCTGGTCTCCGTCCTCCTCATCGCTCCAGGTGTCCGACCCGTCCGTCCCAAAGTACCGGTCCCCGAAGTCCCCTGAAAACACACAACAGTGGAGGTCAGAGACACTGTGTATGAAGAAAACAATAAAAAACACAACTAGAATACATAATAACTTATTCACGATTGGTTCCCAAACAGAAGAATAGATTAATATAACACGCTACATTAAATATTCATCTTAATGTAAGTATCTGTGTCCACAGAGAAGAGACGGGTGGATCTGATATTGTGCCGTTTAGTTACACAAGTGATCGGGAGGAGAGTTTGACTCGAGTCTGAAGTGACACAAGCATAAAATTTGAATCTGCTGGAACATGAAATGAAATCTGTCGGCTCGAAACACAGATGTTTGTTATCTGTCATCTTCGGAGAAGACCCTGGTGATTTTTTATTTCCTGGATAAAACTAGAACAGTGAAAACTTCATGACTTGACTTTTATACAAAGTTCTTCTAAAGCTGAGGGACTTGAAACAGGTGGATTAGTTCCACTTTGGACAAACTGTGTGACAGATGTTCTCTGATTCTGCTGTGTAGTAAGTTAAAGAGTGAGTCTGAGCATCTGCTGTCTTACCGATACCAGGAATTACATGTAAGTTATCATCCAGACTCTTGTCCACAGCCGTGGTGATGATCTTCACCTTGGGGAAGGCGTAGGCTACAGAGTGAACCCCGAGCTCTGCCATCAACAGCGACACCAACATGATCTTCTCCTCTTGCACCTCGTGATCCTGCTCAGCCGCACACACACACACAGTCGCAAACACAAACACACAGACACACACACACACAGGGACAACTGTAAATACCTGCTTCATCGTTATCCTCATTATCAGGAGGAGAATTAAAGCAGAAAAGGAAGAAATGATTTGACATTTCTCTCTGCAGAACAGGAGCTAATCAGCCGTCACCAGACAGAACACAGAGGTGATGGCTCCTGTTCTCTTACTGATGAGTAATGATGTTAATCTTCACTCACCAGCAGGACTCGCACCGCCATCATGGCCGCAGCGCCGGTGGACACCGTGCTGTCCATTAGGATGACATGATCTTCACTGATGTCTTTGGGCAGACGCAGGTAATGCAGCTGCCGAGGCCAGAGAGGAGGAGACAGGTTACCATGGTTACAAAATCAGGAAGGGTAGTTACCACGGAGACACATCATGTGGAAGAATGGAAAGAAAATCATCAAAACATTTTCATCTTTTATGTGTGATTGTGATTTTTTTGTCCGACATTTTTTATAAAATCTGAAACATGTAACACACATTAGCATCTTGAGAACATGATCTTTGTATCTACCTCTGGTTCGCCTGAGTCCAGGTTGGTCTGGATGAGGATCTTGCCGATGCGGACGTCCTTGCACACAGCCCTGAGGGCGGGCTCCATGGTCTCTCCTGCCCGCAGGATGGACACACCGGTGATCTGTGGGGACGTGACGTGAGGACAAACACCCTGAGGACACGCTCCACTGGGAGTTAACAAGGCCTCGTAAAACAGGAGCATCACTCACCCCTCTGCCGTTGTAGCTCCAGCCCTGGTACTCCTGGCCCTGTGGAGTCTGAACTACACACGCCTGTTAGCGGAGACACAACAAAAGAGTTTTATCAGAATTAAACAAACACAAAGAACATTTAACTACTGACAGAAAAACTATATCAGTTTTTTCCCCAGATTCTCCTGCTTCCTCCCACAGTCCAAAGACTTGATTGCAAATGTGAGTATGATTATGATATGATTTTTTGGGTCTTTGTATGATGGCCCTGCCACATACTGGCGACCTGTCCAGGGTGCAGCCCTTCACACGCCTAGCTTCAGATGGAACTGGCTCCAACCACCCCTACAGATTAAATTCATATTCAATTCAGTTTTATTTGCATAGCGCACATTCTTATTCTTATTCTTATCTCAAGGCACTTTCCATCGAAGGCAGATACCTTAAAAATTACAGAAAAACCCAACGTTTCCCACGATGAGCAGCACTTTGGCGACTGAGGAGAGAAAATACTCCTTCATTAGCTGAAAGAAACATCCAGCAGAACCACGGATTTGAAATATCAGCTGTGTTTTTTTAACTCAGAGAAAGCTGCTAAATGCTGCTGATTTCGTCAACCTGCCATTTGGGGGAGAGCAGGGTTTGTACAGTTGGAGCGTCTGAGCCTTTTCATTTAAAAGCTGACGGCTCCAGTTTTAAAACAGTTAGATCAGCGAGACTGGACCACAACAGTCAAGTGAAGTGAGGTACATTAACGACCTGACGGAGGCAGTAAAACTCTGCAGAGCTGAGGGGGGGGGGAATTGCTGGTGATGATTACCTGTGGGCTCGTCACCACAAGACAACAATCCACACAGTGAAGTGAGGCTGTGCAGGACGAGTGCAGTGATCGATCGCTAACACAAAAACATTGATAACAACCAGGTAAACGCTCAGAAGTACCTGAGATGGTAGAAAAGTGAGAGAGTGTTCTATCAGCAGCCGCATTAATCTCTTGGAGTAGAAGATGAACTCGTCTCGACTGGTTTCCTGGTTCCTGCAGGAGAGCAAAAAACTAAAAATTATGGGAGCTGTTGCGTGGACAGGAAGCTGCAGAGGAGGTCAGCTCACCTGATGATGGTGTGCAGGCCTCGGACCTGCGGCGTGCTCTCCATCACGCTGAGCGTCTGAGGCAGAGGCTGCGTCTGCTGAGCCGAGGCCAGCAGAGCCCTGAGGACAGAGGACGGCTCGATCAGATCAACAAGAGCTGTGTTTGACTTTAACACGACGGAGAAGTATCACAGAGACCAAGACAGTCAACTCAAAAGACGAGACCAGGGAGACCAGAGATACAGAAAGACAAAACCACAGTCACAGAAGGAAAAGGGAGAATGTGGATCGGCGTACCTGACACTGAGCTCACGCTGCATAAAGAGAAGGACAATACAATAAAGATCAGAAGAATTAAAGGATTGTAAATGACAAGGCTGCTGATATTTGTCATTGTTAGTTCTTTATACTCCTGATTTAAGACCTAGCTCATGACTTTTGAACATATTTAACTTTTTAACTGCAGAAGCTCTGATTTCAGGTTATTGGACAGTTTGGGTGTTTCTCTTCCTGTCTGTGTGTTACGCCTTTCGGACACATGGTGGCGCCACCCTCCCTCCACTGCACAGCCTGTGTTTCTGCCCCTCACCTCCTCCAGCTGGCTGTGAACGTGCTGGACTATAAGATCGATGGCCACCATATTCCCTCCACCTGGTAGAGAAAGAACGATGAAACACACAGTTAAAGAGGTTTTCTGCTGAGCTCTCCTTATATATGAGAAATGAGGAAATGAAAATCTTCTCTCGCCTCTTGGCACAACGATATCCGCCAGCCTCATGGTCGGCTCGATGTACTGCTCGAAGGCCGGCTTCACAAACTGGTTGTACTGCTTGATGACGCCTTCGATGTCCCGCCCGCGCTCTGTGATGTCCCTGCGTAGCCGGCGGACCAGTCGAATGTCCGAGTCTGTGTCCACGAAGATTTTCATATCCAGAAGCTGCAGGTGGGAAGAGCAGGAGGAATGTTCACAGAAACCAATCCCTGCTGATGAGGACTTAGCCCCAACACAAGGGTTTCTTCAAACAAGAAAACAAACCGGCTTACCTGAAGGAGCTCTTTGTCCGCGAAAGACATAATTCCTTCAAATATAATTACGCTGGCACCGTAGACATTTTTCTGCAGGAAGAGGAGGAGGAAGAGGAGGAAGAGGAGAGTTCAAAGCCAGAACGCTGCAGCAGGAAGAGTCAGTTTTAAAAGATCAAAGCCACAGAGTTTCACTTTGAGAAATAAGTTTATGAGGGAAAAACATGTTTACAGAGGGAGAAAGTGAATCCAGTTCAAATCATCCCTGAGACGTTTCTCTGCAGGAAGCAGAACTCACCCAGTCCTTCTGCCGGCCGTGCGTGTTGAAGTCGTACACCGGGATCTTCACGCTCCGGCCCTGCTTCAGTTTCCTGAGGGTGGCCTCCAGCAGCTCGAAGTCAAACGCCCCGGGGTGATCGAAGTTGTAGTCGTTGCTCGCCGCCAGGGTCTGTTCCTCCGGAGAGAGAACCTGGAGCACGCAGCAGATTCAAGCTCAGGGTCACGGGACGTTGTTGATAAAGAAGGTTTGAAGAATTCAAAGGGGAAGTTTGACGTTTTAGGGGAAAACTTGGATATGACCAGCAGCAGCTCAATGAAATGGGTTCTTCCAGCAGGTTTCATGGTTGTGGATGTGTTTTTGCATAATCCTGCTAACAACCAAACAAACCCTGTGGAAGAAGAAAGACAGAGAGCTGGTGTGTGTGAGACTCTCACCTTGTAGAAGGAGTCCATAGACAGCAGCACGACCCACGGCACATCCAGGGCCTCGATGATCTTATTGGCCACGGTGGTCTTTCCTGAAGCGCTGCCCCCACACAACCCTGCAGAGACATGAGAGCCACATGTTTTAAAGGCACATTATTGTTGCTTTTCAGGAAGTGTGCGATTGCAGTAAAGTGTTTATGGGTTGAAATAAGGACGTGAAGGAAGCTTCTGCAGCTCGACTGGAAGGTAGTGAAAGAAACTGTGAGGACCAGTAAAACCAGTGCGTGTCCTACCGATGACGAAGGCGTCTTTTGACTGAGCTCCGTGCTCGTCATACCAGGGAGGTCGGCCGGCGGTGTAGACGGTGCGTGTGCCTGTGCGCAGCAGGGGAGGCTCCGTCGTGCTGAGGGACGTGGTGCTCTTCCTGCGAGGGGCCCCAGGGGGGGGCAGCAGCCGGTCCAACGAGTCCTCCCCACTCCCACTGCAAAGAAACACAGCAAACAGCAGGACAGGTTACAGCCTGATGTCCCACGGCCTAAAGTCCCACAGTCTGAAGTCCCACAGTATTATTACTATTATGATTATTAATACTATTCTATATTTACTTCACTACATGTATCCTTCAAGATTCTAGATTCTTAATCCAGGAGATATGACACAAAGCAGAGAATAAAACCATTTGAAGTCAATTATCAATAGATTGATAAGAAACTGTTTTAATAGCTGATTGATTGATTGATTGTTTTGTGGCAAATATTTCATAGTTTCTGTCTCAATATTAATGCATGAATACTTATATGTATGTTCAGGGTATTTCTCTATATTTCATACTTTTATGACTCAAACATTTCCCTGATAACACAAATGTGATGTCATAGTTAAATACTTGTTCATCTTCTTCCTGTTTCCTTCACAGAGTCGAAGCTGCTGTTTAACTCCGACCTGCTCATCACAGTGTTGATGACTGTGATTAAGATCTGACTCACACCAGCGTTTACTACAGAAGATATAAAAGTCAGCTCAGCTTTCTGCGTCACACCCTCTGGAGACTCGTTCAGGGACTCTGCTCCCGCCGGCTGTAATTAGTAACTCTGCTCGTTCACACGATACACAACGACTACAAATACGCACACACAAAAAACCAGACAAACCGTAAATGGGAGGGAGGGAGGGAGGGAGGGAGGGAGGGAGGGAGGGAGGGAGGGGGGAGGGCTGATGACTGTTTTGCATTCTGCAGTCTCTAAATGTTTGTTCAGTGATGACACACTACAGAGAAAACCTCTGAGACCCAGTACAAATACAACACCGCAAAAACCCACATCCTGCATTTCCTATGACCCCCCTGCAAACCCTGTTTAGAGACTATTAAGGGCACACAGATCCACAGTGTTTGTGTGTGTGTGTGTGTGTGTATGTGTATGTGTATGTGTGCACTGAGAAAGAACAACAACAACACAAGCAGTCCGCTCCTACCTGCAGTCTGACCTCAGCGACCAGCAGCCAGAGACCCTGGCTCCGGTGCCGTCCAGCAGAGTCATGTCTGCCTCGGACGACAACTTCCTACCGTCCAGCTCGCCTGTCACCGTGGCAACCGCGCCCCAAACAACAGCCGGCAGTAACAACACCGAGCGGAAGAAACGCACACGTGTGCAAATCACAGCTGCTTCTGATCAAACTCTCTGTGGAACCCGAACAATCTAAACAAATCTGACTTCTTCTCTCCTCTCCACGTGTCCTCCTCTTCTGCCTGTTCACCTCTGTCTCTCTGTGTGTGTTCATGTGTGTGTGTTTGTGTGTGTCTGTGTGTGTGTGTGTGTGGGGGACAAACACTAAGAGGATCACTGCAACACTGACAGCAAAGAACTGCTTGGCTGGTATTAATAGATGCTCCTGTAATCAGAAAGAGGACGGAAGTCTTCAGCTGCTCCTTCCTCTCACTGATCTGATATGCACACACACACACACACACAAACACACACACACACACACACAAAAACACACACAAACACACACACTGGAGCTGTGTTCTTATTAACACAGGTGACAGAGCTGAGAAAACTATGGAAAATATCCATTGTCTACTTTTTTCCTTGTTACTCAGTTTAGAACGACATGAAAAACAAAGCATCACATCAGAGAAGCTGATAAAGAATAGTTCCTGTTCTGAGGAGGCTGAATCAAAGACATGTTCTTCTTTGAGCCGAGTGAAATTTCAGTTTTTAACACTAATTACTGTTGTACAAGTCAAAGCCAATTGAAACAGGCTTGAAATAGCTTTACAATCTGTAGAATATAAAAAACTCTGCATCCGCAAAATCGTCACTTGAAAACTCAGAGTGTCAGAATGTTTCAGGACAAACCTGCAGCAGATTTCACTTTCCATAAAGTACAGACGAACAACACAGAAGCAGATAAACAGCAGCTTCTCATTATAAAACTGCTCTGTTATAAACAAAGGTCCTGAATGGAAAACCTTACTCAAGTAGTATTTGTCAAGGTAAAATAACAAACATGTCCTGATTCTCAAATGGGACAGTTTGCTGCTTTTTCTGAGTAATTTACTTGAAAACTGAAAATATTTGATACATCATATGTGTGACGTAAAACATTAATCTAGTGGAGTAGAAGTACCTTAAGAAGTGCTTGAGTACAATAGTCGTGTTTGCTAACTAAGTACTCGACTTAAGACTTGTTTTGAAGTACTTGTACTCTAGTATCTCCTTTTCCTGCTTCTTTAAATATTAACTCTATTTATTACAACTATAGTTACTTTGCAGAAAATACTAATAAACAGACAAAAGCGATTGATGCATTATTATACATTCATCCATCCAATAAGTCCCATCTACAACATTTAATTATTGCATAGACATATTAGTAATGATGTATTACACATTTAAAATGGATTAATCTACAGTGTTACTTTTACTTATATATTAGACCCTTAAGCACTTAAATATCTATCACCACTGAACATGAATAAAAGGAGGATGGATGATTCATCATATATAACAGATATTTAAGGGTTGAAAATCCAACCTAACATTTTAGGCTACTTTGAATAATTTCATGTCTACTCTATAAAGAATAAGATATTTCTAAAACATCTCTCTATAACACATCAGTGAGTCTCATGCTACAGATTGAAAACTGTAAAAATCTGTGTTTTATTTCACATTATTTGAATTTGAGGGATAATCTCGTGGTTTCTCGTTCGTGTGACGCAACAGCATCAGCTGCTCTGTGGACCTGCGCGGTTTGACGCATCGGATGAATCTGCATCCACCGTCCAGTCCCGACATGAAACACACTGACTGTACACCTCATGCTATCGTTATCATTATTACTATTATTATTAATATTAATATTAGAGAAGAGACCTGTCACATGGACTCAGTGCAGCTGACAGGACTCAGTGTGTCGGCGGCACAGCATCAACAAGCTGCTGCTGCGGTCTCAATAGAAAACATCTTTACAGGGAATCGAACCCAACACACGTCACAATCATCCCGAGCATCAAACCTGTCCGAGCGGGACGACATTATTCTCCCGAACTCCGTTTCCATGGGGATCCCGCGACCTCGGAGCCGGCATCGGCCGGTCAGAACCATGGATGATTCCTGGTTCCCCCGAGCTGAAGGATTGTGGGTAATGTAGTTCAAACATCACGTGTCTCCACCACCTCTCTGAAGGGGACGGGACCTGTGGAAACTCATTTCCGCCAGTGAGAGGAAAATGACTGATGAATGCAAAATCAAAATGAGGAGTTTAAAAAGTCAGATTCATGATAATAAATCAGATTAAGAGATTGAGAAGGAATAAACAAGGTATTGAATCAAATTAAGGGACTAAATAGTTTATTATTATGAGACTGTAAATCAAAATTATGAGATTAAAATGTCCTAACTATGAGATAGAAAATCTAAATTATGAGATAAGAGTCATAACTATGACAATAAATCAGATAGAGATTAAAAAGTCATTATTATGTGTAAAGAATCATTCTTCGGAGGATTAAAAGTCATAATCTTGAGCAAGTAGCCTCAGATGTTTGAACTCCATTTGTCTTTTACGCTGTGAACATCACAGCAGGAGATTCTCGGACACGTTCACAACAACTCAGAAATGTGCAGAGATCACATATTTTTTATTAAAGATCATAAAGAACACAGATGACTTACACTATCGTAAAAAGCTCTTTTGACATCTTCATCTGTGGTTTCTACGTGAATCTCACCACTGAGATATTTGTGTTGTTTGTTTCTTTTTGCCTTTGTTGTGTTAGAAACATCATCAACGCTACAGAGGACCTCCGGTCTCATGCATTCACACATTATCCAGAGGTTTTACATGTGTGTCAGTCCGCAGGCTCCACGCTGACCTTTGTGTTCTCACACGCAGACCCTCCGGAGAACGACAGGAGATTATCCAGAGTTCACGTGCATGTTCGAAAGCAGCTTCTGTCAATATTTTAAGATATGAGGTCATTATTTTGACTTACTACGTCATTATTTAGAGTACGGCGTTCCCTTCATTTTAAATTCATTATACATTTTTTTAAGTTTTACAGAATTTTTAAGTGGCAATACTTGGCTTCCATATATTTCACACATTTCTGACATCTGGGAGAGAATTTTGAAAAATTAAAACCAATAACAATAAAGGCATTGATGTTTTTTTTATTTATTTGTCCTTTTTTCTGACATTTAAAAAAGTTCCAAGGAGAAAGAGAGAGATAGAGAGAGAGAGAGAGAGAGAGAGAGGGAGGATTAGTCACTGTATTCAATCACAGAGAAGAGAGATAAATTGGCGAAACAGATTGTCCACAGCTCCCAGTCACAGCTCCCAGTCCGTCCATGAGGATGACATCTGCTCATCTTGAACACAGTGAATGAAAAGCCTCCGACTTCCGTTTCATTTAAAAGTCAGGATTTCACTCGAGTTGATTCCACGAGTGTGATTCACATTTGAGTTTTTTTTGTTTCCATATATCCAGTAAATCCACAGTGTCCACTTCATCCAGCTGTCAGACTATGATATCCTTCCGAAGGAGCCTGCTGCAAAAGAGAGAGACAACATTAATAAAAATAAAGTTCAGCACAAGTTCTCCTACTGTAAATCTGTCCTGCTGCTTTGGTATCATCTCCTCTGAAGCTCACTAATTAACAGACGGGAGCTGAAGTCAAGATTTAACTTCTAACTCTGTCTTTCTGAAAACATGAAACATGCTCCTGTGGGTAACTCTGTGCATGCTCGGATAAATCACCATTAATTACAGCAGCTTCTGTAAGAGACTGAATCCTTGATGTCAGCTTTTTGGGCAAGAAAAAACTAGAAATGTTCCAATACCAGCGTTGAAAAGGCCTCAGACACTGCAGGCTATGCAGGGTCGGACATCACAGAGTATGCAAATCTATGTTCTGATCCAATTCCAAACTCTTTTAAGAATATTAGTCTCACCCAGATGAAACTGTAATTTTCTTTTTCAAGAATTTGCTTCATCTTGGTTGCTTAAAAACAGCAGCTGCACCGAAACTGCCACCGGCAAGAAAAGGTTTCACAGAGCGTCAGAGAAGAAGTGTCAGCGATGTCGAGCATCTCACGCTGGAATGTTCCAAATGCTAAATGTTGACGTGTCCACATACAAGACTGAAGTGTTTGTCTTTGTGTTTCTTCAAAGGGTTTCAACCTGAGCCGTACAGCAATGATAGTAATCGTCACTTCTGTAAAGGTTGGAGCATATTATAGGTTCTTGAAGTTTCCAGAGGCAAACGATTTTATATTGGCCAATATGCAAAATCAGTATCAGGAAGGGAAAAATTGTTTTGTAACTTCTCTAGAGAAAATTAAAGCTCGATAAAACCTTGTTAGATCTAAATCCTGAAAAGTCAGTTCAGGTTTTCTGCAGCTATGGAGGGAGGTTATCTGCTGAAAGAAGTTTGGGCTCTGCTCAGTTACATCGGACACCAGGGAAGTTACGAATCCCAGCTGAGAATTAATCCAACATCTAACCACCCGACTGTCATTTGACACTTTTCTACAACTTAAACAAAAAGATCTAACCAGATCCAGACAAGCCGCTTGCAGCCTGAAGCTCTATATCCACTCTACAGACCTGATAGTGGATATATTTCCCAAAACGCTGAACTATACCTCAGAAGGAAGGTTTGTGAATAGAGTGGTAAAGTTGAAACACACTCACCTCTGCTGAGCAGCTGCAGGTTGCGTCCCTCCTCCTGCACCTGAAGCTGCAGCACCTGTTGCAGCAGCTCCTGTCGAAGCGTCTCCTGAACCAAACCCATCCTCTCCAGCTTCTCCCCGTTCAGACGCAACAGCGCGCGGCCTGTGATGGCGTGGTGGGAGAAGGCCTCCACGTAGGTCAGGTAGTTGTGAGGACAGTGCTTCTTCAGCCATTTGCAAACGTCTTGCTGGGACCAGAGCACGACGGGGCGGATCAGGTTCGGCTGCGTCGGGCTCGTGTGATAAATCCCATAATTGTCATGGGAACGGTACTGAAATGAGAGAAAAGGTGGACATGTATTAAAGGAACAGTGTTTGTGAGTTAATGCATCTTTTTATTAAAGCTTTTAAGGTGGCAGCAGGAAAGTTTAGATGTTAGAACTTAAATGGACGGTGTTTTAATGCTGCTTTTCAAGTATCCACCATTCAAAGGGCTTTACAGTAAAAGTCCCATTCACACTTTCATATTCATACTTCCTTCTATACACAGAGGTTTCTCTATCTAATCCCTCAGGCACAATATGGAGATGTTCATAGATCCCAGTGAAAAAATTAGGACTTTTGAATATTTAATTTATGGACTGAAGGAGAGTTCAGTTATCCACAAACAACAATGAAAACATAACCTTATTGAACTATGAACATGTGACATGAGAACCACCCAAATTGAAACATTGCACATTAAAAAACACTTGATGAAGGAAAATTCCCATTTGTTTGATTTTTGATTCAGCTTTCAACACCTTCAGGCAAACAGGTCATGGTACATATGAATCATGGTACACGTACATGATTCATATGCAGATACATGCACAGGAACAGGTTTCAGACTCATTAGAGCACACAGGGTCGACCGCGACCATATGTGCACGTAGATCAAACACGGAGTTAAGGGACAGCAGTAGCAGCAGCAGCACAGACACAGGAGCACAGACACAGCAGCACAGACACAGCAGCACAGACACAGAGCACAGACACAGGGAGGTGTGATCCTGAGATGCAGCTCTTTAATCTCAAAGATGTTCAGGATGTAAAACGGAGGAGGAGAAATCAAACCGGGCTTTTGACCAGTCAATCAGTTTTAAATAATTCAGTTTAATATGTGAGATAATACTGATGATGTATATCTCTGAAGAGAAACATGTTACTGTTTGGTTCTAAGAATCTCCTCTGGCCACAGATCCATGTTTTAATACGCTCATATGTTCAAGTAAGGAAAACTGAGGCTCATCGAGTTTATTAATTTATTCAGACATCTTCATCGGACATCTGTGCAGAAGATTAGTCTTCATCAAACTAGAAGGGCTCTCAGAGAGCACACACCTCTGCCAAGGCTCAACAGTTCCCTTTTGAAACCATATCTAGATCCAGGGAGTTTAGTTCTGCACCAAATTCACAAGAATCATAAATACCAGTCTCCTAAACAAACCTGTTTGTTTTTTTTCCATAGAGATCCGTGAATTATGCTCCAAGAAATCAAGGAAAATGTTTATAAACAACCTTGCAATTTTAAAGACAGTAAATTTTTGCAGAACCTTGCATAGAAAACAGTCGCGTGAATGAAAATTATGTTCATAATCCTAAAAACATCTTCATACTCACACTTATACCTTAAAACCTCTACTTAAATCGAATTTCCCACGACAAGAGCTGACAAAAAAACAAACAAACCCAAGTGTTAAATATCAAATCTAATGTTTCTCTAACAACAAGTAAATCCTGAATACTCAAACAGCGTGAACAGAAACACCACAGACAAAGACTCATTCATTAACAATGTGTGGTTTCCTTTTCAAGTCAAATGAAAAACGTTTGTCTCTTGACAGACGTCCAAACCACCGCGGCCACAGCGTTTTATTAAAGTTCTTGCTTCTATCTTTGGACTTGAAGAACAAAGCATTTCAGCTCCACTTTTTAGTCATAAAAAGTATTTATCACTTCACACCCGACTATTGGAAGGTGTTTCTTAATATCTTGCTCTGCAGCCATCTCAGCTTCTATGTGAATGTTTAGATTTCTAAAAGCGCGACACATATATGATGAACTCCGGCATGTTTAATATGGTGCAAATATTTTTCTCATTTCATCAATAATACATTACTAGGAACGTGTGGACGAGTGTAAAACTGTGGGGGACTAATCAAACTCTTTTTTTTAATTCATAGAGTTTTTTCCAGATTTTCTCAGCCTGCTCTGTCCCCAAAATCCCTTCTGTCCCCACTTGTGCTGCAGGCAACCATTTCCATTATTAATTAATAAGCAATTATTTTGTCGATGCAGCGATTCATTGTTTTGCTGTCCAGATGTCAGAAAACTATAAAAAAAATCGCAAATCGCAATTTCCTGAAGCCCCGAAAGTGACGTCTTCAAATCAGTTGTTTTGTGAACAATGGTTTAAAAAACACAAAACAGCCTTTTCAGTAAAATATGAAATAAGACGGAGAAAAGCAGAGAACACCATTCAGAAGCTGGAATTAAGGAATGTTCTTACGTGAACAATGACTTTCATGACAAAGAGATAACGAAAACGTGTCTTTAAACGATTACGGGAAAGTATTGTGTGGTTCTGTGTCTACAGTGGCAGCTGCTGGATAAAAGATGGAGGTTTTCATGGGACTGAGAGATAATGTAATGAGTGTTTACGGTTTCTTCCACACACACATGGTATGGAAGAGAGGAGGGAGACTGGAGGGAGAGTGGAGGAGGGGACGAGAGTTTCACGCTGAGAAACAGTCAAATCCACATGTTCCACATCCTCCGAACACACGACTCTGATTAACTTTAAGTTCCTCCAGACCAAAAATAAACCGAACAAGACGTTACGTGCATCCAAACGGATTGAAAGCAAACAAACAAACACATTGTGCACAACTGCGTTATCAGCCCGACCCAGTTCTGTGTCTGCAGCTTTGGCTTCAGCTCATAACCGTCTTTCAAGAGCCTTTTCATGAGGGGGGGGAAGACAAAGGCACGGACTCTCCGACTTGTTACCGAGGGCTTTAAATGAGGCCATTTGGATATAAAACAAATGGATCCTCGCTGAATGCAGGGAGCAGACACTGCTGCATCAGATAAGAGAAATCATTATCAAGAGAAAGATTGAATTTAAACTGAGGCAGAATCACGACTGGAAGAGACGACGCTTCACATTAAGAGATTTATTTAAAAAAGAAAAATAAAGCTTTGCATAATGTTTATTAACACAACCACCACCGACTGTATCAAACTGGATTCTGTCTCCCTCTGCTCCCAGCAGGAGAAACACTGTGGTGCTGCAGTGTAAAGTGGTGAGTGACCTGTGCTATTGAAGTCATGCTAAAAGGCTGTTAGTGGCCACCGACCCGCTGGGCCAGAGCAGCGTCCATTCTCTGCTCACAAAGTGTCCATTTGCATCAGAGGACGGTGGCTGACCACATTAAGCAGAGTTCCTCCTTTCAGACGTTTCCATAAAGACGTCTGAAAGGTTTTTATGTTGATGAGACGACGAGGAAAAGATTTGCTTTCACTAGTGAGCGTTGGATTTGTTATTTTGCTGATAGTGAAATGGAAAGTTTCAAAACAAGGAACAGAAGCGTTTTCTTGTTGTGAGTCTCTAATGATCTGTTGTTTGTCGATAGTGACTATTAAACACAAACATTGTTTATTTTTCAGTTATTTGGAATCAATCCAAGAAAAGATTTGTTCTAACCAAACAGTTATTTCTGTGATTCCAGTGTTTGAAGTCGAGCTGAACTTGAGATACTTCACTTTTTGTGAATTGAAAGATAAACATCTGCAGCTTGTCTGATTTGTATTTGCATTTTCTCACGTTATTGTAGGAAGAAGAAACAGCCTTTTCATGCACCCTCTCGTTATTGTGTATGTGCAACACTCGAGCCGAGATGCATCAGTGCGTCTCGGGTCAATCGCTGCTGACCTCAACTTGAACTGCAGCACGCACTGAACTAACCTACTTTTATTAGATTAGATTAGAAATTTCAGGAATTGCACAAAAACACAGAAATGTCTTCATGCACGTTCAGCTCCCAGGCTTCGGTTTAAGTCTCTAAGAACTAGGAAACAACATCAGCTCTGTAGCTGCTCTCTCTCTGAGGTTTCTGTGTTGTCCAGATTTAAAAGGACGCCTCTAGTAGTTCTTCCTCACTCTCAAGGTTTAGAGACAGAGGATCTTGTTCAGCCCTGTTCAGCGAAACGTGATCTGTGAAAACTATAGTTTCTCTTTCTTACCAGCTTTAATCTTGTTTCTGAATAGATGTGTGTTAACTGTCTGTCTTTCGTGAGTTAATGTCTGACCGGGTTATTTAAACTCACAGTAACTAGTCCTCTAACCTCACCTCATGATTTGAATGAGGACATTGAGTAACCGAGGAAGTAACTGAATCACACATAATGGACGAAGCATCAGCTGACCATGGCAGCTCTCCTGTGGGGGCTGTTGGAGTTTAAAGTTACATAAGAGACAACTTCTCCTGCCACAGATATATTGAATCAACCGAATGACCAGTGATGAACAAGAGGCTCCCTGTGCTGTGACATCACACCTCACCTCACTCAGTTCAGATGTCAGTGGAGCCAAGTTGCGTTTGATTGGCTGGAGCCTGAGCTTCAAGAAAGCATCCAGGAAAGCAACAGTTCAGTCTTCATCTCAACAGCAAGGTTCCACATTTTCAGTTGGTAACGATGGTTTTGATGAAGCAAACACGTCCCGATTTCATCCATCAACTGTATCGCTTATATTTTATACTTTTCTATTCACCTATAGCCCCCAACTTGCAGGGCTATGGGAGGAAGCGGCAGTCCCAACTGGGATTTAAACCAGGAACCTTCTTCTTGCTTATTTTCTAAAGCAAATACAAGTCTGATTCCACTTTGAACTTGAGTGATTCTACTGTTACAACAAATCACATCCAGAGTTTTATTGATTATAATCTGATCCTGTCAGTTTGTTTTGTGAAATCTTTGGTGAATAAAAAAGGAAACATGGAGGTTGTCACACGTCATCAGTCGATGAACTACACGTGCTGCTTGAGGAGTGGAGGTCATTCAGGGGTTCAGTACCTGCAGGGCCTCAGTGCCCGGCTGCTGCAGCAGCTTCACCGTCCGGCCTCCGGCTGTCTTCTGACCACGTCCATCGTGCCAGGTGAGGTTCCCCCCCGTCCGCCGACTCAGCTGGTGCTTGAAGTCCTCGGACAGAGCCCGGTACTCCACAGCTGGCCTGACGAAACTGAAACTGGATGCCGCTGGAGAGATGAAAGGAGGAGGAAGAGGAGGAGTGATTACAGAGCTGCACCTGAACGCAACAACTGACAAACCTGAAAACAACGTCAAGTGCTGCTCTGCAAAATCCCCCCCAGCTCTGCATGACTCGAAAACTAATTCCAGCGCACCTTGAAGTCATTAGGTCTCATGGAGGCATGAGGCAACGCTCAGTTCTCTAGGCCTGGACAAGCTCTGGGGTAATTCCTGTATATCGGTGGTCAGGTGTGAGAATGTGTATGTGCAGTCTAGCAGGTGAAGAATGTCAGAGCTGTGAGACGAGCCATTTCTTCATCATTACCAAGAGGCCTGTAGGCAAACATCCAGGCCCGCTCAACAGCAGGTGGCTTCCCAACATCCAGTAATTAAAGAAAGTGTGCAACTACAGTAAACATGCTGTTACTGGCTCAGACTCTGGCAGGGGGCCACGGGTCATTACTGATTCATGTGCCAGAGTGGAAGGATTTTTCTCGCTGCGTCGGAGCCGTGTGTGTGTGCACGTGTGTGTGTTTGCGTTAACGTGCACTCTCAACAGACTTTCTTAAATTGACTAAGAGAATTTGAAAGCAGGACAGCACCGGAGAGAGTGTCGTGGGGGCGTGAGGGTTTGAGGAGATCAAACGAGCGTCTTTTGGAGTTCCTCTCTTTGTGCCGGCTCCTTTCTGCCGATGCAACACCTCCCGCTGAGAAGTGGAGCGAATCAGAGCCCTGCACTCATCAAGGCAAACCGGCAGCATCAGATTGTTGTGAATACGACTCGGTGTGTGCTTTCAGGTTTCTTTGAGGTGTAACTCCAACACTGTGTGCGTATGAACCTTCATTCACGGCTTTATTACTCCCCCCAGGCTGCGGCTGGAAACACACATGTGCTGCTTTCACTGATTAAATACAGATAATTAAGATCATTTGTCAGACTTTGCTTTTTCCCTCTAGTTTTACTACGGGAGGGAAAAATTCCTCGTTAACTAACACACACGTATAAACTGCCGCCACCGCACAGAAAAACACTTTCATTGACTAAAATCCCACTGAACTGAGAAGAGTTTCCTCAGTGTTTAGTTCTGTTGGTATTTCTGACACAGAAGCGACACAGAAAGTAACAGTTTCCTGTCGGAGGCTGAAGCAGCACAACATAATGCGATGGAGCGACAGGATGAAAAGGATCCTCATCATGGAGTCAATCACAGCTGAGAGCTCAAAGATAGTCACCATTTACACAGGCGACGTCAGAGCTCCAACCCCGATGCTGTGTTTAATTCACTCCATCTTATTAGTCTTTACTATCTATCAGAAATGTGTACGTGTCACCAACCTTCACCTGGATTGTCTCACTTTACATTTTAGGCGAATAGATTCAGAATAAAATAAAAGACGCGACAATCAGATTAAAAAAGGTTTTGAATGGAAACTTTATGTTTTCCTGGTGAATAGAAAACTGACCCGACAGCACTGAGACCTCTCGGGGGACAGAATGTTCATCTTCTCGTATGTTGTCCGTTTACTTGTACAATTAAAAAACAACAAAACACAAACTACTCTCCAATCTTCACCCAGACTATCCTACACAAAAGCGCATTGATTCAAAATAGTGTATTAAAATGGTTTTAAAGGGGGAACTTTAGGATTCCTGACTGACACCATCAAACTGGTGATGCTGGCTTCGTCCAGTGAGCTGTCCGTTTCAGCACCAGCTCATTGTCCATCAGTCCCCATTGTATCCTCATTAAAACCTTATTAATTAATGCCCCTCATACATATCTTGTGATTTGTCTTCTTTCTAATTGTTTAAGCAGATTTTCTGACGTAGTTCTCAGCTGCAATCTTAAATGATGGTTTCCGGGCCACAGCAGGCGCTTTGTGACTGATGCAAATCACACACACACACACACACACACACACCTGACAAACCGGTCCCACAAGTGTGGAGCTGAAGAAACCAACTCACACGTGTCGTCAACATTTTTACAAGTTTCCATTTCCTTGACAGCGACTTTAAAGACAAAAGCTCCCCATCGTTAATAGCGCGTAAAGCTGCCTACCGTCCACAGCCATGGTGTTCCAGTGGCGGGCTGAATCTACTCCAAGTCTCCCATCGCCTCCGGAGCTGCTGCTGCTGCGGGTCCCTGCGCCCTCTTCCTCCTCCTCTCCTCCTCCTCCTCTTCCTCTGTGCTGTTTAAAACTTTGACCGAGGTGTGGATGAAGGACATTCGCTCCTCATCCTCCCGGGGGAAAGCCTCCAAAAGCGTAAAATCCGAGCGCGCACGGTGTCCGCTCCGCTGCTGGAGGAGTGCGAACTGCGAAGTAGTTGGGAGACATGCAGGCGCGCGCCCCCGAGCAGCTGATCTGACTGGTTCCACGAGCTCAGGCGGGCGCGCGTCTGAGTGCCTGCATGCCAGCGTGTGTTATTTTTTATCTGTGTCGTGAGAATCGGACGCGCGGCTTCTTCTCAAGAGCCCGCATGAGCGCAGCGACTCAAAGTGCAGCCCCGGGCCCTGTAATTAGCGCAGCAGCAGCAAGTGGAGACTGAGAAGCAGCCGGATGAAAAGGCTTCTCATCACTGCAGCGTCCTACAGGGGGAGTTCCCCCCCACATCGTCTGAGAGAAAGGAGGCTCTGTGCGCGCCGGTGGGCAGAGGGCCCATCGCCAAGGAGGACCCTCTATGTGGGGTTTGTCCAGAGGAGCTGCAGGACAGAGGGGCAGATATCAGAGAGCACTGTCCCTGCTCCCACCTGCACCAAATATTATATTAAAGTATTTATCGTATCGTACACATCGTATCGTGCAATATTGTCTCTATTGTATCAGATCCACTGTATAATATCTTATCACATCTATCGTATCATATCTATTGTACCTTTCTTATCCTATCTAATTGTAGCTAATATGATTTATCTACTCTACTGTATCTATAATGTTGTATCTTATTGTATCATATCTTATCACATTGTATTGTAACTTTTGTATCCATCTAATCTTAATGTATCTTTATCTGTATCTATCGCATCACATCCATCTATCTGCTTGAATCTCTGCAATCTTAATATTTAAGATCATTTATAAAGTTTTGTAAAAATAAGTAAACGTAACTTCTTCTGCAAACAGACATGATACAACAGCCTTTGTTTAAAAGTAAATGCACTGTTTTTAAATCAGGTGGTCACTGTCTTGAATGTCTGCTTGACGTTTGCATCCAGAAATCATGACGTTGATGAAATAACATTTTCAGTGCATTAACATTTGCAGAAAGGATCAAAAACATGACCTGAGGACCTTGTTGTTAATGTTTTACACTTTTTACCCTTTAGGCCACCATTTCTCTTCTTGAAAGACTATATTAAAATCCCTGTTTATGAATCTTAATACATAAATAGGCCTAAAAATCGAGGGCAAACTGCAACTTGTTTATTCACAGCTACAAGCCAAGAGCTTTAGGGAATAGCCCTGGGATTTCCCCTAAAGGATCCAGACTAAAATAAATGTGGCGGTTCTCATCTGTATGTTCATAAATATTTCATACTTTTATATCACACTGCTCTGGTTTTCAAAAGTTTGGTTGAAATCAACAAACAAAAAAAGGCTAAAAATAAAGCTCCATGAAGAATCTGACACAGCAGCTGTTTGTGTTATCACACGGAACCAGCGAGTGATTTCTTCCCCTTCGTCCAGATTAAAAGATGATTGTGCTGCTGGGACAGGCCACTGGGATGAAAGTGGGATGATGACAGCAGATCAGAAACATAAAGGTAGTAAAGGTAAATATTAAACAGACCTGTGTGTGGTGCTCGATAAGAGAGAGAGAGAGGTGAGGGTGTGCAGGTTTCCTGGTGAGCACAGGTTGAACGCTGGGATATTTGCTTACTTTTGGACTCCAGGTTTGACGACCTTGACTACCAGCAGTTCTCCAGACTCAAATGAGTTGACTGTAACCTTGACCACTGGAATGTTATCAGTTCGTCTTTGAGTCGAAGGGACAAGTGGTCAAAATTGAAAGGAATTCCCTAAAGGCAAACTCAAGAGGCCCAAAAGATTTAAAGATTCTCAAGACCTTAATTATATAACTTTGCTTTAAATTTAACAATTCAAATACATTAATTGTATGGGTTACAATGCAGATTGTCTAAAATGATTCTCATACAAAAAAGGCTGCAGAAATTCTAATTGTTTTTAAAACATCAAATATAACACAATTATATTTAATGGCTTAAAAATACACGTGAACAAAATACAATGCTCAATCTGCCTTGGATTGAATTTAATCACTTTTAAAAGAATATTTACTCTAATTTACTTTCTTTCTGAGAGTAAAATGAAAACATCGATACAAACGGTGTTGGACGAAGCTTCCAGTTGCTTTACTTTACTTAGAAGACACTTAAAAGTCCAGCATTTAGAATATTCTTTCATTAAGTGCAATGCCTGGAATGCCTATTCCAACCAGTCTGTGTTTGGTCATCATAACTGTATAAACTCTTGAAGTTACAGCCAAAAACATATGAAGTTATGTACCAATCAGTTCATACTTGATTCTGGATAAAAGCGTTTCCCAAACTCTTAAATAAACAAATAAAGATATTCTTTGTTGCTTAAGGAACGTGGAGTTTATGTATGTAGAAGACTCAGGATGAGTGGAAGGGTGAAGGTGGAGGTAGCTACACCCCTCACACAACTCACAGTACAGTACCAACAGTATTACACTGAATGTTCTGATTGAACAGAGTCTCTCTTGGTTTATAAACTGACATGATACCATGTGGATGAAGGTGGAGCTCCCTGCTGTCGTTGATCATGTGATCAGTGTTTTTTGAAATGACGCCACACTGGATGTCAACATCAGCAGGATATATTTCCATACACTCCCACAAACAACGGGGGACATGCTCTCATTAATCTTCCCATTCACCACTGTGGATCACTGCCTCATTTCTCTATAAACAGTGGTCACAGGAACACATTGTAGTTTAACTCCGCTCCACCACTAAGTGCACATGGGATTATAAACCCAGTTGACGAGTTTGGATTTAATTGGCAGGCTGTGGGTCGGAGGAGAAGTTTCTGCAGATGTTTCTGAGGACACAGGGACTGGGGCACTGGGCCTCCTCTTAAACTCTAACCATGGACACATTTGGCCTGGTTAGGGCACTAAAAGATGAAAAGAGCCGCAGCAAATGAATAGTTTCCACAGAAAAAAAACTTCAAACAGCCTCAAATATTACAGTTTACATTTGAGGTTTATAATGAGCAGCTGCCTTTTGTATTAATGATAAACTCTGGATTTCTTTCCATCTGTTCTTTTTTCTCCCCCAGAGTGAAGCAGAAAATACTGTTCAGCCTATTATTTCTATTCCATGTTATATTGCAACACTATGAGCAAATAATACCTAAGAAACACTTTAGAAGAACAAGGGTTATATTGATTTTAATAACAATCTGCTTAACAATGTTACAAAGTGCTTTACAAGATGAGGCCAAAATAACCATAAGACAAAGATCAATACAAATCTAATAAACAGAAATAAAATGCTATAAATGGAAACCCATGTGAAACATTTCATAAAGTTTTCACAAAGACAAAAACATGTGGTGGAATTTAAAAGGTTTATGTCTAAATCATTTTTCAACACAAGGGGGCAGTCTTATTCTGTGCAGAGTGAGATATTGTGCTCTGTGGTGGTTTTAAGGAAGAAGTGATGAATAGTTTCATGTCAGATTTACAATGTTTTGACATTGAACTATCTACTAACATGCAGTCACTGTTAAATACAAAACGCAGAGATCTTTGACACAATATACTGATGTCACACAACAGTATAAATAGAACTGATGACAGGGTTGTAAGATCTGACAGCTATTTTTTTTAGATATTCAAAAAAATCAATATTCAATCACTGAAACTGAACGGCACCTTTTCACTTTAAAGCTTCTGTCAATAATGTCCTTCAAATTCTAGTTTCATTTATCCATTTATTTATTTTTATTTATTGGCGATATATAGAGAGTGACAGCTGGGGATTGATGTGCGCTAAATCTTAGTGTAAATCAATGAGAATTTAAACCTAAATTCCACAAATGTAAAGCAGGGAATGTAAACAATATGCTGACTATGCACATATTAAATGGGCTGAGGAAGAGTTTTGCTGGTGTTTTGGTTCAATAAGAAAATTCTTAAATCAATCTTCGGCACAGAACCAGTTTGAGAAACAAAAAGTAAGTTCAGCATCGAAAGATGTTTTTATTAAAGGTTAAAAATAAAACCTAAAAGAAAAACACATTCTACAATTTATCAAGAAAACCAGAAAGCAGAGGGGGGATCATGTTAGGAAGAAATGCAAAGCTTCGAAAAAGCAAAAGTGTTTCTGTAGAGCGGTGTGTTGACATGGAGATGTGTGAGTGTCTGTGTGTGTGTGTGTCTGTTTGTGTGTGTGTGTGTTTGTGTCTCTGTCTGTGTGTGTGCGTGTTGGCTCTCACCAGATGTGCACTCACTGCCAAACACACTGAACTTCGTGGCTGACGTGTGAAGTGTGCCGGGCCATGTGGCCTCCAAATGAGGTTTGTTCAGACTAACGTTTGTCTCCATTAATGACTGAACTCTTTGGAATGACGAAGCCTCAGAATAAAACAACTGCTGCAAACTGTGTCCACTCAGAAATCTGCTCATCTAGACTCACAGCTGCTGCATTAAAAAGGTAGAAACAAAAACAAAATGGTGAGCGAACCCAGCCCAGGAAACAAGGTGCAGGTTTGTGAAGTGTTGAGACCAATTAATGTTGTTTGTTCTTCTACATGGATGTGAACATACAGGAGCGGATATAGGCCACTCGAAAACAAACACTCCTGCAAATTAGACCCAACTTTGACCTCAGGATGCTTAACGGTTTCCTCTACAACTCGAATTATATGATAAATAAAAGATGCGCTTTATATACGTCAGGTTAGAGCCATTGATAAATTAACACAAAGCATTTCTTGAACTTTTAAAAAGGTCAATCAGTCCCTTAAATTCAATCAAGCTTCACCAAATTACACACACTTATCAGTTATCAGTCCCCTGATTGTGGTCGATTTTTCTCATCAAGATTGATGAATAATTGCAGGGAAATTGGTGAAAATGTTAAAAAAAACACATCCTGCAATATTAAAGACAGTGAAAGAAAATCCTGGATGGCAGACCACATCCTTCCACCAAGTTTTGTGGTAATATTGCTCACAAACAAACCTACAAACAGACAGAGGTCACAATAACATAACATCCTTGTCAGGAGCAAAGACACAACCTTCTTCTTATCGGAGGCAGTAACAGAGTGAAGCAGTTAACAGGCTCAGAGTTGTTGGAGTTGACTTCAGTACAGGATGAAAAAAACATTTCAAACTTTCACACTTTGCAGTGGCTCATGCTCCAACTCATCTGGTATCCCATTGCAAGTTAAAACCAAACAAACAGTATACGAGCCAGTGCTGTTGTGAAAACACACTGCCAGAGCTACACACAGGAGTCAGGCCCCGACTCTGTGGAAAACTCAAAACACACATAAGGGGTTTTACAGGCCGGCTCAGAATTTGGACCCCTGGTGTTAAAACTAAATAGACACAAACAAGCAGAGAAGGGGATAAACGGAAATGTATCTCTCCATGTGTCGCACAGACTTTTGTCGACTCCTTCAGGTTCTGGGATGTTGTCCACTTGTTTTCATGAGCCTGCAGGAAACCTGGGCCTCACCCTGGTCATAACTCAGTGATGTCGAGTAGTCCACCGGCAGTTTAAGTCTGACGCAAGCGTTATGACGGGCAGGTGAGTGGAAGCTGAAACAGCTGGAACTGTGTGATGCCATTCAAGGAAAACTCAGGGTGGAGCTGCGGCCGGGCGGCGGAATAAAGCTGCGTTTGTTTCCCAGGAGCAGAAAGTACGCGCCTGGACGCTCGGACGCTCTGCACCATGCCTCACGTGATACAATGAGAGCTTGTTTACCAATCCTATGGGTAAAAAGAGCTCACAGAGAATATGTTACACACGTACACACACACACACCGCGTTGTGTATCGGCACTGAACAGGGTGTTTCCAGGTAAAAGAGGTGGGACCTGGTACAAACAGGATACAGGAAATGGGCCCTGCTTCTTAAAAAGGGTCAATTCAAAAGATCCATGAAACATAATGGACGCAGTGTTTCTCCTGTTCAACATGAGGTCACGTTACAATGGCAATACCAAAGCATGTTTCAAGAATGGGTGGCATAATGGTGGTCCATTCAAACTGTAAGCTCAGCGGCAGGGGGAGGACCCAGATCCAATACTAATACTAGAAGTACAAATACTTAAAATACAAAGTATTCTCAGCTAAATGTACTCACAGTTAAAGACAAAGAGGTCAGGGCTCCTCCGCAGGGGGACAGAACAAAGCTATAACGTTTTAAATACTGGATAATTGGACACTTTTGGCCAATTATCCAGTATTTAAAACGTTATAGCTTCTAAATAAAACCATCAGGGAAGTTAAGAGAGCAAATTTATTTTTGGTGGAACAGAGAAGAACTTATAAAAACATCTGGAATGTCACAAGGGCCCAAACCACACAGCTTCTCTTTTGGGTCACTGGTAAAAATGGAGGAGAACAGCTTTTCTTTCCTTTTCTTTTCTACCATGTAAAATATTTACATTCATTCAAATGCTGCCCTTCATTCTCCAGCACAAAATAATCCAGGGACAGACTTGGGCAATCATCAGAAAAAGCTGTTTAAAATTCACCTCAGTACAGTTTTTTATTTGATTCGTCCTCCAAAAGCTGATTCTATAAATTAGGTATCTAACCTTGAAAATGTAAGAGCTGCACTTTGCTGGAAAGCTGCTCAGGTACATTTATTAAAAATGAATACAAGCAGCTCAAAAAGTGGCTCTTTCTAATTGGCCCCTTTTCATGGAAAGGGTCCTTACACAGCGTGGAGCTGCCAGGCCTCTTTCTACACTCCGTACAAAGAGCTGTGTTGTGAGTGGACGTGTGGGCTTGTGGGGCTCGGCACTCAGGGGCCAGGGTGTGTTCTGTGACAGCCCTCAACACAGCGGATTTGTTTGTATTTGTTCCTGCTGCTGGAGGTTTGCTGTTAGGTCGGGGGTTTCAATGTGCATGTGTGAAGTAAAAAGAGCCAGAGATGTTTCACAGATTTCACTGAGACTGCAAAGCCTCAGATTTCACGTTATGTATAGTCTAGCAAAAGTTAGTTTTGTAATGGATCCAGCTACTAAAGTAGTAAAATAAAAGATAAATATAATCTATAATATTCCGAAATAGGTCATATACCACTTTTACTTTGTTAATTACAGTAAATTCTATCTCTACACTGTGGTACTACCATTTTCACTGAAAAATAATCAGGCTAATGCACCTGAGTCATGGTAACAACAGCTCTGTTCTATTCAAGTGTCACATTAAACCCTCCCAGTGTGACAGTGATCCAGCACCAACACTGGGACCTAGAACCAAAGCAAAAGGAATTCAGTTGTTTTATCCTTTACACCAGCTTTTGTGTAACTTAACGTCTTCATAGCCTAAATTACAAATACATAATTGTCAGATATATCCACTTGTCATCTCGTGTTATGATTCATTTCCACTATTTCACTAAAATGTTAAAACAACAAACTGAATTATGGCTATTTTGGGACAAGGCCTGGTGTTGTGCACTATTTCCTCTCTGGCTTGCCGTGACGTCACCATGGGAAAATAACTCAAGGGTCACGAGCCGTGGTTCTGTATTTTAAGTAAAGTTGAGAACCACAGCAATAACTAGTAATATCTTCTTACTGTGGAGGTGGAGGCTCTCGTCTCAGATGTCAATGCGGTGTTACTTTGAGGAGGTTAAGTGGGAGGGGATATGCAGATGATGCCAGTGAGACCCTATTAGTGGCGTCAGTAGTCGGACCAACTCACAGAGGTCTGTTGTCAGTCCAACAGACTCCACCACACCCACAGCCAGCATCAGGGTCAATATTCACAGGGTGGCATTCTGCTTTCTGACACAGCCGACAAAGGTTGTACTGCAGAGACTGACTTGTTTTCTTTTTAAGTGAATGGAGTGGAATACTTAGGGGATTACTTTGGAAGAACACTTTTTTTGAATTCCCTGAAATCACCTCGTCCTCCGCTGGAAGATTCATTTCTGCTAAACCTACATGCGGAGATTCAAGGATGCATTTGGTGATGGCAGCGAGTCCTTTAATTTTCATTACTGTATTTCTGTCAGTGGTCGAAACCAAGTTCTACAGACCAGTCCAGTATAACCAGTATAAAGCCGGGCTCAGTCAACACCATGACCAAGGGAAACCCACCAGCAGACACAAGTAAGTTCTGTCCCTGTCTCGCTCCTTTTGTTGTGCTCTGATGGATCATTCTGACATAATTCAAGATTATAATTGACATTATAGCATTTTTGATTTATTTCTGTCATCTTTTGTCTCCTCTCTTTCAGGAACCACTGTGCTTATGTCGTTGAGAAGACAGTTTCCTTCACTGTGCAGGATGGGGCAGCCCCCTATGTGAAAGCCGAATACAACAAGTGCACCAGGGGTCAGAAATGTCCAACTCTGATGTGAGTAAACCAAAAATTGCATTATATTGTGCTTAAAGAAGAATTTGATCGTTCTTATACTCAAAGTGGAATTCATATCTTACAGTGCAGTGTTTGATCCTGACTTATGATTGGTTGTTCTACTCAGGTACCGTCTGCTCTACAAACCATTGTTCAAGGTGGCACATAAAACCGTCACAGAGCTGGAATGGAGATGTTGTCCAGGGTACTCTGGCTATGGCTGCATGGAGGGTCCTCCAGTTTACCAACACCCGATGAATATGATGCCACCATTCAAGGGCCCGCCAATGAAAGGCCCACAGTTCAAGGGGCCACAGTTTAAGGGCCCACAGTACAAAGGCCCCATGTTCAAGGGTCCCATGTTTAAAGGCCCCCCTATGAACGCTGCTGTGAAGGCCAACCCATGGAGTCAAGCCAAAGGACCGCCCACCGGCAGCTTCAACTACCAAATGCGTCACTTTCAGCCTCAGGGCTCCTCCTTCTATCCAGAAACCTCCTTCCAGCCCTATTCACCTGAGCCGGAGCCAGAACAACAGAGCATGACCAACACCGAGCATGAGCAAGAACATGAGCAAGAACATGAGCAAGAACATGAGCAAGAACATGAGCAAGAACATGAGCAAGAACATGGGCATGAACATGAACATGAACATGAACATGAGCCCAGCCACAGACCTGAGGAACACATACTAGAGGAAATCCCTCCTCCTTCCTCTGGAGGTGAACATCCTGAGGGCGAGACCACAGGTGTGTAATAATCTCAATACATCCTTATTCTATAGAATTTATCTATTTAGTGGATATGTGACAAAACTCAACTCATATTGGGCTTCAGAGACTGATTCATCGTATTCTTTCGAACCAGATTGAAACTGTAATCACACCAAAGCAGAGTTTGTTTGTTCCGATTATAACAGCTTTTCTTTCTCTTCCTAGGCCAGGTTCTGGACACTGAGACAGACGAGCGCATATATCGAATGGAGGAAGATGTGCGACGTCTAAACATGGGTTTGGAGACCTTGAGGGCGACTGTGAATGGCCTCGAAGACAGTCTACGAGCCTCTCTGAGGGAGGACGCCAACAGGATGCTGTCAGCTCTGTTCTCTGCTGCCCCGGGACCTGTTCCCGCTCAAGCTGTAGCCTCTAATCCATCCACCGTCGGGTTTGCAGAGATTCCCGGGGGGGATGCTGGGTCAGAGGGTCTTGATGGCAGACAAGTGTTCACAGGTCTTACAGAACTGAATGGACGAGTAGAGGAGCTCAGGGCAGAGATGCAAGCCAAGACGGTAGAGCTGCTGGAACTCAAAGCAACAGTGATGGGACATGATGGACAGCTGAAGAAGGTGCCAGACAGAGCGGGAGCCGTATCGAACTCTACTGACAATTTCCCCCCAGGAGCAATGGGAAAGATGATGGATGCCAAGCTGAATGCAGCCAGGACAGAAATCCTCGGTGGGTTTGAGAAGCGTGTGGAGAGTGCAGAGGGCCGATGTGAGGAGAAAGCTGGGGATGTGCGTCGTCAGTGCCAGAGGGAGCAAGGTGAAAGGCAGGAGAAGATGGAAGATGCTCTGCATGAAAGTGCGACCGACTTTAGAACAGAGCTGATAAAGCTCCAGGCACAGATCCAAGGTTTCAAGGCTTCAGAAAGCTGCTGTGGCAGATTTAGTGGAATGGTTGAAAGGGTGCGGATGCTGGAAACATCTGTGGCAGGCCTCAACCAGTCCCAGGGGCACCTGAGAGTGGAGCTCGGTGGACACAAGGACCACATAGAGGGATTGATCGAGGGACGTCTGGTGTATGTTGAGGAAAAGCTCAACCTGACTGGGGAGATTCAAAGTGATGATACTGGAAGGAGGAGCGTCCCACACAGAGCTGAGACTGGGCAGGGCTTGGAGACCAGAGTGGAGGGGAAGCTGAGGGCTCTGGAGGGACGTCTACTGATGGCTTTGGAGGAGCTAAGTAACACCACTGCCCCTGCACTGCTTGAGGGTCATGCTGTTCCCGATCTGGAGACAGAACTGGACTCCATCCGAGAAAGAATAGAGGTGGATGTGGACCGAGTGCAGAAACACCTGAATAAACTTGAGCTACGATGCTCGTCGTCCTGTTCCTCACCTCAACACCCATCTTCCATTCAGAGAGACTCTGCTGTGCCAAGTGCAGAGGAGGAGAGCGTCAAGGATGTGTTAGACTTGCAAGAAGACCGTTTGAATACCTTTAACGTGACACTGCAGAACATCCTGAAGCGTCTGAGTGTTAGGGAGCAACAGGAACAAGCTGAAGTAGACGCTCCTATCCAGGGAGAGCTCACAATCCTCAAGTTTAATGTTCGCTCAGTCAACCGCACTCTGAGAGTCATTCAGAGCTCCCTGGGAACAGTCGTCCACCAGGTGGGTCAAGCCAACAGCTCCTGGCATGAGAGAGAGGCTCGTCTCGCCCAGCAGATAAAGGGCGTGGTCAATCTGGTTGGACATCAGGCATCCATGCTTGGGGCAGGTGAGCGCCGGCTGACCCGTCTCAAGGGTGAGCTGCACGAGATGAAGAGGCGGCTAGCGGACGAGGTGCAGGGCTGCCGGAGCACAGCTATGGGCGTCCAGAAAGAGGTGACAGTGGTTGAGGGGCGTGTCACCAGTGTGGAAGACCAGTGCAAAGGCCTAAATTACATGGCAGAGGACCTGGAGAGAATCAGGGAGGAGCTGGAGAAACAATCAAATGGACTTCTCCTGCAAGTGAATGGGACTCTGTCCAGCCACGCTCAGCAGCTGACTGAGCTGAGAGGGGAAGTCAGGAACTGCACTGACAAGGCAGAGCCAGCCCCCCCGAGTATAGAGCTGGAGTCTGAGCCAGGGCGAGGGGACACCTTCACTCTGAACTAGTTCAGTGTATACGGACAATGGGTTTAAAAAAATTTATCAAATGGGTCAAATATTCTGCAGGTGTAGTGGCAGTCCACTAAAAACCCCATGTTACCATCTGAAATCTGTAAAATACAAAAGGTTTTTGAAACCTGCACTGAAATGGCAGCTAATTCCACCTGCGCTCATAACACAGAATCCTGACTTTATATCTTTGAGGTGCTGAGATGAACAGTTTGTTTCAATGGACAGTTATTAAGAGCCTGACGTATTGAGGAGAACATCAGCAGACTGCACCTTACTGTACCGTCTCTGTAAAGATTATGAAGTTAACAGTTGTTTGACAATGTTTACATGTTTAAGTTTGTTTGTATTGAATCTTCCTATGTCTATTCTAGAAGTACCCAAGATATTATGTTTTTATATGGTTTCCCTTTTTCTTTTTTTTTAGCATTACCTTCTCTTCTAATTGTATTCCTGCATAAAATGTTTACACTTCCTGTTAAAACCGTTTTCTTTCAAGGTTTTTCATCACAGTTGATCCAATAAAATTCTTTCTTTAAAACTTGTGTTTTCTTGCTTAAGAAATATATATCACACAAAAGCTGAGAACTATGTAGATTTAAGACTCCTCTAGAAAACAACCCTGCATTTTCTGTAACTTGCCATATATCACTCTGAAGGTTAGACTTCTTATTGTATGCTGGGACACAAGGGAAACCTGACAACCAAGGAGCACTTCAATTCAATACAGCAGGAAACATCCATCCAATAATGTGTCTTTCAGCTACAAATCAACCAGCCCAGCTTTCTGAACACTGCTCTTATTAGACACAAGATAATGGCCATGGGTTATCTTCCTAATAGCGCTCCCCTGTTAGTTCCTCTTCCCCTATCGGACAAACACCCATTAAAATGACACCTATGTGGGAGATGAGCCCAGTGTGGTGTGAAAACATTTTAGCCAGAGACATGTGGTGAAGAATAACTAGACAGAATGAGGGTAGACAGACGGAATAATAACAGCAAATGCCTCTTGGAAGTGATGAGTGAGGGACTGAGTGAGCTCGAGAAAAAACCCAAACCTCGATAATGATGCATTTTCATGCACGGACGTGTGCGCCAGCAGAAGTGGAAAGAGGAGAAAGATATTTCACCGCTTTCCTGAGACGACTTTTCAGACAAAACCTACAAACCTTTTCTTCAAGTACAAAGATAAACACATGTATCATGAAAGAGAATTAACAGGGCAAGGGAACTGTCTATAAACAAATGCACAAAATTGTTTGTCATCCTCTCACACATAATTTCAGGGCTCCATGACATTTCTGTAACTGTTGTTTTTTTTCAAATTCCTTTTGTTGTATTCCACACATGCCTCCTTTAGGTTCACACCTCACACAGACCCAGACAACAACACATTAATCTTACTTGGATCCAAGTAGACACTCGGACGTAAAGGGCAATCGGGGGCTCTGGTGAATTCATTTCCTCTGACTCACTCATAGATCTGATTCTGAGTTATACTCACAGCGCGCTTCACAAACTGTCACTGGCCGAGGCAAGAGCCCAAATCGCAGAAGGCAAAGCTGGCACAGAGACAAAGGATGGAGGATATTTGAGTAAACAGAGGGCTGCTGTGGTCCTCTGAATCATCCCTTACAATGTCCTCTGCTGAAGCTTAAGGTGAAAGGAGGGGTTTTGTTCTCATTACAGTGATGGTCAGAGAACGGACAGTGTTGATTATCGTTAGGTCATTGAAGAGGAAGACCCTGGAGCAGGTCACCTTGAATCAAGGACCCGGAGCTTCTTAGTAATAAGCTTGAGTATTTGAAATATTCTCAAGAAGCAGCAGCATCTAAAGCTGTTATTGAATTTTGTATCCTCTACACTGAAAAATACTGAAATACTGAGTCTGCATCTAAACACGTTGTTTTGTGGATTCCTGTCAAAGTTAACTGCCTTCAGTGCGATGTGGCTCAGTCTGAGAAGTGGATGTAAATTACTAAAATCATCCCTACCCAGATTCTATGATTACAACGTTTTCAAAGGTCTGATGTTGACACAGCAGTAATATAAAACTAATAACTCCCAGCTACAGCTCCTGATTCAGTACACAGACTTGAGAGTGGTATCGATCTTCTTATGTAAACTTCAACTTGGTATTTCCTAAAATGTCAAACTGTTTAATAACTATATTATTCCACTTTGTGAAAACTGTGTCAGGATCCAGAACAACACATCTGGAAACATCTGACGGGCAGTCTCCTTGTTTCTGTTTTCAATAATTAATGATTGTCATATAAAATAATCAATGCTTTTAAATGATAATTAAAATGTCCATTAGCTGCATCCCAGTCTGCAGCCATAAAAAAGGCACAACACATTGTTTTGTAACTGATACCATCATCAGTCCAGATATGTAGTTTATAACAGGTCAGCAGGGACACTTTGAAAAAGGAATCTGATATACTGGCTCTGTCAGGCAGTAAGGTGCTTTGTGTCAGTTCCCCACTATGAGAGCGGTAGTAATGTCGGCCCGGCTCATGATTAGTTGTGCTGCTTCCTCGGGTGACTGAAAAACAGAATTAACAGACCAATGTGTGTGCAGCCAATCAATTCTCACATGGTCTCAGTTAAATCAAACGCACCCCTCGGTTCTGTGCTTCTTAGAACATCATGAAACTCACTCACTCTCCCACTGAAGAAGAAAGGCGTTTTCATAGTTACAGGTTGATGTGTTTTCAAATCATTTGGGTTTTTATCACTCTCGACAACAAGAAAGGTCCATCATATTTTGGTTTGACAAAGCAAATGTATTATTTTGTGTTTTTAAATTGTGTTTGAACTTATTCTCATTTACTTACAAATAGATTTCAAGGAGGAGAGACCAAAGGCAGATTCTCTTCATTGTGTCTGATTGTGCAACTGTTCTAATTAGATGTATATTATGATAAGAACATTTTGTTAAGCTGGTTTAATGGACATCTGCACATCAGACCCAGATGGTAGAGCGGGTGGTCCACTAACCAGAAGGTCGTTGGTTAGATCCCTAGCTTTTCTCCAGGCCATGTTTTGTATTAATTCACTTTTTCCCCTTTTCTTAGGCCGACTTCAAAATGATTGATTCTAAAATTACAATTATTGCTATAATAATCCCTGACAATCGATTAAAGCCACAGTTTATACTAATGACATGGTTAATAAAGCAATGAGATGTGACCTGAATATAAATGGTTATCTTTCATTTCTCATAACTCTAAAGAAAGGAAAACGTTCCACTGTGAATTGATTATTATTATTTGATTTAATCCCCAACTTTCATTTTGTGACATGACAACTGTTGTATCTAAAAGAGGAGATAAATATATATAATGAAGTCAACGACATCTGCTTGATTAATAAAAGACAATTCATTCTGATTGATGTCAAAACATTTTCATTGTTAAATTTACTGTATTTTATATTTATTTCACCAACACCTCAATTTCTCTTGTTCTCCATCGTCGTTTGGCAGAATCAAGGATTCAGTAAATACAGTGACACAATAAAAAGAGAAAAACATGTTCATCTCAAAAGACGTTCGTTATTCTACATTCACATTCAAATTATTCATCAGCAAGAGGCAGACAAAAAAAATGTCAGCAGCGCCAATTAGTCATATTGCAGTAGCTCATCAAATTAACTCCTCAAGCTTTGTAATCCAGCCTCAAAAGGTTGAGGGATGACCTCTGCCCTCAGTGTACAGATGCTGCTAAGCTAACAGGGCTGAGTGATCATTTCACTGTCACTCAACAAGATAAACACAACTTGTATAATAATATGTATCACGTTCACAAGAACATGACGTCAGAGCGACTTTAACCTTTTGACAGACAAAATCTAATCACCTACAACATTTGTACCAAATTGGCAGAAAGTCTTTCTTGAGATATCAGACCGATGGACAACTTGAAAACATAAAGCCTCCTGCCTATGGCTGTTACCGACAAGGACGCATACAAATATATTGATTTGAATAAGATGATAAGGTTATAAAAAACATTTAAAGATAAACAAATGTGATATCATTACTTATTTAAAGTACATGTTCCTAAACATCACAGCTCAAACAACTGAATATGACCGATATCCTGCTGAAAGTCGCTCCAATGTTTCTAAAGGTTAAACATTATTTTCTCACAGTCCATATTCTGTATAAAGGTTTTTCTTAGAAACACATAGCGGTGGAAGCTGTATTATCAGTCTTCCACATCTTAGAAATACATTTATTTCTAGCATTCAAATAAATTGTGTTTTTGTTCCTTGAGGCACAGACACAGACGAGTCCCTAAGGAGGATTAATCCAGGTAAGCAAAGTATATCAACCTCTATTATATTTGTATTTTGAGTAAATCTCCCATAATGGCATCGTTTTCCTCCCTGTCGCTGGGACACTGTTACAGCTTCTGATACATAACACACAGAATTATGTTTGTCGACATGGAGAATGTAAACCGAAAACTCTTCACTTCTGGTCTCAGGTCCAAATACAGAGATACGATATCTGCCAGTGTACCAGTGGGTTCTATCAGAGCTTTTGAAATTGGCTGTCTGCAATTCAGCGAGAGATGTAAGAGCTGAGCTGAGACTCAATTAATTCACCGAACAATCATTTTCACATTTCAGACTGTCATTTAAAACAAAGTACTGGACTTCCACTGACTGATAATGGGACATGGAAATGTCAGATGATCACCAATTATTCAGCTTATCCAGAAGGATGAATATGAATGTGTTGACAAAAATGACACTCGCTCCAGCAGTTGTTGATCAGTACTTGTAGATTTATCTGTGTAACTGTTTGTGTGAGGTTCTTTGATTGTTGTGTTGTATGTAAATTCATGTTCTTGTATTTGGTGTGTTTCTGCAGATGGAAATGAGCTGATAGCTTAAATCTGGCATGAATCATCTCTTCTCCTTTTGAGATTAATGTTTTTGTGCATTATCTTTGTTAAATAAAATTAAAAATGAATGAAGAGAAATTGTATTAAAAGCTGGAAATGTCAACCTCATGATTGCTCTTCAAGAAAAGTCAGTAGGTCATCAAAGCCTTTAAGATACGGGGGGGCAATCAAAATTATATCTGTATACACCGCCAAGGTCTGTGCAAAATTTAATAGCAATGGAGCCCAGAGTTGTTGAGATACTTCAACCAGGATAAAAAACAGCTGACCCACATCGTCATGATCCATAGGAGCCATGAAACCGATGTATTGACATGCACGTCTTAGTGCTGCGATGGAAAGTGACTTCTCTCATGTTCAAGCGATCTCTCATAGTTTCCTCTCGTTCTGATCTTCCCCTGACGACTGTCGTCTCCAATAAGTCACTGCAGGGACTTGGTAGCACAGAGGTTCGCGGCCTGTGACACTAAGTTCATCTCAACGTGTCATAGCGAGCGGCCCGGGAAGGACGAGGGCTCTGTGCCGAGGTATTAATAAGACAGCACTGCTCTTTACAGCTTTCTGACAGCCCCGCAGCCTTGGCTCCGCTCGGCGAGTGAGCCCACGCTCCCTTAAGCAGCTTTCAATGACTGTCAGTCAGCGAGCGGCGCCGCTACGAGCAAACTGCACGGGAGGGTTTGATAAAGAGGGATGACACAGCGCTTCAGGCGCCGTTCAAATACTCACTACAAGGATTGGATTCACTGTTTGAACGAGGAAGACACCTAATTCTCCACGTTTTTGGCCCTTGAATTAAGTTTAATCACCTGAGACAAACACTTTCACTGGAAAGCAATCATCGACCTGGCGCAGCTTCATTTCTTCCCTGTGCACAATTAGGACCAGGATGAAAAATGACTATAAGCTGTCTAATGGTCTATATCCTTAATAAGAAATAACAATCAAAAATCCTTTGAGCTTTATCTCATATTACCACTTCACAGGCACATCCTGCAACATTAATATTCCATCTCAATCACACTCTGTTTTATATTCAGAGAGAAATATTCTTCAGATGTTAAATAGGATCAAAATCTACCATGACAGTGTGTTGCATCCATAAATCAACAGCCACTTTTCCCTCCTCCAGGTTCTGATTACCGCCTGACAGTCACTGATCAAGTGATTTGGAGATACATGCCGGGGGTGTGGAGCTTAGCTGTGTGTGAGTAAACTCTGGAAACTGATGTGTGGAAAATCGCACCTTACGTGCATCAGTCACACGCATGATTCATATAAAACAAAAGGTCAAAGTGGAGGAGATAAGTGAAGTGGGGAAGGAACAAATTGGGACTGATAAATGGGGAGGGGGGGGCGGTATTTTGAGTCGTCAGTGACACACAGAGCTTGCAAGTATTATACTGATCCCTCTCTCTCTCTCTCTCTCTCTCTCTCCCTCCCTCCCTCATTCTCTCCCCCTCCCTCCCTTCCTCCCTCCCTCTGCCTGGCCTGCCGTCACTGTGGGCTACTCGTTCTACATCGGTGGGCCACAGTGCATCTCCACAACGATGATGGGTGCACATGCTCGTATGAGGGACTGAGAGCGTGCCCACCTGGCCTGATGCATGTGTGGAAACACGCGTGTGTGTGTGTGTGAGGCTCATCGACACAGAACGAGGATACCTTACGACCGGACTGTTCGTCGCCTGAGCCCGGAGCAGGTTCTCTCTCTCTCTCCATCTTCTCTGTGACGGACCGAGCTCCTCTCTCCTCGGTGTCCTGCTCTCCACCTGGCCTCCATGAGTTTAACTGAGGACAGGCCACTCCTTCCTGGAAGGTAAGCAGCACAATGGTGAGAGGTCCAGTTTGTTTCCATATGTAATGCAAAGTAATTTATTTTTGGATTATTGATGATGAAGCAAACACTTGATTTTTGATATTTGATGATAAGATTAAGTAGCTGACATGTTAAAGGTCTGGTAGTTTATTATCTTACAAGTCTCCGTCTAATATTAAGTCTGATTATGTTAAAAAGGTATGTGCTGAAGGCCATTTCGTCAAGATTCAAACACTGTCTACAAGATGTAAAAATAAGTGGTTGAGTCTGTGATGCTGATGAGATGAAGGCACAGACATCACAGACAAAGTGTGGGATCTCCAGCTGGATCAGAGATGAGATCACAGTTTTATTTTATTTTATTTTTTTCTTTATCTTTAAGTCAAAGTTGAAGTTGGACAGCTGACGGCTGCTGGACACATCACTTTTCAGCATCACTCTATTCCTGAATTGATTTATCTTGTTGTTGCCTGCACAGAAATGTGACATTTCATTTTGCTCGTGGGTTCCCAGTCTCGCCTCACAACTGAAAATCAATGTGTTGACCATTACTAATTAAAATGTATTGGATATTAAATCACTTAGCAGAGTAAATTACCTTTAACTGAAGCTCAGAGTCGACAGCCACTAACAAATAAAACCAGCTGCCGGAGACGAGACATCACGGACACAGAAACGTTTTGCTCTCCAGTACTCACACTGCAGTTATGTAATCTGTTTGTGTCATGAAGAGGAAGCACTCGTGGTGGAGTGATGATGACACGACTTACTAGGGTGGCAGAATTTATTTATTTCTGCAGTGCTGTCCTTCCCGCAGGCGTCTGATCCCACACATCAGAGACAATGAAAGAACCGACACTTAGAAGACAGACCAACTCAAGATGTACTTTATAGCATCTTGTATAAAACAGATGTGTCAAATGACCAATGAATTGTTTGCATTAGACAATTTATGATCAATTCTCTGTTGTAATGAGAAACAAAAAAGTCTGAGATGCCTCCACCTCACGATCTAAGTCTTTTTTTATCTCCCCGTCTTAATTTTCCTTGCTCTTACCCAAGTGGCTGAAAAAACTACATAAAACAGCAAATGGTTTTTAATCCTCCCCTTTACTTTACAGTAATTGGCAACAAAACCAACTAGAATTGGACTCAGTAGAGCACGTACCTCTGCTAAGACCCAGCAGTCGTTTAAATCAAAATAGCCACAGGTCAAAATAACATTTCTTACAGCAGCTACTGCAGAGAGGTCTACATCCCTATGAAACCACATTTTAATATACCAGTTACTGTTTTGAACCTGCCCAAAATTGCACAGCCTCAAAAATATCAGTACCTTAAATATCTCTGAATTTTTCTGTCAAATTCACACAATATTCCCTCTAATACAAAAAACACCCTATTTCACAATGTGAAATAAAATCCTGGATCTGAACCAAGATTTAATGGGTTCATGCCTGACCGATAACATGTCCTCCCACCAAGTTTCATTGGAATCCATCCAGTAGGGTTGGCAAAATCAAGCTACCTAACAATCAAACCTACAAACAAACAAACAAACAAACAAACAAACAAGGCCCACCAGTCGCCTTAAGGCTGCTGCACACTACAGGAGAATCAGGCCAGCTCTTGGCGGGCGGTCCTCTTCCATGTTTGTTGTTCTTCTGAAGTCACGTTCGATCACGTCAGTTCAGAAGGTGGAGGTAAATGCATCTGAAAGTCGTTTGCCAAACCGCCATAAAAAGAGCTGAAGAAGAAGAATCTGGCGAATTTCTGAGAGATTTTCAAGTCTCTGAAATCGCAACTGACAAGTGTCTGACGTTCTTTGCATCTTTAAGATACGAGGGGCAATCAAAACCAAATCCAAAGTACACACACTCGTAAATATACTGCATCTTTTTCACCAAGTTGTTTGTTAATCCGTCCAGTAGTTTTTATGAATCCTGAAATCCTGAAATCCTGATATCCTGTAGACTGCAGACAAAACCAAACCAATAACCTGGCTGAGGTAATGATGCTGAATTCAGATTCGCATGTTAAACACCTGTTCAGTGATCAGGTGATGCCTGTTTCAGTCAGGTTGTTATTATTATTATTATCACTACACTGCAGTGCTGGGCGCCCTAACACATCATGTCTCACGTGATCACTCTCCCCGGTCGTTACATAAGATATGTCACATCACGCCCTGAAATGGTTTGCGAGCGTCGCCTCCAGCCACTAGTTGTCACACTGCTAAGACATGATGTAAATATTGTGCCGTGGTGGCGTTCGCTTTCACTGTCAGTGTCAGTCACTCTCAGATGAGGAGGCAGTGACACAACGTGAAGGTGAACAGTCAGACTCAAACCCTTTCAAGCTAAAACGTCACAGATTGGTTTAGTTGCGGGAAAAACGATTTGCTGCTTTTCTTTTTCATTTATAATAGTCAAGAAAATGGATGAAACAATCAATCTGAAGAATAGTTGACTAATACAGATAATTATTATAATGAAATAACAATTAGTTGTTCAAAAATACATTTTTATGTCATCTGCACTTTGGTCAGCTTCACATCGCGAATAAATATAACTAAATATGTCAATATCATGATTGTCACCATAGGAAATTAGCTGGAATGTATTTGCTAAGATGTTTTAAAACCATAAGAGCATAAATAATCATATCAAAAGTCAAATAGTCCCTTTAATGGTGAAGTGAAAAAGGAAAGGATCAACCCAAGCAGACAAGATCCAACGTGACACTTTACATTCAGAAACACACAGTATTTTATGATTCATAACGTCAGAGGCACAGACGATGTTATGTCACAATCATGATGCACTGGAGGCTGTTTTACTTCAGCTATAATCATTAATACCAACATTATGTTCTGCATGAGACACGTATGGGCTTAAAGTAAAATGTCGGATTAAATCGATGGAAACAATTAAGATTAGTCAGACTTTACATAATGATATTCAAGAAACATCAGATTTCACTGGGTAAGAACCTCAGGGAGTTCAGATTTTTTATATTCAGGGGTCAAGTGAGAACACGAGTCAAAGGATTGAGCCGTGCCACTGCCTGTCAATCTCTCAAAATCATGCAGACAGACACTGGAACTGTCACCGCATGAGCTCATGCATGTGGCCGCACTGGCCTCACGCTCACACACCTCGACGTGCCTGTCAGCCCTTAAATGACGGCAGACATTTAATGGTTTTGAGTGACAGCCATCACAAGAGACATGTGATTCTAATGACATGCAGCTGGAAAAACCCAGTCCCAAGTGTATAGGTCACCTGCCATGATGACGAGAGCAGGGAAATGCACGTAGATCATCTCCAAAGTCACAGAAAACCTGGGTTAATGAATCGGGGCAAGTGAGGATGAGGTTGAAATGCTCATCAAGAATTAAATCGTGGGGTTTACCACACACCAGCATCATCTGGAGGTCAATGGCTCCGTCTCAAAGGCTCCCAGTTAATCTCAGCTGAACAGATGAGTTCTTGGGCCGGGCTCAGAGAAATGATAATAGCAGTGTCATGGTTTAGCCAGACTCAAAATACTCAATCTGTCAGAGCGCACCAGAGGCACAGGTCGGCTGGTGAGGCCGTCCCCGGCTCTTTGTGTCTGCCGCTTGATTAAAACATTCACACAGCAGCACAGGGCTGTTTGGACACAGAATGAGTTCAGCTGTGGTGGAAACGACAAATGTACAGTCTGTCTGTGTTACTGTGTTAATGAGAGACACTTTGAGGTAAAGCTGAGTATTAGAACTATAAGAATAATTAATCAGCAACACAACAAAAGTTTAATATTTACCAACATGATGCTTATAAATCACACCAGCTGACAACAGAAGATTTCTGTCATAATACATTTTTTGGCCAAATCCCCCAAAAGCATCCCCCTGCACATGTATCTCAATCAGTGAATAACGTTTCTATATTGTAATAATTACATTTCGTGATGACGACATCATGAGGTCAGTAACACAATACGATGACAAATGACTCCTTAAGCTAAATAAGCTGTGGATTGCGTCTCTAATGTTATTGGTCACTATACAGCTTCATTTCCTGATTTCATTGTGGTCATTATGGCATCATTCCTCCAACATTCAAGGGGACAAAATAAATGTTTTTCAAGGCCACAGTGACCTTGAACTTTGACCTTTGATCACCCAAAATGTAAATAGTTCATCAATGAGTCCAAGTGATCATGTTTGCAAAATGTGAAATGATTCTCTTCCTGAGATATTACACTCAATAGATGAACTCTGAATGTAACCTTGGGCTCTAGCGAATCTAAATAACGGGGACTATGTCTAATCGATGGGAGAATCCTTAATGTGCTGACACAACAGTGGACTTGAGTGGCACTAAAACTGGTCTTAACTACTTCACTCTGCTGAGTCTCCTCCACTCAGACCGACTGGACGTTTCCTAATTGACTGGTGTTCACGCTTGCATAGTAACGAAGCCTCATTCCTTATCCTGTGTGACTGCTTAAGACCTTGAGAGCCAATATTGCCCTTGCGTCATCTCGGACGCCTCTTCAAATGTTTTCTCCAGATTTGTCTCTGGGTACCACTTTCCCTCCTCGGATTTCAATTCATTTCTCCTTCCTCCATCGAGCAGAGTGATGCTGTGAATAGCAATCATCTTCTTGCTCGTAGGAAGCTGAGAAGAAGATACTGATTGCCTAGATTACAAGTGCGGCTCATAACAGGGAGTACGAGGGTCTCAAACTGATGCTTAAACTCATGCTGAAGACACGGTCAGGATTCTTCTATTAGGTTCATTTTCTCCCTGAATTTCTCCGGTGGCTGGCAGCTCTCTGTGTAGGCACATAGACCACACTCGCTCGTTGCATCTTTACTGCTCCTCCATGTCGTCTGAGGACAAACCTGCAATTTCACCATCTTTCCTTCTTTTTTTTACCCAGCAAATCTGACTGTACATTATCTAAATCATAGCTGTGTTTGTTTTCAAGCTTCTAATCTCTCATCTCACAGTCCTTTTGTAAATCCTGAAAGGCACAGTCTTTCAAATTCTTTTCCATCTGTCAATCCTGCTTGAACTGTCATCATCTTTTGCGGAGGATTATTTTTATCTATAGAAAAAAAGAAAAAGCTTTTTCATTAATTTTCTACAGTTGATCCTGCAGGCAGCAACAGGGACAGTGACAAAGAACAGCTTGAACTTTACAATCATAGAGCAGATTTAAGATGCTTTAGAAACAAAAGTGGACAAATGTTTATCTGGTTTCAAACACTGACCTCAGGCGGGTTTTTGCTGCAGTAATTCAACACGGCCCAATTCGCCGTCAGATCCAATTTGTATTCACTGGATCTGGGTTTTTGTATTTTCAATCTGCAACAAATTGCACAAATATCAATCTAAGCCCCTAAACAAGCCTGATTCTTTTCAGCAAAATGCCTGAATCATTCTCTGAGAAATCTTTTTAAAGTGAAATTCCTGGATCCTCCCCCTGATTCTGATCAGCATCGAAAAATGTAGTCGGCTCTTTCCTGTTCTCATTTGCATCCTTCTACTAAGTTTCATGGCAATCAGCCAAGTAGGTTTTACAAAATCCTGCCAACTAACCAACAAAAACAGATTAAAACAAAACCTCATTGGTGGAGGGAACAAATCATTACATCTGCTCCTGTTGAGTGTTTTCAGTTCTGCTGCAACTCTAAGTTCTTGTAAATCAATGCTGAAGAGAGTCTCCTGTTTGCCTTTTATTAAATCAAATACTAATTTCTTACAGTGCACTATTCTCTATAACTCAATTTGTTGTCATGTGGCTTTTACATTTAGTCACAAAGCCTTTTGTTATTTTTTTGTAAAGCACTTATGATAAATGTGTCATGCAAATACACTTGTCTTGGCTTTTCATTCCAAACGGTAAACATCTCCAGTGGAGTAACGAGTCACTGCAAATTCATCGATCACTGCATTGTGTGCAATTTACGTGTGTGTGTGCGTGTGTGTGCTCATGTTGACATTTCAGATGGGAAATGCTTCAGACACATCTGCTGTGTTTGCCTCCACCATCTCCAAGGAGCACGACTTCTTCATGGGTTCCATCTACAGCGTCTTTTGTAAGTCCACACCCAACATTCAAACCTCTGCTGTGTTGATCCTCTGCTGACTCACATGTGTGACCCGTCCGCACAATCTCTCCCTGTTCTTTTTTTGTTATTTAGGTGTACTGTCCCTGATGGGAAACTGCCTCCTGCTACTTGTTGCATATCACAAGCGGTCGACCTTGAAGCCGGCAGAGTTCTTCATAATCAATCTCTCTATCAGTGACCTTGGGATGACGCTGTCTTTATTCCCCTTGGCAATACCATCATGTTTTTCACACAGGTACCCACCGGTCTCTCTTTCCCAATATCTCAACGTCAATCTATCTTGTCATTGAACAATAATTAGCAACCACTGACTGTAAAAAAAAACACTGGACAAATCTTTGGAGTATTTCTCCTCAGATACTTGACCTTCAAGTATCTGACATTCAGTTATCCTTCAAAATGTTTACCCTCATTACTGCTGCTAAAACCTTTATCCTGATGATGTTTTCCTCTACACTTGACATCTATTGCACTTCTGTCCGTCCTGGGAGAGGGATCCCTCACATGTGGCTCTCTCTGAGGTTTCTACGTATTTTTATACTGTTAAAAGGGTTTTTAGTAGTTGTTCCTTACTCTTGTTGAGGGTTAAGGCCAGAGGATGTCACACCCTGTTAAAGCCCTATGAGATAAATTGTGATTTGTGAATATGGGATATACAAATAAAATTTGATTGACGGATTGATTGATCCTCCCACTAGGTTTCAATCAAATCGATTCCTTAGTTTTTTCCATAATCCTGCTGACACTCAGACAAACAGTAAAGAAAACATAGTCTCCTTGGCAGAGGTAATACAAATGATCATGAGTTGCAGCCCTGGTCTCCATCACGTCTCCCCCCCCCCTCTGTGCACACAGGTGGCTGTTTGGAGAAATCACCTGTCAGCTCTACGCCATGTGCGGCGTGCTGTTTGGTCTGTGCAGCTTGACCAACCTCACTGCCCTCTCCTTAGTCTGCTGCCTCAAGGTCTGCTTCCCAAACCACGGTGAGCGGACGTTTAACTGAACCCACAAGCACGTTGATGCCAGCACGAAAAATCCACCACAATAACTACAAAAGCATTTTTTCTTTCTCCCGTCTGATCAGGTAACAAGTTCTCCTCTTCACATGCCCGCCTCCTGGTGGTTGGAGTGTGGTGCTACGCGTCTGTGTTCGCCGTGGGGCCCCTGGCACAGTGGGGCCGTTACAGTGCCGAGCCCTACGGCACAGCCTGCTGCATTGACTGGCATGCACCCAACCACGAGCTTTCAGCTTTGTCTTACATCGTCTGCCTTTTCCTATTCTGCTATGCACTGCCCTGCACCGTCATCTTCCTCTCCTACACCTTCATTCTGCTGACAGTGCGGGGCTCGCGTCAGGCCGTCCAGCAGCATGTGTCACCGCAGACCAAGACCTCCAATGCACACGCTCTCATTGTCAAGGTCAGAGACTACGAGTGTGTGTCGCTGCAGCAGCCCTGACTTCAGGTTTTGCAGTTTTCTGCGTATAAAGAGCTTTCTCTTGCACTCTGCTTATGTCTCTAATCTTTAATAAGGGGATGATACTAAATATTTCAAGCTTTACTTTGCCACTGATGTGACACTAAACTCTTCTGCATGACTTGTTTGTGTGTTTCTGTGCTTCTTGTCTGTAGCTGTCAGTAGCAGTGTGTTTCGGCTTCCTGGGTGCCTGGACCCCGTATGCTGCTGTGGCCATGTGGGCGGCTTTCGGAGACGCCACACAAGTTCCTCCCGCAGCCTTCGCCCTGGCAGCCATATTCGCCAAATCTTCCACCATCTACAACCCTGTGGTCTACCTGCTGTGCAAACCAAACTTCCGCGAGTGCCTCTACAGAGACACGTCCACGCTACGACAGAGGATCTACAAGGGCAGTCCCCAGTCGAATCCGAAAGAACGCCCGGGATCTATCTCACAGCACAATAAGGACACGTGCATCTCCACACGGTTCTCGAATTGTCAGCAGGAGAGCTACAGGGCGTGTCTGCACTGCACTGAGAACGCAGCGCTGTGTCAGGTGACGCCGGCCCAAAGAACCGCCAGCATCCTGACTGGGTCCACCTGCAGAGAGGTGACAGTTAGCCAGCTCTCAGCCACACCACAGACGGACTTCCTATAGAATGAAGAAAAACAAGAGGTGCACAAACAACAACAGCCTGCACAACTTCAACTATTTGTGTGTCACCAAGACTTTACAGCATGACAACACTTACAAGGACCTTCCATGTGGCCCGAGATTCCCATTAATTCCTACTGTGCTCACATCTTCAGAGGAGTTGTGCCACAGAAAATGATTAATATACAGACGCCTTCCTCTGTGTTGCCTCATGTCCCGATTCTTTCTACTGCCCTGTAACTTAACAGGATTCTGCAGGAGCAGAAAATGAGACAGGAGGACCCCTGCTGGCTTCAAGGTTCATGAAGCGAATGAGCATCACAGCTGCTCAATGATCAAAGTTGTGAAAGTACTGAGACTCTTTCCCAAACAGCAGGAACACACAGCTCCTCTGTCCTTAACCCTCAGCAAGAGTGAGGAAAAACTACTAAAAACCATTTTAACAGGTAAAAATAAGTAGAAACCTCAGAGAGAGCCACATGTGAGGGATCCCTCTCCCAGGACGGACAGAAGTGCAATAGATGCCACGTGTAAAAACATTCATCATTAAAGTCTTTAGCGGCATTGATGCAGTCCCGCTGCAATCACAGTCCATGGTCAGCAACCAGCAGGACCACGATCCACCATCCAGACCAGAGGCCACTCCAGTCCTCAGTCACCGTCCACCGCCGCCCACCAGGACCCACCACGAGCCATCGCCGCGGCCCTGGTCCACCTCCTTTACCCAGTGCCAACGCGACACAGGGTCCGCCACCAGCACCACGATCAGCCCACACGACACAGAATCCGCCACACTGGGTCCACCACTGCGACCCCCGATGCGCGATCCACAAACAGCAATCCATGGTGCGGCCACAGAGGCCCTGGATCTGCGGGTGTTAAAGCAAAGGGACCCCGGGGAAGGGGGGGGTTAGGGATGGAGAAGAGGAAGGAGAAGCTGGAAAAAGAAGCTCCGTGTGTCATATGTCATTAAATAGAGCAAGTTACGTTCTGCCTCACTAATTAACTCTAACTATAAGCTTTATCAAGGTCAAGGGTTTTTTAGACATCAAACAAATTATAAAATTAAAATATGATTTTAATGTATAAAATACACCTGAGTGATTCCTTTTCATGTCTAACTTTGGAAGATGTTCATTAGCTTCAGGGCACACCATGTGCAAAACTAATTTACAAACTAATTTTCTACACTGGAGAGAATTGACATGATGGGCAGCCCCTTGGTGTGTTGGGTTTGAAACTCCTGGGCTGGTGTGCAACACTTCAAACGGCTGAAACACATCTCACTGGATTTTTTAATTAATAAAAAAGGAATCATGGAACAGCTCCACATCATATTTCACCTGTTCATAGATATCAGCAATCAACACATGCAGATTATGTTTTATAAATATCCCTAAATTATTATACCCACAAGTTCCGTAATAAACTTTTCATGAAAATCCATTCAGTAGTTCTTCCTTAATCTTGCTTAAAATCCAAAATTGCTTAACTATTCATCACCGTGTAATAATTTGTCTCCATATGTATCTGTTTGTTGGTTTAACACTCTTGATACAACAGTTATCTACAATGTAAACAATAAACAACCATCCGAACAACTAATAAGATGTTTAAATTGATGTCTCACTATATTGGAAGCTGATTCTGGGCAGACGCTCTTGAGTAGTACGTCTATTTTAGTGCTGCTTTATCTTATCTTTGTTTGTTTGCCAATGAGACTTTCTTATTATTTTTTCAGAGGAGCATCTTTGAGCACACTGACCGAAATCATGATGACAGCAAAGCTACAGCTGGGGGGGGCTGCCAACCCTTTGAAGATAATATGCATGTGCATCCAAAAAGCACAAAGAAAAAGCCCATCGGGTGTTGAATCTTGGAAACACAAAACTTTAATATGTATATCTATATCTACCGAAGTGATCCACCAATATAAGAGCAAGAGGAAAATTTAAATTACAAAACCCTCCTGTCAGCAGGGAGCCCCGGCAAATAGGAATACATGACATTTGACTTTCATGCATAATAGTCTATTTTCACGCTGGTTAAACAAAGGCCTGTAGGATAAGATTTCCACTGGCAACACAACAGAGAAGCATTGAGACAATAACCTAATGAGTAGTTAGAAAAAAAATGGATTAATAGATTAATAAAGACAGATGGAAACAGATGGAGTGAAAGTTTACTCAGCACAGCACCGGCATATAAACAAGCTTCAATTTAAAAGTCCCTTCAGATATTATGAGAGTAATAAGGATGCGATGCATTTTATGTGGAGCTCATACAGCGAAAAATATAAAAAAGATTCTCCTGCTCATTCGTTCCTCATCTTATATCTCATCTGATTTTACTCTTTACAGGCCTAGTCTCCTTCTATCTCTATATATACCCTTGATTTTTCTCTCACTCTCCTGAAAAGCAGACCTTGATTTGCAGAACCGGCCGTTCTTGTGCTGCTGTACCACCGCGGACATGAAGTTACACAAAACACAAAATCATTTGGCCTTCTTCAATTCTCTCGCTCTCTTTGAGAAAAAGAGAGAGAGAGAGAGACTAAACGATGTATGGCTGAAACGTCCACAGTCGTATCTGGCAGGTTCGTGCTTCCACTCTCTTCTCAAAATGAATCTAGTTATGATGCATGGAAACAAATGATGAAATAATCTGTTTAATGTTCTAAGAAATCCAAACAACTGTGTTATTTTACCCTGCCTCTATCTAAACCTACTGTGATATGGATCCAAAAATATTAGACTATCATCAGTCCATTGAGAGAAAAGTATTTTGATCATTGACTGTCATGTTTAAGGAACATTTTATAGTTTAATCATCAGAATTTAGAGGATTTTCATCATTTTAACTGGTTTAAAACATTGAAAACTGAATATATTTGTGTTTTAGAAAAAAAAACACTTGATGAAGGGGACAGTTTTTAAGACAAAACAAGTAACAAATTAAAATAAGTTGATCACAAGCTCACATTTAAACACAGATTATAAGCAGCCCAGTCTCAACAATATTTATACATTCTTGTTTATATCAAAAGGTGTGTAGGAGGCCTCACTGTGTTTCTGAGTCAGTATCTCAGTGACTACCTGCTTATGCCCTGACGCCCTCTAGTGCATATAAATGGAAAAACTAGTGAACAGATTTATGTCTAAAATGTTAATTTAAGAGCTTATTAAAAAAACTAATTTGGAATAAAACAACAACAACAGCAACTCTGGACTCAAATCCCACTTCCATAATTTGTTGAAGTAACACACAATTAACATAAAAAACATGTGTCACACTCACCTTCTTGTCTGGGAAGTTTCTTTTAAAAGCTGTGGTTTTAACTTTTCTTCTCCTAAACTCTCGAGCATGAGGAGTTCACGGATAGACTGCAACAACAACACAAGAGATATTAAAGAGTAATTTGTCATACTTACATTAAATACAGACACAGAGTAAGGCCCACAGCTGGAAATCACATCTGTCATTTGAGTTCTGGACTTATTGAACTATATCAATATCCATCACTTCTCTCATGTGACAATGTGTCACCTGGAAAATTAGTCATAAGATAAAGATATTAAAATAAGATAAATGCAAAGAAAAGAAAAATATAACACAAGATAAAGATAAGATTAGATCAGATCAGATAAAGATTTAAAGATAAGATAAGTAAGATAAGATAAGATAAAGAAAAATACAAGATAAGATAAGATGAAGATAATGTAAATTTAAGGAAAATAAAAATATAAGATAAGATAAATGTAAAGACAGAGATAAAAATAAATATAAATATAAGGAAGAGAAAAAGATAAGATTAGATGAAGATGTGTTAGGAGAAAGAAAATAAAATGATAAGTTAAGAAAAATGTAAAGATAAGATAAAACTTTATTGATCCAGCAGCAGACGAGTCAGAACGAGGTAGACAAGAGAATAAAAAATATGAAAGTATGTACTTTGTCTAATGTCAACAAACAGACTCACACATATATTTAATGTGACAATTTCTTAACAATAATTATAATAAAGCTCCATAAACCCGCTTATAATTACGTCACAGGAAGTAGACGCTCCAGCACCGAACTTCACGTTTAATCCTCGTGTTTTTAACTTTCCCCTTCAGCATAAAATACATGTATCGACAGTTGTCATCACACGCAGCACCACACAACAAACAGGGGATATAAACACATAATTCGGCGGGTTTAATTTGACAAAATATGAACTTATATCGGCTACAGCTTAAAAACAAAATAACAAGAAAGTAAGTTTGAATTTCAAAACAAGTGCGCACTCACCGGATCCGCGATGTTCCTGCGGTGACGCGTCAAATCAAAAAAACGCGCGGTTCTTTTCTCAGGTGAGATGTGTTGTTGTTGTTGTTATTGTTGTTCTAGTTCTGTAGACTTATATAATAATTAATTAAATAAACCTTGTTAATTTCCACCTTAAGTCTGATACGTGTTCCGCCGCCGCCATTGCGCCAACAACAAAAAATACAATTAGCATTTCCCTGCAGTAAGCTAGCAAACACCGAGCTAGCCAAACTTTGACCCGAGCATGTTAGCAGGTGTCGAAGCTAGCTGACGTTACCATAACAATGTCTCTGATGTCCCCGTGGTGTTTCTGACAGGTGTCACTCTCCCCCGGACATGTTGTTCTACACGCAGCTGTTCACGTCCAAGCGCGGGCCGCTAGCTAAGATCTGGCTAGCGGCGCACTGGGAGCGGAAGCTCACCAAGGCCCATGTGTTCGAGTGCAACTTGGAAGACACGATACAGGACATCATTTCTCCAAAGGTGTGAGAGGACATCTGACCTCATGTTGTGTCTCCAGTTGCATGAGTGCTGTCTGACATGTTGTGTGTCTGTGTGTGTGTGTAGATGAAGATCGGTTTGCGCACGTCAGGGCACCTGCTCCTCGGTGTGGTGCGGATCTACTCCAGGAAAACGAAGTACCTGTTTGCAGACTGCAGCAATGCCCTGATTCAGATGAAAGTAGCGTTCAGGCCAGGTAACTGCACCAATACACAGTGTGTGTGTGTCAGCTGATGTTTATAAACCTGGGTTGTGTGTTGCCCCAAGCCCCAATCCCCAACAGTCCCCTTGTTGAATCACGTTTTAAATCCATAAGATGTGCACCAACATTTAAAGGTGCATTCCTGACACACACTGCATCTGTCCAGTAGTTTTTGGTTAATCCTGCTAAATAGGGATGCATAGGATGAATGAGCATATTGAATATATTCAGATATCCTCTGTTAATACCTCTGTCTGTCGTAAATCTCTACAACTTCCAACTATACTACTTGATTGTTCTATTTTCCTTTACCACACCAGGTCAGACAGATTTGCCCGTTGAGGCGCTCGAGGCAACAGTGACGGCGATCACCTTGATCGAAGACTTCACTTCTTTCGATGCCCAGCTGCCGCCTCTCGGGTAAAAGGTTCCTCCTGCTCCCCAGCACGTCTATGTGCTGGTTTCATTGTTTGTTTCTTTAACCCTGATCTTTAAATGTTCTTTCTTGATCCACACTGTTCTCCTCATACTGGGACACCAGTAACACAGATGTCGTGGACCACTACTCACTGAACCAGTGTCGGTCAGAGGAAATCACTCTGAAAGAGGATTTTGGAAAAGACACTCTGACCCTGGCAGACTTTGGTAGGAACCAGTTTGTTTCCATGGTGCTTCCTCATTTGATTTGCTGTTGTTATTTGCTTTGTAAGTTCAGTTTGTTCAGCATTAGTTTATTTCTGTATTAAACATGTCTACTATAGTTAGCCTTAAATTTTAAAGCAAATCAGGTGATATTCTCCATATTGTCAACAAAGCCTTTTTTTTTATAACTCTGCTAAAAGCAGTGAAGTATTTTTAGTGTAGCCAAAGCCGTATATATCTCCTTTATGAATAATAAATTATCTACAAAATTTCTTCAGCGTGATGGACATGTGCCTCTGTAGCTAGCAAACTAAATCCAAAGCTACCAGCAAATATGTTATACTCCTGGAATAGTGACATTAATTGAAATTAAAGCCCCCAACAGTTTAGAAACAAACCAATAAATGACATCAACATCTTTACAGCTGGTTTTCTGTGGAGACTTGTCACCTGATATTTTGTTTGTGTTTCCTTCCTGATGATTCTTTTGATTTGTAGGAGGCGATTCCAACAGCCACCAGAATTCCCTGCTGGATATGAGCTTCCATAGCCTGGCACAACAGGGAGACGCCTTTGGAGATGAGGACAGACCGTACGACTTACTTGGTAGTTATTGTTAATCGGCCACTTTTTGCCACGTTTTCATATTGACCATTTTTAAGTGAAGTAAATGCAGTGTTTGTGTTTTTCGTCTTGATCCACTGTGGTGGATAATTGGCTTGTGCAGCATTTACCCAAACCACCTGTCAGTCAACATGCTGTATCTTCTATTCACCACTTGGGGGCAGTGGAAACAACAATTGTTCTGCTTTCTTCCATCAGTGATGCAGCTCTGTAGCGAGAATATTCCACAGTTTCAATCTTTACCCATTAAGACTTATTTATCTGTGGTGATTCTCTTCAGTGACTAGATCTTTTTTTTATTCTTACCGACCTTGTAGACTTTCTCACCAACTCCAGTGATCACATTGAATCCACCAACTTCGTGTCAGACGAGCCTCAACACGAAAGTCCAGAGAACTCCACACTCAATTATCATCAAGGTGATTGATTGATCAGGATAAAAAATTCATCATTATTTGTTATTTTTACTAATTGCTTGGACGATGTTCTTTTAATGGCACAGACATTTGCATCCAAACATAATTCTTAAACTCTGACTCCATATGTTCTCCAGATGTTGACAGTAGAGATCCAGTTGAGGGAGAGACCTCGACACTGAATGAGACCAGCCTGATCATCAACGAGGAGGCCTTTACCCTGGAACCTGTGACCACCACTCGTAGGCACAAACATTCACCTCACACTGTTTGTATTAGTTCATGTGAAGTTCAGGTTTTCTGAGAACTGCTACAATCGAACCTCAGAGACTAAACCCATCCACGATGCTTATAAATCTATACACGATGTGGAGTTAGGGGGTAATAACGATATGAGGCAGTAAAATTTCCAATACTGAAATGATTCCTAAGATGGTCGTTTCAACCCTCACAAAGAAATGTAATAGACGCCTCCTATTTTACAGTTTCACCATAAACCTCTTAATACGTTGTAAATAAATACATAATAAAAGAAACTCTACTCTTCGTCTGCAGCGAACTCGGAGAAGAAGAGGGGGAAGAGGAAACGCAAGCTGGTCGTGGACGAGATTAAACAGCTGAGCAACAGATCCATCAACGAGCAGCTCAGTGACTTCTCAGATCTGATCGCCCCGTTGGACATGGCGCCGCCAACCGTGCAGCTCATGCAGTGGAAGGAGAGCGGGGGGGCAGACAAACTTTTTGCACAGACATGTTCCTCTGTGGCGGCTCCACAGATAAAGGAGGTAAAATGATCTCTGCAATGTTGGTTTTGTATCATAAAATAATTTGATTTATTGTCTGTGGTGGACTTTGCGTTGAAATGACTGCTTTTGGTTTGACATCTATTTGCCTTTGCAGCTCTTTGCTCAGAGTTTCCTGCTGAAAAGTTTTGTGCGTGAGGAGGTTGAGGAGATGCGTCAGGGCAGACATGAAGGTAGACACATACACATGCAAGCAGAGAGAAACCCATCAAACCTTATGAATTCTGATGTTATTAATTAATGTAAAGTGTTTGTTGTCTTCTGTTCTGCCTTTTGTTTCATCCCATCTGCATTGTGATGTCTCGTATAGTTCAGCAGGGCCTCAGCGCCCTCACCTCAGAAAACATCTGTGTCATGGATTCATCAGTCGACACTGAAAATGTAAACAACACCGAGCCGATAGTTGTCTATGAAGTGAACAACAACTTGCATGAGGATTTCTCAAATCACCCACAAGTAAGTTGGTGCATCTGTGGTGTATAGAGTAAAAGATTAAATCTCTTATCCACAATGATTCTTTCTCTTATTTTACTCTGAGTTTATAATCTGTGGGTCTGTGTGTTTGTCAGGATCAAACCACGTCGGAGGTCTTTTATCCAGAACTTCCCTCAGAAGACTCCATGTTTGTCCATCCGTCTCACATGGAGCAGGAGACTGAGTCCACGGCCCTGCACACTCAGGTGCTTCTGAACACACACTCTGTTGGACTCCAGCTTTCACCGACCTTCTCTTTCGGCCTGAAAGTGAAGTAACAACGGGTTGTTATCTGTGAAATTGGCTGTTTAACGTAGACGAGCAACGATCCATCAGCATCTGACAGATGGCGCTGGTTAATTTCACATGCTGCCTTGGAGCTGTGCCCAGCGTCCTCCAGTGAATAATGCTCCTTTTTCTAACACACAGTCGATGCTGGACAGCCAGGATTTTGAGGAGAGGAGGAAAAACAGGCGAACACACGCGCTTCTGAACAGCCTGAAAGTAAGAACCTAAAAATAAATGATTAGATGTTAGTATCACAGCTAGAGGGGATACTTATAAAGAGCTTATACCTCTGCCAAGGCCCAGCAGTATGAAACCACTTTTAAATTCATTAGATACAGATTTTTATGTGGATCCTCACCAAATATACAAACTCATAGATATGTGTCCCCTAAACATGCAAACAAAATGAATAACTCTTTTATAAAAGCATATCTCACATTCTTTATGTCAAAGAAATATCCTGAACTCGCCCCCTGTCTACAAATGATCAGATCTGAGATAAACTGCATCCTTCCAAGTTTTGATGTAACTGGTTGACAAACAGACAAATGCAGACTGAACCATTATCCCCTTGGCAGAGGTGATAACTCCAGTGACTTATGTTATATGTAAACTGTGTTAATTCAGATCTACAGTGTGTGTCGTATGTGAGGTAGAGCTGGGGCCCTTTGTAACATTGAAAATCCACAGCTGCAGGGGAAAGGGATTTAAAGATGAAAGGGCGGGGCAGGGTTAGGGATGATGCTGGGAAATTAAATTATCGTGTGTGTGTGTGTGTGTTCGTGTGTAAGCAGAGCAGCGGTGAAACCACATTCAGCCTGGAGGCGCTCTGTGAAGGGGGCAATCGCTCACAGGCAGCGACCACCTTCTTCTGCCTGCTGGTCCTGAAGAAGGAACAAGCCCTCCAGCTGCAGCAGAGCGCCGCCTACCAGGACATCCTCGCCACGCCAGGACCGAATTTTTACGATTTGTAAAAACACAAATAAGCGTCTCATGGTTACGTTGAAGACTTCGTTCTACTGGTTCCGACAACAGCAAAGGGTGGAGAATGTTATGAAATATTGATGTGATATGTTTGTGTGTCTGTAAGGTTGTACATATTATCGGTGCTTGTTCTTGGCACCAGTTCCTTTGTGGTGAAATGGGGCAGTTTATTAATGAAAGAACATTTTGTCTGAAACATGTTTGTCACCCTGTTTGTGTTACGTCTCTGACATCTCACGCCACCAGACAGCAGGTTCGGGTTCCACAGCTTTTAAATCTTTTTATAAGTGAAGATCTCAAAGATCCTCTGAGTTTATTTATTGTTTTAATTGTCATTTTATTCCAGTAGCCTCTGAGGTTATGCAGCTGTTCCCTATACAGATCTTTTAGTGCAGCACTTTCCTGCCTGTTCAGTTTTTCTTTATTCCAGACTGTTGCTCCTCAAACAGTCAAACTTTAAAAACGTTTAAGCTCAAGGTCCCGTTCGACCTGCTGTGCACCAGGTGTCATTGGAGTTGACGTTTTGAATATAAGTAAATGTTGAAAATTAATTCCGTTTTAAAGTGAAGGATTTATTGTTGGTTAACAGCCTTAAGTTATTTATTCTCCAACACTTCCTATTCAAAAGTATATATGTTTAAAAAGTATTCTGTTACAGGGAGTATAATAAATATATTTCCCACCAAGGAGACTGAATATTGACTATTTCTTTACGGTTTATTGTTTTACTAACATCACTTTAATGTCTCTGAGGTTTGGGTCAAACAGCTCACTTCATATACAGGTTATTCTAATGGTCTACATGTTATAATCAGTATTTTCCATAAAAAAATATTGAGAATTGGACGATCTTTTCCAGCAAGTTAGGGCTGGGTAATAAAACACAATTATTACCACTAATTGATAGATATTTTGTTGTCATTCATTCGATGCTCATAAAGAAGACCTTCCCTCAGGAACTAAAATCAACCTTTAGAATTAATATATAGTTTATATGCAGTATATATTTGTCTATGATAACTTGTTTGGCATTCACACAGATAGATGATGGATGGATAGATGGACAGAAACAGGACATATCAATAAGAGCAAAATAAATCTTTTCATGTATTTCTGTTGCAGGGGAACAACTCAGCTGTGAAACTGTGGCCTGTGGAGTTCAGTGACACTTCATTCTGTCTCTGCTGCACTTCTTCCACTTCACCTCATCTGTCATCATTGCTCCTCGCACTGAAACACCGACCTCATCGGACTGGTCCCGCAGCTGCAGCCCGGTGGAGCTGTTCTCTCCTCCTGCTCTCTGTCTCTTTAAGAGGCAGCGATGCAGCAGCAGCAGCAGACGCCTCATTTCATCTCCGGGCTCCATGGCTGCAGGATGGAGTCTGAGCAGCCGCAGCCGCAGCATCCTCTCCTCCTCCTGCGGGCACCACCGGCTGGAACCGAGGCTTGTCCACGACGACGCACCGCGACCTCCACCGGCAGACATGGTAGAGTTCTCATGTTTAATGGAGGCTGCGTCTTCAGGTCCCGGGGAGCTGCTGTGGTCCGGGCTGGGGCCACATGTGTTAGTCAGCTGTTTGTGTGTGTGTCCTGTTTGGAGAGTCCTCTGCTGCGTAACGCAAAGAGGAGATGAGACTTTCTGCTGGAGTCATCCTCATCACCATCATCATCCTCACCTGCTTCATTCTAGGTAACATTTTTAATTTGATGCCATGAAGATTTTTCATCCTAACTTCTATTCATCATAACATCCCCAGCTGATTTATTATTTCTGCGTATCTTTACGCACAGTTTTCTCCGCTTGCTCCATCCTCCTCCTCCTCCTCCTGCTCCTCTTCGCCTCCACAATAAACACCGTCTCTCTCACTTACGTAAGACGATTGCGTATTTCTCTCCAATGACGGACTTGCCACTTGTTGCGCAGCCAGAAGAGACGAGGCTGAGGTTTCCTGTCTCATTGTCCTAGAATGTAAATATAGGACGACGCTGGTTCGGTCTGTTTGTGTCTGCAGCCTCTTCCCTGGTTTACCCACCTGCAGGTTGGATCCAGGCCCAGATCAGCAGCTTCCCTGTGATCACATCCTGCAGTTAAATGAATTAATTAAATATATAAGTGGTGCTTTGCTTATGGAAGTAAGAGTGGATTTGAATTATTAATATCCTGTAGGCAACCTGTGAACTTACTTAAGATCCAGATGTTTCAGCATTTTCCAAAGATGTTCAACTGGGGTAGGCTCCTAAACAGTATATTTTTTAAGTATATTATTTATGACAGCTTTCTGACACTGGGCAGTAATTCCTGGATAATCTGATTTCAGTTTGACAGACAGGGACTGAACGTCCTCCATGTTTCCCAGCAGGGATTCTGTTCTTTACAGATTATTATTTTTTTCCTTCTGTGAACGCACAGCTGATGTGACTGAAACAGCTCAGATTTGTTTTTTTGGAGATTCACCCAGAATTGTGTGACTTAGCAACATTTGTGGTTTCTCTTGTAAATGTGGTTACTTCCTGCGTTTTCATTCAGAAATCGCCTGATAGTGTGACGGGACTCTGTTGCATCTTGATCTTGGAGGATCTTGTTTCTGTTTTGAAGTTTTCCACAATTCAAACTGTTTAATCCGGGGTCAGTTTTCAATACAGCCTCATGAAACTTTAAACGTCCTCATAGTATCAGCAGCTAGAGGCCACGTGATCATTGAGCTGTTGGAGGTGGTTGTGCAGCCTTAGCACTCTTGAGTTTGCCACTTGTCATCTAGAATATCCATCAGCGTATTCAGCAAGCCAGAAAGAAAATTAAAACTATCAAAGGTCAACTCTGTAGCTTTATAGGAGAAGGGAGTTGATGTCGTACATTTGTGTTATTGTCAGCTAATCCCACGACAATAAAAACCAACTCAAATTCAATCAAGCAGCACCACAGTGTGAACATTCCTAGATATGGAGCCTCTTCGTATGTCTGATTTTGTTTTCATCAAGATCCCAAACATTTTATTCTCAGTGGAATTGGTTCTGAAAACATTTAATCTCACAATCCTGGATGTGGCCCCTGATCCAGATCTGTGCTAGGATTTGATGGATTCTTCCCTGAGTCATATCGGTTCCTTCCACCAAGTTTTATGCTAATCTGACCAGTTATTTTTGTGCAATGCTGCTAATCGCTGATGAAAACATAACCTCCTTGTCAGAGGTAATTCCTTCCTTCCTCTTTTCCTTCTCTTGTCCATGTTGGCTGTGATGCACACACACAGAGACACCCAACAGCCCGACCAGGATTGAAATAGGCTGAATCACCACAACCCGCCTATTTAAAGTCTAAGTGTCTGTGCCATTTTGGAACATCCTCCCAGAAAAAACAAGGATTCAGCTCTTTTCACAAAGCAGGACAGGTTTTAATCAGCCCAGGAATACAGTACACGTGCAGGCCACGACTGTACGGGACCAGCTACATCTGATTCTGACCTCACTGCACTGACCCCGGTGACTCCCCCTCTCTTTACCAGCCACAGAATGTCCACTTTCCTTTGCCCTGTGACTCCAGTGAATGTGAAGGTCTAACACGTTTCCCTGCAGCTGTGCAGACGGGGCCACACAGCTGCACAGACCGTGAACTCTTTCTTTGTGTCAGCACAGAGCCGAGGCTTTATCTGCTGCTCGCCTTCGCTGTCATCCTTCATCACGCTACTATCACTGAGTGAAGAAGCACATCATGGCAGGAGACGACCTGTCGTACAATGAATATCTTGTTTCTCTACTGAATGGTGCAGATTCATTTGGCTCCAGTTGTTAACTCAACCAAGGAGGTTGTGTTTTAATTTCGTCTGTCTGTGTGTCAGTTACTGATTAGCGTGAAACTTGGTGGAAGTTTGTTTTATGGGTCAGGAAAGAAGCCATTACATTTTGGGGGCAGATCTGGATGAGGGGATGAATATTTGTCATTGTTTATCATCCTTCATGTCCTCGATTCTCTGGTTCTGCTCCTCTTCTCGTCCCAGTTCGGCTGTGAGGGCTCCTAGCGTCTTTCTCTAGAGACACCGGTGGGGACGTTGGAGGTCATCAATGTCTCTCACTCCGAGTCGGAAGCCCTCCTCAGGTCAGCGCAGGTACTGTGGTCTCGCCTCTCCTCTTGAATTCCTGAGTGACATATAATTAATTTGCATGTTCGGTGAATGTGTGTAATTTGGTGTCGCCCCCTTCAAGGCGCTCGATTGGCACCGGTGGCGGCATCGTGAAATATTCCATCGACACATCGAGTACCCAGACCTACCCTGGTCGGGGCCGGGCAGCAGAGGAGACCCTCACAGCTCGGACGTATCCCACTACACCCAGGTGAGATACATCAGATACATCAGCTTCCACTGTCCACTCCATTAACGTGGGCACTGATCATGAAACAATACCACAGGGGTTTATCAAAGGTTCATTGGGTTGGTTTGCTTTAAACTGATCAGCTATATCTTATCTATCTATGTGTTTAAACAAAGCCCTTAGTGTAAGTGTGTGTGTTTTTGTTGTTGTTCAGGCGTCAGGCAAAGCACACAACCTGCAGTGACAACCATGGGATCAGGCCCCCGACCCCGGAGCAGTACCTTACGCCCCTGCAGCAGAAGGAGGTGTGTATACGACACCTTCGAGCCAGGCTGAGGGAGAATGTGGAAAGACTCCAGCACAGGTGAAACATGTCTGCCCTTCATATCACAATTTGACAAGTTACAAGTTTAATGTGAATATTTTTAGGTTTTGTTTTCCCCTTAACTTTCACATTTGGTTTCTGCATAAAAGAAATGAATGAAAGTTAAAAGTAAATAAATCTGCTATTCGATTGTTTGTTCCCACTTTGTCAGGGACTGTGAAATAGACGAGTTGAGGACCCAGCTGTACAGGATGCAGGAGGACTGGATCGAGGAGGAGTGCCACCGCGTGGAGGCCCAGTTGGCTCTGAAAGAAGCCCGCAAGGAGATCCTGCACCTCCAGGAGGTGGTGGAGTCAGGGAGGTCAAACCCCAGTGTCCGGGAGCCAGACCCCCACGACCACAAGCCATACTCAGGGCTGCTGGGAGCTCGGCCCTGTGGCCGATCTCGCTCCTGTGGTTGTTCACCAGCCAGCACTTTGAGCCGCCGCAGCACCCCCCACACCCGGATGAGCAGCGAGGCTCTGCATCTGGAGCGCAGCCCCAACGCTCCTGAGGCGGGTGGAGCGCCTCGCTCAGCAGGACAAACCCACCTCCTCCTGGAGGCGGCCCTCCTGTCAGAGCAGCTGCCGCCACAGGGCCACATCCGGGGCCCCCCTCGCTCCTCCACCTATGAAAGGCTGTGCAGTGGGGGGGCCGTGTTGCCAGTCTCACACTCCTGCCACACGCTCAGCAGCAGCAGCTGCAGGTGCAGTGGACACACCTACCAACCCCACCATCACCTGTTCCTGCACTTACCTCAGGAGGAGGTCCCAGTGACAGCAGTGACTCCTCAGGTCCCAGTCACTGACCCTGTCCCCCCCCACTCCTTCTCCTGCAGCAGAGAGGAGGCGAGAGGTCCGCTCCCGGGCCTGCAGCCCCACCATGACCTGGCTGTGTGAGGAAGAACTCAGTGTCATCTCTTTACCCACAGCAGACGTCACCCCCTCAGAACCTCATGTGTTCCTATCGTCTTCACCTCCTGCGTCTCCTCCTTCATTCAGCTTAGAGACGCTACCACGGGAGCAACAGGAGGAGGTAGGGAAGACCCCAGCAGAGCCACACACCAGCCAACCCCACCCCACAGCTCCACTGCCAGTGAGGCAGGAGGCCACGGTTCTGGAGATGGAGGAGGACGACAGGGAGGAAGGTGAAGGAGCGAGAGAGGACGGGCGTTCCCCTCAGCTGTGTCACTGGAGCCGCTACTTCCTGGTGGATCTGCTGGCCCTGGCAGTGCCAGTGGTCCCCACCATGGCGTGGCTGTGTCGAGGGGCCCCACGGGACGTCCTGCCGGTGTATCACATCGGCTCCCTGCTCAGAGGCTGCTGCGCCGTGGCCCTCCACTCGCTGCGGCGGCAGGGAGCCGGCCGGGGACGCAGGCCCACAGACATGAACGGGACATCAGCAATCTGACTTTAGGAAAAACAACTTCTAACCTCTGCCGGCCTCACAGCAGCGACATGCTGACTTCAGATTTTAGTTATAGTCATGTTGCTGATTAGGTTTTTAGATTTTAAAGCCCTTGTACGTTTGTGGACATGCCTTAGACAAGAGGATTAGTTGTACATTATTAAATACTTGCATTAGTTAAATGTACTGTACTGACTGCTACTGCCTGCAGTTTCAATGGTTTTCTCTTTTTTGCAGTTTGCATGTAACCCACCATGTGGTTGGGTTCTCCTGCTTGAATTCAAAAGCCCCAACCTGGATTTTACATGAAGAAAACTGCTGAGTTTATTTTATTTAAAAAATATGAGGTGGAGAAATTGTTTGCTGCAGAATGTTTCTCCAATTTCATCATAATCATAAACACATATAAAAACCATTCCAAAGTCTATGATTAGTTGACAGACTATAGCAGAGAGTGAATAGACTTATAGCAAAGTGAGTACAAAGTGGAACGTTATGATTTTGTTATTCCATCCATGAAAATACTGAATGTTTTTAAGCCTTTATGTTCTCAAAGCTTGAGCATGTGCATCAAATCTAGTTCTCAGGTGCAAATCAGACAGATCAGTGATATTTTGCAAAGAAACAAACCAGGATGAGAGTTTAAAACTGTACCGAATCTATTTATTTGCATTCACCCTGAGCCTCAACACTACTTATTCATTTACGGAGAATCAATGACCAAAAAACAAAGAAATAATTGAGGCGTGGCCCCGTTAATTTCTCATAACGGAGATAATGATGAACTCATGAAGCTCAGATCTTTACAGCAGATCAGTCTTTGTTGCAGTTTAAACATAAATATATACGTGTTATCCTTAAATTAACCATCTAGTTACATACAAATGTTTCTATACAAATTTAGGTATTTAGATTTAACATCCACTGCTTAGTGATCCACACAGCTGAACGATTAAGGATATAGTTTTTTATACCGTGATGTATTTTCAACTTCTACATGAAATGAAAGGTCTTTGCACAGCTGGAAGTAAGAGAGTTATCCTGCGTGTCAGAGTGGGTTACTTTCACAGCAACGTACTCATATTTATAACCATGTAAAATATGTATCATAGACTTTGGCCCTTTAGTGTGTCGACTGAAATATTGTATGTACAGAAGATTTCAGCCTCATCGTGGAAAAATGTTGCAGCCATGAACTATTTTCTGAGAAAATCTTGTAATGCCCCCTGATCTGGCTCCGTAACCAGATTTAAAAATGGTTTTCCCAGACGTACACTGCATTCTTCCACCAAAGATTAATGGTAATCTGTCGAGTAATGTTTATGTAAACCTGCCAAAAGATAAACACAGACCCGAATATAACCTCCTTGGCGGAGAAGAGTAATTTATCTGTGGTCGGATCGAGACACTCGTGATGGAGTGTTCCCTTATATTCAGTTTCAAAAATGTTATATTTCTGGATTTGTTAACATCTTCTATCCCTCATCCTCCTCCGTGTGTTACTACATAACCTGAACTTTCCAACAGCCTGTTCTGAACATGCAGTTGTAATGAAGCAGTGATTTATTGTCAGGAAGAAGAGACTAGTACAACTTAATGCCCTGAATTTGTTTTCTCTCTTCTTGGAAAATAAAAGATGCTTCATACCACTTCTTTTATGATATCAGTGTATTGCAATAGCATCATGTGTTCATTCATTAACTCCTCAGTGAGGATGACCGAACCAGACGTTTTAAGGAACACTGAGGTTAAACACTGAGATACAACCACACGAAAGGAAGGAAGAAATAGCAATTTGTGTTAAAAGTACTCTTTTAATGTGTTTTGAGGAAGGAACAGACCTTTTACAACATCCACAGCTTGTTACACACAACTCCTTCAAATAAAGAGAACCACAATCCCCAAGATGTGCCGACAAATCTGTGGGGGGGAACTTGCCATGCAAATTTAGAAACCTTTAACCAGAGACTACTTATTTTCCCGTAAGATCTTCTTTTGGCTTTTCACACTTGACCAACAAGACAAAAAATGTCCAGCTGTGAACGTTCGAGCAGTTTAAGTCATTTTACTCGTATAAATTAACAATTGACGCTTCAGCATAGACAAATAAAAATCCTACATTTGCAGAGACACGTGGGTTGTTCATGGCAATAATGTGCTTGATTCACAAAACCCTGATTAAAAATGTCTTTTCTATTATCTCTTCTAATTTTCGTCCAACAAATATCACAGAAGGTCATTGGTGGAAATTTCCTTTTGTGTCAAACAATTCATTCTGATTTTTTTGTTCAAGACAATTCATTACCTGCGATCGATACACTTTTAGTATAGAAGGCCACAGAGCCACAGGAGTGAGACTGATTGGATAGTTCTGACACTTCGTCCAGCACCTGGACTTGATGGCCACAATTTGTAAAAATTTTAAGTCAAAGATAAAAATAAAACATTACCATAAAAATACACAACATAATTTGACAAAAAAACATCGGATGGGATGGCCTATGACTTATTACTGTATGTAATCTAAAGTATAGTATGAGGGATACAAGTTTTAAAGCAAGTGACACAAACTTAATATGAGTCTAGATGGAAAAGGAGGGTGAACTAGTGAGTAGGTCCTATGCAGGAATCAGAAGCAGGAATCAGCTGTTACAGTTTTTCCTCCATGTTCCCGAGATAGGAGTCAACCTGCAGAGAAGAGGAGGCGGGTCTTACAGCCGTGATTAAGGCGGAGAGGAGATTACACCACATGGAGACTAAAGGCTGTTATGCTCATACCACTTAATCTCTCAACATCTCGGGGTAAATTACAAAGGCTAAATGTGCAGTGGCTAAAAAACTAAAATGTTTTATTATGGGCTGGGTAATAAATGGAGAAGCAGTGTCGTTTATCATTTTAAAGCATTTGCACTTTATATTAGATTACCCCGGTCGATACGGAATATGATGTAGGGAATAAAAATGATTATACAAATAATTAAAAACCACTCACCCTGAAAGTTTGAGCGGAATTTAACAAAGTGAGTGCAGGAGTTTCAGGGCTCCAGACTGAGCAGCTCCACGTCGAAGGTGAGAGTGGAATCAGGTGGGATGATCCCCGGGTGTCCTTTGTTGCCGTAAGCGAAGTCTGGTGAGCAGGTCAGCTTCGCCCTCTGGCCTACACTCATCTGTGAGAGATGGAAAGAGTTCTTCTATTACAACAACACAACAGAGTACAAACCTGTGTACACAACCAGGGGCTTCAACAAACAGCTACTTACATTATTGATTAAACTGCCAATTGTTTTCATTCACTTTGATTGGAAAAAGTCAGAAAAGAGACTTGACTTTGAACTTTCAGTATCCTAAAGGAGACATTTTCTGTTGTCTTGTTATGTCTGACAACTTCATTCACAAGCAGCTGAAACCAACACTCACTACATCAGCTCATGCTCTAACACACTCAATGACATGTCTATTAACTCATCTTGATCGTCCCGATAACCTTCAATGGCACACACAATATCTTAGCTTGATTTTTGTACAGCAGGAGGACGTGGAAACACAAGTTATGGAAAAAATCCACTGACTCCCTGCTGTGACCGTGGCAAACAGGGAGTCAGTACCTCTTTGTATTTCAAATCTCAAGATGAATTTCCATCACACACAGAAGTGGCGACATGGAAATGAAGATGTGTCGTCAATCTTTATTTACAGTCTATGAGAAGAGAGCGTCTACATCTAACTCATTAGTAAAACTGTCTGGTAATAAAAGGTTATAATGTTCAGTTTCAACAAAAAGCTCCAGCTCACCTGCGCTACTCCTTCCTCCCAACCACGGATAACCTCCTGGTTTCCAATCTTGAACTTGAACGGCTTCCCCCGGGACCGCGAGGAGTCAAACACTTTCCCATCTGCCAGTGTGCCTGGTGAGAAACCAAGAGAAAGGAAGCTGTTCCATGATTTGGGGCTGATGCTGAGTCCCACCTTTCTGGATCCAGTGGTGGAGGAAGTATATACAACAGTATAACAATTAAATCAACATTCTTTTACAAGTAAAATCCCTGTATTCAAATGTGTAGTTCAGTTATAAGTTCCCAAAATTGGCATTGGGCCCCTCTGATGTATCACAGGGGATCATGAGGGAAAACAGGAATGAAGAAAAAGAAAGTCCTGCTACTTAAACTTGTTTTCGGCTCCGGCACTTTTCCTTAATCCGAAGAAATAAAGTACATTTTTCCCTCTTTGAGGCATTTACAGTTCAAATCAAATCTTTTGAGAAGATGCGTCTCTTCCAGAACAATGCTTGGGTGGATGAGAACTTTCTTGTTGATAGGAAAAGCTCTGTTTTAGTAAATACCTGTTTATGTGTGCAGTTGGCCTTACACTGGCCGACAGCTGTCAGATGTGTTGTCAACACAGACGGAAAGAATTGAAGAAAATAACTTTTTTATAATATCTATCTAAAGTTACTGAATCTCCCAAAATCCTGTACATTCTGGAAAGAAAACCTGGATTCTAGTGCCAACAACCAGCGGCGGTTATACAAGGGTTGTACTTGACCTTTGCTCTTGACCTTATTGTTATGATTGTGACACTTTAAATTTAACTTAACCTTTTATTTGAGTTCATTCATTATTTTTGCCACAGATTTTTGTGAAGCACGTTGTCACCTTGTTTACAAATAAAGTTATTATTACTTTATGAGCCTTAACGTGAGGTTATCCATTGATTTTGATGTAAATATGAATAAAACCTGAAGCTGTCAGATTAATGCAGTAGAATATAAAGTCAGTGAAGTTTCATTTCAATGCAGAAACACACCGACACACTCGAAGTACCTCAACCGTGTACTTTTTACTTCAAACTCATGATTTTTGAAACCGTGAAGTACTTCAGTAGATGTACTCCGTTACTTTTCTCCACTGTCTGTGCCCAGCAGCCTTAACGGTAACTCAGAGCTAGCTCTAGCCGACTAGCATCATGGGGCTGGGTTAGCTTAACGTCGGGCGGCTGACAGCGGCTTCGGCACCGTTATCTCGGCTACGACACTTCCCCTCCTCCGTGTCCCGAGCCATGACAACACACAGAAGTTTAAATAAAGACAACACGGTGCATATAAACACACAAGATCCAGATGTTAGCTTCTGGTTAGCTTCTGGTTAGCAGAGCAGTGTCAAGAAGCTGTGTGTTAGCCAGGGGCATTAGCTTCAATGCTAACCAGCAGAGCACAACCAGTCACCCGCTTGTGCTTCACTCACACCACCGGGACTCTCACGCCTTTAACCGGGACACATGCACGGAACATTCAGCTCGGAATTAAAAACCCGGTTCAGGCCCCGGGTCCTCGGGCTCCATGCCCGGGCAGCCCCAGCGGTGCTCCGGCTCCCCCACTCACCGACATAGTGCACCACGACGCGCTGCCCCTTCTTGGGAAATGTCCGCCCTGGAAACGGGAGAGAAACGAGTTTAAAGACGAAGCACAGGCAGGTGGAATGAAGCTGGAAACACTCGAACATCCACAGTTAAATTCTCACCGTCTCCAGGAGTTATGGTCTCGATCTCTACCCCCATCTTGGCTCCTCGGTTTCCTTCCTCTCGACCACCGTACAATGCGAGCGGAGGCAAGGGGGGCAGGGGCGGCCTGCTGCTGCCGGCGGGCGGGCGGGCGGGTGGTGGGCACCGATGGGGGCGAACCGCACCAAGTCTATGTGTGTGTGTGAGAATGCATGGAGGTCAATGTGAAGTCCTAATAAGCACAGCTGCACAAACTTAAATGAGTGTTTTTATCATTAAAGGTTGAGTGTGTAAGATTTAGGTTAAGATGATCTAATTGCAGAAATTGTATAAAAAATACGTAGTGATGTTTTCAATTGTGTGTTTCATCTAAATAGTTTGAATTGTTGTTTTCTTCACCCTAGAATTGTTGTTTTCTTCACCCTAGAATGGTTCCTTTATATTTAAATACTTTATATTTACATCAGGAGTGGGTCCTCTCTATGGAAGCTGCCATGTTTTTTAACAGTAGCCCAGATTGGACAAAGTTAACATCTTTTGAGTTTTTATGACGACTTAAAGTTACCATTATGCCACGTTCCATCACACCTCGGCCTTCAGAATGACATCCGACCCAAATAGCCGAGTCGATAGCGTCCCAGTTGCCTAGGAACAATGTTTACGTTAGCCAGCTCAAAATGGACATTACGTGGCATTTCATGCATACTAACACTTTAGTAACACAACTGGACAGGTCTATGTGTACGACACATTTAATGACAGAAGTGCTAACAAACAGTAGAAACTACAGCTTTTGCTTCTGTTGATACACGTTGCAGTCATCTTGGATTTCAAAGTCGGGTGTGGTGAGTTTCCTCAGACATTCCGAGCGGAAGCCCGGTGTTCCTACTGGGGGTGTAATGGAACGTAGCATTAGGTTCACCATGCTTGGAGGGTGTTCAGGACCTTTATTCAGGACCTTTATAAACCCACATTTTAAATCTGTGATTTTATCGGGATCCAAATTCCTAAAAATGGCAATTTTTTTACCATTATTATCCATGAATTATTCCCCAGAAAATCAGCAAAAGGAAATCCCAGACTTTTCCGGATCTGACACAAATTTGCACCTTTTTCCAGACCCATGCCAAAATGTAATCAGTTCATTCCCCCCAAAAAATCAAAAAAACTGAAGTGATAAAGGGACATGCAATGGCCTCACAGTGATAAGAAAGAAATACAACATGGCTACACAAAGACACAAAACAACCGTGAAAAGCTGTCTGAGTGTGCGTGTCTGTGCCCGGGGGCCCTTTGTCTTCTGTCAGCCAGCCAGCAGACTCCTTCAGACATGTTGGAGCAGGATGGGCACAGGTGTAATGAATAACAAAAATGGTCACATCCCATTTCCCTTCCAGGGCTCTGTGCTGTCTCAGTGCTGCAGCATCTGGCTGCTCACAGAAGACTGAGACGTCACTATTATTAGATTCACTCACTCTTTACCTGCTTTGACAAGTCAGACTCCCTGCAGTGAAATGGCCTCTTGGTAAAAGAGTGGGTTCTCTTGTTATTAAACCTGTCTGAATTATTTTTTAGTGAAATTATTGGTGAACATATGTAGCTGATGAGGTATTTTACTTCATTAACATGTGATTGAAATGAATTGAGCAGAACACAACTTTGGCCTTTCATCACTTTTCAAATTTATATTATAGCATTTTCACTTGTAGCCATGTTTGAGCAAATAAATCAACTATTACAAATCGTTGAATTGAAATTAACAAAACAATTCAAACAAAAGACTGATACAACAATTTATCTTTAACATATCTGGCGACTAATGCTTTATATTGGCATTAAATTGGACCAAACTTTATTTCACCCACTCTTGAATCAGGAATCTTGAACACAGCTTCATTAAACCCACAACACTTTGGATTTCACATCTGTTCTGCTAGAGAAAGACTCAGACTCATTCTCAGGGATATTTCGGCTCCTCCTCGTTTTACCTGAATTCTTTTGATTGCTGAGTCTTTGTTTATGATGCTGACGATGTGCATTTGACTGGACAACAGATTTACACCTGCTGGATTCTGCAGGAGGACTCCGTGCGTCTGAAGGTGCAGATGACTTCACTAAACATCTTCCATTCTGACTGTAACAGCAGGGTGAGGAGCTTGACTTGTTCGATGTATCTGTCTTTGTGTTGTTTTGTGAAGTTGATAACACACCAGGATGAAGCTGCTCCGTGTTTTCTCTGGCGTCTGATGATGATGTAGCTTCAGGCCTGGTTGAAGAATAAAGAGATTTAACATAAATATCAACAGGGTAAATGCTGGAGAATCAAAACATGTATGAATGCCAGTGTGCATTTTATCCCAGGCTCAAAATATCCCATGATTCACTGCGCTACTGTGACAAACTGTTTTCCAAAGAGGTAATGGTGGCAGGAAGCGAGACGAAAACGTCAGAAGAATTTATATTTAAATGTATTCAACCGAATAGCAAACAGTACAAAGGTTAAAATAAATAATCCTTTCAACATATTTTTAACCAACCAAACATTGTTTTGGTCTGTAGCTCTGTTGCTAGGCGATGGCTGTAAGGGTGGGACTAGCTGATGACACAAAAGGAGGAACCGACCCTCTCCATTTGGTTCTACTGAGACACAGCTGGTGAACGAGACCAGTATGTTGTCATCCAAACAAGCTGAGCTCAAACAGGCTTTACCAAAACAGAGCTGAGTGATAGGGGCCTTTACCAGTGGACGCTTTCACATTTCATTTGATTCACCATTAAAAATAAATGAAAAATACATAAATAAAATAAAAGCTTTCTCTTTAGCCACTTTAAAAACAAGATGTCAGAACCCAGAAGGCCGCTTACTGGAGGCCCGCGGTCTGGAGCCGCCTCTCATCGATCGGGTAGGAGCAGAAGAAGACCAGCGCTATCAGCAGGAGTGCGATGGGAACTGGTGCGAACAACACCATCAGAGCTGTCACCACTCCGTCACCATGGTTACATGCACCAGCTCTGTAGCCAACAAACCTGCCGGGTGGGATAAAAACTAAATGTGACAGATGTACACACACATAAACACACATGGAGTGAGAGCGAGGACGACGGACTCACTGTAAGACCAGGGTTGAGATCCCAGCAGACAGGCCTCCAGCCAGCTTACTGCAGAAGGCGTAACAGGAGAAGAACAGAGGCTCCAGGTCCGAGCAGGACGGGTGTTTCACGGCGAAGTCGTCCAGCACATCAGGGAGCATCGACCTGGAGTCACAAAGAGGATGTAGAGAAGTGGCCCCTGGGATCAGACACGTAGAAATATCTCCCAGCATCCAACAACCATTACTTTATTTTGTGTCTCTGTGATTGTAAAGTGCCTCTGTATTGATTCTGGTATTTTGTGTTATTTGCCTGTATGTGTCATGAACTGAATTCCTCCATGTTAGTGGACAGGACCTCGATTCTTATCACACTATATATCTGTTCCAAATATTTTTCCGGTAAATTTTACAACTAAAATGTGGCGGAACATCATGACTGACAGCTGAGACTGATTCGCGATTGGTCGAGCGTGAGTAAATGAAACTCAGTCAGGCTTGAGAGTGAGGAGGAAACATTCCTTCATTCAACACCTCCACAAAGTGAGAAGCTGAGATACTGAGGAGACGTGACAGAGTCCTGGAAAGGGAACTGACTCACCACGGCAGCAGGAACACAGTCGCCACGCTCAATCCCATCAGAATACACATGATCACAAAGAGAGGCAGGCTACTGGGAGCACAGGCGATGATGGACACTGCTGGGATGAAGAGCTGAGAGAGACATAAACAGGCCTCACAGGTGAGAGGGGGGTTTTAAACATGAGGAGAAAGACTCTGATGACTCTGGAGAGGAAGTTCTTACTGACAGTCCGATGAAAAGTGTGGTCTTTTTTCCGACTCTCAGAAGAACAGCTTGCCACAGAGGAACCGCTACTGAGGCAGAGGTCTGTGGAAATATCAGAAACCATTTCATCTGATGTTCATAAAGCATCTTTCAACAGGGTTAGAATGAGGCACTTTGCTGTATTCATTAAAGGAGCCATATGAGGCTTTTCAGTTTGTATTTCCTCTTGTTATGTGTATTGTACCAGTAAAGCCAGAAGGAGGTACGGGAACTGAGCTCCCAGTCCGGCTGCATGGCTGCAGAACAGTGCAAAATTACTCCACGACATCTGAGACAAAAATAGATGGGGAGAAAAATCCAACAATGGAAAATGTTATGGTTTCATAATCATTTGGAAAGCTTATAGAAAAGTAACATAAAATGTACAGAGACGAGTATTGGAAGAGGATTATCTGTGTTACATCAGAGCCACACTCTGCAGGGACGCATTTCCTGTACCTGAAAAGCAAGAGCACTGAACACGAATCCAAGCACCAGTCGCTGGTAAGGAACGTGACGTATCAGCATCTTCAGTGAGGTGAGATAGGACGGTCGAGCTTTGTCATCAGAGCGGACAGCGGCTGGAGATAAAACCCAAATGACAGATAGAGGAAAGAGCTGTGAATTCCTCCAGTCCAGTGTCTTTGTAAAGTTAGGTTCAAGTGTTCTCTGATCGACGTGTTGCTTGATACTTCTGGATTGGTAAAGATTCGGATGACCCATCTGCTTCATTGGACATTGGTGACTCACCTGGCTGCTCCTTCACCCCGAAGACGAGCACCAGGCTGCAGAGGAAGAACAAAGCACCGACGACCAGACCTGAGGTCAGGAAAGCCTTCCGCTGAGGGAGAAACAAGGGGCATCAAACCTCTGCCAACACACACACAGAGCCACACAAACCCAAACAGGCCTTTCTGTGTAGATTTTGAGTTATTACCTCCATCAACAATGTTTACGTCTGCTATTGTTTTGTCTCTTAACAGGATCAGCAAATACTACCTGTCATCTCATACCTCTTGATTGAATTTCAAATAAAAAATGTCAACAGTCACGTTATTTATTTTAATTTTTGGACTAAACTATTCATCCTGTGACTACGGCATACATTTTCTTAAGTAACTCTCGGAAAGAAAGACATTTCTACAGGGTGAAACTTTTCCTTCACTCTGATACAAACCTCCTTTTGTTACTTATATAATCAAAATGACCTGTAACGGTTTGTTTTTTACAAACACAGATTTAATTCCATTAAATCTAATCCCCTCAAGCCTGCATAGTTATGTAATAACTAACCACACACACACACACAGACACACACACACACACACACACAGACACACACACACACACACACACACACACACACATCAAAGTCATGTCTCATTGACGTCAGAGGACAACAAATTGATTTATGTTTCCTGGATTCCTAGAGACTTATATTTAACTATACCCTAACCACTTATCCTAACCTCTAACTAAACCTAAACCCTAATCTTAAAACCTCTTCACTTTACTCACACAGAGACACACACAGACACACACACACACACACACACACACACACACACACACACACACACACACACAATGTCCATGTAAAGATTAGCAGAGTAAATTACAGGGTAAGGAGATATCCCTGGGACAGTGAGACTACAATAGCAAAACAATGCTGCTACACCGCCTCAGAAATATGAGCGTAATCGCTGCCGGAGCCAAACTGTGGTTTCAGGCAGTCGGGGCAGCTTGTACCGTTCCCTGCAGCGAGGCAGTCGGTGGCGTGGCTGAGCTCTGAGGCGTCTCCTGGGCCTCGTCCAGCTGCAGACAGGCCTCCTGCTTCTCTGTGTTGTACACGGCCACAACCTGACCCTGAATCACAGAGGCCAGCAGCATCGCCACCATCTCCACGCTCATCCCTGGACACAGAGGCAGAGAAGAGGACATGTTTGAAGGGGACACGTTCTTTAGGCCTGACTTGGGAGTAGAGATAGAGACGTGACCTGAGTCCTGCTGGTCTTACTGTAGGCCGTGGCCGAGTCCCTGTCCCTCTGATCTCCTCCCAGGAACATGTTGAGCGAGAGGTACGGGACGTTGTAGCACTGTGAACGTACGACGAGGGAGAAAACATGACACCAACCGAGAGCACATGAGAGGAGTGAAAACTCTGTAGCCATGGTGACACAGCTCGGAGCAAAACGGTGACATGGAAATGGTGTGAAACTCGGTCACCATGGTGACGTGAGAAAGATGAGGAAGGATGACAAGATGGTGGACGACAGAGAAATAGGAACCAGCAGTTGTGGAAAAAGTAACTAGTACTTTCCTTAGCTTTCCTTTACTCTACTATATTTCTATTTATTTCGATTATATGTGTTTTTAATGTAAACTTTTAATTTGTCCAGAAACTTAAAACTGTGTCTGCCAGATAAATATACGTGGTGCAGTGTAACGCGAAAATGAAACATTCAAATAAAGAAAAACTGTACTTGAGTAAATGTACTTCATTACTTTTGACCAGCGGCTGCCAGCTCCTGTGACACTTACACTCATGAGGGTCTCGAACAGGCAGGTCACTGTGAGGAACCACAGGACGCTGAGCGGCTGCGACACGGCGCCCCCCCCTGGCTCGAACCACAGCAGCAGATAGGACAGGACAGCGAGTGGAGAGGAGAGCAGCAGCCTGGGAGATGAGCATTGATGGCTCTGATGAGTTCAGCACCCCCGAGGATGAATCCTAACTCTACTCAGAAGGAAGTGCATGTGACAACACGTGGTGGGTCCAACCAAACCAAACCAACCATGGGATGAGTTTGCCGATGGGCGTGCGTCTGCTGCGGCTCACCAGATATCCAACCAGAGGGTCTGTCACTGCGTCCCAGGCCCGACTCACAAACAGAATCAGGGACACATAGTAGGCCTCCATCTGTGGGGACATGTTTGTGGAGACTGATAACAAATCCTGCTTCTACCCCCTGGGGTGTCGTGAGCAGGACAAACACATCACTGATCCTCCTGAAGGACAATTTGAACTTTTACCTGCACAACATCCAGGAGGAAAATCTGCAGGGAAACTCCTATAGCTACAGCAGTAATCTGATATGGGACCCCACCCACAGCGTAACACAGCTTCCTGCTCAGAGGGATCCCCCCCGACCCCTGTGGAGAGCAGAGAGGAGAGAGGACAGGAAGCTGTAACCACTATAACCATTATAAATACTAGTAACATCTTTTTCTGCTCTAAGCTGATGCACTGGGATTAATCGTTTGCTATTGTCTTTTTAACTATTACACAAAAATCACATAGAAATCGTAAATTGCAGAATATTTCATACAAAAAGTCTTAAAGCAGGTGATTAAAGTCTATGGCCAAGGTATGAGGCACCAGACTAAAACATTTACTTAATTTTATCCAATGTGTTTTTGTTGCATTCTAGAAAATCTGTAAAATCATGAAACAATTTCTTTTTTAAACACTGAATTTTCTCCTTGTGTAAGAAGAAGGACAAAGAGGAAACTTACCCTCTGATGTTCACCGTCACTGCCGGAGTGTTTGTTCTCGTTCTTTGTTAAAACCCGATTCTTTAAAGTCTGTAACTGATTTGTAAAATCTCTTAAACAAGTCATTCTGTTGAGTTCAGAGGGAAAATGCCACAGGCCGACTGACGGTTAGAATCTGGCAGCACCTGCATTACACAACAATGGATCTCCTCATGCACACACAACTGTAGGTTCAGTCCCCCTGTGTGACAATGGAATCTGGTTCGACAACAACTCGTCACACATCAAGGCCACTTTCTCACTTTCTTATAGTCATGATGTTTAACATGACAAAAGCATGGTTCATAAATGGACACGCTACATTTTACATTCATAACTAAAGTAGACAGATAGACAGATAGCTAGATAGATGGATAGATAGTTGATAGATGGATAGATGGATAGATAGATAGATAGATAGATAGATAAAGATAGATAGATAGATAGTTAGATAGATGGATAGACAGATATATTACAAGAAAAAAATCAAATTTTTATGAGAAAAAACTTATACTTTTGAATTAGTCTAAGTGACCTTAATACTCTGTTTTAGTACTGCAAACAAATTCATATCATATAATATATGATTATCATATTACATGTATATATATATATATATATATATATATAATTTTATATATATAACACACAATGTATTCTATAGAAGTACAGGTTAATTATAGACAGGCTATTATTTTTCATAGTGGGGACATACTCAATGGAAGAAGTGTGTGTACTTATTCTGGTAATTTTGTGTTATTTGATTGTGGTCATGCAGACTGACAGTTCAGTTCAAACACATTCTCCTGGTTCTACATCAAACTACACATCCACTCATTTATCGGAGCAGCATTTCATGATTTTAAGTGTAGATATTGTTATTTCAACTGTAGTTTTAAGAAAAAAAGGCCTAATTTTCCATTGAAGTGTGAAGTGTAGAACTGAATGTGTCGGCATGGACTGCTCTGACCTCTTGTGGAACATGAGGGAAACTTCCCCTCATAAACTGACGCATGTTGATTTCTTTATTCTCCCCCCGCTGGTTTCATAAAAACAACATAAAATCGATTTTCAGGCCATTATCATGAAAACTGAATAAGAGGTATGTATCTATTTTACAGAATCACATTAGCGTACAGTTCTAATATTTCATTTTAAAAAGTCCAAAGGTTTTACATTGTGCTCTGACTCCCTGTTGGAAATGCTTCAGTGTTTTACAGCAGGCTGGTAAATCAATGTATAACTAGAACGGCTCTTAGAAGATCACATTCCTCCACCAAGGCCAAACAATCCTACACATGAGTGACTGCTTCTTAAAGTAGAAACATAAAGGAAATAAACAAGTGGTCACTCATAAATATCAGTTTCCTAAACGGGTCAAATGTGTCTCCATTAAGATCCATGAATAGTTATCTGAGAAATATACAAGAATATTCAAAAACACTCAATCACACAATAAGTTTTTAAGAGAGTTGAAAAGACACTTCCTGGATCCAAAACAAAATTCAGTTGGTTCTCTCCTGATACAAAACACATCTGACCCCCAAGTGTTGTTGTCTGTACCTTTGTTTTATCTTGCTTATAAACAAACAAACAAACCCTGGTAGAACATGACCTCCCGACCTCGGAGGTCGTTGGATCACCTGATGTTTCTGCAGGTGATAAACTTTTCTGCTCCTGGTGTTAATCTAGAAAAACACGCGACAGAGGGACGTCCAATCAAGATGCTCGTTTAATCATTTCCTCTTTAATGAGCTCCAGTTACAGCAGGAAGTGAATCAGACCTGAATTCAAACGTCAATGAACAAAAAAAACATGACTCAACAGAAAACTGACCAAACACATGAACAAAATAAAACAAAAAGTCAAAATAAAACTGACCTCAGTTTTGGAAAAAAAGAAATGAAAACAGAAGGGATCCACTCAGAGTGATTAACCAAACAGACAAAGTACATCCCTCACTTGTTTAACCTCAGTGTATCATCAGCTTCCTCATGTGTGACGTCATGCTCTCTTAGTTTGAAATCTTTCACAGGATCCTATAAATTGGTGCTCTTACTAACATTGTCCTTGGCCTGACGCAGCCCAAACAGCCACTTGATCACTCTCGCATTTCTCTCGATGACAGAAACCCCGTAAGGAACCCGCTCTGCGATGTTCCCAGCATCCTCCCCTTCACCTTCACCATCTCCTTCTTCTCTACCGGAGCCACCACACTCTGAGGTCGGGGCGCTCACACTGCGAAACCGGGCCAGGGAAACGATATCAGAGCTGGATCCAGGCAGGTCCGGCAGGTCCGCAGGGTCCAGGCCGCACAGGGTGAAGAAGCGCTCCAGCTCCGTCCCGGCTCTGGAGAACCTGTCGCTCATGTCCGATTTGGACCGGGTCAGAGACGGGCGCTTCCGGGAGCTGGAGGAGGACAAACGGGTGATCGCTGGGGAGGATGGAGGGAATGGGGGGAAGCTGGGGGGAGGTGGAGCTGGGACGGGGGCTCCTGTTGGAGAAGAGGGAGGGTTGTCGGGTTTGGCAACAACCGGCTTCAGAGGAGAAGAGGCTGGTGTTCTCCGGTGGAAGAGACGCAGGTTTGAAACAGCCTGGCGGAGGGGAAACTGGGGGTGTAGTGGGAGGGGCTGAAGGGGCTGCAGCATGAACTGGGGCGGCCTGCAGGGCGTCCGCACGGGGCTGGCCTGAGGCATGACGTCCACCCTGCGTACGGTCCCTGCAGCTGGAGATCCAGGAGAACCCGAGGTCTCCACCTTGACTGGTCCTGAGGCTTTTAACCTCACTTTAGCCGGACTGGACCAGTCGGGACGAGGGGGGGGAACCGGCCTCTCTTTCTTCTGCTGCGTCTCTGCGGCTGTGGAGCAAGGAGAGCCGGCACAACCAGGAGCTCCACTGTCCTCGGAGCTCGCAGTGGCACAGGACATGGGTTCATCATTCACTCCGCTGATGAGGTTGCTCAGATGCTCCAGGTTGAGCTGGACGACCTCCTGCCTTGCTTTGGGCTGGGTCGGGGTCTTCCTGGTGGGCCGCAGGGCGGAGCCGGGGCCCGGCTGAGGCCTCCGCAGCTCGGGAGGCCTGACCGGCTGCTGCTTGGAGAGAGCCACCGGACTCTTGACATATTTAGCCTTGTCGGCCTCCAGCCTCTCCACCGCACTCTGCTTTGGTCTGGCCTCCGGTGCCGGGCATTGCCGACCCACTGGCGCCTTGGGCCGCAGGCGGGGGGGCACAGCAGGTGGAGCAGTCCTCGCTGGTTTCCTCGCCGGGCGTTGCAGAGTCTCCACGGGCATTTTGTAAAACTAGTGCCCGTCTGTTTCACAGTTTCTTTCCTTTAACCGCCTGCTGAGAAAAGCGATGTTATCCTTTATTTTATTCCTCTGTGCAGCTCCATCGGCTCCACTCCGTTTGAGAAGAGATGTAGCTGCAGCATGTCAGATGAGAAGTGGACGTCCTGCAGGAGAGAGACACGCGTCAGTCAGGAGACAAGTGAAGAGGACAGACGGCTCAATGAAGAAGTCACTGAAATCTCTTTTTCAGACACTTTAAATGCTCCAGCACAGAGAGGATACCAGCACCTAAACACAGACCTACACTCCCCTTTAAGGCCGAAGCCAATCGCCCTCTTGACGCCTTCTCCATCCTCCAAGTTCATTGGCCGCCAGCACAATAAGTCACAGTTGTCCGTCTCCTCACTGACAAACGCACAATAAAAGTGACACTTCATGTTCAGTCAGTGGAAGGTCTATGAAAACAGTGGCAGGAGTGTGTGTGTGTGTGAGAGACGGGTGATGGGAAAGCTGTCCATCTGACAACGAGCTATTGTCTGGAGGCCACAAACACACACACACAAACACACACACGCACTAACAGCTGCTGCGGGAACAATGACTCCTCATCTTTAAATAAAGCAGCCAGTTGCCAGGGTACAAACCTCTGTGGGCGAAGTAAAGTCTAAACCAAAAAGAGAAGCTGCTAACTGGCCTCAGATTGTGTTGTAATGAGGTGAAGGTCACATGAATGAAATTGTATACTTAAGATCCTCAACGTGTTCTAACTTCACCTCACAGTCTGCGTCTGCCACTCACATTCTCTGCATATTTGCAATTCCAGTCTGAGCTCCACGGCTCCCAGCTCCTGCTGCTGGGGAGCAGTGGAGCTCCTGGTCCCTCCGCTCTCACCTGGGATCTCTCCACAAAGAAAAACCACAAGGAAACTCCCTTCACCGGCACAGACCAGCAGCAGGGTGACACATCGGTTAAAGAAAGCAGGGCCGGCAGCCGTGTTATGAACCAAAGGGGAATGTCGAGAGGTGGGTCACACCAAACAGAAATAGAGCCTCCAATTTGGGTGTTTCTGAGTCAGGAGGCCTCACGTTGGGCTGCACACACACACACAAACACACACACACACACACACACACACACACACGAGAGACGAAGCAGGAAGCCGGAGACTAATGACACAGACACACAGAAGGCAGGTAAACAACTAAAGGGAGCTGGGGCCCTGTCTGTGCTGCAGAGCCGAGGCCTTCGCTCACTGACAAGCTCAGGTTCTGCTGGTGTGAAGCTGCAGGTCAGTTCCTCAGGCAGATGTTTGATATTCTCCTTCTTCTTCAGGACGTTTGAACAGAACACTCACCTCCTGGTCCGGCTCCTCTGGGTCCACTGATCTCAGAGACAGGCGTGTGGTTGTGTGTGTGTGGGTGAGTGAGTGTGAGTGTGTGTTTGAAGCAGCTCAAGACAAACCTGTTTGACAACTCACGTGTGCTGCTGAGGGCCCGCCCCCCCCTCTCGCCGATTGGTCCGTTCTCTCTGCTGCAGGGAAGCGCCGCTGACTCCTGAGGTCACGTGACGCAGAGAGGAGAGATAACGAGTTTCACTTTGGACCAGTGGAGGAAGGTGGAGCTCTCACAGGAAGTGTCACACTGGGAGTACAGGTGAGACTAAATGTGATCTAGATCCACTACACAGGGGAAATATAAACTGTTTAAAGTGTAAATATCAACAGCTGAAGTTCTCTATTATAATCTTTTATATTAATGCATTATCATATACATTCTAAATAGCCCTTTGCTGTTGATGCTGGTTAAGATCCATATTGACTAATGATTATTATGTTTTCAACCCCCTGTTCATTTGTTTGTTGGATTGTTTAAGTAAAGTTAAGTTATCAGATATATAGTAGAATACAGTGAATAATAAATAAAGAGAATAATCGTAAAGAATACAAGTGAAAATAAAAGTATAAAGTGTATACGGAGTTATGCAGAACCTGTGCCAGACAGTTATAAGAAAATAAATAAGAACTAAATATGTAAATGACACGAGACAATAAACCAGATAAACCAGTATAACTGAGCTGATTACCAGTGAACTTGATGGAAGGATGTGGGATAAGGAAATAACCTGTTTAAATTCTGGTGTGGACCTGAATCCTCAAGGTTTTTTCTTTCACTTTCTTTTCAAGATTGTTAAATGATTTCCAGTAAACATCAGATGAGAAAAATCAGACAAATGTCGAGGACTGAATTCTGCAAGTGTGTGAAATTGTGTATCGTCATATTTATCAATACGACCTAAAGAAAAAGACGATAAATTAAGTTTTCTGTCAGTCTACAAATCAACTACTTGTTTCAGCTCCACTTATATGTACTGTTGTGTAATTTGATCTTTTATGAATCATAATCTCATATTTGATGAAGTGTTTGTTTTGAAATGGAGAAGAAGTATTAAAGTATCCTGATATATTACTTAAGGTTCTGGACTAAATTTACTAAATGAATGTATAAAAATGACCTTTAACTTTATATTTACTCTTCAAAAGTGAGTTTTGTGTATGTAATGTGGAAAAAAAAACAACACCACACATTTACCCAACAATTTAGTCACATTTAATGTCGCCACAAGTTTTTCTCACATTCAATCGTCTTCTCTGTAATAAAACAAGACGGATCAGTGACCTACACCAAGTTCCTCTATATAAAAATAAATGACCTTCCAGCCGTACATGATAAGAGACGTGACCACAGTTTGCTGAAGTAATCGTCCTCCACATGCTATTTGGCCATTTACTTTACTTCACTGTTATATATTACAATCATATAAAAATGCACATAAGAGCATAGAGAATGGAAACAGCAGAGTTATAATAACATATTCTGTATTTTTAATAGTGTTGGAATGTGACGTCAGTTCCTGGTTCTTCAGGAGGTTTGAATTCTTAAATGATGGCGACGATAACGAGCAGTGAGATTTAACTGTGACAGGTCTGAGTGTTTTTAATTAAAATCAGCTCACAGGAGAATCAGTGGCCGTGGTTCACCTGTGGAAAAAGTCTGTAGAGTTTTGTATTCAACACCATCACACAACTTGGATACTTGAATAATGAAGGGGGTGAGTTCCTCTTGATTAGCACCAGTCAGTAAATAAGCGGCTGTGTGTCCGTGTTGCTTTCTGTTGTTAAGAAATAGCACAGTTTTTATCTTTGTCCTTTGCACTGAGACTGTGAGCTCGGCTCCGCCTGAAGCTTCCTCTCAGCCCCGAGTCTCTCTGCACCTCCCTCTCCTGCCCCCCCTCCCTGTCCTCGCCCTCGTCAGGCGGCTGTTTCCTGAGCTGGGGGGGCAGAGGGATCGGCTGTCCGAGGAAGAAGCCGTCCTCCTCCGAGTCCGAGGACGAGGAGCACGTGGAGCAGGAGTCCTCGTGCTTGTAGTGGCCCGGCTGGAGGCTCAGTGAGGAAACTTTGGAGCAGCCCCGGCTGTCCGTGTCTTTCTCGCCTCTCCAGTCCAGCTCGTCCAGCTGAGGCCGCTCGGTCCGCGAGTGTCGGGTTCTCCTCTCTGAGCCCGGGTGGAGACTCGGGTCCGAAGGGACACGGCAGCGGTTCCCCCCTCGCCTCAGATTCCTCTGCTGGTACGAGGATCCGTCTGGTTGAGGAAAAACAAAACAAAATCAAGTTTATATCCAAATTGAATGGGAGTTAATATTTCACCCTGAAACTTTTGCTTACCCAGTAGATCCATCTGCGGCGGGATACCTTTCTGCAGATTTAACCTGCTTCCAAAACCTCCCTCCACCTCCTCCTCCACCTGCTGGCCCTCCTCGCCCTCCCGCAGCTCCTCCTCGTTCTCCTCCTCGTCCTCGTCCACGTCTACAGAGTAGCTGCTGCTGATTGGTTCTCTGAAGCTGACTCTAGCTGTGCCGCTGCGAGCCAGCGGGGGTGCAGGATCCGCGGGTCCGTCCTCTAGCAGCCGGAGGTCCGGGGGGTGCACCTCGCTGGAGATCAGGTCACGAGTCTTGAGGGGAAGAGGAGGCGGGAGGACGGACGTGTTGCTGAGAGCGAGGGGAGACGAGTCGGGTGAAACCAGGGGGTTCATGAGGGGGTTTCTGTGGGGGGGAAACGCTGAGGAGAAGAGAAGAGGAGTTAACACACATTAAAGTTTAAGTAACTGTGGGTGATATACATAATCAGCTGAGTGATTCCTGATACCTTGCATCACTTGATTGGTCCTCTCCACCCAGTTTCTACAGTCTTTAGCGGTGGAGGTTCCTCTAGAATTCAGACTGGTCAGTCCAGTGTTTTCATTCTGCTGCAGAACGCTGACTGGAGGTCTGACACCACAGTTCTCCGGCAGTAGACTGTAGTGAGGGAGGTCGCTGGGCCAAGATGGACCCAGTCCATTTCCTAGATGAATGTGGGGAAGAGGAGAATAGGAGCCTCTGGGATGAGGCTGACCACTGGGAGCAGGAAGTCCATTTTGAACTGGAGCAGAGTGGACGCCTGAGAGAGGCAGAGCAAAGACTCGTGTTAGATTAGTGGGAAAATACCAGTACATTTTAATTCACATGTTTGTCTGACTCACCCCTGTTCTCCACTGCAGTGTGAATGCAGTCCTTTGCAGCTATAGTGACGCCCTCTGGTGGCTTCAGTGGGGAACCACATTGCTGACGCTTGTGTTTCTCTGCCGACCCGCTGTGCCGGCCGTGCTGAGGGGTTCTGCTCTGCAGCGCTGAGTCGCAGGAGTCCGAGTTGTCGGGGTCCTCGCCCAGCGAGCAGGGCCTGGAGCAGAAGATGAGCCCCGCTCGGGGGAGGAAGGGCCGTCCCAGGAGAGGCAGCCGGCAGCGGGCGCAGCAGAAACACGACTCCACGGCGTGCCAGTGCTGCCCCTCGTACGTCATCTGACCCTGGTCGACACCTGAGAGGAAATCACTTCATGGTTACACACATCACTTGTGTCCTCTGTTGTGGGTACACACAGTGCAGTTAGATTTCAGTACGTCAGCCGTATTTTAACTCACTCTACTTCTATAACACAAAACATTTAATTAAAATATCAATGCACAACTATTAGTGAAACAAGAATCCAGATCATTGTTTAACATTGTTAGACAGGGTATATATATATATATTTTAAATTAAACTTTAAATCTGCTTACATCTGGATTATATTGTGAAAACTGCTTATAAACAGCTGCTGATAAAAGACATTGGCTGCATTGAAACCGCTGTAAATGTGTTCTTTCAGACTCCTGTACCTATGTGCTCTCCGCAGGTGTCGCAGTACTCGGCGTACATGGCCTGGTAGCAGGAGCAGCAGTACGGTCGACTCTCTTTCATGATGTAACGCTGGCCGCCGAGCGCCGCCTCGCACTCGAAGCAACTGAAGTGCTTCATGTGCCAATATCGTCCTTCTGCCTCTGTGCATTCATCCGCGAGGATAACCTGAGAGACAGTTGTAGAGAAATAAAATACTACAGAATACTGGAGGTTTGGGTTTGAAAGGCAGGGGGCTTAGTCCTCCTCTGGGTGTAAAGATCTCCTGGGGTCAGTCGGGCCTGATCCATTAGTCAACTACGTCAGTTAATCTCTTAAGTCACAGCGAGAGGCCATTCAAAACAAGAAGAGACAAATAACACTAAACTGACCAAAGCAAATGATGAAATACTCTGATGGAAAAGCACCTGACAATCAATTTGGGGATAAATTAAAGAATCTGTCTTCACATTTGACCAAATACTCATCTTTACAGCAGCTGGAGCTTTGTTTTATATGAAGTTAAATGAACAATGGTCAGATTGCAGAAGAAGACAGAAGGTGAAAGAGATTTAAAATCTGCAAAATAAAGACAGCAGCCTCTTGCACCAGTTCGTTGCTTCCTGACTGGGACTCCTCTTTGCTTTAAGAGACTTCATGTTAATCACAGTTCAATCAGAGAGAGGTTTTGGACCCTGGAGAGACAGTCACCTCGTCGCAGGCCTGGCAGCGCGGCTTCAGCCTCTCTGCGTGGTGCCGGCCGCAGTAGATCTGTCCTTCCTGGTAGAAGTAGATCAAATCCACCAGCAGCTCGGTGCATGAGGAACACTGGAAACACTGGGGGTGCCAGCAGCCGCCGTGTCCGGCCCGATTGGCAAACACCGCTATGTCTCCGCCGCAGATCTGCCTGCCACACTGGAAAAAAACACATTTGGTTGAGTGTGTCGGGTGCAGAGGGAGAGGAAGTCGGACGCCGCACATCCTGGTGAACGCGCCCAGGTCGTGCAGCTCTATGCTTTCACAGCCCTGTAATCATTAAATGTCAGTGTGATGTGACTGTTGTTATAAGTTGAACGCTGCCTCACCTGTTGACACTTGGCTCCCATCATAGTTACTGGGAACAGTCTGACGACGCCTCGACCCAGGTTCTCTCTCTTCCTCTGTTGGCTGAACAGACGCAGCTCCTTCTTCTCCTCCTCCTCCAGAGTGTTACAGTACTGCGGCTGTGGGAACACGGGGAAACTCGTATTGACAAATATATATTCGGAAATTGTTTCTCAACTTTGGTTCAGAAAGATGGATTCAAACTAGGAGTCGCAGTCCGATAATTATAAATCAGAAGAAGTATATTGTTTACAGACTTTGAACAGAGAAGCACGACTGATCTGAGGGTTTTTATTAATACATCAAGGTTCAAGTGAAACTAAAACCTTGTAAATTGAATTAAAACCAATTAAAATGACATCAAACAAAAAGTCTCATGCGTAATACATTTTTCGAACAATATTCTCTTTTCTTTGTAATTGCAGTTTAGGGAGGTTTTGTAACAACTCTCCACGGACATATATAAAGAGCCTCTTGGCTGACTGGTGCTTTTACAGCATCTTAATTCATGTGCACTGTCCTTATTAAACAAATCAACATACCGGTATACATACAAATCACACCTTAGTTACTGTAAACTATTGACCTTGGTTTATTTATCTTTTTTTACAGAAGCATCTATGCGGAGGTTGAAATAAATCGACGAATCGATGTAACTGTGTTGTGACTTAATGAGCTCAGTGGACTGAACGGTCTATTTTAGGCATGATCACAATGCACTGTTTTAAGATATGAAAATATGGTCATGTTCCTTCTCACATGGTCTCACTCTGACATGTTAATGTTAGGGTCAGGGTTAAACATCCAGAGTTAAAGTGGCCGTTACCTCGCTGTCATGAGCCGGCAGCTGGTGCAGCAGTTGCTTGATGCGGTACCTCTCCCCCGGACTGTTCACATAAGGCACCCTGTCCTCTGGCAAGCAGCTGAAGTACTGGTAAACCTGCGTGAGGAGACAAGTTCACGTGCAGACATTAATCAGGCTGAATAAAGAGAGTCATTTATTCAATTGCTGTCATTTAACAAAAAGACTGAATCAATGTTCCCATAGCTATCAAATTGAGCGTCTGTGCAGACTTGTCTAATAAATCAATCAATCATCAATTACATTTATATTTGTAAAGCACATATTCACAAATCACGTTCTGTCTCTTAGGGCTTTAACAAGGTGAGACATCCTGTGTTCTTCACCCTCAACACGAGTAGATCTACCAAAATAAGCCCTAAGAACAGGCGAAATGAACTTAGAGCCTCACAGAGAGTCACGTGTGAGGGATCCTCTCCCAGGACGGACAGAGCACATGTGTGTTGTGCGTCGTGTGTAGGATTCATCCACGCTCTCCCCTCTGCTCAGCTCCCCGGCTGTTACCTGTTCTGGCTTGAGCCCCGGTGGGACCCATGAATACTCCTCGGAGGCGCAGCCCGAGTCGTCATCGGAGATGGAGTGTCTCTGGAAGTCCGATACCAGCTTGGTCATCATCTTCTCCAGCTGGCCCGGCACCGAGCGCACGGCATGCTCCTCTCGCACACACTTGCAGTGCACGCAGATTTTCCTGTAGAGACAGGGACAGTGTTGCACTTCAGCCACAGGGGACTTTTGTCTTTTTCCAACACAAGCCAAAACCGACTAAATGTCAAATCACTCAATAAATACAGGATGACAGGAGGGTTCTCCTGGTGCCTCAGGTACCACAGAGGCAAGACATAGTGTTAAACTTAGAATCTGCTTCAAGACTTCTCAATGAAGCTGAGAAATCAGAAAATTAAGACAATATATCAATTTTGAATTTTATTACCATCACCTGTTTGTTGGCAGGATTACGCAAAAAACGACTCAGCCTATTTTCATGATATTTTGTTGAGAGTCTGGGCATCGCCCAAGGAAGAACTCATAAAAGTTTGGTGTGGATCCAGGTTAGGGTGCGGATCAAGGAATTTTCTTTTTCCACTTTCTTTAAATTTACGAGCATTTTTAAATCATTTAATTATGATGATTGAGGTCTGTAATTAAGCCAAAAGAAAACCGGCCTCTTACTAAATTGAGGAAGTTCGACGAGCTCCTCACACAAACCTAAACACATGAGTTATCTGTGTGTATATATACATCAACACAATATTAACACAGCCGCTCCCACTGCTTGTTTCGTGAGCAGACTTCAAGACAACATGTCACAAACCAGCCCACACACATTCTTCAGGTTGACTCAACCAGACTCCCCGCTGCCACAAATTACTAATACAACAGTTGTCACAAAGGGAACAACAACTTCGTGCCCTCATCTCTCCAGAACCATTTATCTCCAGCGGACGAGGAGGAAATGAGGTCACGGATATAAGCCTGGCTGTCAATCCCATGGCAGTTAAGAGAGGGAGGTGAAGAAGGGAGCAATAATCTCCCTCGGCCTCGTAATACAACCCATCTTTCCCTCGTTATCCTCGCCACATACAATCTGGCGGTGGGTGTGTCTTTGTGTGTGTGTGTGTGTGTGTGTGTGTGTGTGTCTGTGGGAGGGGGGGGGAGGACTGTTGGAGTCAGAATAAAGCTCCCCGGGGTGACGGCGTCTCGTATTTGAATGGATGTGAGTGACACCGCGGGCCACACGCAGCAGCATGCATTGCTGCATGTGTACATCTCTGTTGTGGTTGCATAAGCGCCTGCCAGCTGGAACTTGTGGCTCAAGTTCACAAGGCACAAAGCTGCTTTATTCCAGGACCCCACCCCCCAGGCAACCCAAAAAAAAGCTAACGCACAAAAAAAAACACACACACGTCCGGTGAAGTGCGTGAAAGCTCAACTGGTCAATCGTCTCCTCCTGTGACAGTCGGTAGTAACTGTCTCTCTCTCTAGTCTCGCTTTACCCAACACAAGTTAATTGTCGGCGACTTGACAAAACAGAGACACAAACTAACACTATGGGATCCCAGTGTCTTTTCTCAGGCAGCAAAACACAATATATGTTTATAGAACAGCACATGCACGCCCGTCCTGTCCCCGGACCTTATAAGGCCACAATCGCCAGGACCAATATAAATAATAGTAAACACCGAGACTCAGGCTTAGGCTAAGCCATGTTGGCACAGATCTGGTCCCAGCTGTATTTGTGCAAGTGTGTGTTAACAAAAGCACAGGGAAAGGGTTGGGTGGGGTGGGGTGAAGGGGGGTGGGTGGGGGGGGCAGACGCCACGCACATTCCTACGTAAATGGGTAGGAGGACACAGCCGGAGACCTGGCATGGGGGGACAGATGGCAGAGGCACCACCAGTGACCCACTCCCCCCCCACACACACCCCACCACCAGCCTCCCCCCACATGATGAAAGCGTTTCCGGCCAGGATTTAATCACGACCCTCACATACAGTCACCCAGAGATAACACGGGGCCAATTTGGGAGAATTTGTAATATGATAAATCAGGTCTCTATCTTGACGTTAAGTCTGGTTTGTTCACGACATACATTTAAACACACATCTGCTGCCTAAATACAAACCAGAGGGACTCACTACATATACAAGAGACACACAAATGAGCGAGCAGCAGAGTGTGCTGTGTGCGTTTAACATCCAGGAGAAGCTCCTCCGTCTTCTTCCTCCTCAGCACGTGGCTGTGCATTCGTGACTTCACTAAATTTAACAGCAGAACATTACTGAAGGGTATTTCAACACTGTGCAATTAACCAAGCCCTGCTGCGCTGAGCCACGTCCTGTTCAATTATCTGAATCACAAGCCTCTGATGTAACACAAGCAGGCTTTGTCCCCTCAGGATATGAGCATTTGGTGCAGATGAGACACAAACAAGATGATTTACGAGTTCAAAAAGGAGGGAAAATACCTGTGATTGTCCTGATTAGAGCTAAAAGTAAAGATACTTAAAGAGTTGTATACAATCTCTGTTGAGGTTAAGTTTCCATGGGCTTGAAAAGTAGCAGATCTACAATCAGATTTTCAACCCAAGTCTGCATCAAAGAAACAGCCGAGTGGAAAATCCACTGATCCTCAACACAAGGGTTTTTACTCCTTGTATTATATAAATAAATACTTATTTGAATAGAGGTGTATTGTTTCAAAGAAAATCTTTACAAAGAGATAGAGTTGTTTAACACTAGTATCGCATTGAAGTCGGTATGACTGTGGCTCTGTGTTTTGATGGTAGCTGCTAATTAGGTTTTATAATTTCGTCAATGGCAAATTGAATTTTCACTAAACTGCTGTCAAAATAAGAGATTAAATGATTTAGTTAAATAATAAATCAAACTGTCTTCTACTTCCTGTAGTTCCTCAAACGTCACTGCGGGAGAAACATCCGTCAATTTGAGTGAAAGGGTCAAAATAAAAGTGCACAAACAAATGCAATTAATTATCTGTGTATATCTAAACTGTGCGGCCTTGAAAAACCCAAAGATAAATCTAAAATACAAGTTCAACACTGAATCTATAACCAGCATTATGTGTTATTAAGAAGGAGACACAGCAGATGCTGCTTTGGACACAGATCCACAATCTGCCAGTGGATTTGTTTGCTGCACCAAAACATTGTTAGTGAGAGTGTGACGGCTGCTGCATCTGCTGCTGCCACCAATGGTGCATCTCCCTGTTTATAGATTTTAATCTGCAGATTATTTTACTTTATTAATTGTTTGGTCTGAAATCTTTCAAATTAGGGAAGAGACATTTAGAATTGATGTATTTTTCTCTCCAAATAACAGCCTGAAACCTTCAAATATCACTTCATAGTCATATGAGAAATAACGGATCAATCAATTATCAAATATATCATTATAACTTTCCGTCCACTGACTAATCTATAAATCGACAAATTTTGCAACTTTAAAAAAAAAGAACAATGCATTAAATAATTATAACAAGACATATATAAGCCTGTATAATGAAGCAGGGTGAAGGAAGCCGTGAAGGGGGGGGGGAGGAAGGTATTCACCACTGGTTGAACTGCTGATGGACGGAAAATTACAGAGAAGGTAAATATTGACTGTGCAGATCTGAAATAAACTCATTTGAACTTGTGGAAATCCAACAGCTTTTATTAGCTTTGGCTGAAGGGATTGAAAATCATTTTAATTTTGTCGCACACAGAGATTAAGGCTCACTCGGATCCCACACTGACTGGCCACTAATAAATCAGCCTGTGAGCAACAGCTCAACCTGAACATGATATCAGGTGAACAGTCATGTGTACAAAACAACATGAAGTCAGACTATGACACACAAAAGAACTGCACAAAAAAACAAAACAGTGCATTACTCACATCTCCAGACTTAATGACTGTTTGAGTTTATAGTCCCTTTAATCCTGTTAGACTGTAAAAAGGTTTTTTTTTCCATTACCTGCTGTAATCATCACAAATTAGCCGAGGTTGTCCCGCAGGCGCTGTCCCATCCAGACTCTCCTGAAGCTACAAAGGGTTTTCATGTGACAGGCGTCTCCTGCTGCTGCTGCTGTCTGCCTGTCAGCTCCTTCTCCATGTGCTCACATCTCTCTCTCTCTCTCTCTCTGTCTCTCTCTCTGCACAGCTCTTTTCAATGTCTCCTCCACCCCCCGACTCCCACCCTCCTCCGTGGGCTCCAACAAAAAGACGTCACGGCGCCGAACACGACACACGAAATACAAATGGCTTTTTAAAAGACAGGAAACATCAGACTCTGAGTTGAGCAGGCGTGAGGAGGAAACTCACGGTGTCTCCTCCTCCTCCTCTCACTGATTCACAACAGATGGACGATTGTTGCTTCGACGTGGTTATTTAAAAAGTGGAGCAGATTTTGAGCCCGTGAGCAACACTGTGGGGTTCCTGTATCTGTCATCATACTTGAATAAGATGGACATGCGTGACAGAAAAGTGTCTCTGGTGCAGGATCGAGCTGACGGCAGGAATTTCAGTCTCAGCAAAGTCAGCACACGTCTCTGAATTCATTCCAGCTCCAGTTTGAGCGTCAATATTAAAGCTGCTTCGTGTTTGATAGACAACTTCTACGAATAGTCAGTTTTCTTTCTAAAACTGAAAAAAGATGACCTTGAGTTTTGCACAAAGAGCTGCTCGCATGGAAGTTCAGTGAAGCTTCGACTCACAGAAACCTGAACTGGGAAACCTGCTGTTGTTGCTGTTTACAGATTTCTGGAAATATTAGGTCCGATTTCTAGTCAACAACTCAACAACTCCAGCATCAGAGTCAACAAACGCTGATCCGTGCTCAATAGACACAAAGCAGAGTTCCAACAAACAGTTAATTGATCCGATAGTCAACATTATCTCACTCGAGCTCCTTTAAAGAGAAAGATTATTATCATTATATAGTGATCGATACTGAAGGGCACACAGTGGGGCAGCTTTATAATAATCCTCTGCTTTGAAAGCATAGTGCTGCTGCTGGTGTGATAATCCATATCTGCAGCTGACTTCAGAGAACCCTCCTCAGATCTGGTTCTGAAAAGCAGATGGGCCTCGTCCTATAACCCTCTGCCACTAATTAGAGTCTGAGTAATTGCCACATGGCCCCCCCCCACCCCCAGACTAATAGTGAAGGCGACTTTGAACACTTTTTAAATGTGCTGGGGACCTGTGGGTCAGAAGTAACTTAATTCACTCTCTGCTGGGCAGCGGAAGCACCATCTGCACCCCCGCCCGGGTTAAAGCTCCGTCTGTGGGAGCTGGGGATGAAGATGGATCACTTCCCTCTCAGCGAGCACCAGCAGCTGAGCCTGTGGTCATCCCCGGCTGATCTTCTCCATCGGGGGAAGGTGTGACTCGGAATTGGTTATTAAAGAAGATGCAATTAGCGGCAGACTCCTGGGGTCGGAAAACAACTGACCCCCATTCATCTCAATCACTTAATCACTTTCAAGTTCCTGGTTCTCCTGGAGCGGATTGAAACAGACTCGAGACGTCAGAGCAGGACGTTTCTCTTTGTCTCAAACTGAACGGGGTCCAGAAAGCACAGCATCGTGTTCATGCTGCACAGATCAGACGTACTGTAAACAGATCGATGTGTTCGGGGGGGGCCGCACTGGCAGCGGGCGTGTGAGGTGGAGCGCAGCAGCACATGTTTTAGATTACATCCTAACTTCCTTTGTCTTGACCTGAATAGAAGGAACAGGACTGAATGAGCTAAAAGATACAATTACAGTCTATTGGTTACTGGAACTACACATTCCTAGGCCGGGGCTACAGTCAGCTTTAACTCAGTAAACTTTACTTACTTCATAATTTGTTCATTAGCTGTGTGACAAACCTGGTGAGTGTGCTCCTCATGCTGTATCATAAATCTCCCTTGCTTCACTCATACAAAGAAATCTGGAATTCATTTTCGACAGTTTAACGTTGCATAAGACTTTTGGCAAAACAACCGTTCGGAATTTAAACTTCCACGTTCCTTCAATGCCTCCGCCAAGGAGGTTCTGTTTTCATTTGTGTTTGTTAGTTAACAGGATTGTGCAATAACCACACAACCTTGAAATTCAGAGGAGGGGTGGGGCAAGAACCCATCAAAGCTTGGAGAGGATCCAGGAATATTTCTTTAGGATGATTGATTTTCAAATCAAAGAAGAACACATTAAATATTGGTGCGGTTCCAGATTAAAGGGCGGATCCAGGCACTTTCTGTAACATCTTATATTTCTAGATTTGTTTGAATCTGTAAATGTATTGAATCTGTAAGCTGCAGCCTTTCTAGTTGACATATTTTACGTTGCTGTATAAAACTGTGTTGAGTTAATTTCTCTTGAGCAGATACATGAGGTTCCTCCTTATTTTTATTTAATGCTCTGGTGTGTGTGTTGTACTTTTATATGTTAAACCTGCTGAAATACAACAGTCACATCTGGAAATCCAAAGCTACGGTAAGACAGAGAGAGGGGAGGAGGGCGAGGGAGACAGGGGGAGGTATGAAGTGGTCCAGAGGGTTAGTATCTCAGCAGTAAGGCTTAATCTTATTAGTATGATTGACAGGATTAAACTGGCCAAGAGACCCAACCAGCTGGATATCAGGAATAAAGAGGAGAGAGAGAGACAGAAAAGAGAGCGCTCAAATAAAAGCATGTGAGAAACCGCTTCACAGAGGAAAATCATCTGTTGTTCAGGAGGTTAACAACTCCTGAAGAAGCAGGTGTCAGACGTTCACACACTGACTTCATAGAAAGGGATTATAATATGATAATAAATCCTTTTGCTGCAAAGAATCCTGGACGTCCTACGAAACATCTTTATACAGAGTAGAGGTTCCTTTGTGTCCAGATTGATTCACACTAAAGGAAATCGATCTGTAATATCAAGCAACAAAAAGCTTTTCACTTTAAAAAGCCGCCTCGGAAGCGAATACACCACGCAGCCTTGTTTTTAGTTCAATAAAAGACAAATGCTCCCCTGACATAGAAGAAGGTCTTAGGTCTAAATCTCTGCAGCTTGGACATACAACACATGTTGCCGGATGACTGCTGGTAATCCTGCCGCTCTGCAGCTCCTCTGTTTTCCCGTGAAGATAATGCCGACTCAAACTAAATGCAGCTGCTGCAGATGTGTAGGCTTAATGGCACTGGTGAGTCCTTATAGAGCTCGATTCTTTATGACTGTGGAGTCAGTGGTAAGCATCCTGCCCTGACTGGGTCATGTTTGTTGTCTTTTAATGTATATCTGCACTCATCGTGTCCACAGATCACAGTTAAGCTGATTTCCTTTGTAAGCAATGTTGCTGTATCTCCAGAGTTGTGTGCGTATACACATAGAGACACGGTTTAACCCTGAATTTAAACAAACTGAGAATACACACTGTGAAGTCTTAGGTAGAACAAAAAGCGTTTGTGTGTAAAAGAAAATGAAAACTTAACCAAGAGCGTCTGTTCTGTGAGGGAGTCAACACATTAATATTGTTTCTGACACAGTCGGCATTCCTGTGCACAAAAGGGAATTAAAGTTAGAGCCAGACTCATATGAGTGTCTCATGGTATCTTCATTTGTTTATGTCCGGTTTATTTGTGTTTTATTTTTTAAATTTTTTAGTTGAAAACCTCAATTACATTTCTTTGTCCCCAGGCCACATCTAAAGAATTGTTCCCAACCTTTTGCTAGAATATTGGTTGATGTCCGTTTTGGAAATTTTTTACTTCCTGATCTGTATCAACCCTGAAAATCTATTGGTCAGACTCAATACTGAGTTCAAGTTAAACAGTTAGATTCCAACCTGAAAAATGCAGATATCAGACGGTGCTTTTTAAGAAGCTGATTCTAAACAATGGCTTCAGAAACTCCAAAAAGCAGGAGAAGAGATTGTGGCTGTTCCAAACAGAGCAGAAGAAAAACATTTCCTCCTAAGGTAACAAGGCGGCGGCGTGATAGTGTCTAAGAGTCCCACAGTTCATACCTCCAGCCATGGACACGGAAGCCGGGGCACTGGTCTCCACAGCGCATACAGGGCTGACCTCTGTCCGGGTCCTCTTCCTCCTGCTGGAAACAAAAACAAACAAATCGTTAAGGTACGATTAACACAAACTGACACAAGTTAGAAAAACACAATTAAAAAACACACCGTGTGAGTCACACATGGCCACAGCAGCATCAACGTCATATCGAGTGTGAGCGACCGAGTGATGTTTACACTCGAGCCACCGGCAGAATGCACTTAGAGTCACTCAACCTTTAGTTTAGCAGCGTTTTGGATGGATTATGAGTCGTCTATAGATTATTAATGACATCACACGCAGACTTATAATGAACATCACATGCGAGTGCAACTGTATAGATATTTATCAGGTGGTTGGTCTGAATACACAAAGAAGGTTCCAGGGTCGAATCCCAGTTCAGTCGGGGTCTCGAGTTTGAATGTTGTCTATGTGGGTGAAGGTCTCTACTCCAGCTTCCTCCCACAGTCTAAACATGACCTGCCTGAAGAGGATAAGAGTAGATAATCGATTGATGATCCAATATCGGTGACGACACTGACGTAACTAACCAGTTAAATATAACTATTAATATGTAATAATACACTTTAAAGCCCATTACTAAATGCTGTAGATCGAGTAATTACTCTATTATTAATTAAACATCTGTATAAAAGATATCCTGCACTGTCCCTTCTCTCATCACTTTTCAAGAGCTCCTCCTCACTAATCTCCAGAGTCCAGAACCAGGACTACATCTTGCAGTGGGAGTTAAACTTGACATTACTTAACCTTCTGGCTAAATCTGTTAATTTCGCATCAGCCCTCAAATTCAGCCTCTCGGTGAAATTTAATTCAGAGTCCGAGGGAGCGCCGTGCTGCCTGTTCTGAAGCGATAACAGAGAAATAAGTAACACACGGAGGCAAATCTCAAAAGTGCCTTTCGCCCAAAAAGTGCTGAGTGGAGCATCTGACTAAGCCACCAGAGTGTGAAGCTTCTCTCTAAAACCAACTAGCTTGTATCTCACTGCTATTCCTGCAGCATTGTGTGTGTGTGTGTTTGTGTGTGTCTGTGTGTGTGTGTGTGTGTGTGTTGATTGGACCCACTCTGCAGACACAGGCCTCTTTTTAGAGATGAGAGGAAGGAAGCAGACACAGGATGAGAACTGCACCCTTTCCCTCTCCGTGCAGTCTCCACTTTCTTTTCCTCTAAAGCCTTCACTCCACTGCACCTCTCATATCTCGTGCATGTGAAAAGTTTACTGTCGATAGGGATTTTTGTTAATTATTAGCTCTTTCCACATTGGTCGGACACTGTTGTTTTTAGCTCCAGAATTTGGATCACGTTCGTCGTTTTTTCTCCGCAGCAGCTGGAAAGGTTTTTAAATGGACCTCGTGCACAGAACTCAACTTTCAAACATGAAAACAACACTTCGATCTTTTACCTCGAACCCATGAGTCAAGTTCCACATGAAGACGTACACTCCCATGAGCGCTGACGCCAACTGAGTTTAATGAGCAAAGCAATAAAATGAAGATATGTGACACAGCGAGGTACCTGTGCATACCTGTTTCCTTTTTACAACACATACACACAAGAGAACAGCAGAAACTCACAACTCCCACAGACGTATTCACCTCCAAGCCTGATTCCCAAGCAAAGAAAATTATCAAACTGCAATGAATGACTTTGATTAGGGTAAACGGGGAGTTTGCTTTGCTTATCTCACTGATACCTGAGGCCGTAACAAGGGTCTCAAGTGCTTCGCTAATGCACCGAGAAACCACGGAGCGATTAGCCGCTTGTTTTTCTTGCACCTTTGAACGTTAATCATGTGGGTTTTTTTTCAATTGGAAATCCTGCTGTCTGAGCGGCTCCGGGGTGGAGGTGGTAGGTTCCCTGCACAACATCCAGTTTCGTAGCAACATGAACGAGTTAGTCCAGAATAGTCCCCACATGCCGTATTCAAAATGCCACAGTGTGCCATGCAAACAACACAACCACACACATGGATACAGTACGACCTGTGTCACGCAGCCTTATTAATCACAATGTTCAGTATGTTAGCAGGAGCAGGTATGAAAGGTGACAAGACGGGCTCAATGGAGCGTACAGAGATTTCTGGGTGACTGAACCTGTCAGTTGTTATTTCCTTTGGAAGCAGCTCCTGAGCTGTCACACACTAACATGGGGGCCCAGCCTGACACACACTCACACAACAAAACCCCTGTACATTTAACCCTGGTGTTACGGCTTCAGTCCTTAAATATAACGTTTGTTAAGGTTACAGTAAATAGCTGCAGGATAAAACAATGTGGAAACTGAAGCCGACCTGAGATGATCGCTCTTCAGGAGACGACAGGGTGTCACTGACTCTCCATTCATAGAGGGAAGAAATGAAATGACACTTTATCTGTTCGTGTTCTCACTGTCATTCTCCTCCACTCGGGCCAGGGCCATGTTTGACCTGGTTGTTTCTAAAAAAAAATAGTGGAGTTTGAGGAGCGGAAGCAGCTTCAACTTATTTACGTCATTACTTCTTTATGATCCGTTTGTTTGAGAGAGAACTTTTCATTGTCTGCCTCTGAACCTCTTTGAGAATCAGTCACAACACAATATAACAAACTGTCTGTAACCACAGCAGAGTCACCGGAGAAGCAGCGACACAAACCTGTGAGCATAATGTGGAGATAATCAGGGGGTTTGTTGTACAGTTACTTTGAATGGTATGCATTGTATTTCAGATATGTACTTCTACTTCAGGTTGCCCCTGAAGAACCTGCTTGGGACAACACATGAAAATGAACTTATACTGCTAATACGAGTATTTCGTCTCTGGATCAATGAGCACAATAAAATACATATATAAAAATAATGCTTTCTGCTTAAGTAAATGTAAAGTAAATAAGATATTGGTAAAGATAAGTATAAATGATGATTTACTGTAGATAAGGGTCATTCTTTAAATCCCAAAATATTAATACATACATCTTTATATACAAACATATAGATTACAGCTCCAGAGGCCGCCATTCGATCGGCTGTGAGTTTGAAAACTCCACCTCCGCCAACTGAGGTCAATGTTTCTGATTGGAAACAGACAGGGTAATATTAGTTGCCTGATGCAGAGCGACGCCCACTGTGTCTCACAAACCTCCTCTAATTATTTTCTGCCTGAATTTCCCCGGGAGGTGGATGAGATGGACGTCTGTTCAAATTAGATTAAGCTCAGCAAAATGATCCCGGTTTGGGAAAAAGCCCAAACTGAGGATATATACTCACCGTGGTCTCTCTTCACCACTCGCAGCTTGTTGACGCTCCCTAACTCTCCTCCACCAGGCCCGCTCACAACAACACAAACAAACTTGTGACTTTCTCACTCACTTCAAGTTTGTAATTAAGAGATAAGGACTGGGGCATAATTGTGACGTCATCAATCATAAAGGATTAGGAATCCTGAGAAAAGCCTTGAGTTTACTTGAAATTGCTTTTTTTTTATCATTTTGTGCATCACGAGAACATCCTGGACGGTTTGAAATGTTCAGTCCTTTTCCGTCTATTTTACTTAACACTTACTGAACATACTCTCAATGCAAAGTGAGATACAAATAAAATGGAATTGAATAAATATGATAAAACCTTTCAACTCGTATTAACTGCATGTGATCACGAAGCCAAACAGCTGTTTTCTCCTGCCACCTCCCATCTGCTGTTTCCTCCTTGTTAATCTAAACCTGGAGGAACCTTGAATTCACCGACTCTATTTTGAAGGAACCACATGTCGACCTTGAACGGTACCCGCTGCCACTTGGTGCTACTTTGCCTTGAATGTCTCTTTATCATGACGCCGGTGTCAAGGCTGCACAGAGACTTAAAAAAGGGGGTTTGGCGTTTGTTTCCTCTCGGTCTTCCACAAAAAAAGACGTCAACTCAGCGACCCTACGACGACGAGGAGGAGGTCCGCCCATTGTGCTGCTCGTGGAGGGATGTGTGGGGGGGGGGAAGTGGTGGTAGGAAGTTTCCTCTAAACCCAACGTGGGTAAAGTAAATACTGCAATCACAAGTTCACATGAGCTCACATGCTCACACTCAGAGCAGCAGGGGACGTTTTCCTATCAGCTCGCTCACTCTTCTCCAGCGGGTTGAGTCACATGACCTCCGTTTGCTTGAGCTCGGTTGCTACCAGGTAACCGTGTAACCAGGTAATGGGCAATCTGGGAGCCGGCCAATTCTCTTATCTGACATCAGGAGGTGACACATCGACTCAGCCGGGGTTTTACTGCTTATAATAAGAGAGTAGATATATATACACCTGAGTGTTGTCTTTAGCTCCTCACTAAGAGAGAAGGACTCCTCAGGTGCAAGAGAAAGACTCTGGAGAGCTTTTGACCCAAATAAGAGAAATATGTGTCATTTGGATTTTGTTGCCTCGGTGCGGGAGGGGTTAAACATTAACAGGAGAGGTCAGAGGTCGGGGGGCCTGTGCTGCAGAGGCATGCAGAGTCGATGCAGCTCTCCTCACTCGACAAGATCAGACAGACAGTTTGCAGGTGGAGCGTCTCCAGGCCTGAGAACAAGCCGACAACTAAACTCTTTCTCAGATCAGTGAAATCGAGTTTTCTGTTATTGGATCTTCCACCATATGTTTATATCTGCAACATATGACATCGATATCAAACTTTTGATCACCAGTTGCATCCTTATAGTCAACAAATAATTAGTTGACGCACAAGTCCAGACAAAAACATGCATCTCATTAAGTATTTAACATCTACTCTGTACTTATAAATAATATCTGTGTTGTAAAATGATCTGTAATCCACTTTTGCGGCGCTGATGTAATGAGGTGTTGCATAAAGTATTTATGAAATCATGAATACTTTATAGGTTTTGTATGAGTGAGGTGGGAACAGGTGTCAGAGTGTTTACATGGTGTTAGAGCACTGACGCTAAAGGACAAGTGGCAGGATCTCGATTAAAAACTAGATGTGAGCCTTTCACAGACATATTTAAATATGACTTTATGTTTGCAGATATGAAAACTTTTATTTTACAGAATAAAAAAAGTGTGCGTTTGTTTTTAAATTTTACAAAAAAATGTCTTAGTTAGTTCTTAGTGCTTTTATGGAACAAGCTCCCAGAGAGCTGCAGGCCCGCTGTACGTCTTAGTTCTTTTAAATCAATGCAGCAAGCAGTTTCCTGTTTGGCCTTTTATTAAATCATACAACCATTAATTTATAATATTGACAATTTGTCATGAAGTCTTTTTTCTATTCTGGGTAAAGCACTTTGAATTGCCTTGTCCTTGAAATGTGCTGAACAAATAAACTTGCCTTGCCTTAGATCATTCCTATATATTTGGTTGTATTTCATTCTTATTAAGCGTTATTTATAATAAACTGATGTTGTAACTGTAATACATCAAACCTTAATTACGTGATAAGTGTTTGATAATCACATTGACAATTATTGTAATATGCAAAATGGCCAATATATCAGTTTTACTCCCTAATATTGTTATCAGCTCCCAGGACTAATCCCTGAGAGTCCATGTGAAGAAGAGTTAATATCCTGAGTCCACTTTGTGTGTGTGTGTGTCACCGGAAGTGGTGTTGGGATGTTGTCCCAGTGTGCTGCTGCTGCAGATCCAGATGTTTCAGCCTGGCCACACAGCTGGGAGCACTGGGAAACGAGCCTCCCTCTGCTCAGTCAGCTGCCTGATTGTGTTACTGGGGCTGAACTCCAACTGGGAGATGATTTATTTGAGCTTTAATTGCTTCTGGGATGAGAACGTGACACATGTTCGTGATCCATCCGTCACATCCCGACCTGCTCAGGTGAAGAAACACACAACTGTGACGTAGCCTCACGTAGCCTGACCCCCTCCTGACTCCACCTGGGGGCGCGTGGACCGAGTCAGGACACAACGAATGGAGCTTTTTAGAGAATTAGGATTTAAAACCAGTATCGAACTGTGTATTTGAAGTGGTTTGAAGTAGTGGGACGTTCCGACTCAACAACAATTCACCCGCACAGACGCCAGGTGAAGGTGGGACACTCGGACTCTCCTCTGAGCTGAAAACCTCAACAAACTCCCATTGAAACACCAACACGCGCAAGGAACCTGAAGCTGAAACACTCGATGTGTCTCGTGGGGAAACTTTAAATTTCTTCTTGTGGTTTTTTAATTAAGTTTTAAAAAGTGGAGAAAGAGAGAAACTCACCGAGCGGCTGGAGCGTCGCTTCTTGGAGCCGCGGAGGAACATGATGGCGACGACGAAGGAACAACCCGTTTCCAGGAGTGAAGGATACAAACCAGGTGACAAACACACATGTGAGGGTATGTAACACAACACGGTGTGTGTCCGTCTACATTATGTCGCGCTCTGACTTCACTGAGCTCCTCATTCCAACTCACACGCACACACACAGACACACAACCACACTCCGCCGAGGACAAGCTGGTCCCAGTAGAGAGCATGGGACTTCTGGTTCGACCTTTTCAAAGTAAAACAGAGAATACTTGCTCTGCAGGTTGTGCAGCTGCAGGATCCAGATGTGAAACTGTTGGATCAATGAATAAATTAATAAAACACGGTTGATCAAACTAAACATGTTCAATGTGACAGCTTTTAAATTGTATTTTTCTTTTTTTGTTGTGTACAGCATCTTAAACTACACAACTTGTCTTTCTTCTTCTCTCCCTCTTTTTCACATTTATTGAGCTTCAACTAAAAGTTAGAACTTAATGAATAAATGTTGAGTGGATACACATTATGTAAATGTTTGGGTCAATTGATTTACTTTTCTACTTATTTATTTTTTTCAAAATGGACTAATCTCGCTTTTATTTAGAAGGTGCCAACCCTTAACAGGTATCCTGGCAGACATCTAACTTGACCACGTTCCTGCTTTATCTCGTTTCCGCAGACCTGATGCAAAGTTTATATTTCTCCAAGCATTCAGGGAAGTTGACTTCTGAATTAACTTTATTCACTTTGCTTTATAAACCTCACAAACACATTTAAAATCAGGTCTGCATAAGTGTTTCTTGATGCATCTGATTCAAATGGCTTCATTGAGAATGGGAGCAGTCAACTTATTGATAAATATTCCTAAATGTGCAATTTGGACAATGAAATATGACCAAATGCAACAGAGATAAGCTCGAGGGGAAAGATATCATTGAAGTCAGGCTGCTGCAGCAGAGGCAACATGGGGAATTGGTTTTACAGCAGCCAGTTTGACCCCAAACTTAAAAGGATTATCATTCCACTGTAGGTCTTTAAAATGACATGGGTAATACAGAAGTCATGCAATCAAGGTAGGAAAGGGCTTTTATTATGTAATGTTGATATGAAAAAGTCAGGAGAAACTGTGCAGATGAGATTAGAGATCATAGATAATGTGCTGCACCAGTGAGGATTGTGTAAAAACAAATTCCTGATCATATCTGAACACAACAGCCTGAGGTGAGACTCACCCTGACGCTACAATAACTACACTAACATCTATTTCTTTCCCCTGTTGACTTCCTGAGATGAGTGAGACAGGAGCTGTTTCCAATTTAGCAACTCATTCCAGATAATGTGTAATAGTCTGCTTCCCTCTAGTGGCAATCTTATAGATGACACCTCTAACTCAAGTATATATAGACACGTATGCCATGAAATGAAGTGGTACTTGAGTTGTTGGATTGTGTTGTATGAGAAATCATCATTTCAGCTTGGAGACAGATTTTCTTTCCAGTGAAAATGGCTTTTATTTCCCAAAGCTTGACGGCTTAGATTTTTTTTAAGTCACAAACGGCAGACTCCTGTAAAGTCTGTTAGGAAAAAAAATAACAACGAGGCACTTTAGTTGGACAAATATTGAAAAAGGCCGAAGGAAACAGTAACTCAACATATTAAAATTCTATTGTATCAAATACGTGTTTTTTCTTTAGAAATTTAACTTTTTTCTTAATCTACCACATGTACAAAAAAAACTGTACGAAACAACTGGACTGTAAAAAGTGTCAACTGACAAAAAAAAACGATACTGCACCTTAGAAACGTGTTAATATGTAAGAACAAAAAAAAACATAACACAACCTGAGCAAGAATCAAAGTATACAGGCACCACGTGAGGACAACACTAGTTCAATAACAAATGATGGCAGTTGAAAGTTAGTGGATGTCTAACAAACAACAAACAGAAGTCGGATTAGTTCAAAACACCCAAAGAGATTCGTGGTAATTGACAGAGAGCCAATCGGATGTTTAGGATTCAGGAGTGAATGATCTTGTTAAGGCACCGTAACACACACAGGAAGAAAAAACTTTTTTAACCTCCAGGAAAATACAGAATATCAAAATCAAGAAGAATTAAAGTTGTGATGTTAAACAGCTCAGAAAGCATCCGTTCATGTGTCAATCACTTCTGACGTCCACAATGGCAGTTACTACTTATTACAGCAGTGCATTAACAGTAGACATGTATCAGACAAGCTGCGTGACAAAATCAACAAAACTTTTACACCGTATGTTGTTTTACAGTTTTCCCTTCTTTTTTTTTAATTGTAAATTTTTTTTAAATCAGTGGCACATCGAGGTTGGACTTAAGGTTTCTGAGAGGACGTCCTCTTTATTTTGCCTGACATGCAGTCACAGATGATTGGTGCCACTCACTCAGGCAGTGTGTCATCCTCCTCTCAGGCGCAGGCCCCTAAAACCAATCTGTCGTCCTATCACACCGTTCAGTGGCATCTATTAAACTGTGACCTGTTCGCTTTACTGTCCATCGTCTACTCTGCTCCACCCTTTTGTTAACGTCTGCACAAATGTCCTCTTCTTCTCCTTCTTCTTCTTCGTCTTGTTCTTCTTCTTCTTCTGCTGTTGCTGCTGCACTCCTAACACAGGCACATGGAGTCTTGGAGTGTTTAAACTCTCTCGTCTACTAGAAGAAACAAAGGGCCAGACATCGGGGATTAAAAGATAAAAAGCTCTTGTTGTTATGGGATTGTCGTGATAAAAGTGTGTTGCCCTTACCGGTGGAAGCTGCCGTGTGCTGCCGTGTGCTCTTGATTTCCAGGAAGAGGGTGTAGGTATCGTAAGCGAACAACAGACCAGCGATCAAACCAAACACCTGAAGCACAACAACTCAGGATAAGAATCGGAAAACTTTGTTGATTAAAGCAAACATTGAAAAGGAAATACATGAAGATACTGTAATGAAACTAGAGTTACCACCTTGTGGTTGTTTGCTTTCGCTAAGTTTTAGTCTTCATAGTTTTTTTCCCCAGACTCATATGAGGTAAGTGTGACCTATGACCATCCAGAGCTAATCAGTAATCTGTGAGTCTGAGTGAACGTCTGAGCCAAAATTTGAAAGGATTCATTTATGAAATATCCTCCTGTCATATATCAGAGAAACAGCATCATCCAGTGGTAAAGGTTCAGTACTGCATCACAGTGTTTGCACAGACATTGGAGTGATTAGACTTTTCAAAGAGATTAAAACAACGCCTACCTCCCCCCCTATCATCTGTAACGCCCTATGTCACCACGTCAAGGAAAATAATTGATACCAATCCTCTAAATATGAACAAAGAACGGCCCATCTTACAATGTTAAAGAAAGTGAAAATAACTGACTGGAATATGAGAGACACACCCTCCGTGGTGGAGGTGATGGTGCCTTGGTTTAAGGTGTGTTTGTATAAAGCAGGATTAAAACTAGCAGAGACCGGATTTACACAAAACACCGGGCATGTTGTGGTCGGGAAAAGTGAGATTTACCTTTAACCATCAGAGCCCTAACAGTAGCATATAATAACAACAATATATGATGCAAATAATACTGTAGTCAATGCTTTTAATACTTTTCACTCCACCACCTCTTCTTTTCCAATCGAGCCTGTTTCATGACTTCTGCTGCATTAACAGTACAAACAGTGGGTGTGTTGTGTCCTGCAGTATTTAGAATAGTTGTGTGTGTTGCCTGTTTGCTGCACACTCTTTCTTGACCCTGCTCTTCTCTCATCTCAGTGGGGTTGTGGCCAATGATACAACTCAAACATTCGGGGCAGCTCACGAGGAGGTGAAGCTGAGCCTCTGAACCACCTGAACCAGAAAACGGACATGCAAACTGTGACAGAGGCCGCGTGTTCTTCACTAGACTTTAAAAAGAGGAAGGATGTGTGATAGTTGTGAAAATGTAGTGATTGCGAAAGCTTTCAGGGTTCAGATGAGTAATCAAGTGGAGTCAAGGTGGCTGAACTTACTCCGCCTGCGATACGAGCACCGTCCCCTGCTCCACCGATCACACAGATCAGAGAGGTGATTAAGTAAAGGATGGCTCCGATACCAGCACGGAAAAGATCCTGTAGAGAAGGAGGAAGCAGAGCATGAAGCTTTGTGCAACTATGCACATGTGTGTGTATGTGTGTTGGTGGTAATCCACATTGAACACTCACACTCCAGAGCCAGTTGACCAATACGAACTGCTTGTCCATCCCCATCATGAAGATGACGAAGAAGACGATGGCGAAGACCATCTGACAGATGGCCACAGCGGAGTAGCCACCATACAGAGACGCAGCGTAGCAGATGAGGACGATTAAACTGACGGCCTGAGAGTGACATCAGGAGAAGAGGGAGGTGGGGAGTGGGGGGGGGGAAACAAAACAACAAAGTGAGAATTAGAACGAGACTCGAGACTTCATGAATCTGGAAAACTACATGTGCCAGATCCAGTAATTATATCCTGGGCAAATTGGTTATAATGTCTAAAAATGCCCAAATCGTGCAAGGGTAAAGAAAGGGATCCATTTCTTCTGCATGCAACGCCTCCTCCAGATCCATGTTAGAGTTTTATCAGTTACTTTTGACCCCCGTCCCATCCTTTCACCAAGTTTTGTATAAATGTGTTCAGCAGTGTTTGTGCAATCCTGCTGAAAATCAAACAAATCAACCAACCTAGGTGAAAACATGGCCTCTTTGAGTTAAGATCCCAGAATGCTTCAGGGTTATGCCAGAAATCTGACAAATGCTGCTGTGTTAGCTGCCCTCTATGTGTTAAACTCTGCAGGTCACAGATCAGCTGCAACTCAACCCGAGAGAGGACCGGGTCATCTCAGTGCTCAGTGTCCACTCAACAGTCAAGATCAGTCAGACAGTAAATCACTCCAACAAAGCCGACACTGTTGTCGGTCGTGTTTACTCCGACCAGTTCACAATTCAACATCCACACAAGGTCAGGAAAAAGTATTTTCTCTGCACAAAAACACCATTAAACTGGCTCTAGATTATATTACACTGTCAGTCGATCACATGCGGCCTCTTATTAGATTTACAGTGAGTGTTTGTTCCATCGGTCGTATCTTTTCATGCGAGGGGAGAAAAAATCTGTGAGCATTCTTCTCGGTCCATTCCGCTGAAACGCTGCCAACGTGGAGAAATCTTAACCGTGGGCAGCCGGCGGCTCAGAGGCTCTCTGCTGTCACATTGTGTGGGAAGACGTTTTCACACAACAGGGGCAAAACACACTCACCGAGCTGTTTACCCTGACAACCACAATCCTAGCGAGGAGTTCCTCACTTGAGTTCTTTGTGGCCTTGATTCTGCTGTATGTTTGAAACTCTGCTTTAACACTGTGGTTTTAAAGACGCATGTCACAGAACTATTTGTTCACGCTCAGGTTTCACTGCGTCACAAAGACTTTCTGCTGGATTCTGATCTGGTTCATTGAGAAACACTGAACTCAGCGTCATGTTCACGTTACACATTTTGAAACGACTGTTGCTGCGTCACGTTATCTTGCAGGAAGTTGCCGTTAGACGATGGTAAATTGTGGTGAAACTCCCGGACAGGCAGTGTCATTAAATCGATTGGCTGATTGGTATTAATGGGTATTTATGAGAAGCTTTGCCGCCAGTCACCATTGTAAAGCATCTTTATTAGATTAGATTAGATTAGATTCAACTTTATTGTCATTGCACAGTACAAGTACTTATACAAGGAAATGCAGTTTAGCATCTAACCAGAAGGGCAAAAAAAAAGGCAGTAAAAGTGCAGAGTATTGTTCATATTTAAAGTGAAAAAGTGACGTGAAATTTGTAAATAAATAAGATATGTACAGTAAGAAATATATATGGAATAGTACAGTATTAAGAGGTATTGTATGATATAAGAACTATGAATACACTTATCTCAGTGACTGTTACCTCTCTTATCAACAAGGTGTGTCCGTCTGCGGTAATACTCAACCCAGAACCATATGGCACCAGCAATCATGTTACTGAGATCACTTTTATTAGTTTGACTTGATTATCAACTGGAGCTCACGACCAGTGTCTTTTCGATCTTATGAACCGCGTGGCTGTCACATGATTGATTGGATAACTGGAAGAATAAGCAGGTATAAAAGTGTACCTAATAAAGTGCTCAGTGAGTGTATAACAGACGGGAAGGGGTTGAAACTTAATACAAAGTCCCAAATCCAATTTAAAGTACTATGAGACAGTAAACTGTTGGCCCTGTTGGCTCACCCTGGATTTGATTGTACGTATTGTATCATTTGTTTTTTCTGAAACATTTATCTGGATTTCTCTCCTGTGACAAAATATATATAATATAAATATGGTAAAATAACTTCTTATTATCATGTGATGCTCACTAAATAAATCAGCTCTGAGTCGGATGTGTATTTTAGAGAAGCACATTGTGCACATTGCAGTGTTTTATTCTCAGACACAGACAACTTGGAGGCAAGTGTCAAATCACGCCGGTCCATACGATACACACATGATGTAACCTACTCGACACCCACCCGACATCTGTCACTGCTGCTTCCCCTCCCCTCCAACGCAACTGTTAGACAAACGGGCAGCCGGCCCACCCGACACATCAGTGCTGGATGTGTTCTGGGGAATGGCACAGGCTGCCTCTGTAGAGCGGCGAGCTGCTCGAGGCCCCCGGACAAAAGAGGCTCTATCCAGGCCCAGAGCGGCCGCCGTACAGAGACACACCCACTGCACGGGTCCCCGGAGAACAAGACGGGCTCTGAGTCGTCCACACCTTTCTGTTTTCCACACAGCGGTGGATCTGTGTGCCTGGGTCAGCTTCTAAAGTGGATCCCAGCTCGGTTCTATTCACATCGCTGTAATGAGCTGCTCTTTTAAACCTGACTGGAGGGAAATTGTTCTGAACGGTTTGGCTAATTATAGTCAGCAGCAACATGAGAGCCAGGAGGTTGTGTGTTGTGTAGTGATGCACAAACATCCTTGGTTGCTAGGGAAGTCCCTTACATTTTGGGGGCGGATTTCACCGCTTGCTGTGGATGAGGCTTTTACCATGTGTGTTCAGGGCAAAATGGAAATTTGGGCTCATGTTGTTCGCTGTGACTCAATGTTTCTCAAACGTCTCTTTTTTAACCCCTTTCAAAGAATTTCCTATAAGCAGGTAACCAGGGAGAAAGGATTTCCAGTCATATAAGAGTGTGTTATTATTCATAATGCATAACAGCGAGGTGAAGGATCAACTCGGTGCATGAGTCATCCTGACTTCTCACTCACGGCAGACAGAAATCCACTCTACATTGGGTGTGACCGTGACCTGCATGTTGTTCTGCTACTTCATGTTCAGGTTCTGTCCTGCCACTGACAGAAGGCATAAAAGGAAAAGACAATATAGGCACACGTCTTTTGATCAGGGCGTGTCAAAACTTGCTGACAATCCAAAATGTAATAAAAAAAAATAATCCATGACACCCTTAACTCCCTTGTAGATCTGAAACTGATAACGGCTGCTGCGGTTGAAACTGTTATTTCCCGTTAGATTGGACATAATAAGCACTAACGACATTTCTCTTCCTGTCTCCCTCCCCCGATCCTGTCCCCTGCATCGTAAACTATTTCAAACATCCAACATCGCTGACGACCTCCTGAGGGAGCAGAGTCCTGAGGAAGGGAAAAAGCTAACTGGGTGTCGAGTCCAGCGACGCACTAACATGTAAACTTGAGTGGCACAGCGGAGAGATGTGTGCTAAGCAGTTCACGCATTCTTTGTTCCTCGGGGCCAAACTTCACACACAGCCTGGAATTTCCATTAGAGCCAAAAAAAAAGAGAGAGAGAAACATTTGAGAGTGGGTGGACAGCAGCTTCTGAGAGCCGGCTGTATAATGAGCTCTCTGAGATATGAGAGCAGAGCTGTTAGTCACTGACACAAAGAGCTTTCAACACTTATTAGAAACTGGGAAAGTAAAAACTATGTGGCACAGTAACACATTCAGAGGTGTGAAGGCTTCCGTGGTAAAACAGTGCATGTGTCAGAGGAGAGCCAGATAAAAACTTGCATTTTAATAATTTACTTAAGCACTTACATCACTCAGATTACTCAACTGCGATAGGAAATTGTCCTGGTTTCAAAATGTTACTTGAGTACATGTACTTAAAGTACCACAAGTGAAAGTAAAGACATACTTTGTCAGAGCCATCCTTTAATTTTTATTAGAGTTTAAAAATAAATACTTTTAATTTCTATGTTTTCACATCCATGTTGATTTTTGGAGCAATGGTTTTTATACGTTCTAATTTCCTAGTCTTTATTATTTTGCTGCCATTATAAAGTGGTTTGTTATGTGGATTTTAAACAGTTCTCTATAAATTAAGTTTATAATTATTACTGTTGTATTATTATAATTTATGCAGACAGGCTTTCTATGTTATAGACTCATTACTAAGGCAGTGAGTTGGAAATGGTACTTTAATGCTGCAGTTTGTCAAAATTAGGATTCTCTCGTAGTATAACTTATAACAACACATCATAATCTATCTCTGCCCAGGAGGTTATGTTTCCATAACTGTCCGTTTGTGTGTTTATTTGTTTGTCAACAAGATTCACGGGGGGAAATCACCATATGGATTACCATGAAACCGGAGGGTAAGATTGGGACATGAGCCAAAGGGAGAAGCCATTCAAATTTGGCAGGCATGGGTATAAAGGGGCGGATCCCTGCATTCTTTTCCTTGGTCTTTAACATTTCAACGCAAGGCGAATTTTTACATGTTCCCAGAAAATAATGCATGGAGTGGGGGGGGAAGAAGAATCTGGTGTATGTGTGTGTGGATCCAAATAAATATCTGGATCTAGCAAAACTACCAATCAAAACACACCTCTCACCATTTGGCAAACGCGATCTCGTATATATCCAAACAGAGGATTGGCAGTAGGGACGGGTGCATTCAAATCTGGAGAGAAGTAATTATTGCAGTACTTAACGTTGTGCTTTGAGTAGAATGGAGCAGAGCTGATTTGTGTGTGCTAACATGTAGTCTAATGCTTTCTGGCAGCTTTGAGCCTCTCAAATATGTTCAGGGATGCTTTTTGGATATAATGTGTAGAGATGCATGCAGTAAATTCAGTTGCCTTCAGAAAGAGAATAGATAAAGAAGGATTGAAGATGCAGGAGAAGTATATATGGAGATATACTGTTCAGACTGCCTAATAATAATATTAATCTTTGTTACCATGGCATAACCAAAGATATACTTTATTCTCATTCTTGTTAATATTGTGATTATGCATGTGTGATAGAAACACCTATATATATGTCTTAAACGTTGTGGAGGACACAAAAAGGCGCTCGCAAACAGGATGAGGGTTAGATGCGGTTACATAAATGTGAACAAAAAACCACACACGCACTAAAACTGTTGTTCTCGGCCCCGATTAACAAATTCCATACCGATAGCAGACTATAGAGCACAGCAAACACGAGATGCTACCATGCTCACTAATTTTCTTATCCCCTATGTTATTTTTTAATATCTGTACGTCAGGATTTAACATGTTCCGTGTGTTATGAGAGTTCACCCTCTCTTGACAGTGATATTTGATGGAAAAATATATATATAAAAACATAAATAAAGTGGAAACAACCTACTTGTAGCCCACTGTTGTCATCCATTCACTTCTACTATTATATATTAATCTTTGATTACTCACTGATAATTCTCTTTTCATTTTCCCTTTAACACTTCAGTCGCATTTTCCGTGAAACGAGGGATTTAAAAAAGGAAAAGAAAGAGGAAACAAATTCACAGATTCTGAGAAACAAACACACTTGGTTCCTACACTGGAAACTTGTGTTAAACCTTTAAGGTCAGAAGTGACTCCCGTGTTGAGGAGAACTCGCTGCTGCCGAACACAAACAAAAGGTCCCCGAGTGAAAATACTGGTCAAGGACAGTATAAATACAAAGTTTTTCCATAGAGGAAGAGGTTCCCCTCAGGCCACAGCTCCCTCACGGCTGGTGCTGAGGTGTTGCTTTGGCTTTTCACTTTCCAGATGTGCACAAATATAAAAAAGGTTATGTGGCAAAGGAGGAGGAAGAGGAGGAGGAGGAGGAGGAGGAGGAGGGTGGAGAAGAAAAACTCACTTTCTACTGCCAGGAATGTGACATACATTTGCTTTTACTCGTCACCATATTTGGACCAGGGCTCATCTGCTGCCTACAAATAGTCCCCAGCCTGTGGTGCTGGTGGTGGTGGTGGTGGTGGTGGTGGGTGGTGGTGGGTGGGGAGGGAGGCATTGGACTGGGTTAACCCGCATAAACCTCCCCTCTGCCAGTAACACGCCACATTTGGTGCTTTGGTGCCAAATGAGAAAAACAAGAGGGGGGCACATGTGACAGGTGAGGGACCCTCAACCCCAGCAACAACACATGCTCCACATTCCCTAACGACCACGATCACTACTAACACGATTCATAAAACAGAAGGGGAATCAAAAAGAAATGGAGGCAAGAGTCAAATCGATAAACACACACACACACACACACAGGCTACGTGACGAGCGGAGTATTGATGGGCTGCGAACACACAAACACACACGCACGCACACACACACACGCACGCACACGTTGAGGTTTTAGCTCCAGTGAAAGTTAAGGAGGGAGGGAGGGAGGGAGGGGTAACTTACTATTTCTGCCGCGAGGATCAAACCTTTCTGGGTCCGCACGTAACTTTTCAACTTGTCCAGGCAGCTGGCACCGGAGCTGGAGTCTCCTGGGTCCGCCATTCTGCGTCAGGTAACTTATTCTATTCTATTATATATAGATATATCTGTTTAATATATAAAGCTTCCACCGCGCAGAGAGGAGCAGGACAGACACACGTAGCGGGTAAGTGGAGCTGAAAGGCCCGCGGAGGATGGACGGTTAGTTCGTCTTCTTCCACCAGTTGAGTCCGCTGCTCACGGGGGAGTGAAGGCCGGAGAGGAGCGCGTCGGAGCGGGGGTAATATCCTGGTTGGTCGCGGTCACGGCGGCTCTGCCTCGGAAAGCTCTGGCTGTCGTTGTGAGTGAGGAGGAGGAGGAGGAGCGGAGGAGGGCGGGAGGAGGAGCTGAAGGACCCGGGGACTGGGCGTCTGACCGCGGGGCGTTGTCCTCTCCTGGTGCCGCTGGTACTACTGGGTACAGTGTTGAGGCGTTCGCGAGCTGCCCGGAAAACACGACACGTCTAGCAAGACTGGGCTGCTGGTGCTGTTGCTGGTGCTGCCTTCAGGAGCACCTCGGAGAGAATCAGCACTGATGTCACACCCCGATAACACTCAAAGTTGTGTCAAAGGGCGTCTTCATTATCTGCTCACCACTGTGCCGATGGAGGGATGGGTGAAGTGGATTGAAACACTTGTGGAGTTTCAGGGATACATTTGGCCCTAATACAATAGAAGTCAATGGTTCCAGATTAAAAAAAACGACAGAAACAAAACATTAAAAGCCTCCATACTGCTACTGTGGTGTCACCTCAGTGTCCGTAAGCCATGAGATTCGAATTCGACTAGAAACTGTGTCCTGAACATCGTGTTTTCAACCTTAATGTCCCCTACCGGAAGTGAGGCACAAGTGGAGGATCCCAGCGGACATCTTAGCTAAAAACATGGTGTACACTGATTGGTGGTCAAAGGTCAAGGTCTGTGTGATATCACAAAGGATATTATTTTCCCCCTGTGAACATGATATCTCTTGAACACCTTGGAAAAACACCTTTCACATTCAATACAAACAATCACTTGGACTCAAGGAATGACTGATTTGATTTTGGTAATCAAGGGTCAAAGGTCAAGGTCACGTTGGCCTCACAAAGTATGTTGATGTTTTTTCTTGAACGTGATATGTTAAGATCAGGTTGAAATGTCTTCAAATTAGGAACAAAGATCCACTTGGACTCAAAGAAGAAGTGATTAGATTTTGGTGGTCAAATGTCAAAGTTCAAGGTCACTGTAGCCTCTCAAAACACATATTTTGCCTTGTGAATTTCATATCTCAGGTTCATCCTAAAGGGAATTCTTTCAAATTAGGCCTATATGTTCACTTAGACCCACAAATTAACCGACTCGATTTTGGTGGTCATAGGTCCAAGGACAAGGACAAGGTCAGGGTCACCACAGTGCAGTATTTCTAGTTCTGCTCGACATGTACATGCAGTAAAATTTATTTCATGGCTTCCTACGGGGAATAAGTGAAATAAGATGAAATCTAATATCTCTACAATTATAAGAAGTGAAACCTGGAGATCCCCATACTTACCGTGCTTCTAGCCATGCATATTATTTCATGTCAGTAATCAAAGAGCACTTTCTACAGGAAATGCACATTCTAGTTTCATATGTATGTGTACTGGTTCAGATAAACTACATATCGGCCCACACAGTGTGAAGTGTGAAGGTCAGGCGTTTACTTTTTTCTGTTTCCTGTATTTGTGAAACTGGTAATTAACATTTTCAAACACAATTTTCATTAACTCAACTCAATGATTCAAAATGAAAATAAAACAAATCAAACAGTCAACTCCTAGGAACAGAAGTACACATTTTAACCTTCAACAGAATAATTTCAAGTTTATTTCATTTTTGTTTCACATGGATCCCATATAATAAGAATACATCAGATTTCTGGAGAGTCTTGGATATTTTTTTTCTCTGACTTATCATTATCGTAAATACTAATATGAATACATCATACACAATAAACACAGCACTATCCAAAGGCGTAGAGAGTATCACAAGACATCATTCACCACTAACAACAGAGTATATTTCATTTCAGCATATTTATAAGAGCTACAATAAAAGAGTGAAGGACATAGAAAGAGAACAAAAAAAAACAGAGGTGGAGATGGGGGGGACTAGAGGAAGAGAGAGAGTCAGGTGCTTCTACACTGCCTGAACCAAAGAACCCTGATTTATATATTAAACAAAAGAAGGAGTGAACCAAGGCAGTGCAATGGATCGATGTACCGGAGTTGGGAGGACGACTCACTCAGACGAGAACTGTTGATGCAAAACTACCAATCAAAACACACCTCTCACCATTTGGCAAACGCGATCTCGTATATATCCAAACAGAGGATTGGCAGTAGGGACGGGTGCATTCAAATCTGGAGAGAAGTAATTATTGCAGTACTTAACGTTGTGCTTTGAGTAGAATGGAGCAGAGCTGATTTGTGTGTGCTAACATGTAGTCTAATGCTTTCTGGCAGCTTTGAGCCTCTCAAATATGTTCAGGGATGCTTTTTGGATATAATGTGTAGAGATGCATGCAGTAAATTCAGTTGCCTTCAGAAAGAGAATAGATAAAGAAGGATTGAAGATGCAGGAGAAGTATATATGGAGATATACTGTTCAGACTGCCTAATAATAATATTAATCTTTGTTACCATGGCATAACCAAAGATATACTTTATTCTCATTCTTGTTAATATTGTGATTATGCATGTGTGATAGAAACACCTGTTAAAAAACTATATGACTCTGTCTTAAACGTTGTGGAGGACACAAAAGGCGCTTGCAAACAGGATGAGGGTTAGATGCGGTTACATAAATGTGAACAAAAAACCACACACGCACTAAAACTGTTGTTCTCGGCCCGATTAACAAATTCCATACCGATAGCAGACTATAGAGCACAGCAAACACGAGATGCTACCATGCTCACTAATTTTCTTATCCCCTATGTTATTTTTTAATATCTGTACGTCAGGATTTAACATGTTCCGTGTGTTATGAGAGTTCACCCTCTCTTGACAGTGATATTTGATGGAAAAATATATATATAAAAACATAAATAAAGTGGAAACAACCTACTTGTAGCCCACTGTTGTCATCCATTCACTTCTACTATTATATATTAATCTTTGATTACTCACTGATAATTCTCTTTTCATTTTCCCTTTAACACTTCAGTCGCATTTTCCGTGAAACGAGGGATTTAAAAAAGGAAAAGAAAGAGGAAACAAATTCACAGATTCTGAGATAAATAAATAAAACCATCATTGTGTTGTGAACAATTTTAGGGACTTGAAGGGCAAAGGTCAAACTATGTGAGCTCCTAAAAAGAACCAAAGTAAATGCAATTGAATAACTCTGTGCTCAACATTTGTTGTATAACAACTAATATGGAGTGCACAATTATTCAACTGTGTATATATATATAATCGCCTGTTGATATTTACACAGCACATACAAGTACATTCTCCCAAGTTAAATATTACTACAATTTTTTTTTATCTCCATAAATGTTATTCTTTTTCCATTACAAGGTTTCTCTTAAATGTTCGTCAACGAATGTTTTGGTATTTGTATTCAAGTTTTTCTCGTATAACCAAACAGACAATCCTCTGTTGTCTTCTACAGTTAAATACATCACGAGAATAAACATCATGTTACAGTAAAGACCCCCCAAACAACCCCCACCCCCCCATCCCCCATCCCTCACACGGGCGTGATCCTGCTCCGCGATGGCGATCCCCCTCCCCAGGCCCCACCAGGTTGTGCCCTCCATGCCTCCCTCCCTCCGCCTGTCAACACACAGATACACACACAGACACACAACGGAGTGTGGAAATGCAGGCGATGGTCGAGAGCCACACTCCCAAATCACAAGGTCACCTTGGGAGGAGGAGAGAGGTGGAGAGGGGAGAGAAAAACATTTCAATTAATTAACCAGAAACTGTGAACAAATTCATTTGAAAAGCTGCTATTTTGTGTTGAAACCAATGACAAGGACATTTGATATATGTATATGTAAATGAAACAAACAGAAAGTTCAGATAATATATACATGATATAATATTATATTATATCATATACAAATCACATGATCATAAAGGTTCGGGCTGGTCATTTCTAAACCTTTGAGGACTCAGTGCACATTTTCTTCACATACGATTTTCTACAACCTCGAAGCACCAAACGAAAAAAATCTCTTTCACTCTGTGCTTTACTGGGCAACTGTGGAACTCAAGGGCAAGAAGAGCAGCATTGATTATATACTTTATCTTCCTATAGGAATGACTATAAAAGGGCCTGTGCCATGGTCTACTTTGTGAGTCAGATGTTTTGAACACTGTCCATCTCTCTGAAACTCAATTTGTCAAAGAACAACCACGGCTGGATGTGTTGCTTTTAAAGGATAATTTCACATGTCTAAATTTAAATAAGAACTGCATAACCGTGTGTGCATTTCATTAGTCATATCCTGGATCAGATGCCCTCTTTGTATAAATGATGTTGCACAACATCCAAAACATCCTGCCGTGCAAAACTACATTCTTCAACAAAAATAACACATTTTGTAGGTCACTTGGGAGCAGCCTCACTAAATTGTGCACATATTATCAAGTGCTCAAATCTGAATGACCATGTCTTTGCTCTGTGTTGGTTTCCACCGACTCCTCTGGCTCTTTAGCAGCCAAACGATGCATTATATTCACCAGCTATAGTTTCTAACTGTGTCAGGGTGTAGACGGGTCCAGAGCAGACGCTGTACACTGGGTTTTTAGGGCTTTTTCACAGACCACAGCTGCCTGGCAACAACACAATAACAGCTTTGATATGAAACCAACAAATAAAGCTGTGGCCCAGAACAGTTAGTAACACCATGGTGATAATTCTCCACATTGTGGGTAAAGAAACATTTATCATTTATGACCAGATGATGCTAATATGAGGGTTTCGAAGTGTAATCAATCTAAGAAACGAATGCAGCTGTTTTACTGGTCTCATTCTTGATATGTTTTCTGAATTTGCAGCAGAGAAGGTTGGAATAATTGTTGTATACTGATATTGTTAACAAGATGATTCCGACAGGTTATTTGCTCTGTTATCTGTGACTGTCGAGCGGATTCATTTTCCAGTTTTGAGTGTTACACAGTATCCACATTTGAATGACGCTTTTGAAAGGCTCAGAGAAATGTTTGTTTAACATTTGCGTAGCAGGAACCCCTGAACGCCGATAATCTGCACAAGAGGCTGCGATGAAGAGGCAACTAGTGGCTCTGTGATAAACACTGATGTGATGTGAAATCCGCACACTCACCATCCTGCAGCGCTGGTTTGGCTGGACAGGCTCACATTTGATTAGAGAAGGAGGTGGGCTGCTGCTCATAGCCCTGGCTGTAGCCTCCTTCCTCGGTGTAGCCTCCCTGCTGGCCGTATTCGGGCTGGTAGCCTCCCTGGGAGCCGGCGTAGGGGTCCTGCTGGGCGTAGCCTTCCTGGGCGAAAGTATCGGGGGCGGGCTGCTTCTCCTGGGACGGGACGTATGTTCCACCGAAGAGAGCCAGCCAGCCGGTCTCCTTGAACACGAACCACAGGTTTCCTATCCACAGGATCAGGTTGATGAAGCCGAAAGCCTGTGGAGCAGATACGTGTTAATTCTAGCAGTGACTTCCTGTGACTGTCCTGATATCAACACAGCTCGGATCAGGGTGAAGCAGCGAGGACCCACCACGGAGGTGTTCAGGCCGGAGACTTTGGGCTCGTAAAGCTCACGACAGGTAGTCTCTGGTTCGTCACAGGCCGGGATGAGAGTGAGGACCTTATCGGGATCGGTGGCTGTTTTCACGTCTGACAGGCCTTTAGCCCAAGCACAGGAAGACACCAGCCAGAAGAAGGTGAACACCGCCGTCACGATGAAGTCCTGGTGATCATCAAGACAAGAGAATAACTGTTACTCTGCAACAACTGCTAAATACAGATCATAGGTCTAGTTGTAGGAATTACGATACCAAGGAGGTGTCAGGGAAGAACAAACTCACAATCTGAGGCCCTTTGTTGTTTTCGCGGTACTTCTCCAGAACGAAGCAGTAAGCAGACAGGGCTGCCATGGAGTAGAGGAAGGAGAAGACACCGATGGTGACGAAGAACTCAGCCGAGGAGGAGTAGTCCCCGACCAGGAATAGACGCTCGGTCTTCTCTCCCTTACAGCTGGGGGCATCAAAGTAAACCTGATGGAGCCTGAGGACACAAAGACACAGAGATTAAAGACGAACGCTGTTTGATTTATTTTTATTCTCACTTCTACTACACCGGAGACTGTGAAGGCAAAAAAAATACAAACCTGAATGGATATTCAAATTTTACTTCCATGCTTAGGTCACTCTCCGACCGGTTTTTACACTCCACGGACATCTTGAACATGCCAGAGTAGCTGCCACATGTCGAGAAGGCGAAGATGGCAAAGATCTGCAGGAGAAAGGAGAAGGGAGACGACACGTATCAGTCACACTGTGGGAAACAGAAATCACCATCGAAACCATTATGACTGATCATAAACACGAATCTCCACCCCTCCCAGTACAGTTCAGTTATGTAGAACAGGTGACGTCTCCATTTCCACAGAGAGCTGCCGGCTGTGCTTCCACCACCTGCAACGATTCGAGCACCACCAGTGCTCCAGCCAATCACGGTTGAGCTGCCGAGAAACGCACACAGACTGCCAATAAGGGCCGACGGAATCACCGGGTCACGCAGCAAGGACTTGTAACTGTTGCCATGGCTACCGGTGCAATGCCGAAGATGTTCAGTTGTATTTTGTGGTGCAACAGTGATTGTGCATTAATGCAGAGGCTGTCACGTTAATACCACAAACTGACACACGCATGGAGATAAACTCACACACGTACGTACACACACACAGGCACACGCACAAGCACACACACGCAGAGCAGATTAGACAAGTCACGACTATTTATACCACACCCTCCCTGCGCTGTGGGCCAGATCCGATTGGATAGAAAATCCAGCCATTAATCTGAGGTGCTTCACCATCTGTCGCCCAATACTCAACTACAAGCGATTGTACAACCAGTCACAACACACACACACACACACACGCACAAAGCCACACCCCCACACGTGAGCATGTACAAACACACTCACACACACAATCCCACACACCCATAGACAAAGGAATCTCTCTGGTCCTGTCGTCTACCTGCCGCAGGCTCCAGCACACTAAACTATTTACAGTAATCTTTCAGCTAATGTGAGTCGGAGGCTTGTTTGTTGGATTTGCACACAGGAGCCGCCTGAAGCTCGTTGTGATCACTACACTCGACCCTCTCTGTTGCTGCAGGGCTGTTTGATCTTTAAAAGACGAAAAAGCTTTAAAACGTTCAAATCAACCCCCTGATTTGTGGATGACTTGCTTTACCACCTGAGCCACAGCTATACCTCTTTCTAAATTCAAACCAGGGGCTGATTTGGTGTCAATTTTATATTAAAGGAGAGAGATTCTGTTTATATTCAAGTAGTATTAAATAATGTTAACTTTTGGATTTTTTAACTTTACAGACACTTATATCTTATATAACACTCTAGTCTAGAGGAAAGAAACACATTATATGTCTCCTTTAATTACCATCTATGCATCAATCATCAAGTCGTCAGCCCTAAACGTCTCGTTAACGCCACCAACCCCAAAACAAAATATGTGAGATCCTACGACAACGCAGTAAAATGTGAGATGTGTTTTTTGCAGCATTTAAACCCTAAGAAGAAAAGCAGGATGTTACACTGCAGCAGTTGTGTCATTAATCATTAGTACAGCATGTGCAGTGTCGGCACAAACCTTTACACTTGTGTGCATTACTTGGACCAGAAGATATAAATCATCAATCTCATTTTGTTTATTATAGCTGCCTCATGGTTCTAGCTGTTACTATTATTGAGGTGGTTTATGGGTTTTAAAGCTCCCAGTGTCCACATTGTTCTTTCATTATTCCTCTGAGGAGGTTTGTAGGTTTTATGAGATTAATCAATAAAGAGACCGACACATTTGGGGCCCCGGCTTCACTCTTGGCTCCTGTCTTTCTCTTTACTGTATGAAAACTTTGGGCTGGATTCTCTATTTAAAGGTGCAGTGTGGAGAATTTAGGGACATCTAGTGGTGACGTTAAATGTTGCAGCTGAACACCCCTCACCTCACCCTCCCCTTCAAAGGGACTATTCTAGGGTAAAGAAGAGTAGCTGCATGATCGTAAAGAATTTGAACCCTTACATTTCATTTACCTATTAAGTAGAATATATGTAGCTGAATGTGAATCTTGAATAGGTTTACTTATCACACTGATGTTTAAACTTACATTTTTCCTCTATCTTTGGTTTTAAATTGTAATTTTTTGCTGTAGAAACGGGATGAAGACTCACGATTGACCGCTGAGACTGACATATGATTGGGCGAGCATGTGAGTACCTCGAAACCGTGATTCTAACACCAAATGCCAGTGATAAAGGCAAGATGTCCGCTTCCATATCCAAGGTATTTTGGCTTCATTTTCATACAACGGTACAAAGTGGATAAGGGTCGTCCATCTTTACAAACCGTCTGTGCTTAATACATTTTATTCAGCCTCTGATTGCTCTAAACTAACACGGTGGACCGACCAACAGTGGCCTACACCCCTGGCTATAAGTCTAAAACCCACAACCAGGGGAACAGAATCCGAACAGAGCGCACAATAGCACAATTAAGAGCTGTAGATTAACAGTGATAGACGAGAGGAAGGACGGGCGATGGAGGAGGAAGAGAAGGACAAACAGGCCGAGAGAAGAAATGGTGGCACGCTGAGTGTTAGGTGCCATGGTAACACATCCCAGAGTGAGGAGGCAGACGCTGGTTTCTACCCCTCCTGGTATTCTGGATGGTTGTCAACTCCTCTATGCCGAGAAGACACACAACCCTGCACACTGCGACACAGACGATCTGTCTCTCCTCACAATGTCTGTCTTTCTTTCTCTGCCTCTCTACATTAAAACTGATCCACACATGAATAAATACAGGCCGTCATGAATAAGCAATGAATTAAACCTAAAATAATATATCAGATGTTACAATTTGTAAATCAACCAATAAAACCACATTATGGGATTAGGATTTTTGTATTTATTTTTTTCTTTCTTAATTATGACCAAAATACAAAATTTGATAATTTTATTTTTAAACATTAAATGCTGTCCAAGTTCATATGGCACAAAATCTTTGAAATCCATCCTAATCAGAATAAAATTGTAATTATTCAAATTAAAAAATGTTTTTTTCAATGAACGTGGGTGTTCTGCTGTGACTGCCAAGGTTCTGATATTTTATATAATACAGCATATACTGTCGAACATTATATAAAAACACTGAAAGCCAAAGGCAACACAAGGGCAAAAAATAAACTGGAGCTGTGGAAGGCTTCATCTGAGGCCCTGGAGTAATAACCAGAGAAAGTGTCTGACAGTAAAAATCCCTCTGAGCTACAACAAAACCAACAGCTTTTATTACACATCAGGGACTAAACCAGAGTGAATAAGGCTCTTTACTTCATGTTCTCACAGAAACTGCCTCTTTTCATGTTTGCCAGGGAGTGAGTCAGAGGGTGAAATTTGAATGCAGATGAAATCCAGCACAGCATCATGCAGCAACAGCAGCAGCAGGGGCAGGAGAAGGTTTGCAGACTCTGTGGTTGAGCTCCACATCAGCTGAATATTTTGGGAACTCAATGTCTTCTAACATCCATCATATCTACGCTTCGTCAGCACTTTCCCCCAGAGACACACAGAGGGGAGAGGGTGGGGTGATGTGGGTAGAATAGGAGGTGGGTAAAGCGACAGGATTCACACATTCGGGGACGTTGTTTACATCTCACACATTTAGCGTAAAATAAAAACTTTGCTCTCAGGCTTTTTACAGATAAAGAGTATTTTTACTGCTCGGGTGTAAAAAACAAATCCGAAGCTAGAACATCCTCAACCCACACATGACAGAATCCAGAATATGAATATAAACACTGCTGCTTTGTATTTTCATATAAAAAATCACATCAGCACATCGCGGATGCCAGAGAAGGTTTGATTTCTACTGAACAGAAACATCTTTGTTTCCCTCGCTGCCAGTTTCCACTGAATCCTGCTTCACTTAAATAGGAAAAAATACTTCTGAGAGTCGGCTCCTCTCTCCCCTCCTGTAAAAACCCTGTGCTGCTCGTGATGCATGCCCATATTAATCCAGAAAGAGCAGCAGCTCCAGCAGCCCCTCCTATAGTCTGACGCGGAGGCACGCAGGCCCTCTGACAGATGATTCATGGGCCCTGGCTGCCCGAGCGAGGCTGCTGATTGGCGGAGGGCTCGCTGTGACCCAGGGAGGCAGTGATGAGGTGTTGGCACACTCACACAGCTCCAGGGAAGGACTACGGAGTCATGCAGCACACTCATGCCTCTGACTGTTCTCTGGCATATCTGCAGCGCCCATTACAGAGTGGGACTGCTCTGGCACGCACGTTTTCATCTGGGTTGAGCTATGTTCTCAGGGCTGAGGAGCAGGGGCGTGGCAAAGATTTACAGGGTCCGTGCACAAGACAGGGACCAACCCACCCTCCATCACTTTCCTCCTCATCTACCCTCCCACATTTCTTTAGAATATCTATATTCAAGGATCAAATATCAGGAGAATTATATCCTGAATATATACAGTATATACTCTAATTTTTCTTTTGCATTCTTGCTCTTTATTTGTCGTATTTGTGAACACAGCTCATTTGAAATGTGCTATATAAGTAAAATTGTTATAATTATTATAAGTACTTGAAATGATTAGGACTGAAACTAATTAGTATAACATGAATTGTCAGATATTTTCAAGATTTATCATTAGTTGTTAAGATTTTCCAGTTCCAAATCTTCAATCAATCAATCAATCAATCAAATTTGATTTGTATAGCCCATATTCACAAATCACAATTTGTCTCATAGGGCTTAATAATATCTTAAGATTTTAATAAAAATGATAATAATAATGAACCATTTCATTATACAGGGGCCTTTCTCAACCCCTGAGGTAATAAATGCAGATGTTTATGTTAAATGAAATTGTCAAATCCTCAAATTGTCATAATTATTTACTTGAAAAAGGCCCAAAAAACATTAAATCGTTTAATTTTTTGTAGACCAAATAATGTAGGTCACAGTGTTGATCATTGCAGAGACAGTTTCTAACATCTCGTCAGAAATGAAAAGGCAAGAAAGGAAAAGAAAGGAAAAGAAAGGAGGCAGAGATCTGAGAGGTCCTCGCTCAGCTGTCATTAGCACCAGTATTCCCACCACTGTGGAGCCTCAGCTGTAGAGAAAACAAACAGCCATAGAGAAGCCCGGCTGTTTACCCAGCAGCCTCAGCAAGCTGCTGCTGCTGCTGCTGACGGAGGACAAACAGTGTGGATGACAACGGATTATGTGAAGATATGTGCGGCTGCAGGACAATATCCTTAATGATTCATCGTCTAAAAAATGTCTGAATATGCTCCGGGATGAATCTACACTCACGGTTATTGACATTTTTCAGCGATCTGTTGATTATTCTCTCAATTAACTGATGAAATGTTTGTGCTGGTTAATAACAGGAAATAGTATCTCAGGTTACAACATCCCAAGATGATGTCATCATGTTGATTTGTTTTGTGGAGCCGACAAACCACAGATATTGACTTTATGATTGAATGAGACAAAGAGAAGCAGTAATTAATCATAAATGAGAAGCCAGTGTTTGGCATTCATGCTCAAAATTGCAATGTTTAATAATTTTGTAATATAAATATAATTTTAGATATGATACAAGGTCGTAAGAGTCCATATTTTATATTGTAAGAATAAAACTAATAATAAAAAATCTTTCTAAAACAGTGAAAGCCTTGAGCATGAATGGAATAATCCAGTGATGGTTTTCAAAGTGCTCATTTCCTGGTTAAACTAGAGCATCGGTGGTTTGCTGGCTCCATCCTCTGGTGGAGGAGAACGTGCACATCAAATCAAAAAGCAGTAACAACAGGCTCGTGTGCAGAGGTCACGTCCTCTGTGAAGGATTTGACAAACTGTCATTATATTTCTCGGCGGACTGACGCCGTGTTACTACGACAGTGACGTAACACATCCTGCTGGAGTCTCCGGCTCAGGCCTGCCGTATCATCGTAACCAACACGGATACAAGAGACTCCTCAGGAACAACCTCAGTCTTTATTCAAATACAACTGGGGGGGGGGAGTAATTACTCGACATGAGAAGGAGAAAAAGAAACAGATCTGCTTGAGTGTTCCAGAGGATTCTACTGTGAATGATTTACTGTCTCTATGAGAGAATAGTGACATACATTATTAAGCTGCTTTATGACCTCTGTGAAAAAGAAGGTCACAAATCTGCCAGTAGGAGACACGGGATTATTATTTATAGTAAAAAACATTATTAAAATGAAAAACAATAGATGTGTAAAAAAAAAGGATGACTTACCCATTGTAGAACTTTTATAAATCCCAGAGGTTGTTTGAGTATAGTGAACTGCCCTTGGGCCACCAACTGTCAAAAACACAGAAATAAGAGATCAGCTCATTTTTCAACGTTGTCATATTAGACTCGCTCGGTGTGTAAGAACCAGGCGTGCTGACGATGATGCTGTTGAAATGATGAAACAAACACATTAGCTCAGCCTCACAGGCCACGGACCTGCAGGCCTGTTCCGCTGCCGGCACCTGCAGGTGCTTGTTACTGAGCAAATATGTGCCGGTGAATAAAGAGAGTCTCAGCTGGAGAACCACTGTTTACTGATGATGACTTCAAATGCACAGATGTAGTGTGTGTGTGTGTCCTTCTACTTTCAACCTTTGTGAGGACCATTTTGAGGATAGACTTTACAGAATGAGGACATTTCGTCCGGTCCTCACTTTATAAAAGACCAACTTGCTTTTAGGGTAAACTACGGTTACAATTAGGTTTAATGTAGGTATAGGTTAGATTTTGAATTGGGTTTAGAATGAAGGTAGGTTCAGGTTAGATTTGATTTGATTTGATTTGATTTGATTTGATTTGATTTGATTTGATTTGATTTGGTTTAGAATTAGAATTAGAATTAGAATTAGAATTAGGTTTAGGTTTAGGCTAGTGTTATAGGGTGAAGGGATATGGAATGCACTATGCCAATGAGTGTCCTCACTAATATATAACTACAAGTGTGTGATAGTGTGTGTGAGTGTGTGTGTGTACTTGTGTGTGTTTGTGTGTGGTCCAGGTATTACTGACATTGTGGGGACCTAAATCTGTTCACACAGTCACATAGTGGAATGTATGTTTGAGTCAGGGTTAGGCTTAGGTTAAGGTTTAAATTCGGGTAAGTTGAAAGGTTAAGGGTTAGCTTATGTTTAGGCGTGTATAGTAACTATGGTTGAGGTTAGAGTAAGTCTCCAGGAAATCAATGTAAGTCAATGTGATGTCCTCTGAAGTCATGGAGACACGACTCTGTGTGTGTGTGTGTGAGAGAGAGAGAGAGAGAGAGAGAGAGAGAGAGAGAGAGAGAGAGAGAGAGAGAGAGAGAGAGAGAGCTCCTGCCAGCATTACAATAAGACAAAGCTGATTAACCGACTGTTTTCTCCTGAGCAGCGCTGCTCCTCCTCCTCCTCCTCTTCCTCCTCCTCCTCCTCCTCCTCCTCCTCCTCCTTATTCGTGTGTGAGGAACCTGTCTGTGTCTACGGAGCCAAAAGGTTGGATGCATTTGTGCGCAGGTGAATGCGGCACCGCGAAGGAGGCGATGTGTGTGTGTGTCTGTGTGTGTCTGTCCCTGCGTGTGTGTGTCTGTCCCTGCGTGTGCATCAGTAAATGGCCGCACAGGACCGAGCAGCCGTCTTGTTTTTCTGCTTCTCCTCCTCGGGCTGTGGAAGCTTCTCATCCCTTGACCGCCAAAAAAATGCCACATTACGCAGATGACGCATGATCAATAAAAGAAATGAAAAATACTAAACAGGCCTGATACCCGCTCGTGTCCTGTGTGTAGACATATGAATTGTGTATTTGTCACAAGCAGCAGCAGCAGCGGCGGCTCGGTGCGAGAGGATGAGCTGCAGGAGCGCGTCCTTCTGTGTCGGGCCTACTGCGGCTCCACGGAAAACACCGAGGCCCCTTGGAAATGAATCAAATTCCCGGTTGTTATCTTAGCAACACGCGGCCTAATTGATACGCGCACGACCTGAATCAATTAACCGAGATCTCTGGAGAGAATTCCCAACATCCTCTCCTTTCCTTAACCAAATGTCATTGCCGCTGCAGCCTCTGGACATCCCGCACATTTTTTTGCGGGGACCGGGCCACTCCATCACATCACACCGACTGCAGCAGCATCACCGGAGGAGAATCACCCCGGTTCCCTGCGGAGCCTTTTTCACGATTGCACGTATTAGACAAATGCATGCATTCATATTTCGACTGCAAGGCATCGGAGGAGGAGGAGGGGGGGTGGGGGGGGGGACTCTGCGTTAACGCGTTAAATCGGTGGTTTGCGACAAATAAAAAAACGCACATATTCATTAAAGCGCGCGACAAAGACACGCGAGAGGAATAAATCCAGCGCGTGCTGCCAAACGAAACCACAACGAAATAGAGGATATTTCTCCTTACCTGGTTTACAACATCCATCTTGGCTGCTTACTCGCTGATAAGAGGATCAGAGGGGCGGAGGGAGGGAGGCGTCTCGTCCGGAACAGCCCAGGGGAGGAAGACGCCCAGAAGGAAGAGCCGGTCTGCGTCACGAGCTGCTACGAAGCGTCGTGACGTCTGGCGAATCACTGGGCGTGGAGCAGAAAGTGCCGGTTCGACCAATCACCGGGCAGCTTTATTCTAAGGCAGAGGAGATGTTTGCCCGGAGGGAGTTGCGATGAAGAGGAGGGAGGGAGGCATGGAGGCTGCTCCTGCAAGAAGAGCTAGAGGAGGGATGTTCGTGGGGATGTAAAGGTTGCACTAACTGCTGCTGGTCATTAGAGAGGCGGTGGAATCACCTGACATTCATAACTACTGTGTTTGAAGCAAGTGGTGGGAGGTTCAGTGAGAGTTCAAAATATCTGCATTTGTGCATATAGCAAAAAAAAATCTAATAAAACAGGATTAAGAACACACACAGGTTATTGTTTAGCACGCTTCGTTTTACCCTCAAAGAAGAAGTGAATCCCAGATGTCGTCCATCTGCCGCTCCATTAATGGCTGATTACATAATTCAATCTTTTGTGCGTGTTTCTCTCTTTGTGGTTCTCCACATCCATCCATTGTTAAATAAACAAAAACCTCCAGGACCTTTCAACTCCAGTAAAATGATCTAACATGTCAGCCACATTAGGGCAGAATCCTCCGTCCAGGCCTAGCAGCCCAACAAATAGTCCCTGTACCTTCATAGATACCAGCTCCCTCAATGTGCCTAATTCTTTACATCATTATTCCATAAGGAAATTGGTGAAAACAACAATATCTCCATCATGTCCTGTAACGAGGTGTGTGAGGTGGACGTTTCCTGCTTCATGTGATGTCATAGGTGTTTATAACCTCCCTTAGTTATTATCAACATGAGCGACTGACGCAGCTCAGTGTGCTTTGTGCGTCGGAGCCTTGTGAGTGTTGATTGTACGAAGCACTGGTCCTACAACTGTGTGTTGGGATTCTTACCCTGTGTGTGTGTGTCGTCATTACTGTCTTTTCTGTTTACGTGTTGTTCTTGTGAGCATTTGTTGAACCTGATTCGGTTTCACACTTAAATTGAATGTGTTCTTCCCTAAAGCCCCACCCCCCCCTGTTCATCCCTCCATCAAGTTTCATATAATCACTCCGGTAGTTTTTGTGTAATGCTGCTAAATAAGACAAACAAACAGACACAAATGAAAACATAACGTGACGGTATTAAAACACCAATCTGAGGAAACTTGCTTTTTATTTGTGCACAATTGAAACAACCCCCCCACCATGACAAAAAAAAATAATATTCATAAATCATTTGCTTATTAGAGGATATTAAATATAAGATATTTAAATATTTCTCTAAATTAGTGAATGCTGCTGGGCACTCGTGACCTGGATCTCCTCATCTGTGTAAGTATACGAGTGTTATCGATCTAATAGTTTAACATATTTAAAGTCTATGTGTGTTTGTGCCACGATTGCAACTGAACACACACTCAAACAAAGTGTCAACAATTCACATACAGTACAAAAGGGAATTACAATGTAAAATGGTCCTTTGTCATAAAGCTAAGAGCAACTGTTGTCTGTGATCTTCAGCAGGTTCTTCTGCCGGACGCGGTCACAGCCCCCCCGCTCGCGTCCTGCCACATACCGACGTGTTCTTAAAAATAAGTGCATTTGTGTTTTGGCATCCACAAACAAAAGCATTTCAGTCACGAGACAACAAACGTCATGTCTCCTTTTTTTTTCTCCACAGAAGATATAAACACACACCTCATTTAGACTCTCGCGCTCCTTTTTTTTCCTGTAGAACTTCTTACTTCACTTTCTCACACAGTTCTCTGAGCTCAGTAAGAAATCACACAGTTCATTTCATCGGCCAGCTCCTCCTCAAAGCGAGAGAGGGGCTGACTGGCGCCGCGAGTGATCAGGTCGGTGGCGGCGCTCTCCATGTCGTCCATGCTCAGGTTGCAGGCCTCGGCGATCTCCCTCTTGGCGAAGGTCACGAACTTGGGATCCCTGGCGTAGACACCGAGACCCTCGGAGATCAGGATCTGAGGAGAGAAGCAAATATGTGAGACGGGATTATATTTCCAGATACTCATTCGTGCAAAATGGGCACCACTGAGCAGCAACTTGATTTCTTTCTCTTTCATTATAATGTAAAAAGTACAGTAGAATGGGAAATGAGTACACTGCTACCCTCTTCAAGAAATTCTGTAAACACAGATATTTAAGTGTCAAAATAAGAGATATTGGTATTTAAAATCTAAATTTCTTTATATCTGACTGATTGTGGAATTATATTTTTTTGTATAGTATTTACAGAATATTTACCATATCATGTATATTTGGATATATTTGAGGAGTTTTTGTTGCTGTATTTATACCTCCTGTCCATATCAACCACAAATAGATCCTTTCACAGACCCTTCAAGACAATAATGAATTAAATACAAGCCATATATCATGTAGGACAGATATAGATGAATATCAGAGTCTAAGTTTAATAGAAAACAGACCTTGAAACGCCACATTACCTCTGTTACTACAGACAGATACAGGAGGTGTGAGTTGTAAATGGAAGTGATGGGGAACAAAATCTACAGTCTTGTCCCGATAGGATTAAATAAAGTTAATGTGACACTTCAGTACTTCCCCAAATCAAGTATCTTACAATTCATAAAGTTTTTTGTGAGAAGTTTCCTTTATTGACAACAGTTTTAAGACAGATATATATGTTTATAAGTTGTTATATGTTTACTCACCGATTCAACCAGACTGTCGGCACTGCCTTTGTTCACGTAGCCCTGGTTGACCGGTGGAATCCTCATGGTGCTGTAGCCCCTGGTCTGTCCGGGGTACCAGCCGGGCTGGCTTCCTGCAGGGAGGCTGGCCGAGCCGTCGCTCCACATCGGCTGACTGCTGCCGGTGGCTTCGTCCACCAGCATCATAGGAGAGTAGATGAGCTTGCCCCTGCGCCCCGAGGGGGGGGATTATTCCCGGGACAGGAGCGGCGCCAGCTGCTGTTGTGTTTACCCAGGAGGCCGTAGACATCGAGGACACGCTGCCGGGCCGGGACTCGATGCTTTGCTGGGTCTGACACGAGGGAGCAAGAGCAGAAGACCAGTGAAACCAGATGCAAAACGTTGTGGTGGTTGTAAACCGTTTTAGAGAAGCTCCCTGCTGTGGTTGTACCTGGAGACGGGACCTGGACTGGGATGTGTTTCCACGATAGGTCCCTGGGATGGGGAGGTCGTCCTGGCTGCTCTGAGGCCTCAGACACTGCAGGTTAAAGGCAGGCGTACGACCTGGAACAATAAGGAACCATTAGGAAGTGGGTCAGGCAACTATAACCCTGAGTGTGTGTGTGTGTGTGTGTGTGTGTGGGGGGGCTTTGGCATTACCACTGAATGTATACAACTACAATCTCATGCAGATATAATTGTGATAATCATAGTTAGAAGGTGAATAAAACATTGTTTTGTTATTAAACATCTCTGATTATTCAATTAGAAGTTAAACTGATGGTTTTAAATTCAAGGTTTACAGTCATATTATGTATATATCCCATAATGCAACCAAATGTATCATTGTTAGACGCCCTCTGCCCAAAGTTCTTCTTCTTGTTCTTTGTCTTCTATTTCTTGTTCTTCTTCTTCTTACTACTATTATTATAAGTATTATTGTTTCATTATTGTGTTTTAATAGGTTGAGCAGTATTCCCAGTGATGACTTAACTGAACATTAATAATAAAGTAAACACTTTGACAGTAAATCTGTTAAGAATGAAAGATTGTCTCACAAAGTCATACGATAAGGTAAATAAGGTAATTTCAAACAACAGTAAAACAAAGCAAAACAAAAGTCTGTGTCTGACCTTTGGGGATGTTAGGAAGTAGCCTTCGCCGTATAAACTGGGTGCCTCTGTTTTCAGTCCCACTGTAGCCATTGTTCCCATTATAGCTCGTCAGTGAGCTGCCGTTTTCATCGCCGCCGTTCAGCGTGCTTCCGTTTCCATTGATGCTGACGACGCTTCCGTTCTCAGTGTAGCTGGAGTATCCGTTCCCGTTGTACCCGTTCGGGGCGTAGGGCGTCGGGCTGACTGCGGCGCTGACTCCATTCATGTTGGTGCCGTTGTAATCGTTGCTGATGAAGCCGTTGGCCTCTTGGGTGTCATAAGGAATCTCTCCTGCGCTGCTGGGTTGTTTCAAGCTCTGAGCATCGTAGCCGGTTTCAGGCGGTACAGGAGAGACAGGTTCTGGATACACGTACCTATGAAATCCAAGATGCTCACCGTTAATTCATCTCATTAAAGGAACACTTTGCAAAATGCTTCATCACATTCACCCCGAGATATAGATGAAAAGATTAATACAGCCCTCACAGCTGTTTCTTTACATATGAAGTGTGCAAGCAGCTCTAAAGCTTGTTAATTAAAATGGAATATCTTTTTCTGCAGAAAGTGTACAAACTAAAAAAACAGTTGGTTTATGAAGGTTTCTGTGGGGAGGGACTATTTCCTGGCAAGGTCCAGAGACTTCCTGAAATCAAGAAATAATTCCCCATATAACCCTCCAGTATAAACACAACAAATTGTGTTTATACTGTTATTTTTGTGGGAATTAACCACAAAAGATCAGATATAATAATTTAGGGACATTAAGAAGAGCTGATACGTAATTTTGTATATTTCCCCTTTACGTGTAGTCAAATTTCACACTTCAGAGAACGACAATAAATAAATCTACTAATCTAACTACACACAACAACACAAATATGTATATTTTGCCAAATGTCACACTTTTAATTTTCTATTCATTTATAATAAACTGTAACTCTCTGCTCTCTTTGATTCTTACCTGTCTTCTGATGCTAAAAGTGCAGCATCGCCTTCAATATTATAAACCTGCTCAGATACTTGAGTTGTATCTGCCACAGCCGGTTCTTCAGCAACAACCTCCGCTCCCCCTGACGTCTCTGGAGGAGGTGGAGGAGGAGGAGGTGGAGGAGGAGGCAGCTCGCTGATGGACTCCACCCTGTCGGTAGAGAGCAGGAAAAGGAGGAAACTCGTGATGACTTTCATTTAAAATCCCAGAAACAATGATTTATAAAGACCAATGAGAGGAACTCACCTGATGGGGGGGCACTCCGACCTCACAGGCTGCTCCGTCACCACGTCAATGCCCCCGTTCTCTGACCCCGGCCTCTGGTGCTCCTGCAGGGCCGTCACCTGCTCTGTGATCACGCCCCCGTTGCTTTTCCTGGGCTCTGGTTCGACCACCACGGTCATCTGCTCCACCAGAGCCTCTAGGAGGGGCTTCGGCGTGCTGGCGGAAGGTCCGTGCTCGCTGTCAAATATGTCTTCGGCGGCCATCTCTCCGTCTACGCCCTCCTCTTCCTCCAGGTCACAGGCCATCGCCAAACGCATCTCTGGAGCCAGGTCCTGCAGCGTCCGCAGCCCTTGCTGAGAACACAGGAGAAGGGTTTTCACATTCATCTGCTGAAGTGGTTACGTTTCTGCATCTTACACAAGTGTGATGAAGAAACCTCCAGCACACAACCACCAAGTTTTAATGAACTTGGACACATTTGAAAGAAGCTATTTTTGCACATTCAAAGATTTAAGTTATAGGAAAAACCATAATCACACATAAATTATGATAACACTGTTTACTACACAAAACAAATCTCTTGTCACCTGAAGAAAAGCCGCCCTGTCCTTCCTCTTGGATTTCCTCTCCCTCTCCTTTCTTTTGCGGAACTTTTTGAAATAGTCCTGGATCAAGAAGCTGGCGTAAAACTTCCCACAAGTCACCTCGTCCCCTGGGGAGGAAAGAGAGAGAAATGAAAAACTGAAGAACTTGTACTTTGTAGATGGTGGAGGGGAAAAGGAGCTGCACGAGGATATTTGCTATTTTACTCTCAGAAGAAACATGTGCCATATTCGCAGTGATGTCTGCTTTCTCTACCTCTCTATTGGCAGCTATGTCATTTTGTGATGTACCTCTAGGGGGAGGAATGACCTCATCAATGAGCTTGGGCTTGGTGCGCTTCCACAGCTTCTTGATGATCACCTTCAGCTCCTCGTTCTGTTGGTCGATGGGGCCTGAGGGGGACAACAAACCCAGCAACAGCCAGTTTACACTCAGCACCGTGTCCCCACACCAGTCAGACCAGTCAGACCAGTGTGGATCAGCGGGTTGTACGGGACTCACCATCGGTCTTGATCTTCAGTGAGGTTCGCACGAGGGCAAACAGAGTCGCGCTGAAGGTGACCGTCCCGTCATGGTGCAGCGGGACGTTCATGGCCACGAGTCTCTGAGGGGACAAGGTGAAGCAGAGGGAGTGAGATCCGTCCATCTGATCCGATGTGAGGCACTGACTGTGGGGACTTACTTTACAAGCAACTCGATGAGGACATAGTTTTCCAAACCCGAGCGGCGGCTGAATCCTTCGCAGCATAGTGACAACTTCGATGTGTTTTATACGACCTCTGCAAAAAAGCACACAAACACAAATCAGACAATTACTGAAGGAGAATATTAAAAGTCTCCAAGTGATGTGCATTTATTTTTCTGGGCAGTGAGATGGAGCGAGGACGGAGGAGCTGAGCAGAAGAGGAGGAAAGAGAAAACAAGGAATGAGCCTCACACAGCCTCTGGGTCGTAGTCGGACCAAACTCTCTTGAACTCGTCCAGGTGGTGAGTCCCGAGCACGGTCCAATCACGAGTCAGGTATTCAAAGTTGTCCATGATGACGGCGATGAACAAGTTGATGATCTGACAGAGAGAAGGAGAAAGAACGGAAACAGAACTAAACACCATGTGTGACACATCACTTATAAATCGAGATTTTAACCAATCATCAAAAAACTGTGACCAAAAGACCCTTAAAACTACTTCAAACATTATTAGTAGTTATTAATCAGTATCATTGACCCTGAAAGAAATCTTTAAGTTATAAAACTGTCTGATATTTGAAGCTTTCAGTCAGTTTCCAAACAGGCGTTCAGGGTGAGAAGGAATAAAACAGGAAACTTTCTCCATATTCAATGTCAGAGACCAATTAAAAATAATTTTAATGACGCTGCTATTTTAAGGAAAAATAAAGTGGTTTCATCATGTTGCTTTAAGGCATTAGAAGTTCATATGTTATTGGCTCATTAATAAGAGCAGTTTGAATGATATTTAAAGTTTGGCCTTTTCGTCATTTAGTTGTTATTGCAGTGGTCTTTCATAACAAGCACCTCAGTCCATCCAGTTCTAACATAGCAAACCACAGCAGGACTCAGACGTCCAGGTCTGCTCTGAGCTGGCAGGAGGGTCTCAGTCGGTGTCAGCTAAAGGTCGAAGGACCAAACACAGACTGATGGACGTCAGCTGCCCACAAGAGAGGAAACCATGGAAGGGATGTGAGATACACATGAAGGAGAAGGAACAGGAACCTGGATTCTGTGGTTTGCAATCAGGCTTCGAGAAATAAGGAAACAGTTCAGACTTCAAGTCAAATATGTGAAGTGAGAGGAACAAGAGGTTTAAACTCTTCTGGGTAATAAAAATATAGAAATCATACAACTTTGGTTTGTTTGGATTAATATATTGCACCAAGTAGATTCACACAGAACTGTTTAGAGTCTTTAAATATAACTGAAGTCACTGGAATGTTACCAAAAATATTTGCACACTGTTTAAATCAGGACTTTGTGATTCTCTCTCTGGATTAACATTCTGTATCAGAGCGGGGAATTGAAAAAGACAGATTAAGCTTTTATTCTCTCTTCTTTAATCTGACTTTTATCCCACCTGACCTCACAGTCTGTAAAACTTAACTCTGAATTAATTATGCCTACATTTGATTTGGAGTCAGGAGGAGTGTTTGACTGAGTGTGAGCAGTAATCTGTGTCGCTCACCAGGTAAGCACAGAGCATGAAGAAGCTGATGAAGTAGATGTAGGCCAAGTTGCTGCCGCAGGTGAACTCTTCTCCGGGCTCAGTGTCGGACTCTGGGTCACAGCGTCTGCCGGGCAGTGCTGCCAACATGATCTCCTGCCACTGTTCTCCAGTGGCACATCTACAAGGACACATTCATTAGTACCACCTTCAAATCCAGTTTTAATTAATGCAGGAAATATGTGGGCAAAATCTCTGACATTAGCAGGAAAAACTGTCAAAACTAAACAGAATTAAAACCTATTTTTAAACTTCATTTCTGATGACCAAAGCAGTAACTTTTGCTTTTAACCTTGAGAATATAAAGATACCGGGAATCTGGTCCCAGCCTTCTACCACATTTTCGTGGTAATCCATCGAGTAGTTTCTAGATCAAGTTTAAAAAGATATGATGTTTATAAAACTACTGACCTGAAAAGCACCAGAACGGCCATGAAGAAAGTCTGAAAGTTGCAGTTCCTGTTGATGTGTGTGTCGTCGTCTATGGCCACTTTCCCAAACGTCTGCAGGCAGATCAGTGCACATGGTGCAGAGACATATGGATATGATTTCTTGTGAACTGTGTTTGCTCAATGAATCGATTACACTTTTGGATGAAAATGAAACCATTTAAAAGGATTGCCCTAATCCTGGACGACTCACCTGCATGCCAATTACAGCATAGATGAAGAAGATCATGGCGATGAGCAGACCAACGTAAGGCAGAGCCTGAGCAGGAAAGAGGCAACAGACTGAAATCAGCTCTTTTATTCAATCATCGCTGTCGTCATGTGAGTGATTCGCTCTGTGCTGCACTGACCTGGAGCGACTTGACAAAGGTCCAGAGGAGAGTTCGGATACCTTCTCCTTTGCTGAGAAGTTTGACCAAACGCAAGACGCGGAACAATCGGAAGAAGGTGATGGACACTTTCCCACTTTCTCCTTTACTGCCCTGGAAAGGAAATAATAATAATACATATAAAACAAGGTAAATTCAGCTCGTACGTGTTAAACTCTGGTGGCTGTGTTCAGCTCTCACCTCGCCGTGGTTGCCTCCTCCCTGGATCAACGTTTCAGGAAATCAACAACAGGCAGAGGACGTATGGAGAAGAACAGAGATTGAAAAATCACAGTGAACAACAAGCTTATTCAATTTAACACTTTGCTTTTCCTGTTCTACTAGTCAATTATATATAAATGTATTTCTTTTTTTAAGTTGTCTAAAAATGAGGGAGGCGGTTTTTTATTGGACTAAAAACAGATTTCAGTATTATTATTATCGTATGATACTGCAGCTCTAGACTCTGGAAGAAGCTCCCAGAGAAAACCAGTTCCTCATTCAGTCACGTCTTAAATCAAACTTTTATAAATACTAAAATAAAGGCAGCTGAGGCTCAGCAGGTAGAGTGGGTCGTCCACTAATATTTAGACAGAAGTGTAGTTTGATGCCCGGCTCCTCCAGTCTGCATGTCCTGAGTGAAATCTATGTAGTTTGTCTTTATATTTTGATCCATGTCCCGTCTGCTAACCTGGAGGAGGCAGGGTTCTGTCACTACACCGTGTGAGGGGGAACTTACACTCAGCTCCGAGACTGCGATGTCCAACACACTCCCCACGACGATCAAAGCATCAAACGAGTTCCAGGGATCGATGAAGTAATGCTGCGTGAAGACAAATGAGCAAAGGGACCATCAGCAACAAAGAAAAACTGCAGTTGCTGTGAACCTTGGTTTGGAAAGATGAACGATCCTCACGTGAGCCCGCAGAGCCAGAAGCTTGATGATCATCTCTATGGTGAAGACCACAGTGAAGATCATGTTGAGGATGTCCATGACGGAGGTGAACATTTTAGACTGCTCGTAATGCTGAGAGGACAAAAAGGTACAAATCAACACAACACTGAGATTGATGAGTGTTGCTCTGTGTGTGTGTGTGTGTGTGTGTTCTGAGCAGCGACGTGTGTGTGTGAGGTGTGTTACCTGAATGGCCAGAGTGAGGGTGTTTCCCAGAATCAGCACAAACATGATGTATTCAAATTGACTGGAGTTGATGATTCTCCAGAATTTGAGCTGGGAGGGGTTTTTGGGGATGTAAATCTTTATAGGTTGAGCTTTGAGGGCGTAGTACACACACTGACGCTGCACGTCAAAGAGACCGGAGCGAGTTAGTCACTGTCCAACAAACGCACAGCTCATTCATGAGTAATGACAACAACGCTTTAAATTACAAAATGAATTGTTTGACAAAGGAACTGACTTGATTTTTGTTGAGTTCGCAGTTTTTAAACTCCGCCTCTCCCTGTTCTCGAAACGTGATGATGACGAAACCCACGAAGATGTTCATCATGAAGAAGGCGATGATGATGATGTAGATGATGAAGAAGATGGAGATCTCCACTCGGTAGTTGTAGATGGGCCCACGGTTGATCGCGTTGGCATCCACCGCCCGGTAGAGAAGCCTTTATAAGAAACAGTTAAAATAAAAAACAGTGAGGAAACGTTTCATAAAAGAAATCTTCAAATAAATGAATTAATTCAGTTTTTGTGTCAATCCCAACTACAAGATCAACAGAAAAACAAATTCCAAAACAAACACACTACTTCCGTTATAATCATGAGACTGTGTAGAAAGATGTAGGACATGTCATTTCCATTGTGATCGCCCCCTGGTGTCATGCTGCAGTACACATCATAAACCCCGCCTCCTCCTACCATAACTAAAAAGTCATAAAGATGCTTTCCGTCTTTTTAAGTGAATCATTTTTATCATTTAACATCTTAGTGTTTTTGGTAAGTTCGGTTTTTAATTAGTTATTTGACGCGGCTCCACACCCCCATCACCACTGTCTAGAGCACAAGATGGCAGCCCCCGTGTCCAGGAAAATTTGGCATCATTTTTGTTCAATGGAAGTCACATGTCGGCCATCTTTATTCACAGTCGGTGGGAACATTGGGTGAAACATTCTTGACCCATAGTTGCTACTCACTGTGGCCAGCCTTCGAATGTGGACACGGTGAACAGAGCCAACATTCCCATCAGCACGTTGTCGAAGTTGAACTCGCTGTTCTCCCAGATCCTCTCCCTCACCATGGGGTGGTTCATGTCCCCGTCTTTAAAGACAACAAACGTTCCCCTGGAAACAAACAGGAGACACACACACGTTTGATGACACACAAGCGTGTTAAAGGTTCTTTAAAATTCTGCAGAGAAATGACACCAGGACACTGACTTGCACTCGTCTGGAGTGTGTTTGGCTTCGTCTGTGCAGCTGTAGAATCGGCCCTGTAACATGAAGCACAGAGAAGTGAAAACCCTCAACAGCAACTCACTTCTTCACCTCCAGAGAGGACGTTGGGTTTTCATCCCTTACATTTGTTATTATTGTCACAAGGATTATTGTTACAACTCCTGAAAAAGTGGCATTTCCCCGACATTTTCCCCAATTTCCCAGAGAATAATGAATGGATCATCAGGGAAAAGAAAGTCTGGCACATTTAAAAATGATATCTACGAGTGTGTGAACTTTGGTGCAGACTGTTGGGCTTTGGTGCAGAGGTATCCGCTCTTCTAGTTTTGAGAGTTGAAATGATTGAAGTCTTGAACACGCACCTTGAAGAGCTGCACTCCGATACATGCAAACATGAACTGAAGCAGGGTTGTGACGATCAAGATGTTACCGATGGTGCGGATCGCCACGAACACACACTGCACCACATTCTGTGAACATAGTAACAACACAACTTTAAATAAACAACACTTTAAATGTATGATTTTTACAATCACAAAAAAAGATTTGAAAAAATAATTGACCTTTAGCCCCTTGGCTCTGTTGATGGCTCGAAGAGGCCTGAGCACACGCAGCACTCGGAGAATCTTCACCACAGAGATCGCGCTTGAACTGAGAGCAACGAAGATTTAAAGAATTTCAAGAGAAATAGAAGAAGTTGAATCAGAAGCGTAAAAAAAAGTGTCTCTGATCTATGTCTTTAGTTTGAAGTCTGCGTCCCCCAGGCGTCTACTCACTGCAGGAAGAAGGAGGCGAGCGACACACCCACGACCAGCAGGTCCAGAAGATTGAAGGCGTTTCTACAGAAGGAGCCGCTGTGCAGAAAAGCTCCGTAGACCGTCATCTAGACACGAGAGAGGAAGTGGAGGAACGTTTACACACTCGTTTCATTTTGAATGTCATCGTGTTTATTTCTGTCTCCGTTACCTTCAGGACGATCTCCACCGTGAACACTGATGTGAACACGTAATCGGCGTAACCCAGCACCTGAGGAGAAGAGGAGCCAAGTGTGAGGTTTGAAAGTTTGCATGAAAAATGCCAGCGAGGCTCCGATGTGCTTTGTTCTCACTATGTTTCTGAACGAGTGGGATTTGATTGGATCCTCAGCAGCCAGGGAGATACTGCTGAAGATGATGAAGACGAGGATCAAGTTGGTGAAGTAGGGATGATGGATGAGGTTGTGGCAGGCGACTCGCAAACTGAGGATTGGAAGGAAATTAGGAAAGTGTAGAGTTACTGAATTAGTAATTAAAGTTAAAAAGCTTTATAGAATTTAGTAGAATTTGGTTCATGGCGAAAAACAATCACATCTTCTCAGATTACCAGTTTTTCTTTCCGAGAATGAAGAAGGAGCTCCCGTCAGGAATTGGCACGATCTTCTCTTTAGGTGAGAAGTCCGCCTTTAAAGGAGCAACGCCTACAATGAAACAAGGTGCAGAGGTGTGAGACAGTTTCCAGGTTGACCTGCACGTCCAGCGTTTGTCCTGCAGAGCCACGTCCGTCCCACTCACCCTCAAGTCCCTCGATCGCTCTCAGCTCCTCGTTCTCCTGCCAGTCGTCCTCATCGTTCTGCAAACACAACACAAGATCAAATGCTCTGAACTTTGGTGTCTCATCTGGTTTTAAATTAAAAAGTATGAAAACAATATCTACCCCTGCATCTTCATCTTCTTTCTCTTCATCGTCATCCCACTCTTCTTCATCGTCCTTTTTCTCTCTGAATAACATGATTAAACTCAATTAATATACTACTGAGTGTGAAAGTAGCAGGAAATAAAAGCTGGAGTGTGTCTGCTTCGGCCTTTCGGTACCCCACCCTTCATTGGGTCAGACTTACTCCACTTTCGTCTTTCCTCCGCCTCCGGCCAAATTGTCCACGGCGATAGCCAAGAAGACGTTCAGCAGGATGTCTGACCACAAAATGAAGGAATCACATTCGCTCCGTTGGAAATGACACGGCTAAATTTAACCCCTCAGGCCACAGTTGGACCAGAGATCCGTTTATAAATCATCATTGATCTGTCGATGGCCTCTTGGGAAAAGGATACAGTTACCACACACGAAGAGGATGACGAAGTACATGCACACCACCATGTTGGGGAAGATGGGACCCCCGTAGGCCATGATGCCATCGTACATCACAGCATTCCAGTCCTCTCCTGTGAGAATCTGCAAAAGACAAACCATCAGACACAAGCCGTCCTTCACACAACAGCTGGAAAATAAAAGCAAGATGCCGTGGGGGATGTAAATCACCTGGAAACAAGTGAGCAGAGCCTGAGGGAAGGAGTCGAATGTGCTTCTCTTCATCTGCATCTCGTCAAAGTTGAATTTGCCTCCGAACAGCTGCATGCCGAGCAGGGCGAAGATGATGAGGAAGAGGAAGAGCAGCAGCAGAAGGGAGCAGATAGCCTTCATGGAGTTGAGCAGTGAATTGACGAGGTCGGACAGAGCGGCCCAGTGCCTGCAAGCAACAGGAGAGAACGGATACACCTCAGGGAAATGCACAGAGGACGGGTCAAAGATGGCTGCTGTCCCGGTTCAGCTCCGTGTTTCAGTTACCGTGTCATCTTGAAGATCCTAAGCAGGCGGATGCAGCGCAGCACGGAGATGCCGATGGGCGGGATGGCCTCCAGCTCCACGAGCAGCGTCTCCAGGATGCCGCCAAACACCACGATGCAATCGAAGCGGTTGAACAGCGCCATGAAGTAGATCTGCAGGCCGAAGGCGTACATCTTCAGCAGCATCTCCAGGGTGAAGAGCATCAGCAGGATCTTGTTGGCTCGCTCTGTGGACCAGAACAGAGAGGAAGAGGTTGATCCATGTGTTCAGATTCCTCTCCTGAATGAAAGTGGACAGAGGGTCTGGGGACACGGGGAGCGTGGTCCTACCCACCTTGCATCTCTGTGAGCCACTTCGGCTGTCCGTAGTGCTCGGAGGCACTGGCCATCGTGTTGAGGAACACCAGCAGCAGAACCAGCCAGTAGAAGTTTGTGGTCTTCACAGCCACTCGGCAATTCTTCCTCATGGTGTGATTCAGCTGGCAGAGCTGGTCACTAAGGGAAGAGGGGTAATTAGAACCTGAGGGAGGAAAAGCTCTCTGATACACATTTATTGGCCTATAAACACTAGAATTTGAATTAAGAAAATAAATATAAACTTCTCACGTAAAATAAGAACACAAACGCACAACTCTGCTTCAGTGTATATTTTTGTAAATCAAAAGTTTTCATTACCGTGCATATCTGCAAATATAAATGCTCATACCGATTTATCTGTGAAAAGCTCATTTGATCAGCTGACCAATAAATCGGTGTCTCTCCAACGGATGTACACTACTAATTTAGACAATAAACTGAACAGAGTCTGAAGGAACATTAAGTTAAATTATAGTGCATTTTGAATATCATACATTTTTTGATTTATTATAAAAAAAGATTGTATTATTATTAGTCTTTGTTATCAAGTCAAAAAAAACTGTACAACTTTATTTTATTCAATTGTTTTTTAGAAATGTCAAGAAAGCGCTGTGACTTTGGGGAAACAAACGTTTTGGCATATAACACCTATATCATGTTAACTCCATCTCGTACGACTCATGTATAATAAAATCAATACAACTAAATGTTATCAATCATACAAACAATATATTTTATTGTTACGCCCCCCAACTGGGAGAGCTAAGAACATCACTGGAGGCTCGTGCTCTTCATCACATTAATATTTCACACAGTGTGTAATGCTGTCTCACCAGAAGCTGTTGGCCATCATCTTCGCCCTGAGAAAACAAGACGATGAGGAAAAAAAGACAGATTAATAACCAGCCTCCTCTTCTGAGTCAAAACAAAAGCCAACTGATATTCCTCTGTTTCCTCACATGAGAGAAGCACAGAAGCCGTTGTCGTCATCGAGGTACGCAATGTCATCATCAGAGTCGGACTCCGCTGATAAAACAGAGATTTGCTGTTAGACATTTTGATCAAATATAATAAACACAAAAACAAACAGTGACAGCTGACGCACCTCCTCCATCCTCGTTGTGTTTGTACCAGCCGAACTTCTTCATCATCTTCTTCTTTGCGATGGCAGCACCTTTAGGGAGACAAACACAGGTTGCACAGAAGTGAGGACACGTGGATTAAAATGTGCGTGTGTGTGCGTCCGTGTAAACGTGCGTTACACTAACGTTTGTTTCCTTCCTCGTCCACGTCCTCGGCCTCGATGAGCCAGTCCATGTAGCCGACCATGTCCTCCTCCAACTGTTTGCTCTCCTGCGCCTTCTGCAGCTCGCCACGCGCCACCGCCTTTTCTCTCTCCTTGGAGAACTCTCTGTGGATATTCACACGTCGATACAAGAACTTAGAGAACTTAGACCAACAGAAAACGAGGAGAAATATAAAGGCAGTGACCACTCACCCGCTCAACACACCCAACACAAGGTTGATGATGAAGAAGGATCCAAAGATGACGAGAGAAACAAAGTAGATCCATGGAATCTCGAACCCAATGGCGTCGTTCATCTGTGCAAGAGGCAGAGAGACCAAAGTTTTAAATTTGGAATGAAACACAAACTGTACGGTGACGTAGCAGCACATCTGCGTACCCAGTAGAGCACATCTGTCCAGCCCTCCATAGTGATGCACTGGAAAACAGTCAGAATGGCAAAGAAAATATTGTCGAAGTTTGTGATGCCGCCGTTGGGACCCTCCCACTTGCCCCGGCACTCGGTCAAATTGGCACAGAAGCGTCCGCTGCCGGCAAACGCACAAGGTGACGGGTCGTCCTCCACCATGAGGCCTGGGGCACAGGAGAAAGACCAGGAAGTGAGTTTACACACCCATGAGAAGAAGTTATTAGATTATTGGATATTGTTCACAGAGCAGAGACCTGAACCGATGGAGTAACACGTCTTGTGCATCCGGCCGATGAAGAGCTCCAAGCCGATGATGGCGTAGATGATGATGACGAACATGACCAGCATACCGATGTGGAGCAGGGGGACCATGGCTTTCATGATGGAGTTCAACACAATCTGTAAACCTGATGACACAAACACACACTTTTCAACGGGCTGAAGCATAGAAAAACACAAACGACAAACAAACAACAAACAATCAACAGACGCACTTGGCACCCCCGATACGAGTCGGAGCGGTCGCAGCACCCTGAACGCTCGGAGCGCTTTGACATCCAGGCCTCCCGGTTTCCCCGCGGCGTGATGGGCCTCCCCGGGCTTATGATCCGTCATGGCCTCCGCCATCACACTGAACAACCTGCACAGGCCCAGAGAACAACCGCTGCAACTTTACTGTTTCATCAATCACACAACATTCGGGGAATCGTGACTAGGTGAAGCTCCACAGTACCCGACGATGACGATAACGAAATCCAGCAAGTTCCATCCGCTTCGTATGTAGGCGCTGGGGTGCATGACCAAACCGTAGGCGAGGATCTTAGTGAAGGTCTCGATGGTGAAGATGACGAGGAAGACGTACTCCACTTGTTCCTGGAAAGAGAGGAGAAGGTGACGTAAGTGTGGAGTGACCTTTCTCTAAATGTTAGTGTCTGACAGGATTAAATATGAATGAGTACTCAAGAAAATGTCAAGTTATCGTCAGAGTAAAATAAAGAATTGGAAAACTTTCATTACTTCTCAATGCAGACGCCAGTACGAGGCATTAGTACGGTGGCCCTGAGAGCTCAAAGAACAGCAACTTAAGAAAACACATGCAAGTTGACAAAACACAAAGAAAGTAAGAAAACATCTTCATCAATTTCACAACACAACACATACACAGTGGGTTTCTCTATTTGCAGCGCGTTTCTCTATTTGCAGCGCGTTTTTGTAATGTGTTGTGTTGTGTTGTGAAATTGATGAAGATGTTTTCTTACTTTGCTTGTGTTTTTGTCAACTTGCATGTGTTTTCTTAAGTTGCTGATGTTGAGCTCTCAGGGCCACCGTACATTAGTGGTCTTTTTCACGCTTCTCCCTTCACATCGTGTGTTATTACCACTAAGGGGCTGATAACCAGTGGCTTTCCAACCTCTTAACTCGGTGCCTAACACATGCTTAAGTCTCTCACGGAATCCCTTCTTCTCCCTGTAACCTTGAGCTCAACGCTGTTAATTACCGCTTCCACTGTCACCAGCACTTCACCAGAGGCCGTTAATCATCCACGCACGACCTGGTTGAACGTGAGACGACTGGTTTATTCTCAAAATACTGTAACGTTCACCAAAACCTGACATTAACTGATGCTGCTAAGTCCCTGTAGGGGAGAGAAACTTAAACTGTCAGATTACCTCCTCTGTGAAATCCAATAAAGGGATCTACTCACATCTATCCTGCTGCAGCTCTGTGTGTGTGTGTTTGTATGTGTTTGTGTGTGTGTGTGTGTGTGTGTGTGTGTGTGTGTGTGTGTGTGTCCATGCTACAAACAGTTTTTGGGGCATTTTCCTTATTTATTTCTCAGTCTGTATTTCACAGGAAATGCAAATTAGACGTTAGCAAAGGGCTCTGACTGGTTTCAAACCCAGTGAGCTGCAGGAAAGACGCAGCCTTAGTGGTTTGCAACCTACTGGGGGAGTTATCCAAAGGTCCCATCTGACCTCCTTTAACCATAGTCTACTTCAAATAAAACTCAGATATTTCATCCCTTGGACTCTCTGCAAACCCGTGCAGATCTTTCCAAGCAACACGGTGCAATAAAGAGATGGAACAAATCAGCTTGTTTTTAGTTTGAAGATCACGTGAAGGTTGAATCTACAGAGAACAATGAGACGCGGATGTGGAAAGAGGGGGACGGAGAGGGAGGGAGGTGAGACCAGGCAGATGGTTGGTGTTTAACTAAGTCATGATCCCTGACAAGGTCACCGAGCTGAGGTCACACCGCAACTTTTCCCCTCTAATACCACAGACCATCCAACACAACACTACCTCAGCTATTGTTGCTGCCTTCAGGAGGATAGCTACTGACCACTGTCGTGCTAATGCAACTTCTCATCAGCCATTAAAACTGACTTTTCCAACACGCTTGTCATGAAACACACAAGTGACTGTCAGTGCCTGAAATGACTCAGACGACCTGAGGACGAGAGCAAGTTCAGGGAAGTCAGAGGAGACTCAGAAAACAGGGATATGGAAACTTATAGAACATGAATTGAGCCACTTCGGGTGATTTCATGATTGAAAACAATTTGTAGCTTCAGGTCTTCTTCAGTATCCTGATGAAGAATAAACTCATGCTTCATGTTCATAGAACTATTCGTCTATGTATTAATACATATATCGTATATCAGTGCATGTATGAATCCAGGAATAACAACAATGATTGTTTCCTTTCTACAGGAAATCTTTACATTCATCCAGGTTTTTAACTTTATCATGGTTTTGTGTTATATTTTGTTGTGTGCTCTTCTTTGAGGAGCCCAGTTTCCTTTAAGGCCGACCATCACAGAGTGTAGTTCTCGTTGTCAGTGTCCAGATTGTGTATTTTACACATTCGAGTCAAGGCCCTGAGTCCAAACACACTGGTGGAATAAAGTTGATTCCTCCAGTGAGTTGAGTTTGGATGTTTTCCTCCATATTTAATAACCTGGTGAATTCCATGTGATCCCTTCTCTACTCATGTTTGAGGCTTATCTCCTATTATACAAGTTAAAATATGTTCCGCTCCATTTGAAACTCACCAGTTGGTGATTGGTGGCGTTGGAGTCGTCGTCTGGATACGGCTTGGTCACGCCCATGGCCACACAGTTGGCAAAAATGGCGAGCAGAATGAAAATATCAAAGGGCCTGAGGTTTGGAGTTAAGGGGATAAAATGCATCTTTACTGTAACACACGCACACAAGTGCACACAATTCTTCCTCACAACATTAAGTCATCAGTCATGTGTTTGAATCACCAGCAGGATGATGTGAACACAAACACCACAACCCTCTTAGAGAAAGGATATTTCCACTCCACCAGGGCCAGCGCTGCCATGCGGATGGGGTTGCTGAGGGTGAGGCAGCACAGGGCTCGGGGGGCCCTGAGGGCAGACTTGTTCGCCTGCATGGCCTTCTTGGCCCCCCCACCTCGTTTCCTGGCCGAGCCAGTGGACCCCAGGGTGTCCGTCTTGCCTCCATTGTCCCCCGGGGGGCCATCTGTCAAACACAAAATGAAACCACACAGTAATGACGTTAATGGAATATTAAACACAGGTATTACATGATCACTAAGATTATTTCTTCCATGATAGCTTATTGCTAATAGAGAAGTAGGCGTGTCATATTGTTGGACACCTTCACTGCCATGTGATTAAAATGAAAACAATCCAAACACACAGCACCAGGTCTGGATGGTGCACAACCTGCAGTCCCACCTCGCACCACATCCCACTGCTAATATCAGCACACGTTTTTTAATGTCCAACCCAAGAGGTCACATGGCTGCAGTGACGGACAGGTACTAGGCCCTGAAGGCCTCACGTTATAAGACCAGATGTGACCTACTTCTTTATAGGGAGCAGTGTGGCACTTAACTCGCAGCACGGGGAATAAGCCTGCGGGTGCATGTATTATCTCACCTATGTTAAAACTACACATGAAGGACTTTGAGTTGTGCATTGATTAAAGTAAAATGCTTTAATTTAAATTTAAATTGAAGCAAAGATGATTTTTACTATCAGAGCAAACTTATCTACAGCTTCCTTCTCTATTTGCAATTGCATGTGATTTATACAAAGCTTTTTAAGTGTGATGAACCAAAGCGTTTCTCTGTAATGCACAAACCTGCAGGGCCATCCTGCAGCCAACACTACGGAGACATTATCTGGAGTCCCTACCTTTCTTCGCCCCCTCCATGTCCGCAGTTCAACTCCACGAATTCACTTCTGAAATCTGCACCATCAACTCCTCAGGGGATCTGCGATGCGCACCGGATCATAGATATATATATAAAAACCTGCCCCACCACCACCACCCCCCCAAAAAAGAGAAGGAGAAGTTCCCAGGAGTTGGAAACGACGCAGCCTCATATCCACATGGTGCAGCTCAGTCTGGAGCCTGGGAATCCAATTAACGCCGCTTTCTGCTACTTTCTCACCGTGCGTACAATAAAAAATAAAAAATTGCGGCTGCCTCTTATGTTTGTTTTAATCTACATAGAAACACTAATGGAGGAATATTAAAAGAAACGCGTCCCCATATCCTCGGTGGTCAGCCGTCAGGATTAGACGCGCTGAGCCGTTTAAAAGGGATGACAGTGGAAATCTTTCCGGGGGAAGGAAGGTGGAGAGAGACCGGGAGGAATCTCCTGCGGCCCGCTGGGGGTTTGATGCACCATTCAAGTTCAAATAGGAAGAGAAGAGAATATTAAGAAGTTCATGAACAGGATGGAAATGATTGATTGAGTTAGAGAAAAAACTTTCAAGGATTTTTGACAGAAGCAGCAGGGTGCACTACCAGCAGAGGAAACTAGGGGGCGCACTTCCACAGCAAATAACAGCTGCGATTGAGCCCTTGTGCATGAACAGTAGATAATGTGCTAAATGTGCTCCCTGTTATTATCATTCAGCTCAACTTTAAGCTTTAAAAAGCCAGGACCGTGACAAATGAACAAAACAACAAATCAAAAACTTCAAGAATATTTGATGCCTTTATTGTTTGTATCAACTTCTGCACAATAAATAAAATAACACGATACACAAAATAGAAATTCTCTCTATACATAGTTTGACAGTGAAACACTGGATTGTGCTGCATTGGTGCTTACAATTTTTATGGATAAAGCAGCGATCAAAGAGAAGACGGGTGTTTGATAAAAACCCAAGGTGAACTGAGCCAGGGACTCGTTTCTAGCAACTCAGCAGTTTTCACAGACATGACTTGAACAAATCCAGCGTGTGAAGATAATATTTGCTCAAAGTTAGAGAAGCTTCCGGAGGGGGGGAGCACAAACAAAAACAGGAATGAGTTTTTTTGTTTATCTAAGGCTCGACTTAAGCATACAAATGATTCAAAAACACCGTTTGCATTGATTGTCTCCGTTGATATATAATTCAAACTTTGACATATACTCACAGAAAATATTTGAAAAAGGTGCATTCTCCCACTTTTCATGAGGCCCTATCTTCCTATATTAAAAGGTTTCTCTTTGGTCAATTGATCATTATTTGCAGTTTTCCTAAATAATCTGATTGATGCAATCATGTGTTGAAGTTTCACATGGATGTGTTTGTGATGTTTGTGTGTTTTGTTGTTGTTTGGTCTGAGCACTAACCCAGAATCCAAACATACATTTGGGCTGATAATGTTGATTGTGGTTTTATTTACTCCTCTCTCTGTTTGTTTTTTTCCTCAGAATGATTAAGTTCAGTTGGATTTCCCAGGGTTCATTTTTGCCTTTTTGTTGTCGTACATTATTTGTTAATAAATTATTTGTTAAATAAACATCACAGTTTTTCACAGGATCGGCTTCTTCAATATCCCTTTTGAAAAGTTTCAGTGCCAAACAACATCGTCCACCCTTTCAATGGGGTTTACAATAATACTAATATAGTACTAGAATACAATTATCAATGGTGAAACCTCACTGAATAAATATGTTGTTTTTACTATTCACACACACAACTACTTCTGTACATATCAGCCATTTAAACAATAACGTTTAAAGTTGAATAAATCTATGAAAACAGTTCTAAAATCTTTGGATATGTGTTCATCATATTTTCAAACTGATTAAACTGGTTCAATATATACATTTCAGAATCGCACATTGAACTCAAGAGGTTGAAACAAAGTGACAACAACCCCTGATGCATTAAAACGTTGCATGAGAGGCTGCAGGTGCAAACACGAGGTTTGTCAGAAGGATCCACGCTCACATAAACACTCACTTAAAAACTAAAACTCACAGTACTTTGTTCCTGAGGTATAAAACCTGAAGGGCAACTACTTGACACCACTGGAGTGACCGGTATCTCCACCTGATACCTGCTGTAGTGCCTCGGTGTCCCTGCTACTCTTTAGTGAGACTCCCTGTGTCCACAGCTGCTCTCATTCCTTAAAGCTCCCTATTGTGCTGCGTCTTTTGAAGTCAACTGATTCGGGTCGTCTGCAAAGGGAACAGCTGCAGGAAGAGGAGAAAGAGGAAAACACAAACAAGTTGGTTTGGTCAGGGTCAGGTTTCTATGGTGGCACATTGTCTTCCATGATATATAACGTTTCTCCACACCTACCATCTCAGTGTCTCCTGCTGAATTAATCTTTTGATGTGCTAACCTTTTCTCAGACTGTTACATCCACTTCTCCAGTTATTGATTTCCATCATTTCACAGAGAAGTCTCAGAGAAAAATGTTTAACCTTTTCATTCAGTCTGTTTAGGTGTGAGTAGATTCCGACATTGACAGTACATCACAATAAGATCTTATGATAACCTGGGATGGAATAAATGCCATAGTTGAGCTGATGTATTTGATTTTTCAGAAATCACTTGTATTTCATGGACCTGGTAAACCTGGCAATTATTTGTTCCTCACAAGATGATGCAAATTTATGATATTATACATAAGAAATTAGATTACAAATGTTTAGCTAACTGTGGCCATTAATTGGTTTTTAAAAATACTGCAGCTTCACTTACGATTCTGAAACTGCTGCGCGGTGTATCTGGTGAGGAGGATCCCAAAACCCTCAATGAGAGCCAGCAAAATCCCTCCCATCATGGCAGAGCCCATCATGGCTAAGGGCCCACCTGGAGACAAGAACACAAAATGTTTTCAGTCAATCAATCTGATTCACTCAGGGACACAACGGAGGGGGTGTCAAGCTCATTGTTAAGATCAGTACGACTCTATGGGCTTGTTCTTACTGCGCGCTGCCAGGATAGCTCCAGTCAGCGCTCCACTTGTTATAGAGTTCCAGGGGTCTTCTTTCCCTCTGACGCGAACCAGACCACAGTCAATTGTGGAGAAGAGACCCCCCCCACACAGCAAAGCTCCCTGTAGATCCACCACAAACAAGCCTGTGAGTATTTAGACTGCCTCATTTATGCACACTTCATTGTGTAAATGGGTAAAATCAGACCAGCAAACAGGCTGACCCTGACCATAACTTGGGAAGAAAACCTTTTTGTCATTTCAGTGTAATGGTTGTAGATTAATGGCAAAAATGGCCATCTTATCAAATTAAATTAAAGAGAGCTGAAGCTACTGTTTTAGGTTTTTATGTAAAATTCACATTTAATCAGCGCTGCCACAACAGACCACGTCCTCACCTCCAATCTGTGGAGCTCTTACTCTCACTGCCTTGGCGCTGCCTCTCAGTCGGTGTGCGACACCCTGAAACATTAGAGGAGCTGTTCAGTTCTGCCTTTGGAAACTGATTGAGTGTGATTCAGAGAGCAAACACACAATGTTCTGAACTCACTGCAGGGGCGTTACGAAAGCCCTTGATCGACTGGAACACCCCCCCACCGATCGCACCCATGGTGAAGGCCCCCCCGCAGTCGTCCACTATCCTCCACGGACTACAGGCAGACATCAAGAGGAGAAAGGATGTAAACACAAGCATGAAAAGCATAAATACCTCAACTCTGTCATGTGGAATGTGTAATGTGTAAATGTAATCATACAACATTCAATTATGAGTAATGTCTGCACAAAATCTAATCCCGATAATTGCAGAGAGAAAATTGGTGTAATTACATTTCAGTTCACATCGTGATTTAGATTGTAAAATCAATATCTGATTGGTTAAATGTGTGTCAATATTTTTGCCGAAGCCATCATATCTACAGGTTTGTGTACTAAACTCATTAGAGAACACATCAGCTGGTTTGTCTACACATTTATAAATCTCCGTACACAAATACAGGTTTGTGTACACATCTATAAGTCACTTTTATAACTCTGTGTACACATTAACAAATTTGTTTATGCATCCACAGGCATATGTACACATTATTAAATCTCAGTACATATTTACATGTTTGTGTACACATGTATAAATCTCTGTAGACAATAACAGGTTTGTTAACACAATTACAAGTCTCTGTACACACTTATAAACCTCTCCACACTTCCACAATAATAATATTATACACAAAAAATACACATTTACAGATCTTTAACACACAGTAAACTACACAACGAGCTACAGTTTCCCAGATCTCCACACACATTTTCTGATGAAATGTCTATAATAACATTCCCATTGCAGTATAACTAACATGTAAAGTAGTCATTTTTGGTTTATTTTAATTCTGTTTACCACACTGTCACTATATTTACATTAAATACTGTTTGATCTGAGAGTTGTTCCTCTGTGGACACACACTGACCCCAGCTCCATCTCCTGCACTAAGCTAACATGCTAACAGGCTAACTCTAATCCCACTGACTCCAGTACACGTTAATAAAAACACACACACACAGTTCGAGGCTCAGTGTTTCTGAACAAGCCTGGAAACGAGAGGTGTTAATCTCACCAGGGCTCTCGGGCATATTCCTCCATGTTGTTTGTTGTCGTCGTCAAGAGAGCTGCGTGACGTCATCACAGCGCGCCGCGAACGGAGCTGCTGTTGTGGGTTGAAAGTCGCGTCGTCCACTCGTCGGGTCTTATTCTCCTGAATCAGGTAAAGAGAAATGACTTTAACTCATTATTATCACATAGAAAGTGTGTGTTTGTTGTTTGTGTGTTTTCCGCCGGACACACACGTGTGTTTGCGGGTTTATTTGTTCAGCTGTGAGCAGCGAGTCTCTGAGCCTGATGCGGTTTGGTTCAATCAAACCTCACATGTCTCACAGATCCACCTTCTTATTGTTAAAAATCCATAGTTGTTCAATCTCAGAGCTGGAGCAGATGGAATTGACGATGGTTAAAAGACCAAACAATCACAGATACACGTTTTACCAGGAGACACAGACACACAAAGGAGGAGAGGAGGCTGGAAGTAGCTTCTGATCCACAGCTTCAGGTGGAAGCTGCTGGTTCCGTGACATTAAAACCACATCAGGAGAAGAGCAGGTTAAAAAACTCCTGCTACGAACCCAGAGGAGCTTCAGACTCTGCATCACACGTTTTGTGTTTTGGAAAATCTCTGTGAAAATGCACAGAATCGCTTCAATACCCCAGTTTGCAGTTAATTGTGATTAAAAGTCCAGTTGAGACACTGTTTAATTCAACAAACAGCCCAAAAGATGTGTTTATAAACTGTTAATGTAAAATGTTAGTAAACTGAGGCCACAGAACCGCTTCAGTTTACTAATTATGTCTGAATTAATCTGTATGATAATCAATTTACTTTATGACAAACTATAACCTACACCAAAGCCAAGCAGTGTTCTTATGAAACCTCATTTAAATTAACTTGATCTGAATTTTAATTTGGATCTGCAAAAAACTGCACAAACTCATCATTCCCCTCAACCTGCCTGAGTTTTTTTTAATCAAGATCCATCACTTGTCATCTGGGGAAATCCATACACTGTAGATAAACATCTCACCATGTTAAAGAAAATTTAATTCTGATCTGGATCTGCACCAAATTTTATTTGTACATAACTGAGTTGCTATTTTCCTGGAAATCAGTTCAGTACTTTTCGTGTAAACAAATAAATACAGATGAACACATAACCTTGTGGGTGGAGGTAAAAATCATATATTTATTATAAATAAATAAAAAACTAGCAGGAGATACAAGCATATAGTAATTGGGTGTATACTTAATACTTGGTACAAAGAGCTGAAAATATAGTTTATCTTCAGTCCAATATCATTTTTGCTTTCCTTATTATGCTCATGTACTAGCTGTTTATATGTTTTAAAAAGCCAGTAGATGACATCTCCCAGTGCTCGTTGCATCATGACCTAACACTCTCTCTCTCTGTGTTTCAGGATGCCTCTACCTGCGGCACTGCTGGCCCGCTTGGCCAAGAGAGGGATTGTGAGACAGTCAGATCAAGGTACCAGGAAACCCTCATCTCTCGCCCTTCACTCATTTCTTTCATATGCATCATACATTTTTTGTATCTTTATAATAACTTTTATCTTCTTATTCCACCAGAGGTAGACGAGGAGATTATTGCCGAAGATTACGATGACAACAACGTAGATTACGAAGCGGGCAGAGTAGAGAATCTCCCTCCGAACTGGTACAAAGTGTTTGACACTGCTTGGTATGTAAACTTAATTTCTACAATTTGTTTTTTACTATCGGTCAATGTATATATACAATGTCAACCTCTTTCCTTTGTAACAATTTCAAAAGATTGAAGTCATATAATATCTGTCACTGCTCAGGTGCTTTTATTATGGGGTTAAACAAAGCAGATTAATTGTATTATGCAGAAACATCAACCTGTTACAGTTTATGTGAAAGGAAACTTGATGAAACAACTTTTACATTAGCAGACGTTTAAAACTTTTTGAGCTATTTCATGGTTATGTTAGCTTTGCCACTCTGCAGCCATATATACATTTATGATCTTATAGTTTAGTATTGTGGGAAATAAGATTCTGTTTCATGAATATATAATTATTACACGTGACAGTTTATTTTAACGATCAAATTAATTAAATCAATCACTTTCCAACTTATTAAAACGAATCAGGTCATTCATGACTTTCTGGCTGCAAACTCATGGGTGTTTTTTTTTATTTATCCTTCAAACCTACAGTGGTCTTCCTTACTACTGGAATGTGGAGACCGATTTGGTGGCCTGGCTGAACCCAAATGACCCATCTGCAGTGGTATCGAAGGCTGCCAAGAAGATAAGAGGTATGACATTATAAAGCCTCTGCACTCTGCTAAGATGACGTAGCTGAGGACGACTCCTTCGAGTGTATCCAGCTGCAGCAGGAAGTTTATCTTCCAGATGTGGTTAAAATGAGGGGTGGGGTCGGGAGGGATTAACTCTCACCTTCACTATACAAATATCATTGTCAGCTTTACTGACATGTTGTCTGTCAATATTGACACAGAGTAAGCTGGTTGTTATTGGTTTAAACATAGGAAACCTGCTGGGGGCTGCTGGTGCGTGTGAATGAGGGGATGGCTCTGAAACACTGTTGAGTCTTCTCTGTGCCACGGGACTGACTCAACTGAGATGTGATGACTCTGGAGACTTGTCCGCACTCTCACAAATTCATTTTGGCACCATTCACATTGATGTGGTTGGACAGGTCAAGGGCAGTAATTCATTCACAAGGGAGCAAATACAATGCAGAGTCTTTACTCTTTGCTTGGGTGAGGGGAGGAGCCGCTTTAAAGTATGTCAGGTCCGTTTAAATTTAGTTTATGTGGAGTCCACCAGATTTAAATTGGCACAGCCTGATAGCCTCTGCAGGGTCCAGTCAAATGTCAAAGGGTCATTTACCATGAATGCTTGGCTTCCATAGGAATATTCACCCAACTGTAAAACTGTTTATTGATCTATAAGTTGATCTGATTAATGATCCTAGTTGATGTCCTGTCACCTGAGACATCAGAAATCATTGCAGGTATGATCATTTTGCAAGTAATCTCAGAATGCAGTTTGTTTTCTGCCAAACTTTGGCGATAGTTTACTTTGCGACAGCTGGCTTTTCTTAATTTCTTTTTTGTCTCTGTCTAGTTGATGGAGGAGGAGGAGGAGAAGAAAAAACCATAGAGAGGCAGTTCGAGAAGCTGGATAGAGAGCGAGAGCGGGAGAGAGAACGGGAGAGAGAGCGAGAGCGGGAGAGGGACGAGGCGAGGGACAGAGACAGAAGGAAGCCGAGGAGGGAGGAGGCCGCACCGTACAGCAAGAACAAAAGAGGTAACGGTTAAATCCGGTATATACTTAACAAGCATTTTCAGACCAATGTTGTTTTCTATGGAGTTTACACACTGTATCTTTGTCTTTCAGGTAGAAAAGAAGACGAGATGGACCCCATGGATCCAAGTGCTTATTCTGATGCTCCGAGGTATTTACACCACAGTAATTACAGTCAGGAAAAGGTCAATCCAACGTGGGGTGCAATAATCTCAAACATACTTTGTTTCCGTTTTGTAATTTTTAATAATCGAATGTAAAGTTACAACGTAGAAAGCTTCATTCAGAGGAGACAAGAGTTATGAGCAGGTGTAACAGTCATATGGATTCAGCTTGGAAAACCAGTGGCCCACATTTCCCATAGATAAACATTACACTAAACCTCCTTATTTTTAATGCAGGCTTTTGATTATACATAAGCACATCACTCCAAAATCAAATCAGTGACCTCAGGGCTTTTTCACAAACTAGACAAACTCCCCCAGAGTCACAGAAAACATTGTTCCCACCATCGGAGTCAAACTAATCACGTCCATTAAACTCTTTATTGGTGGAGTGACCCTTTTAGAAGACATCATAACAATTCAAACTGTTTATTACAACAAACGTTCCTCTCCACAGGGGGTCGTGGTCCACCGGGCTGCCCAAGCGTAACGAAGCAAAGACGGGTGCAGACACCACGGCGGCAGGGCCCCTGTTCCAGCAGCGGCCGTACCCGAGTCCAGGAGCCGTGCTTCGGGCTAACGCAGCCAACAAGATCCCCAAGGAATGAGCTTCTGTCCCGGGACCAGGACGCAGCTCTGCTTTGCTCCCATCTTTACATTAATGACTGACAGCTTTTCATTAAGTTTTCTTTCCATTGTGAAATAAGTGTAACGGGTCAGAAACTAGGGGCATTTATACTTTTGTCGAGCAGTTGTAAATATGTTTTTATATCACCTGAAGATTGCCCCCCCCCTTGTTATTAGAACAACTATTGGGCATCGTTTGCTAATAAATCTGAAGATGACTGTGAAAATGACTCTTTGCTGCTTTTGAATTTGTTTTATTACAACATTGCATTAAAAGTTTTGACATTTCTCTGAATATTTCAAAAGTCCACATTTAGGGAGACGAAAAATAAATGATATTTGAATCAAAGTCAGTCGGTCATTGGTCGGTTGCTCCTACATAATGACACATGGAATCATAGTCCAGTGTGAACACCTGCTCGCTTCGATCGAGCTGAACTATCGCTCTGCACTTGTTCTTGTCCCGTTGGAGGATATGTCCGACCTGAACAGACAAAGGTAAACACAGCCATAAGAATAAATGAATCAAATTCACATCATTAAACCAGTGCACTGCAGGATAGATGCATTGCTCACCTGACCCCTGTGTTCACCCAATACGACCATTATAGACTCATCGTCCCTTTTGGGGACAATGGTCTCCAGCATTTCCTGCTTCACATCTGTTGGATGAAGAGACAGAAGGTGATTCACCTCAGAATTGATAAGGTCCCGGGCACCAAAGAACATTTCTAAAGCTCTCTAATGATTCTTTTTTAGAGAGGTTAGGATAATTTTACTCCTAATGACAAAGCAAATAAAAAAGCATCATATGTCTAAACCTCCATCGAACCTGGATGTGAAAACCACATAATCTGTGTAGTCCTCACATCAGCACTACTGCCTCAGCTTTGATCAAATAGGAAGTACCTGGCTCCAGACTTGTCACTGTAACACCTTAGTTTGCCAGATGTAATGTGAAAATTAACACATTTTGCACTTCACAGTTCTTGTACAAAATTCTAATTAGCGGATATAAAGTCACCAGAGAGGGGAAACTGGAACTAACACCGAGAGAGGCTGAGATGGAACTAATGACTCACCGTCTAGCAGTCTCCCCTCTTCAGTTCGACACACACAGGTGGTAGGTGTCGCGACGTCCTCCACACACATCTGGAAGAAAACAACACTGGTGTTAAAACAGAAACACAACATTTATAATGGTTAAAACTGGGATTTTCTGTGACTGGTCAAGAATTTGTCCGCCCTCTAATACCTTTGAGTTGTAGTATTTGCCGCCTTTGAAAGCTTTGTCTATAAAGCGAACTTTCAAGTCTCTCTGGAGCCAGGAGCGGGGAGCAGGAGGCCGCCTCGGTTCTTTAAATGATGGCTTCTCTCTGAAAAGAGGAAAAACAAATGTACAGTTAGTTTACTCCAAGAAAACATTGACCGAAATTCAAACATTAAGCGGAAATATACCTGTCTGGACTTGATTCCCTGTGTTTCCTCTTCCTGTCGTCTTTCTCTGAAGACTTGTGTTTTACATCGTCTCCACCACTTCGCTTGTCTTTCTCCTCTCGTCTCTCTCGCTCCTTCTCTTTCTCCTTTTCCTTCTCCTTCTCCTTGTGAGCTTTACCGAGGCGACCTGGTCAGAGGATAAACAGTGTTACCAGTATGACATTAAGTGAAAATGTGCAAACTTGTTATTCTTGGTGTGGGAAGAAAATCAAGCAGTGCCACTTGAGGATAACCCTGTTTAACGCAGTCAATCATTTCATTAAATATTAATCTGCTACTTATTCTCCGTTAAGTGTTTGTTCTATAAATAGAAAAATTAGCATCACAGATTCCCAAAGCTCAGAGGCTGATATATTGAAGAAGCTTTGTTTGAACAACAGTCCAAAACTTAAAAATACTAAATTTACTAACATAGAACAAAGGAACATTACATATCTAGCAAACATTCATGTTTACTTTGAGAAGAGCAAATCCCTTTTTTTTTCTTGCATTTGATCTTTATTTATAATTCGTTTTTTCTGTGTGTGAGAAATCAGTTTAATTTGTTCAAAGCTACTCACTCAGGTCTTTGCTGTATTTGTCATATTCCTTACGCTCAACCACTTTAACAGCGTGCTGGCTGATTGTCGCGGTCTTGCCACCGATAGCAAGCTTCACCACAACTCGAGCGTTTTCTGGATCAACGCCTTCAATCTGCAGCACATGGAAAATAGTTATGAAAGATGTCGGAGAAAACCATAAAAAGAATTAAGAAGTAGTGATGCAATATCTTCTTTGCTGTTTGTGGGGATGAGTGTTGAGAGGCAACAGACATTTTAGATTCACCGTACCTTCCCATACAGTTCCTTGTGTGCCCCTGACACCACCAGCACACAGCCCCCGGTAACCATCTTTAGTTGTTCCTCCTCCTTCTCCCGCTCCTCGCCTGGCTTGGGGGGGCGCTTGTGTCTGGTGGGCTCCAGATCCTTTATCTCTGCACGGTCTGCACCAAGACCCAAACCTCTCGGACGCAGCTTGCTTTCGATTGGCTTCACATCCCTGACGAAGAAGGGAAACATCAGCATTCAAACAATAAACCGGGGTCCATCTCATGTGTAGGATGTGAAAGAGGTTAAAGTTGGATAGAGCTTTAGTTTAGAGGGTGAGATTAAGATGGTGAAACATGAAAGATTCAATGAACCAACATTATATAAATATGTGAGAAGTAGCCAATCCTCATATTTGAGAAGCTTAAGGTAAAGTATTGTAACTCCACAGTGGTGCTCATTGATGGTAATGTTAGATAAAGAGAGGTGGTGACAAAGCAGGGGGGTCAGTTTGTTACTTACTGTTTGAAGGTGCGGCCAATGCCTTCCTCTTTTTTCCATCCCATCCCCTTCAGCATGGCGATTCCATAAGCCGCAACAGGAATGCTCTCATAGTCTGCCTCTGTTGACTGACGGACAAAAACATTAACATAAGATATTCAATGGTACATTTGTAATTAAACTTATGTAATATCCGAGTTAAGAAACACAAAAAACTGTGTGTGGCATAGAAGCAGTCTGTGATGTTGGTCTGACTCAGCCTTTTGGCTTCAGGCTGTCAGACTCGGCTCAGGCTGATCAAAGTGACCAGGCAGCAATCCTCATCAGTGGCTCTGCTCCTCTCTCTCTCTGCTGACGGCTTCCCCTCTGAGGGAAGCTGAGAGGCCACTGTCACAGGCTAGACTGCATTAAAATGAGCCAGGAGCCAGAGTGAGGAGGTTTCCCCTGACTCTCATGCTCTGACAGGCACATCTACAGTGAGTGAGAGCAGACATGGGATGACAGTGACGAGGCGTGAGAGGCCTCTGATGAGAGGGACCAGGAAGACGTACGATTGGTTGCCTGCAGGTCTCTGGGGAGAATGCTGACCCCTGACTTCCACCAAGGCAACTGTGAATGCACACAGGGCGTTGTTGTTCTCAGTCGTACTTCACTCACTCAAATCTCAATATCTGACTCAAAGTAGCCAATCTACCAGACATCTTATAAGTGGCCTGGCCTCCCTGCTCATATAAATATTACCACTGCATTTAAGCAAGGGAGAAGAACGATTACTAAAGACAACCAATATGCATGTCCCTGGTATCTAGGTAAGTGTACTTATATGATAACATGGTATTTCATGATGAACATAGTACACCAAAATAAAAATTTAAAGTTTAAAAATGAAAAACCCTTAACGATAACTCAATGGACAGTTAATTCACTTCCTCTATCTAATCTAATGAATCATTGTGATCTTGCTGTTTGTTATGTATTTATTTTTTCTATTCCAATTGAGACTATCAATCCTCTGATTCCACTTCAAGTGTCTCAACACTGCAGAACACAAGAATCTTTACTGATCCACCGACTGAACGAGAACCAACTCGACTGCAGATTGGAGAAAGTATATTCCTGTGTGTTGGTACTTACGGATTCAGGCCGTAGTTCCCCCTCTACGTGGTCTCTGTCCTCAAAGCCCTCGGGCACTTTGTTTAGCATCAACAAGGGGATGCTGAGATTCGGGTCAGTTTGTGTCTGGGGGCCATTCTCCCACTTTTCAAGCTGCCTCCGTGAATCTACAAATTCAAAGAGGTGTGAGGGAACATTGTTAAGAGAGCTACTAGGAAAACCAAGTACACAACTAAAACACCAAACGATGCCTTACTTGCAGTATTGTATAAAACTGCTTGGGCACGATAACATATTCCACTGATCTTTAAGTAATTTAGAGTCATTATTTATATAGCAACTATAAAACAAGCATCGTAGACCAGGTAAACCGGTATTAAACAGAAATAAGTTGATAAAAGTTGAATAACAGAATAAATGGAAAATGCAAAAGCAAAACAAAGGTAAGCATCATAAACCACTTACTATTAAAATATTGGACAGATCAAATCAATGATCTAAAACTTAACTTGACTATAATGCTAGCGAGACAACGTGGGTCTTAAGCTACGATTTAAATTTTTCTAGGGTCTTAAGGTTAACTACTCCAGATATTGCTGAAAAAAAGTAGTGTTGATGTACTGGGACCTTTTCTTCCTGCCTTTGAAATACATATTTCAGAGGATTTGACACACAAAAGTGAGGGCACTCTGCTACCTCAGTACTTGGCAAAAACACTATTTGTAGCCATTTACGAATTGTTCTGATCTCGACCCAGGAAGCTTCACCCACTCTACCCTGTAAAGTACCCAAAAGTATTATATTTGAACAGTAAGGGGAACACAATGTCACCAAGCCTTTCTACTATGTATTGCTGTTTCAATAAGATAGTAATATAGTTTAAATACCTATTTTTGTTTCAGACTGCTTGATATTCAATACGCCTTCTCACATATTCTACCCCTCGACTGTTTTGTGTGATACAGGATGCCTAAATTTCCCTCGGGATCAATTAAGTAAATCTAAAAATAAAATTCTATCGATTGGTTGCTGACGAAGCATTTTTCTCCATTCTCTCCAATAAATTAACACATTTGTAAAGCGTGCCCGGCAGAAACAGAACATCAGCATACCCTCGATGAGTTCTTTGACAGCCAGAGACTCCACAGAATCTTTCTCCCCGCTGGGCTCATCTTTTTTGACTCCGCTCTCCTCTGTTTTGACTCCGCTCTCCTCGCTCTGTGCCGCTCGCTCCGGCCTGTGCCAGCGGTTCTTCTGGATCAGAGGGATGATGAGCTCCTTGGTCTTCTCAGTTGGTTTTGAACTGCAATGACAGCGACACGTTAGCCAGCTAGTGTAACGTGAGGGTTCGATGTGGATCACTCTTAATGTGAACAGGATGGAGACGGAACACTTTCTGAGCAGCACTTAACTTTTTTTCCACACTAGTCAACTACAGCAACAACACACACTTCCTGCTTGTCACTGTCAGGTGACTGAACTAACCAATAGGACGCCAGAAAGGCCTCAGACTAAAGTACATTTAAAAAGAACCACAGAGGCAGATTCAACACAGCAGTACTCCTCTTCTAACGATGCTAATGTAAAGATTGAAATGTATAAAATAGGTAAATCACTTGTTAACTGTGAACACTGTAATTTTCTTTTTGTAAATTCACATAAACATATGAATGAACCTAACTTTCAACCTCACCAGCAGCCACTCCGCTTCACAAACAATATATTTACACGAGTTGACTTTCACACGTACGTATATTAAATAACAACACTTACTGTTATTAATATAATCAATTCCTACTTATGTCGACAGGGAAATCACAGGAAACGCTAGTTAGCTAAACATCAGTTAGCATTAGCATTCGAAGCCTACCTGTGAAGTTCGTGTTTATCGATGACGGTGAGGAAATCTTTGTCCTCCTTGCTGCTCAACGCGTCAACGGCGGGAACTTTAAATTTATTGAACGTTTTGGTGAAACCAAACGACACCGAGGAGGTTTTCTTCTCCCCCTGCTCCTCAGCGGCAGCGGCGCTGGTGTCTTCCCAGTGCGACGCCATGTTTGTTTGGTAAGCGACAAGACGACGGAGAGAAAGGCATTCTGGGAGTTGTGGTTTTCTTTCCCTCGCCTCCGATTCGCCCACTCACGCCGGATCGCGATTGACTACAACTCCCATCATGCGTCAGAAATTAAAGGTACAACCTGTGGATTAGAGATGTTTGATAAAGATAATTTAATGAACAATAATCTGTGAACTTAAATGTATTGGGGATTATATTTTACTTAACTTTTTATTATTTTATTTTCAGGAATCTTGCACATTTCATCCGTATACTCTTTTAAATTATACTGATATGTTTTTGAAAAGTAGGGATATTAATAATAAAACATTTTCAAAAACGTATTTGTAGAAAATATTTTTAAAAGAGTGGTCCAATGAAATTACGCAAAATGCTTGAAAATAACATTTAACAAGTTTTAGTATTTTTAAATGGAATATAATTCAACAATACCAATCAGTATCAAATTGGTAAAAGCTGTAATAAGTCAATCACCTTACAATACCTAATATGACAAGAAAATTCAAACGTTTTAGTTTAAAGATCATTATAAACGACCTGCATATAATTTTCATTTATGTGTATATATTTTTAAACAGTTTATTAATACTTCTTACACCATATATTCGTATAATAAACCCGTTTGGCCTCTTCTCTGTTCATTAGTATAAAATTATGTTTATGAAATATCTCTAATCCACACTCTGCTATCAGGTCGTTGCAGCTTTAATTCCTGACTCATGACGGGAGTTGTAGTCATTCGCGACCCAGGGAGTGAGTGAAAAGAAGGGAAAGAAAACCACAACTACCAGAATTCCTTTCTCCATCTTCTATCATTATTATTATTACTATCAAATAATATCATTGGTGTGTCCTCACTGTTGAACAAGGAGGAACAACGTCCCTGAGGTTCATACAATTTGGAGATAACAACAATTGGAAAAACACAACAACATTACAGGAAACATTTTTTTTATAAATGTTGAGTTTTCTGTACAGTCATTTGTGTAAAGCATTTATATTTATTTTATGAAGTATTTTTTTAATGTTGTGTTTTTCATATTGTGGATGTGTTGTGAGCCACCATAGCCATGTGAACAGGTGTAGCTGGAACACGTTTTCTACCAGTAGGGCCCATTTTCCCAATAAAAGTTTGATCTAAACCAAACTGGAAACATCAATAACATCAATATCTGCCCCTGTGACCATGTTGTTAGTGGATCTGTGCACATGAAGTGTGGAGGAGACAGTTGGAACGTGATGCTGCCTCCTGAAGGAGAAGTGCTGCTGCAGGTGGAAGGGGCGGATACCTCTAACTCTTTCTATTCCCTCCCCTCCGCCTCCTCTGAACTTCACCTGGTTAAACCGCCTCTCTGCTCTTTAACCATTGTTCCCTGGGCGCTTAAGTGCATTTTTTTATTTTTTAACGTGGAGCGACATTAACCTATATAACCGCACTTTGTTTTGTTTGTGTCCTCTTCCTCCTGCTGGACAGACCGGAGGCTTTAATCTGATCCGCGGCTCTGCGCCCGGGAAGCACCGCGGCTGCAGATCAGTGACACCTCAGCCCCGGAGCGCAGCACCGACTCCGACGGGTCTCTCTCTCCTTATATCAGCTGCTGGGATGGAACCATCACATCATGCATCTGCCAGTAGTTAACCTGCTCCGTCTGCTGCACGAGGACTAGTCGGATCTGACGAGGAGGGAGAGAGAGAGAGAGAGAGAGAAAGAGAGAGAGAGCATGACGGTAAGACATTTTTCTTCACGGTCAGAATCAAAGTGCAGGACTTTTGCCTTTTTTTTGTTCTGCACAAGTTCCTCCCGATTATTCACTTGTGACACGGATCCATCCTCCTCCTCTGTTTGTGTTGCATTGCCCACAGCAGTGCAGCAGCTGCTACATGCATACGCGCTGTCAGATTTGTGTGTGTGTATGTGTGTCTGTGTGTCTCTCTGTGTGTGTGTGTTCCCCCTCTCTCTCCTCTCCTCTCTCTCTCTCTCCCTCTCTCCCTCTCTCTACAAGATCACCACAGCTCTCAGAGCATCACTGAGAGTCCAAATATCCCGTCAGCCGTGCGCATCCTCCCTGACTTTTCTTTGGGACACCGTGGCACCGTCCGATTCAATTCTTTTCTCCACATTCACACAACTCGTGATCATTTAACCACAGGCTTATTACGCGTCTATAATGTATATAGACGCGTTCAAACGGATCCTCTTTGAAAGGCTGACCTGCTTGAAGAGAATGTGTGTGTGTCAGCGACAAGGCAGGTCAGTATCCTCTCCAAATATGAGAAATGTGAGATTCTGTTTTGTGTAACCCAAGTATGTGTGTGTGTGTGTTGGAGGTTTGTGTGTAAGAGCGAGAGAGATAGAGAGAGAGTGTGTGCATGTAAACCAGTCCCACGGTGTGTGAAGAATTTTGTGATGATGCTGGCAGATCTTGGGGATAAGTGTCATTATGACAGATGAAGTTTGCCTTCTTCAACAGCAGGTGTGTGTGTGTGTTAAGTGTGTGTTTGTGTGTGTGAAAAGTTTCCTTACACCCTCTATTAAATCTGTGATTTTCTCTTTTCTTTTTTCCGTCACTCTGTAAATTGCCTCGAGGAGTGTAATCTGAAAACAGTGTTCGCTGCACCTGTGCCCATTTAGCCAGAAGAAACCCACTGACTTGCACAATGTACTCTGTGTGGTTCACAGCCAGGTGTGTGTGCATGCATGTGTGCAGGGCCGTGCACGTGTGCCCCCCCGCGGCTCTGTGTGTGAGTGTGTGTGTGTTGTTGCTGTTTGTTTATGGGTGTGTCCCTGCGTGATACAGGCAGCTTGTTTGGAAGTGATGGATGTGCGACCCTGACACAACGCTGTGCATGTCTTTGGGTTTGTGGTGCAGTCAAGGTTACGCTGTTATTGTTGGTCGTTCATTCGCCGGACAAGAAGAAGAGACGTGTGGTGTTGGACTGTCCACCCATGCTCTAGTGCTGCCCTTCTCCTCACACTTTTATTTTCCTTCTGTGTTCGTCCTCCTGCGATTCCAGTTCTCAGTCCAAGTTTGAAACAGCCAGTAAGTGGAAATGCATGTCGAGGCAACTAACACGACTCCACTGTCACCGCTAACAAGACAGCAGGAGGAAGTGAGGTGCATTTCTCCTCCGTCGTAGGAACTCACGTCAGCCGGGATCTGCTGATTGTCTAATTATGTACCTCCTGTGTCCTTCAGCATCATGCATATTCATGCTGCTGTGTTAAGGTGTGGTGAAAAACCAAGTGTGCATGTGTGTGTGTGGGCCCTGTGATGTGTGTTTACCCTTGACAGGGCAGGGCAACGCAGGAACACTCTCCCATCTGTGCTCCGAACCTTTGCTCCCAGCCCCTGCATTTGGATTCTGCAGTTGTAGCCCCGGCTCTATTCTTAGTTCTTGACAGTTCACTTGGAGTCTGACATACAATTTCCACAACAACAAACGGCATGTCATGCACATGTCGGGACCCTCGCGCCCCCCCCTGCCTAGTTTTTCTACTCTGAGATTTAATTTGGACGAGTTAAGCCGCTGTTAAGTGGTTCGACTCGGGGCCTATGTGGCAAATCAATAGCCAATCAATGACAGTGTGTGCAGAGATATAATTTACACAGTGCCATATTTGAAATGTCAAGAAGGCAATGACTCCATGTATCCTTGAGTCAGATCTGAGGTGGACAACTGGGATCGATATCAGGTGGTGAGACAGGCAGCAGGAGCAGCGGAGGGTCACCTTCACCCAGCCCTACTGAATCAGCAGTATCTCCCTTACACACAGACACACACACACAAACACACACAAACACACACTCTCACACAGACTTGAAGGCCTGCTTAGGTTACTAAACGTTGACCTCACAAAAATGTACATTATAGTGAATTGAACCTCCCCTCCCCTTTCTTATGAATAATTCAATTTGTATTATGATTTTCCACCGTTCTTTCATTAGGTTACCGCAGCCTCCTCTGTGCTGATTCCACTTTTTTCTCCCCTCCCTCCAATTTCCTACAAGTCTGGCACTGGCTCTACTTTCTGTCTCATCCACTTTTAATTTCCCTAATTTCTCCCCCCCTGCTTTTTCTCATTTATTCACCCTGTACCCGCCGCCATTTTTGAGGAGCTGATCTGCTCTGTTTAATTAAACTGCGGCCTCCTCCTGATGAGAGCTCCTCTCTGATCGCAGCGAGGGGATTGAGTCAGAGGACCTTGAGTCAGAGGACCTGTTGTCACAGTGGCAGTCCGCACAGGAGCACAGTGTACACAACACAACACAACACAACACGCCCCCTGCCTTGACCTTTTGAGTGGGGGACGTCACTGAGCCAGTGTTATCCTCTCAGGTGTGTGTGTGTGTGTGTGTGTGTGTGTGAGTGTGTGTCACTCCAATGCCCAACACCGATGTAATCTTACATTAAGTCCGTCCGCATGCAGTCACAACATGAGCCGCTTTCATAGAATCACACAATGGAATAGATTTTGGATTTACCGATGCCGTGCCGAGAATGCGAATGCGCTTTTCATTCCATATATATTCTTAGCAGCTTTTCTATGTATTGATTTTTTTTGTTATTGAGTTTCTAAGGGAGGGAAATGTTCCCGTGCTTGTTTATGCTTCTAAAAACCACGAGCATTTAATCTTTCATTTAAATCTGCCGCTGTTTGTCTGTTTTGCGATGATCACTCCCGTGCCCTAGATTTGAAAGTGAGTGAGCATCAGGAAGCTTTGGTCCACCCCGTCGCTCTCACGGTTTTGGTGTAACCGTGTGGGGGGGAGAGGTCAGGGCACAGAGATCAGACAAGACGGAGAAGTCGGAGCTGGATAGGCAGCTCCTTTTGCGTCTGTCTGCCACTTCATTGGTCCAGTTGAATTTAAGGTCACTGGTTATTTAAGATGCCTTACTTGGCTCAACTCCAACTCCACCCATGGGAAGATGCAGTGAGATTAGGAGCAAAGTGCTTCACTGCAGGTTCTAGTGAAGAGATGAGCTCAGTGTTGGAGGTGATGAGTTCAGCCTCAGGGTTTGTTGTCATCACCTTTGTAACTAGAGGAGCAGCTGAGGTCAAGTCCAAGGTTCATTATGTAATTTGGTGGGAATTTGTTGGTTCTTTTTCTTACAGTCAATTTAACATATTTGGCTTTTGGAATTATGGCCAGACAGAAAACGACAAATGAAGACGTCATCATTTAAAAATGCCATCTTGTTTTAGGCATAATGTATGTGCAGATGATTAATAGAAATAATCATATTCAGTGATAATGAAAATAATAATTCGTTGCAGCTCAGTGTGATACTTTCCTATTAAATGATGTGTGTTGCTAAAAGTTTCATCACTGATTAAGAAATGACGAGTTTAAAATATTTTAAAACAAATTAAAACAAAACCATTAAAGAATGTCTTACTATTTTTTATAATGATATAATAACTGTAGTTTAGTAAAAGATTAAATATAGTGAAACACAGCTCAGGTTCTATGAGCTGACACATCTGGATCATCTCACCACCACCTCCAGATATTCAATTGAGCACTGAAAGTTAATTAATTAATCGATTAATCAATAAGCAGAAAATCAAGTCGGACATAAGTGAGAATCAGCTGCCGATTCCAGTTTGTCACATGTGAAATGTCACAGTTAATTTAATTTCTTATATTATTTTTAATATTTTACAAACGTTACCGTTAATCGATTAATCAAAAAACGATTCAGCTGATTAATTGACTGATTATTAATAATAATTCAGTTCACATGGATTTAAAGTCAGGAGCACGTCCTCACGTTTGAGGAATTTGAAGCAGAAAGTATTTGGAACAGATTCAGCTCTTTAATTCAGCCACTGGTTATAGATGTTGATCAAATGTGCTGCTTCTGTGCACCCGGCAGTATGATGTGCAGTTACTGAGCACTATGCATAAAAATACCAAATAAACTTAGCATAAATTCATAGAGCATTCTGGCTGAGCTTGAATGGACTAATTTCATTATTGTCGGGCCTCATTTAGAGCGGAAACAGATCCACAGAGCGAACATGGCTCCGACGATTAAAAACCAACAGAAGCTTTTATAACTCAGGAACAACTCTGCTGCTCAGTGGCACGATCATTTACAAGCACACAATCAGAGCCGAGAGTATCACAGTTGGATTAGATCTCACGGCAAAAGCTGATTGTGTTAAAAGTTTCTGGTCTTTGCAGAAGTTTAGACTAACTCCGCCGCAGTCAAAGCCGATTATGTCAGGGAGCGATCCTCCGACTGGGAGACGGCTTTGATGGGGATGAGGGCCGGCACCTCGATAGACATCAGGAACATGGGGAGAATCACGCAGGCTGACACCCACTGCTCTCCATCACGTTATTGATACGGGAGGACGAGGCGTTAAAAGCTGCCAACACCTTTACAGTCCCGGGCCAACACTTGTTTTTGTCGATGAAATTCGTATTAATTGGCTGTTTCAAAAAATGGAAATATGTGCAGTGATCTCTTCAGCCCGCTGCGTAAACCTGTCAAGACCAGTTGTTCTTTTCTTTGCCTCTCCCGAGCCACTTTCCCTCAGTGCAATTCAATTATTCACTCGTCCTAATTGATGTGTTTTGCTTACACAATTTTTTTTCCTGAAGGTCTTTCAAGACGCTCTCCAGCCCAATGTCAAGTGCTATTCCCTCTCGTCCTTGATTTAGTTGCTTCGAGTTGACTTTGAATTATTGAGCTTGATGGCAAAGCTCATCTGTGTAACTTTAGTAAATGAGTGCCCTGGAGATCCAACCTGAAATAAGGGCTTAGCTAATTTGTCCGGTAATGAAGATATTTCGCTCAGGACTTTAAGCTGCCAGGAGTAAAATGGCCTCAGCTTTTTTTTTGACCAATCACTGTGAAGAATTTAATTGCACAGGACCTGAGATTTTAGCTTTAGCACTTCTGCACCATAAGGTTTTATTACAGAGCAGAAATTGGATGTGAAGTTTGTTAAGATACGGCTTAAATCTCAGTTTAATTCTCTGTAGTGGAAAAAAGGCACATTTACAACAGGAAACACATTGTGGTGCAGCTGTTCCTACAATAAACCGAGACATAATAGCTTTTAGCATATGCTTTATGCTTTCAGATTAAACAGATGTGGTGTGCAAATGAAGAAATGACCTCTAAGAATAGCATCCAAGTCGAGAGAGGATGTGTGTTTTACCAGTGACAGATTGCTGTGGTTTGAAATTACACTGGGGGACCAGGGTTGCCAGCCTTAAAGATCCCGAGCAGGTTGCTGGTGGAGAGGAAGTCAGTGAAACAGGATCTGTCTCTGTCAGCTCTTTCCTGACCCCAAGGTCAGAAATCTCAATAGAGCATTCTTTTTATAGGGTTAGATATCCTTGAATCCGTATAGTGTGTCCTCCTCTCTGTGTGATACTGTCGTTCATCTGCAGTCGTATCTATTGTTTCTCGTATTAGTGTCGGTCCACAACTTTGCTCTACATGGAAATTGCTCAATAACTATCAGGTGGATTGTCATGAAATGTCCTAATCCATCAATCCAGTGTTGTTAGGGAAATACCCTGAAACAGCTATTCAATAGTAATTTGGTACAAACATTTGATAATTAATGTCCATTTAATAACTTTGACTTTTCATACAGCAATTAAAACATTCCCATCAGCCTCAGCTTCTCATTTTATTAATAATTAGCAAAGGTTGACACACACACTCTGAACTAGGAGGCCAAGGCTGATTGGTTTGACCATTTTGCATATTAAGATCAAATAAATATACCATGTGGACAGAAAGGTTCTGCAAACTGCTCACACTTAATGCAGGCAAAATATCCTTCATACAGTTGAAAGGAATATTGATTAAAAAAGATAACCCACTGAAACTATATATTTTGATTCAGAAATCAGATTCATTGAATTCATTGTCATGTGTTCATAGATACTACCACGCTACACATGCCCCGAATGTCCAACAACAACAAATATCTCACAAAGGGGAAAATCCTGGATCCAAAGCTAAATTGAATTTGTTCTTTCCTGACGCAAACCGCCTCCCTCCAAGTTCCCTGGTAATCCCTCCAGTAGTTTGAGTGTAATCTTGCTTAAAAACAAACAAACATACAAACCAACAAATCCACGGAGCGGGGTGAAAACATAACCTCCTTCTCAGAGATGACTATGGACATAAGAATTGAACCTGCTGTTCATCTCCTGTGTATGTTAGCATTGTGAGCATGGTAGCATACACTTGAAGAGCTGCAGACATGGCTGTAGACTCTGTCCTCTTTACAACTGAAACATTGTGAGTTTGTGATAAAGGTCACCATTACACCTCCTCATCAATTTACTGGCACATGTTGTCAGTGTGAGGTGAAAAACGGCAGAACTGAAGCTTAATTGGTCTCAAAGCAAATTTACCTTCTTTAGATGTCTCTTATTGTTTTTTAAATAGACTTGGTTGTGATGAGATCATGTCACACACCTTCCTGCCCCCCCGGCCGTAGTGGCAACGCAGCGCTCTGTTTTTAATGGACACAGTAAGATGAGTGTGCCGGACCAGTTTGAAACGTCAACACCAGCAGCAGAGCAAGGCAGTGTCAGGGTGAAGTGTGTGTCTGCACCGGGACGAGTCCAGGCTCCAGCGGGCTTGACAGGCCGGGGCTCATTAAACCCAAGTCAGATGCACGAGGTCAAGACAACTGCAACACACTCCATGCGCATAATGTATAAACACACAATCTTGACTGTGTGGGCCCAACATGATAGGATAATACCCTCATACATATATCGGTTGTTTTATTTTTAGCATTTTAATCAGTGCTGCTGAGAAATCTTAGATAAAGCAGGAAGAGACTAACAGCTTATAGAATTAAGATCTAGGATTGATGTGCATTGTGAATATGTTTCGAACGATTGGATGGAGAAAGTTTATGCTTTTGTTTTTTATTCCTGTCTCACGACACACTTAATGCACGTTGCATCACAGCGTGGACAGACGGACGGCTGGCCGGCTTCGGGGAAGCAGGTCGAGGACGTGGCTGCAGAAGGTTTCACAGCTGGGGGTAGAGAGGGAGAGAGGGGCTGGAGGCTCTGTTCTGGTGAGGATGAAATGATAAGCATAATTTCGTGTTAAAAAAAACATTATCCTCAAATGCTCTTGAATCAGCAGTGACAGCCGTTGGCTTTCTACCAAGCTGCAACACCGACTGAGGTGCAAGTTGTGTGTTTTTGGGGATTCTCAATGTTGTGGCAACCAACTCAACCGTTTCCCGAGCTCTGACTCATGTCACCTGAGCTCGAGTCCTGCTCCTCTGCCAACCACGGGCTGTGTGATGGTATCTCTATCGGTGCACCCCCCCCCTTTCTCTCCTCTCCCTTTAATCTGAGCATTGCAGAGAAACACGCTCGATCTATCTGTCTGGCGGTACTGTCACCATATTTCTCTTTTCATCTTTTAATCTGTCCACTCCCGGCATTCCTCTTCCTCATTTGTCAATTTCTGCACAAAAACCCCCTCCAGAGACCCCCTGTTTTAGTCGGGCATGTAGGAGAGAGGACAGAAGACGAAGAGCATTGTCAGATCTGCCAGTCGGATGACCAGTCAATTGGAGAGGATTACTTCTATCCTGTCCTCCTCACACAGTCTCATTAGGTCTGCCAGGGCCCAAGGATCCAGGGCGTCCCTGCTGGAGCTGGACAGTGAAACCTCTCCCCTCCCTTCAGAGGGTTGATGCAGCCACGCTGTCACTTAAGAGGATTGCAACCTGCTGAAGTGATTTGTAATTGCTAATCTCCCGACTACAATGGAGTGTTTTCGTGCCTGAACATTGTTCAGACCAAGTTAGCATCGGGGTTCCAAAGTAAATGAAGGTCAATGGTTGGACTTTTTCTGATTCTTTTTTGTTGAAAGCTAAACCATTGTTTTGTCTGCCCTCAAAAAATATAGTCATCTCTTCTCACGTGATGTATTTTCAGCAAATCATAGCGTCTCGCGAGCTGCTTTACTACTGTTTCATGTTTCAAAATAGAGCATTGTGCCTTGTATAGTGCAGACATATGAAGGTGGTATCTATAATAATCCACAAGAAAACCAGTAATATCCCAAAACCTTCTTAATCAATCAAATCTGATTTGTATAGCCCATATTCACAAATTACAATTTGTCTTATATGGCTTAACAAGGTGTGACATCCTGTGTTCTTAACTCTCAACAAGAAAAAGGAAAATCTACCAAAGAAAACTCTATTAACAGCGGATGTTTACACTGAAAACAGAGTAAACTACTCGCCCCGGCCCATTCTGCAAGGCCAGGCTAGCTATTCCCCCCTGTTTCAACTGTTTATGCTAAGCTAAGCTAATCATTTCCCTGAGAGTGGAGTCAATCTACTCATCTTACGCTCCACAGCAAAACAAACATGCGTGGTTTCTAACAAGTTCTCCAGTAATGAGATTCCTCCATCATATTGTTGCCCCTTGTGTTTGTCAGGGTGATCCTGTTTGCTCCGTCCTGTGTGTCTCTGTTGTGTGAAGGTGAGAGAGCTGCTGTGATACTGTCACAGCAACATTGACCGCTCTCTCCAGACCTCGCAGCTGTCACATCACGGACGTCTCAAGCGTGTCAGCCACATCCTCATCCTCACACACACACACAGCTGCTCACCAGGAAGCCCGTTGCAGTATACAACTATATTTTCAGAACAGCTTTGCCTCAAGGCTTCTCACCTTTTTTGTTTATAAAAAAAAATCCTACTGTGTCTCACAGACAATAGGGGAATCTGTCTGGAGGAGAACGATGTGCTGACAAACACGGCAATTACTCATCGTCTGGAACAATCTATGAAAATCTATATTCCTGTGAAAGCTTCATGCATCTCTGTAGACACAGAAATGAGTCTGGTGTTCAACTGGAGCCACAGGTCCGTTCGTCAAAATGTGTGTGTCTTCATTGACCCGCACCTTTTATCGAACCTTAACTAGATTTTCCCACGTGACCAAGGTGTGGTGACATGTGCACTATCTCCTCATTGTGTGTTTACATGTAAACATGACGTCAGCCTGCAGCAAGTGAAATGTGCACCAGGGGAATTCTCAGTCATGTTCTGTGCTGTAGTATGTTTGCATAAAACAAAGGCTCGGCCCCGTGTTGAGCTGCTCCTGACGCCGTGGAGTCAGAGAAAATGTCCCAACCTACGAAGCTGGAATTATTCATGACTTGTATGCGTTCTGGTGTGAAACCCTGCACCTCCCCAGACCTAAGACCTCGACAGCTGGCAAAGGTTAGATAACAAAAACGACCTTCCAGCTGAAGTCACAGGATCTCTCCCTAGCTGACACTTCTTTTTTGTGGTATTTTACTGGCTCACCTTCTCCTCACCAGCCAATCTGGTTTCCTTTTTGTCTCTGCAGCTCATTTGCCATGTCTAAGACGTTGGTGAAGAAGCTGCACTGGCGCTCCAAAGTGCAGGACAGCTTCGTCCCCTTGCTGGGCTCGTCAGGGGGAGCTCGGGGTCGCCGTTGGCGGAGGAGCCGACTACGGAGAGTTTCCCTTTGTCACGGCAGCTCCGGGGGGCGGACTCACAGTGGGGGATATCATCCTGGAGATTGGGGGAACACCTGTGCTGGGGATGACACTAGGAGATGTCCGTGGTGTTCTCAACTCCTGCCCCCATCCCATCCGCATCAAAACTGTGTCACCAGGTAGGACTCACAACAACACAACAACTCACCTCTCTATAAATCAGCAGCTCATTGTTTTGGTAGATGTGAAAATAATCATCCCACAGACCAGACCCTGTCTTAAACGTAGGCGTGCCTTCCTTATGCTAATGGCACTTATGAGTAACGAATCATCCATGATAATGGATCTAATCTGTCATTCCCTCCCTAACCCCTGCAGACAGTTTAACGTGTCTCTGTTTATGTTGCACACGGCTGCACCCGCTTCATCAGGCTACACCCAAACAATCTGTTACGCCGGGCGCTCAAGCTGTCATCCACGGTAATCTAGCTCAGTAACCCTCCTCTGACTCTCACAAGCCAAATCTGTGCAGCCTGTAGCATCCCGATGCCGATTTGCAACCCGTCAATTAGTCTGAGTGTGTCAAAGCCATCGGTCAATAAGTGGGCAGATGACACATGACAAGAGTATGGCGATGCAGTTGTCTGTCACCCGTAAGGGGCCTTGATGTTTAGAACAGGGGGCCGGGGAAGCGGAGTGATATGTCACCGGAGTGTCACCAGACTCCGGCTCGCGGTGGCCTTGCCAGATTGATGGCTGATTTGGCCACCGGGGTGTAAATGGGGACCTTTGCTCCTGGTTCCTCTTCTGCTGGTAGATCCATTATCATTTCTGAAGTCCTCCTGGCCCTCCCTGCTCAGGTTGACCCGCGTCCAGGGGAGACAGTGATGGATGAGGTGATCCGCAGGGCTGCTGTACCACACCTCCTCTTACATCCACTGATACCACACCTTGAATACTGGACACTGGGCTGCAGGTTCCCCAGAGGCGGGGTGTAGGTTAACGGGTTTAGCTCTAATGCTGGTGCTCTATGGACAAAATCAAAAGAGTAGTGATATCCTATCCATCACACGGTCACACATTTGTATTTTCCCTTTTAGTGTTTTCTGGCTGAATTCCACGAGTGCATCTTCTCCGTGTCGCCTGTTAACCTTGACGCTGTGCGGAGCCTCGTGAGCGATACGTGTGCACGAGGTTTCAGACAGCGGATGCTCAGGTCTGAGTTTTTGTCTCTTCAATAGACTGGAAAAAAACAGCAGCTGTTTCATAACAAGATGAACAAAAGCCCATTACGTCTCCCAAATGGCAGCTGGTGAGATTCATTCCCCTTTACAAGCAAGCAGCCATATGTGGCCGGTCAGACGTAAGTCCAGTCGACTGCCCGCACTAATAAAGTTATGTCGCTGTGATGACATGGCACAGAACCACTGTAACAGACGGTGGGGGGGGTAGGGGGGTGGGGGGGTAGGGGGGGTGGCAGGGGCGCAGACTCCTGGGCGGCGGCAGCCTGCGGGGGGAGAGGAGAGGGGGGGGTGGGGTGGGGGGGGTAGTACCGGCAGAGAGGTCGTCTGTCAGACAGACAAGCTGGAGATGCATCTAGCCCATCCATAACAGCAAGTGGCCTGTCATCGGAGGCCGTAAAGCACTCAAAATGATATTAAGAGATCAGAGAGAAGGAAGTAGAGCCGTGGTGATCACCCCCCCCCCGTGACCGCCTCCCACCTGCTCTTTTTTTTTGTCTGGAGCAATCAACCTCCGCAGGTCGTTATATATATATATAAATGCATGAGATGGCAGCGTAAACACATTCAGGATCTACAGTGCATTGCGTGGTGTGGAGAGAGATCAGAAGGTGTGGATGTGGAAAGTCTAAGGTTGTAAAGCGGGCCGTGTTAAATCGAGCTTGGCAGGAGCTCACTTTATTACTTTGAATAAATTCCAGTCCCTGTTTGACAGGCTGCAAACGGATCTGAGAGTGAACATCATCATCAGACTGTTTATGCGTCCATAGCTGATGGCTTTATGTGTGTGTGTATGTGTGTGTGTGTGTGTGTGTGTGTGTGTGTGTGCCTCCTCCTCTCCATGATGCCATACCTGTTTCTTTGCCCTTCCCTCAGGCTCCACATTGTGCAAGGATCTCAGGTTGTATCTGAGTAAGTGCTTCACACCCGGATCAGTGGACAGCCAACTCCAGCAGGTCATCCGAGAGAACCTCTACCTCCGCGCCGTACCTTGTGAGTCCTCTTTTTAAAATGTGTGCTTCACCTCTTGCCTTTTGGTTCCACTGTATTTGACCTTGACTTTGTGTATCTTGTCTGATCTGCTCCTGGTTCACAATCTTCCAGTCTCCTGTACAGAACTCCTGTGCATGTTACTGACCTCATTAATTCCATGATAACACATTGCACAGTTGCTGCCATGTGAATATCCGGGTGTTAATTGGACTTAAAGGGTGCAGAACTGTTTTCAACACGTTCTTGTATCAATGTATGCAAGCAGCTCCCGGCTATCACTTTGTTTGCATGGTGGTGAGACAGCTGAACATCTGAGAGTGGCTCCGGTTTACAGGTTCTTTTTTATCTGCACAGTTTTCATATGACCCCCTGAGAAAGAGGCCTGAGGTCCATGATGTGCTTGTATAGACGCGGGCATGATGGCAGCCAAAGGCAGCTAGTTGTAGTGCATCTGTTGCTCCCTTAATCCTCCATGATATGACGTCACTGCAAACGGGTCGAGGATATGGAGAGTAGGGCGTTTCTGAGTAGGACGACTGTGTGTCTAGCAGTGTAACGTCCATGTCTGCTTTGTGTGTGTGGGGTCCGTTTCCTCCGTGTAACCACCTGAATTACACCTGAGTAACACGGAGGAGAAGGACCCCCCAGTGTGTCTGCAGTCTTAACCTTGCTGTGACTGTGTGGAGTTTGTTGCTAATCTCTCTTCTAGTCCAGGAAGTAGGTCATGTGGGACAGCCTGCCACCACGCCACGCAGCGCACACTCGCTGACAGAACACGGCACAGGTCAAACCTCACGGGGACGGCGAGAGGAAGATAAAACTGTCTGCATCCATATTCACATTACAGCCCGGTGTAATTGCACGTACTCGTACTAAGCTTTCTCATTACTTAGCCATGCATGCGCGCGCATCCTGTTACATGTCCCAGCAGCTGCTCACAGGGTGAATTGCCCAAATAAACTGTGCTTTTAGCTGTTGTCTAATCAGAGGAAGGTGGATGAGATCATACTGAAGCTCCGATGAACCAGCTATTTGAGGTTTGTTCAGAGAAGAGATCGTTTTAAAGACACAGCATGCACGTTATATCTATAAACAAAACATTATAGTACAAAATGAGGTCCAGCCTTCCCCTGAGGTCCCTGTTAGACTTTTGCCAACTTCCCATCTTCGATTGCTCCTTGTAGTAAGAGTGACAACAGTGTGTAATCCCCCTGATCTGCAGGAGATCCCACAGTAAGATGCCGTTGTCTCTCGTGCTGACAGCAGCACACGCATGCTGCCCTGATCCCGACACGGCTCAGAAACCATCTCATCTAATTTCAGAAGCACTTGTAGATATTAAAGAAGCCGAACTTCAGTCCTTTTGTTGTTTTCCCAGCGAGGAGGCCGGAACTTAAACTAAGGTGATTCATGAGTGGCTCATCATGGCCCCCTTCAGGTCCATGTATGTTCCTCCTGGTTCAGGAGACTCTTTCTCGTATGTTTGTTTGTTCAAAATAAAAAACTCGGAATCACATAATGTAGATTTATTAGCCCCAGAATCCCATGAAGCGATTGGCTCTCGTTTTAAGAACCTTTCCACTGGAACGAGGCAAAAATAGTGTGACAAGGCTTTTTTTTATGTTTTCAATTTTTTTTCATCTAGATGCTATTTCTTCCTCGTGGCACCGTGGCTTAGCACCGCTGCGCTATTTAGAGAGTATCTCAATCCCTAAATCCTTCTGATGAGACAATGTTCTCTGATGTTGGAGCTGGCACCGATGCAAGAAATATCATTACAAAGGCTCAGTCGGGGGGGCCGGTGCATAAAAATGGAAATGAATGACAGAATTAAGTAAATGCAGACCAGCGTATCAATAATCTAGAAGTGGGGAGTTAAATTAAAAGCAAATGTCTGTCAGTGCCAAAGTGGAGGAGGAGCTCACTGCAGTCTCATGGCTCTGTGTGTTTACACTCAGGATGGTCACTGTGTAGTGAAGAGCAGGTAGAAGTGTGTGGACTCCATTGATACTGCTTTTCTATATCATGCTTATGGAAGTTACCCTCTTCCCTCTGGTCCTCGGTGCCGTCCTGTTCTGTGTGCCGGGGCTGCAGACATCACGTTACCCCCCTGAACTCTCATCTTCCACATTTTGTATAATTGCAGCAGCCGCTCGTACATGTGCCCTTGGATAAGTCAGAGCCAATGTCACGGTTTCAAAGCTCCGTCTCCGTCTGCCCCCCCCACCCCCCCACCCCCTGCCACAAAAGACTCTTTCTAATTGTCTTCGGAGTGAACCAGAGATAAGAAACATCATCATTTACTCATTCTAATGCGCCCACTGACCGTCTGTGGCCTTTTCAACCGTACGACTCACTGTCAGTTATTGGTGTGCAGCGGATCTTTGACAGACAGCTTCCTCTCTGAGTGTTGAGACAGAGGTCTGTGTAATTACCTCTTCAATCCGTATAGCCCACCCCAGTCCCATGGTGGGGGGTCGGGTGGGGTGGGGAATCAGTGTGCGGTGCCTACAGGGACAGGCGGGGGGGAAAGAAGAAGAAGATGTCAATAATCCATCCTGCCCCCCCCCCGCTGACATGTCATATATATATCTCGGGGGAGCGAGCATAGATAATGAATCCCTGCCTCGCAACTGTATCAGCTGGAGAGACGCTGTGTGTCCTGAGGGGAGGAGACGAGCTACACACACACACACACACACACACACACATTCAGATGGCGTCAGGAGATTTGATATCAGATCTTTAATTAGACACAAGGACCTCTATATATTACTTTATCTGGGTGCCAGCACAATCTTGGCGTTTGTGAGCAGTTTCGGAATTTCTGTTGATGCCAGGGATGCAAACATAACGATACTGATACGGAATCAGCAGCTGATTGATAGGTTGATTGATCAATTAGTCCAAGAACAGGAAATTAGTCAGCAACTATTTAGATTATTGATTTTTAAGGAAAAATCTCCAAACTTCTATGTTTTTATATAATTCAGAATCTTTGTTGGATTTCTCCTTTGATGGTAAACTCAATACTCTTGGGTTTTTTTGACTGTTGTTCATCCCATCAGATTTAAAATTCTGACGATCTAACTAGTAGACACAATTCATTCATCAAAAGAATCCACAGTTAAATCAATAGTGAAGCTGGTGTTGCTTCTATAAATGCATTTGTCACCGAAAGCCACAAAACTGCTTTTTTTTGCTTTGGTGATGCTCAGTAGTCAGAGCGTGTGGACAAAATCTAACACAAAAAGGATTTAGCTCAACAAAAATAGCTTTACTACTGCTGGCACGACATGGCCGGGACACGTACTGTAAAGTAAACACACTGCTGCAGAGGGAAGAGGTCAAGCGAACGGAGATGCCTGATGCTCTTTAATGTTTGTGTGTGTCCAGTCCTTTTGTGTCTGTGTGTCTATATGTGTGCGTGTGTGTGTGTGTGCGTGCTGTGTGCAGTCCTGCATGTGTCATTGTGGCTGGGAGAGCAGCTCCCAGGACAGCAGTGCATTAATCATGGGTTTTATAGGGTAGCTGGGTGTGACTCCTTCCTGTCGCCCCACACTGACATCACATGTGCTCCTCCAGGAGAAGGACAGAGGTTCGTCCTCAGTTTGTGTTTTTGCTTTGATCTCATCTTTCTTTTTTTTTGTCTCGTCTGTTTGGGAAAGGAATTACTCGTCTCAAGGTCAGAACGGGCGCCTTGTAGTTCAGATTGCAAATGACATTAATTTTCATTTTCACAAGCCAAATGTGATATGTTTCACACTACAGGCCTGGACATGCATGTAATGATTCCATCTGTGGTGAAAAGACATCAAACACTGGGACTCAGCTCTGTCCTGTGATTGGGACTCACTGCTCTCTCTCTCATCTCTCTCTCTCTCTCTCTCTCTCTCTCACTCTCTCTCTCTCTCTCTCTCTCTCTCTCTCTCTCTCTCTCTCTCTCTCTCTCTCTCTCTCTCTCTCCCAGGCCAAGGTCAATGCGAATCAATTACGATGACAGACCATCGATCGTCTGAGTGATCCATCTTTGCTCTGGCGATAGAAAGATTTAAAGACTTTCACGGGGCCTCATAAATGTTTAATTCTGTTCTCAGTGATCTCTTTCATAAGGAGGAGGCCTTGGTGAACGTCTGCTGTCATTACTGTGCACTTTAGACCAAAGAGCACATGTTTGGTTTGTGGGTGGACGCTGTGTTGACCTGGGGACGGATGTTACATCCAGAGCGAGATGATGTAATCAAAGTGGTCACTTGATATTTGTTATTATCAATTTATGCTCAACCTCTATTAGTTTTTTCCTTGGTGAGATTATTTACGATGATAAATACGACCGCCTCAGAGCTGTAAGTGTTGCATCTTACTGAACTGTCCCAGTATCATTTGTCAAACTAATGCCTGTGACTATTTATAGATGCTGAGTCGCTGTTTTGTTTAACCACAGTGACTTAGATTGAAAACTCCCGATGTGAGGATCAGGCTTTGATTAATTAACATGTCATCCATAAAGGAGCAGGCAGTTTTGTTATACCCACGTGGCTCTGATGTATAACATCATATCTCCTGTTGTCTCCGTCTGTCAGGTACAACCAGGCGTCCCAGAGACGGGGAGATCTCAGGGATCGACTACAACTTTGTCTCCATTGAGGAGTTCTTCTCCCTGGAGGAGTCAGGAGCGCTGCTGGAGAGCGGGAAGTTTAAAGGTGAACGACAGGAAACCTCTTAAAAGATAGTTATAGTATATTGTGATCCATCATGCAGTGTTGATTGGGTTTTGGGACTGCTGCCTTTAATCATAATACTTATTACGTTTAAAGTGAACACTGGAAAGATGTATAAACATTCAACAATGTAAATTATTGACTAAAATCTGAGGATCAAAGCAGAAAATCGCAATAACGGTGAATCCAGCTGCACCAGCTTTCACACACTCATAGAAATCAGCTCTCTTAATATGTTTGTTTCATCAAGACCCATGAATAATTCATTTATTCATAATTAAAATGTTGAAAATGCCAAACGTGCAATGAAAGCAATTGAAAAAAGTCTGCATCCATCACCTGATCCAGATCTGCACCAAACTTTTCTTTAATGAGTTCTTCCTTGACCCATAATGCATCATTCTACAAAGTTTCATGGGAATCTGTGCAGATGTTTTAATTTAATCCTGCTAACAAACAAACAAACCAACCAACAAGCAGCCAAATGGAATAAATACAGCACCTCCCTGGATGTGGTAAAAATATGATATTATCACCTTTGCAAATATCAGTTCATATAACTGATATTGCCAGGTAAATATTTATGCTGTATATCTGAAAAAATAATAGTCTGACATTTGAGGAGAGCTTTAAAGAAGATATCTCATATCTCACTCTCATATCCAGCAGTAAATTTGATGCGACAGCCGTCGGGCAGTCGGCTCCGCAAATCATAAAGACTGGAAACAGATTATTTTTTTACCTTTCGGGCCGTTTGTAGCTTCATATGAATCACACAGGCATGACAGGTATATTCATATTCTCATGTAGTTTAGGTAGGAAGTAAAATGAGTAATTATGTTTCCCTAAATGTCAAACAGCCCCTTCGCAGAACACCTCCCTTCTTATTCATATGCTCGTTGAATTCGCAGCCAATTAAAGATTTAAAAGTTTTTGTGTTGTGATAAATGAGGTTTACATTATTAATAGCAGGAGGACAGTCTCTGGTAAAGTCCTGTGTGCGGTCGGGCATATTAATGCCCTCAGGTGTTGCTCACCTCGCATCAAGCAGGCTCCTCCCCTCCAGGACGGGTCAGAGTCCTGCCGCTGATTAAAAAGCCTCCATACATTAGCATCCATAATTTATAAGAGTTTAATGGGAGCAATAAATGTCATCCTCCCTGGCCTCACGCGTGACATTGACAGACACATCAGCACATGGAAGCAGTGCGTGCAGCAGCCTGCAGAGCTGCAGTAAATGGTGACGGCTGGTGACCTCATTGCCGAGTTCACTAATCTAATGTTTCCCCCTCAAACCCCATCCGGATCTCCATGAGCCAGACGGAGGGGTGGAGGTGATTTCATGTCGTGGAGCTGAACATAGAACAAACGCAGTGGGCGATCTCAGGGGAAACATAATGCACATACATACATACATGTAGTATGTGCTGTTTAAGGAGGTAGCTGTGCTCTGCTACTGAATATTTTAATATCACAATCCTTTGTTCAGCTCAGGACCACAGGGCATTTCCACTCACATCACATTCTGACCAAACAAACACTTCGGAGTATTTCATTTTCCATTTTTAACATGTTCTAACTGGGTTTTCTCCCGTCCTTCTGTCTCAGGGAATTATTACGGTACGCCCCGGCCCGTCCACATCAGCTCGGACAGCCCCCCCATCACCTACCAGGAACACCGCAACCTGCTCAGGAAGTTCCGCACACGCAGCAAATCGCTCAGCAACCTGGAGAAGGCGGGGGAGGAGGGAGAAAACAGCGAGGACGACTCGGGCCTGTCCGGCAAGTGACTCTAACGCCAAGTTTGTATGAGAGGGCGAAGGAAATTTATGTAAATCTAAAGCCCGGCCTAGTCCTAGTTGCTTTTAATGGTGGAAATACAATATATGTATGTTAAAGGAGGATTTCTATATATATTTTGTGGTCTTTTTTATAGTTTAAGATCAAAAAACGAATTGTGTATGTATAGAAAACCTGTCTGATAAAGCCTGTACAGTCGCCAGCCGCATCTACATGCCACAGTGTGCCTGTATCTATAGCCCTGCTCTCTGATACCCCAATTAATCAATCATTAGCCCGATTAGTATGCTCTGAACTCTCCGCGGGGCAGTGGCCTCATCGATTCCTGAATCACCTCCAAAGAAAGGTCAGGCAGCCTGAGGTGGAGCGGATGGAGCAGGTGGAGGAGGTGGAGGTGGGGGGGAGGACAGAGGAAATCCTGTGTTAAAGATGTAGAAAGTGTTTGTGAATTAAATCAGTAAGCTGTTCTCGTAGTGGAAGAGTCATCGCTGGGTTGGGAGAGGAACTTTTTCTCCATGATAATGAGAGAAAACACAAATAATTGGAATTTTAGATGTGACGGATGAGTCATTGTGCCAGATATGGTTATTTATGTAAAAGAGATGGTTTAAAAGTCATTTTATTCACTAGTGGGGGAAGAGGTATTCATCACTTTATTCAGGGAGAAATAAAATCCATAAAAAAAGTGCAGGCCTTTAGTCAGAATTGTGTTTTTGCTGATAATTCACAAATGCCAACAGCCAAATGCACTGCATGCCAAACTGAGGTGCTTCACTAAAATATATATTAGGTTGTTAATATTGATGCACTGATGTATGAACAGTACTTTGCTGTGGAGGTGGTTTCACCTGATTTATATAGTGGGTCTCCACTTGACGTCAAGAGTCTTCAAGACGCTTTGAAAAGAAGAACAAATTAAATTCTGCTTCACAAATTTGTATTTAGAGGAATTTTCTGTTATATTTACATTCATATTTACCATGTCAATAAATTGATATTTATAGATTTGACCTGTTTCGGCCTCAAACTGTTATTTAAATCAAACCATTTCAGAATTTTTGAGGTGAAACTCGTGGACAAGATTATTTTCGTAATTAAATACAAAGACATGGTTAATAATGTATCGATATTATATTAAAACCATGATATGCAACTTTATAATCCTCAAAAGTGACAATATTTGTCCTTTTGAAATGTGTGAATAGAAGAATAATGTAGCTTAAAGTGGAAATACTCAAGTTACAAGAACCACAAAATTGTACGTAAGTGCGATTCTTTAATAAACACAAAAATCTTGGTTATTTTTGTGTTATGACATTTATGAATTACTATGTTAATAAAGTGATGGTGACAAAACACTGGAGCAGAGAAGCTGCACAGTGTTTGTGAGATCTGATGACTGGGGTTTGAGAGCGAGGCAGGGACACGGAGCTGTGGTGGTGGAGGCAGAGAAGGTGGAGGCACGGAGCCAGAGTGGTGCAGGAGACCGGGGAGAGGAGGAGGTTGAGTGGGAGGTGAGGAATGCAGGCGGGCAGAGATCCAGACAGTCAGGGACGTGCTCCAAACAGGCAGGTAGGGCGGCAGGCAGCCGGGATGGAGTGGGGGGGCGAGCCATCCAAACACCCTGACCTCTGCTGAGTCATCTTCTAAAGTGTTGCTGTGTGTGTGTGTGTGTGTGTGTGTGTGTGTGTGTGTGTGTGGGCGGCACTTGTCGTGTGCAGCGGGGCTCGGGACGCCCTGCGTTGTGTCGGACGGATCTCGGATCCATATGAGCTCACGGCTGAAGGACAGCTACAAGGACAGCCGGGCAGAAAATATGCTTATTTCTCCAGCTCTGCTTGTACTGCATGCACGGTCACACACTGTGGCTCCTCACAGGGAGGAGGACACAGCCGGCTGAGATGCTGACCTCAGGTCTTTTCTCTGACAACCGCCAATGGAACATCCAGCGTCGGGTCACGACTCATTGCAGAAGAAAACTTTCTCGCCCCCTGATATGCTCGATAATGTGCCACGGTTTTATTTTTTACATTTCTCTAACATTTCTTCTCCTCACTGTCACCGCAGGGGGCTCGGCGGGTTTGAGCAGCAGCGTCCGACCCAACCACCGCTCCCCCGGTCGGCCCCGTGCATCCAGCAGCGGGGGGGGAGGGCGGCCCCATGGTGAACGGGATCATCCTCAGCAGGAGCGGGGCCAGGGTCCGAGCTGTGATGCCTGATCACTGGGAGCAGGCCTTCAGTGATCCAGGAGAGTCTCACTACATAGAGTGAGTGTCCACCTGGTCCTCACAACACAGGGAAAGAACCAACCTATCTGGAAATGTGCTGATTTGTATTCATGCAGGGAACTAGGTGTGAAGAGTCAGTTTTCAAAATATGAACCAAAGGAGTTAGCCTATGCACGAAAAACTAGTTTAACTTTCTATATTATCTACAAACTAAAAGTTGTGATTTTGCTGTCACTACTAAAATACTTTACCCCTTAATATTGACTCTAATCTTAAACACATAATTTCATGAAACTGTATTTTGAAGGGGAGGGAAAACCTCTGTGATAATTCACTATGTGAAGAAGAGAGTCAGACCAATGGCAATATTAGAGACTAAGTAATTTCCAGTATCAATTTATCCCCTAGTTCTTACAATCAAACCCTTATTTCAAAGAAAGACATTGTATTGATCATTCTAAAGAAATAGGTATATGTAATAAACCACCATTTGTTATACAACCTACTTAATGACACCGTTTCAAACAGCCAATGGTGTGTTACTTATTCTGTAAAAGAAAAGTTTTCCTATCGACAAACATTAACCCAGATAGGATTCGTCTGTGAGAGGCTCACATCGGCCAAAAGTTGTCAGGCTCTAGTCAAGAGGAAACGGCCTTTAACTCAGGAACCTTCTGTAAATTCAACTTATACTGTATGTTGTGTTATTTTTTTAGCTTCACTTGTGCAGGGAGGCAGATCTCCTGTGTCTCCCTGTTTAAAGTCTTACCTGATCTTACCCCCCCCCCTACATATTTAATGGCCAGTCGAGATAACACTATCGATCTTCTGCTCTAACGCTCAGGGAAAAAAATGCTATTAAGCTTGTTACCTAAAACGTCAAACTAATTATTCAAACGTGCTCTGAATCCAGAAGAGAGTTGTCCTGCTCCTCTCCCCCCCTCGCTGCTGCCATGTTATATTCAATACTGAAGAGGGAGTCTTTTCTTTTCCCCCTTCTCTCCCCTTTGTCTCGACAAGTCGCAACCCGAAGACGAGCAGCTGGCAGAGTCCTCGAGCCTTCAGCAGGGAGACGGTCTACAAGAACGAATGTGAGCAGCGTTTGGTTTCTTCCTTTTCTCTCGGTTCGATGCAATTATTCCAAAACGCTGGTGACACATTTGACTGTTGGACCCGCCTCAGAGCAGCTACGTGTTTGTGAGGAAACGGAAGTAACGAGACAAATGAGACGGAATGAGCTTTTAGCAGAACACAAACGTGTAAGTGATTAGGGCCCCGAGCCAGACTGGCTTCTGTGGCTGGGCAGCGGCGACACGTGGACGACACGTGACCGGCAACTTGATTTCATAATTTGGTCACATGACTCCCTGCCGGTAGGAGAACAAGGGCATCATCTAGTTTTTTTGTGGATGTCTGTCTGACATGGCTGATTGCAGAGTGTGAGAAAGCCATCTGTCTATTATGCTTGGGAAGTGCAGTACCCGCATCTCTCCAGAAGACGGGGACATAATCGCCCATTGTGGATAGAGACACCTGCTTGTGAATCCAAACCCACAAATGTGTTAAACTCGAGGAAATTACTGCATCTACCAAAACTTTACAAAAACAAGGACAAAGTAAGAAGTAGAAATGTTTTCAGTGGGACAACATTCTCCACAGATTTGGTGACGTGAAGTAACAGTAAATAAAAAAAATACCCAGATTACAGTGTCGAGTTGGGTCAGAGTAATGGATTACGTTCTAGATTTTAGCCTATAATGGCTCCTGCTTTTAATGCAGTCTTTCCACCAAACACTTTGCGTGCATGTATTTTTATTTATAAGTATTTTTTTTTGTTAAGAGCCATCTGCCGATTGGTTTGCCGGGTTCTTTTCCTGCGTTCCTAAACCCCTTCAGTTCTAACCATTAAGTTATATAAACCCACAGGACTGTCGGCGTGTTCTCATTCTTCTCTCTCGCTGTTCGTCTCTTTGCTCCGGTGCGTTCCGGTGACTTTCCAGGGTTCACCGATCTGCCCGAGGAGCTCCGGGGTTTCCCCGTGCACACACTTCTGACCAAGGGCTCCCGAGGGTTTGGTTTCAACATCGTGGGGGGCAGCCGGCTGAGGGAGTTCCTCCAGGTCTACAGTGTGACCTCCAGCGGACCTTCAGCTCTCAAGACAGGTACACACACTAATCAGCTGGGGATGGTTACTTCATGGGAACGATAGAGGAAGTGTATTCATGTCAGAAAGATAAGTGAGATTAATCCTTTGGAAGACGATATCCACTGAAGGGTTTTATCTTTTCATAAAAAGATGTTTCTGAGCACTGGGCTATTAGTGATGATAATAGACTCGTTACAGCTGCAGACTGAGATCAGTAATTATGGCAAATGGTGCAAAAATGTGGAAACAGAACATATTTTCATTAGTGGTGTGTTTTTAACAGCGTGACGCCGTAGCTCTCCATCTCCACTCTCTGGGATTATACTTCTGGATGTTTGTGATCTCCCGCAGCAAAAGTGTGTATCACAAACGGCCCTTTAATCCTCAGGGCTAGCACACGATAATCTAGCTATCATAACACATGCATTTGCAGAGGTACACACACACACAGACACACACGCACACATTCAGCCATTACATTGATTTGCATCAATTTCCTCTGGACCGTGGATTACTCATCACAGGCTTAACTCTTACCTTAACCTTCCTGTTACCTACAAATCTAATGATGTACATGAGGGGGACCTGCATTTTGTCCTTGTATTGAAACCGTGTAAACAGATTTAAGTCCCCTCAACATAAACCACACACACACACACACACACACACACACACACACACACACAGACACACACACAGATATTACCACTCTGGAAGCCAGGGCACAGGCTGTCTCTGCAGGGAGCAATCTAGTTCATAAATGTTAATAGGCTGGTTTAGAGGGATTAGTGGGTTGGATTAGTTCACGCCCACACAAAACACACAGGCGGTGTTTCATGTGCAAACTACACTTATCTGCTCACTGGAGCATATGAAAATGGTCATCAAAGTTTTAACCAGTAAGACACAAACTCTCAGATGGTACAATAACTGCTGCAGATTATTAAGAAAATGCAAATTGTTGTAATAAGTGTGTTTTAGTAGTATCTCCACCCACGTGCCTCCCTGTGTTTCACCAGCGGACATCCTGGTCTACATCAATGACGTCTGTGTGTTGGGGGTGTCTCACAAAGAGGTGGTGGAGATGCTCCAGTCGGTGCCTGTAGGCCACAGTGTGGACGTGGAGGTCAGAAGAGGGTACCCCATGCTCTACAACCCCGACGGCATCCCCAAGCACCCCCCGCCGCGGCTGATGGACAACGGGGAGCCCATCCTGCCCCCCACCACCACCCAGCCTCACCAGCTACCTCGCCTCCACACCCCCACCCCCCGGCACTTCAGCTTCAACGGCGTCCACAGCGAGAGGAGCTACATGGAACCGGGGGTGACTCTGGACGCCAATGGGAACGCCATGTCGTACGCCGTCAGGCAGCCGCCCCCCTACCGACGCTCCAGTATGAGCAACGCCCCCTCCTCGCCCCCCCTGCGCCCGCCCCGCTCCCTGAGGAGCATAGCCAGGCTGCAGTCGCTCGACCACAACCTGGCGAGCCAGAGCGACAGCGAAGTCGTGTCTGCGATCGGCTCAAACAGGTAACACCGACACGTGTAACACAACTGACGGTTACACAAACTCACACTGGAGCAGAGGGTGTGAATGTGAAGTGCATGAATTTGAATTTGTAATGTTCTCCTTTAAGTGTTTCATTAGAATAATTGCTGGTTGATTACAGTGATTTGCAAGCAGGGTCTCTATTTATAGCATTCTAGTGATTCTGATATTGGATTAAAATATCGTTTCAAAGTTCACCTGTAATTTTAAACTCCATCTTTCAAATTGAGGCATTTCTGTTTGTCTTAGATGAGACTTAATGAGAACTGTGATTTAGCTCAGGAATAATTATTGAGTGAGGAACTGTGGTTGAACTTGTAGTTGTTGAAAATGTATATTGTGTGTATAACCATCGAGTTTTACTTCACTGGCAGGTCAGACATGAGAGTAACTGAATGATTCACTTTGATCATTTTAAACTGTTTTCAAACACATTTGCCAAACGATGTTCCAGCTCCTCAAATGTGAGGTTTTGCTGTTGTTTGTCAAATTTGAAAATATAAGTCAACGACGTGTGTTTTCAGTTTTTTTCTCTTGACTAAACATCCTGTAAAAGTAAAGTGCAGTAAACCATGGATCCGATCATGAGCTCAGATCCCAACTGGGCCCCAGATGTCAGGGACACTCAAGGATTCTCTACTTTCTTTAATTTTACTTTTCCTACAGTCATTTCTCAGCAAACACTTATTTACTATTGCTTTTAACTCTCTTCCTCTTCCTCGTCAGGGCCTCAATGATCCGTAACCACAACAACAACTCACTCTCGACGCCCCCCCATCCCATCCGATACGGCTCCAAGTCGTCAGAGAGCGACCTGTCCACCTGCACCCTGTCGGGGTCCCGGCTGCCCCTGCCTCAGTCGCCCAGGAGGCCGGCGTCCTCGCCCTGCGGCCCCCGAGCCGCCCACTCCCACGTCTTCAGACAGCAGACCTCCCACCTCAGGCCTCCCTCCTCCTCCTCCGACAGCCCCTACCACCTCGGCATCGGCGGTTTCCACGGCAACACCAGTCCCACCGCCAGCCCCGGCAGTGTGTCCTCTCCCGGGGCGCTGAGTGTGGGCAGCGGGGGGGAGCTGGTGCCAGTGGCCTTGGCTCAGGTTGAGGGAGACAGAGGCCTCGGCTTCAGCGTGACGGCCGGCGGCCAGGGAGGCAGCATGACGATAGTGAAAAGAGTCTGGGACAGGACGCAGTGCAACTCTCTGCAGCCAGGGGATGCTATTGTCAAGATCAATGGAGCTGATATCCAGAGTCTGAGCTTTTCACAGGTGAGTGGAGAGCGAATGAGAAGAGAAGTTATGTGAACTGAACTCATTAAGGGTTATTGGCTTGAAAATGTTTCTTCTTCCTTGCTTGTTAATGTTACTACAAAGCACCGACTTGGAGTTTTACTGGCGTTTGTGACATTTTCCTCTCTGATGATTTCACCTGAATTATTGGAGTGATACTAAACTATCTCACAAAACAGAAAAACTTAGAGAATCACATATTGTTTTGTGTGATGATTTTGTTTTTCTCATCCTGTCATTGTTGAGGCATGATATCAAACATAATAAATCACCAGTACACTGCTTTGAGTCAGATAGATAGATAGATAGATAGATAGATAGATAGATAGATAGATAGATAGATAGATAGATAGATAGATAGATAGATAGATAGATAGATAGATAGATAGATAGATAGATAGATAGATAGACAGACAGACAGACAGACAGACAAAACATAGGAATATGTGTAGGTGTGCAATTATACCACCTTAACATGTATTGAATATGACTCATCAATCAGAATTAGTCACAACATGCTTATATCTGTTCACAGGTACAAACAGTTCTCCAGGAACACACCAGACAGGGAGAAGTGGTCTTACTGGTTTACAGAGGAGGTAAATGATTCACATCAGATTCTGAATACGTTTTTGTCATTGTGGCTGAATTTATCTAGATTATTTCTATTTCTCTGTGATCCTCAGGCATCTATCACTCAACCGTCTCCCCCGGCTCTGCTCGGAGACTCCCCCCGCCTCTCCTCCGCCCCCCTCCTCCACCTGCTGGCTCGGATGACTCCAGTCTTCTTCCAGACACTCTGCCTTTGCCCCGCACCTCCAGGAGCACTCCCTCATCTCCAGCCCGGACGCGTTCCTCGCTCGTTCAGAGCACCAGCTTCTTGGAGTCGATCCCGGTGACCCTGACGATGGAGCCCAAGGACTGGATCAACACGGGCCTGGAGGACGAGGCCGGTGGAGTCACGCTGCCGGACTCGGGTCTGGCGAGGCAGGCGGTCGAGCAAATCCGACCACTGCGAGGGTTCGACGTGGAACTCAGGAGAAAGCCAGGAGAGGGCTTTGGGTTTGTCATCGCCTCTCAGGATGTGGAGAACGGGAAAGGTGAGAGTCAACAAGTGGTTGATTATCCTGTTTTAACATGCGTAGAATATAAAGTTTTGCTTTCCTGAATCTCTGCTCACTTCATTGGGTAGTTTTCAGTCTGGACGGACATTAGTTGAACTTTTCCCGGCCGATAGAACCATTTGGGGACCTGCCCGGGGAAGCAGGTCTCATTTGGACGCCCTCATGCACAGATGCACCATTAGGTAATTACAGAGAGAGAAGGGGTCAGTGTGGCCACCAGCCACCAGATGAGTCACAGTGGTTTTATAAAAGCTATAAATGCAAAATACAAAAGATTCTGAGATGACTGGGTCGGTGTTCAATTTAAAAATCTTACTGCTACGATTAAGAAACCATCTACAGATCTTGGCCTTCTATATAAAGTGCCTTGAGATAATGTATATTATGATTTGGTGGTATACAAATAGAACCTGCCCTAAACGCCACACACTCATTAATATCAGTCCCGTAATTATGCCAGATTTCAAGACCGTGGGATATCAGTATTTGGTGTGAAGCCTTTTTAAGTAATTAGAGAAGTAGTAATTCAAACTTAACTCTCTGACAAAATGGAAGCCAATGAGAAGTCTGGAATAGATTCTGACTCACCGGACGTCCTCTGGAAGCCCTTTTATGGATGATGATGCAACTCCTCACTCGTTAGAGATCGGATGATACTCGGTGGGATCAACATTCAGATTCTCATTTGTTTCCAATGTGTTTATTGAGTTGATCCTCTTCCTAGTGATGATTGTCTCACATCAGCACAAAGTGAGGAGACAGGGGGACACAGCTCTAACTCCGTCCAAAGAAACAACCTGCACCTTTGAAGGGCAGTTCCACCATTCATCTTTTATATTGTTTTTAACGCCCGTTTTTGTATTGATTAAACAAACAAACAAAATAAAATCCCCGCTCAGACATGAGAGTGGTATCGATCTTCTCACCGAACTCCCGGGAACAGAGCGACTGAGCGCTCGTCTTTAGGAAGCTCACAGGTTATCTACACATCAGCCTGTGAGCTGCATTGTCTCAGTGACCTTTTGTTAAAAGTATGGCATCCATCTCACTCTGTGCTTCTGTGACCTGACAGGACACCGAGGCTTGTTTATGCCAACACGTCCTGTCCTTATTAGCTTTTAGTGTAGTGCTTATGAATAACAGGAGAAACTGCAGCTCCCCCCCCACCCCCCCCTTGTGATGTATTGCCCCCCCCCTCTCCCCCTTCCCACGCCTCCTATTGGCTGCGCGGTTCCAGTTTGATGCAGTTCAATTTGCTTTATGGCCTGAGCGAGCGCGTGTTGATGTTTTCACGGCGAGATAAAAGGTTGTCGGTGCACCTGTCTCTCCCTCTCTCTCCCCCCCCACCCCTCATATACGTCCATCTCCATCCTGTCCTCATTCTCCCCCCCTTCGCTCCACTCCTGCCATTTCACCCTCTCTCCACACCCCCCCCTCCCTCATTTCCTCTCCTCCCATCCTTCTCTTTTCTCTTCCACTCATCACTCTTTCCCTCCCCTGCTCCTCTCTCTCTCTCTCTCTCCCCCATCGAGCTCCCGCCCACTCTCTCCCTCTCTCACACCCCCTTTTTTTACTCTGCAGTAAAAGCATCCAGTCTGGTTTTTCAAAAGATTAAAACTCTCTCTCTCTCTGTCTCTCATTCTCACTCTCTCTCTCTCTCTCTCTCTCTCCCTCCTCCCTCCCATTCTCTCTGAATGCTTAAGAGAAATGCTACGCTGAACATTTCCCTCGCAGAGGAGCAACAGAGGGGGGGACAGCAAACCTGTGTTTCACCTCCTGTTTGACCATCACTCGCTTCCCTGGGAATACAGGAGGTTCTTCTTTTTGTTTGTTCTGTTTTTGTCGTGCGTGCTAATGAGAGAGCCATGCTGGAGCGACTACAGTCCGCTTTGAAAACTGTGAAGGAGTCCAAACGTAATTATACGCTCAATTTCTTGTTTTGTGTTTAACAGATATGGGTAGGGGGTGGGGGGGAAGCTGGTTTTGGTGCAGTGTAACACACGTAGCTTCATCTTTTTTAAATCCTGTGTTGCACTCTGAAGTTTGCTCGGTCTGGTGTGTGTGTGTGTGGACTTTGGCAGCGTGGAAGTTAACTCCCGTCCTGACGATGATGTGGAGCCGCTGAGGCTGTAGAGGGATTTCTACAGCTGCACTATATAAGTGATGATAAGAGGAGGTGAGAGAGGATGAGAGCCGGGCTTACAGCAGCACATGTCACGATGTGCTAATGGTCTGTGTGCTGGAACCATTAGCGAAGCCGCACAGGCAGGGAAATGAATTGATTTAACAGACAGCATTGACCGCGCTGAGCTCAGCACTAACTGACTGTTTGCATGATCAACAGTGCTCTCTCTCCCTCTCTCTCTCTCTCTCTCCCCCTCTCTGGGTCTACGACGTGTAGTCTGCATCTGCAGGCTGCTGAGGGGATGTCTGCACCGGACGTTGCATTGTGGCTGCAGGGGGGGTGGGGTGGGGGGGGTGGTTACGGTGGTGGTGGTGGTGGGGGGGGGGCTCTCTGGCTGGCTGCTGGGCATACCGCAGTGGGATTACTCTGGACAGGAGAACATGGAGAGCCAGAGGAAAAGGCACAACGAAAAAAATAAATCAGTCCATTTGGATGTATCTGTGTGTGGTTTAAGCGTGTGTGTCTGTGCATGTGCGGATGAGTACATCCGTCCCAATCCCTCTGCGTGTGAGTCACTGTGAATCTGTGTGTGTGTGTGTGTGTGGGCATGGCGGTTGCATGTGTATTCGTGTGTTTGGCGCCTCTTGATGTGCGACTGATGTATTATGCATGATAAGAAGACTATTTGCAAAGCTGCCTTCGCTTTGATTTGACCTGATTGCCGTTTGTGCCCGGGTCGCCCAGATTAGGCCCCAGACGGATTGGAGATGTGATTCTGGGCCCCTGGTTTTGGCTGCACCTTTCAAACAGGATCATCGTTCCACTAACCCTAACCCTAACCCTAACCCTGTGACAAACAGTCCTACGACACAGTCCCAGCACACGAATCACAACTTTCCGAGCATTTCATCTCACTCTAATAACCAATTTCAAAATGCTATTTTTATCCTGGAGGGCTGCAGACTGAGGGGATGATTATGTACCTCAGCTGAATGATTCTCCAGAACTTTACACTGCCTGATGGATTACATAAGGCCACGGGCAAGAGGGGCCAGCTGTCACCACAGCACGGCGTCCCCTCAAAGCGGGGTCAGGCAGAGAGGAACAACAGAAGAGAGAATTAAACGTCTGAGCAGACAGAAACAGGCCGTCCAGCTACAAACTGTAAGGAGCTTCTTTTTTTTAGTTGCTGCAGGAGATTAATGGAACCAAATTTATCTTTGGGGCGGCTCAATGTGTTTCTCATCAACCTCAGACGCTTAACTGGAGCTGAATTAAGAGCCGTCTCTAGATAAAACTGTGAGTTAATGATACACGAGGCTTATTGTCGCTCCTCGCATCGTGTTTTGTATTTTCTTTTATCTTTAAAAGTTAATGGAGTCGCACAAAACACCAGAACGAGCTCGCACATTATCCACGACCTCAGATTCACACTCCTGCTTTTATCCAGGAGTTCTACGTGGTGTTGTTTTCTCGGTTTTGAGAAGCTGGGAGAAGACTATATTTTGTGGTGCCAGCAAATTTATTTGTGCATGTTTTGTATGCTGGTGGCATAGCAATGCAGAGAGGCTCCACGTTTGGGGATCCTGGACGAGCTCAGCATGAGAAACACTGACACTGTATAAACCAAAGTGTAAATATCCACAGTCTGTCGTTTCATGATGTTTGACAGATCCGGGACAGAGAGAGCCGCTGCTGGAAACCTTGTGCTTCATGACAGTTTGTTCTAGAGGAGAATGACAAATTATTGAACAGTGCAAAAAAAAAGAAAGAAAAAGATAAACGGTTCCCAGTGCGTCAGCGGATGGAGAGATGAGTTGATAGATGGGAAGATGAAGGAGAAGAGGAGAGTGTTTCAAGGAGACAGAGGGGGAGGTGTAAAGAAAGGCTTCATGAAGTAAATCCTGCCAAAACCGATCTGAGGCTTAATCACAGCTTGTTTTAGGAAACCTGGCATGTGAACAAGAGAGATTAATCTTTCTGCTTTTACATTTATCAACATTTGACACCACTTAATACCCCCCCACCTTCGGTTAATAGAAAAGTTTTAGTGCTGGAGCTCGGCATTCGTGTTCCTCCCGCGACTTCTACCTCGAACAACTCAACAACTACCTCCAGTAACAAGTCCTTTGTGGGTAACTGTTTGTCTTGTGTTTCCTCTCCTCAGCTGCTTCTCTCCTCCCTCACCGGTTCGTGACGGTGCGTCGGGGCAGCCCAGCGGCCAAGAGCGGCCAGATCCGACCCGGCGATCGACTGGAGGCGGTGGAGGGGCGCTCCGTGGTGACGCTGCCTCACCGGGAGCTCGCTCAGATACTTCGCCGGGTGGGAAACTCGCTGAAACTCAGCATCATCCCCCGTCCCAGCACCTGTAAGCACGTTCAGTGAAAACACACAAATACGCCGCCTGGTTCTCTCCGGTCATGATCTAATCTCACTCTGAATTCCCGTCAGACTCCTCAAGCCTCTCAGAAACAAACGAGTATGACCCCACTCACAAAAGCAGGAAAGGTCAGAGGTCACGTCCAAAGGTGAGGACATAACCATCACCTCATCTGATTTCACTACCAGTACATGATAATGGTTTATCAGTCCTCCCTCTGACTCCCTCTGCCCTCGTCTCCTCAGCGGGACTCCAGATATTACAGCACGGACCTGGATCGTGGCCCCTCAGGCTTCGGCTTCAGCCTGCGGGGGGGCAGTGAGTACAACATGGGCCTCTACGTCCTGGGACTGATGGAGGGGGGGCCGGCCTCCCGGAGCCAGAAAATGCAGGTGTGTCTTTTTATACAATTCTCCTCAAAGCCTTTTAAAAACAAATTTCATATTTTTAGAAATCAACACACAAAGAGATATTCTGATTATATGAATGTGGTTTGATCTTTTGATATTTTATTGACAATGGCCTTTTAACATAAATTCAACTTTTGAGTCAGGACAGTTACTGGAACTCAGACAAATTCAAAAATATAGAAATCTTACATGAAACAACCAAAACTGTTTCATTTTTCAGGACATTGCTTGAATTAGTCAAATCCTGGTAACGTGCAGACAAGCTGAACTAACATCAAATCCAACGCCAGCTTATATCTGCTTGACACGATGATAAATTATACATTTTATGATGTGAATGATGAATGTAAAATGTGAGAAAACGATGAAGCATGGCCCTGTTTTCATTATATCACGACCGCTCTAATCAAATCGGCCTCAAATTATTCAAATCACTTGATCGTTCATCACTCAGTTTTTTCATTTCACATCCATTATCATCTCTCCATTTCTCATCATCCCGTTAATCTTTGTGACTTCAACTCATCGCACACATCAACACGAGCCCATGTTGCCAAGCCGGTGCTAAATTTTAGTAGAGAGCAGCAAAATGTGGAACTAATATGTCAAAAGTAATTGGTCAGTACATCAGCACAGTATAATCTTGACATGTGACAGTAGGAAGATCATGAAAAATGAATGAAGAGCATTTATCATTTTCACTTTCACTCACATATTTTGAAAAGTCAAAATATCTGCTGTGGAGAAATCTCAGTTTCTGTTCCATCATCATATTGCAGCTGTTCTAAAGGAGTAACTTCCTGTAGGTTAAGACATTAAGAGTAATTTATGGTTGTGGCGTCCCCAGGTGAGCGATCAGCTGGTGGAGATCAACGGGGAGAGCACGGCGGGGATGACCCACAGCCAGGCCGTGGAGCAGATCCGCAGGGGGGGCCACCGCATCCACCTGGTGCTCAAGAGGGGCAACGGCTACGTGCCCGACTATGGTGAGTCCCGGGGGGGGGGAACCAGGGAACCTGTCTTTGGCATGTGGTGTAATCTCCTTTCTGCTTTTTGTGTGACGCACAAATTCTAACTAAACTAACCCTTTACTCTTTTGGGTTTTTTACCTTTTTCACATCTTTGGTTTATCTACTATTCTTTTGCTTTTAACACCCCCCCCCCTCCCCCCCTCCATTTCCGCCTGTCTGGGTTTCCTTCCTTTGGACATTTCCCTCCTCCTTTCCACTCCTTCTTCTTCTTCTTTTCTCTCTTTCTCTCTCTCAGTGGAGCTCTCCAGTTTGTCTCTATGTATGACCAACTCCAAGCTAGGCGAGCCTTGCTTCTATGTCATTGGACGGACAGAGAATACGCGGTTGGTAATGGTTCCTGTTAGTTCTCCCATTTTCTGTCTCTCTACATTCCTCTGCTCACTCGCCCGCTGCCGTCCTCACCGCGGGCGAGCGAGACCGTGACCTTTGACCCTCGTCTTTAGAAGAGATAACCTTGATAGAGTAGAAACGTAGAAATGTAGAATTCATCCAACTTTCCAAATTCCAAAACAAGCAATTCCACGGTTGTAGAGCATAATCTGAAATGTGTTGTGTTTCTATCAGAGGTTATATTCTCAGGCTTATACTAAAATAGAAAATACAGCTGTTGTTTCATAAAATGACTTAATGCATCGCTTTAAAAAAACACTGTGGATTTCAGAGCTCTTTAATAACAGATTACATAATGTTCTGTGTCAGAGATTTGACTCTTCCTCTCCGTTACCAGCCTGTTCACTCTGTTTTTCTCTTCCTCCTTCCAATCCCCTCTTCCCGTGTAACGTGCGTCCAGGCCATGAGCGAAGAATCACCCCCCCCTCCCTCCTGCATCACCCCAAGAAGCAGAGTTTGGCTGCAGTAGACTCCGCTGGACAGAGGGGGCGCAGCTCCAAGCCGAAGAGGAGAAGCAGGTCTTCTGATGGACGAGAGATTGAAAAAGGGACTGAAAGGAGGAGGAGGAGGAGAAGAGGGGCCTCGGAGGGAGGGGGACGCTCGGGTTTGCAAAGCCCCGTCTCCGAGTCGGGAGACAGGTCCCGGGACAGGAGGAGGAGGAGGAGGAAACAAGAGTCTCAGAGTTTACCCAGAGATACTCTCAGGAACCATGACGATAGTGACACGGAGAAGGGAACAGTGGGGGGGAGCAAAAAGGAGAGGGAGGGCAGGAGACGGAGGAGGAGTAGAAGCAGGGGGAGAAAAAGCAGGAGCAGGGAGAAGAAAGAGGTTGAGAAGGAGGCGGAGGACGAGCAACAAGTATCTGCTGATGAGGAGCAGGTGGAAGTTAAGGAGGCGGAGGAGGAGCAGGACGTACCGGCTGTTGAGGAGCAGGTGGAAGTGAAGGTGGAGGAGGAGGAGAAAGTGGAATTAGAGAGAAGAGCGAGTGAGGAGAATATTACCCTACCTATTCCAAGTCCAAACCAAAAGCTTCCCAGACCCAAACAGAAGTGGGAGGCAGAGTATGAGGAGAACTGGGACATGGCAGCAGAGTACAGGGATCTGAGGAGGCACAAGGAGCTGGAGCTCGAGCAGGAGCAGGAGCAGGAGCAGGAGCAGGAGCAGGAGCAGGAGCAGGAGCAGGAGCAGGAGCAGGAGCAGGAGCAGGAGCAGGAGCAGGAGAGGTCATGGGAGGACGACAGGGTTGAAAGTAGACACACGGAGATGAGCAGGTTTGAACTGGATGACGATGCACAGAGTGGGCGTTTCGAAGAGAGGCCTCTACCAGGTGTTGCTGTGATAGATCCAGAGAGAGAACCCTTCTCCTTCCTCACCTCCACGCTGTCACTGCAGCAGCTGGAGGACGATGAGTCAGAGGACGGGGGCAGCCAATCTGACAGCGGCATGTCTGCTGCCAGTATCTCGGGCCTCTCTCTGGCTGGCGGGCGCAGGGCTGTGGTGCTGCCAGGCCCGTGGCTCACACCCAGCCAGCAGAGGGCACCACAGGTCACAGGGAGGAACAGGCACCCTGAAGGACAGACGAGGCCGAGAGGAGGAAGAGGAGGAAGAGGAGGAAGAGGAGGTGTCTCTTAAAGCAACACCATGAAACTTGTTAACCTTCTGAAAGCAGCTTGATTGATAGTCACCGCTTAAATTGTCAGAATCCGACCCACAGCAAGTTCAAGAGTAATGCTGAACAGTAGTAAAAATAATTTGAAGTCAGATAAAATATGAATAATGTTGAACAGAGTTTGTTGTATTTGTTAGAGGGGAAACCAGGGATCATCGGTAATTTAAAGTAATTGCTCGGAGTGGCTGCAGGGGGCACTGTGGCTCAGCTAAAGTTACCTGGTGTTGCTTTAACTTGAGACAGGAAGCCGAGCCACTGACACTGGATCAGATTCTGTCCACCACACACTCGACTGGTGTTGTGCAGCTACCCTCACCACACCAGACGGTTTCTCTCTGATATCCACCGTAGTATGAAGTCATGTTCTTTGTGCCTTTCTACAGCCGACCCACGGCTGGTGTCAACCGTCACTATCACATTCTAACACTGTGAAGTTCTGTCTTCTCCACCAGTGACACAACCACAACCTTGTGTTTGTTTGTGAGTCGCCGATGCCCTCGTTGTGTTGCTCTCCTCTCCTCAAGTGATCGATATTTCCAGGACGGAGAAGTTTTCCCACACACACACACACCGTCCATCCCTTGCTCACCTTCCTGCTTCTCTCGGGCTACGTCAGCACTCTCTTTTAACACCCCCCCCCCACCACCACCACCACCACCCCCACATACTGTACAAAGACTCTCTCTTATACCTCATGAAGATACTGAGCAATAACGATGCAACAGTCCAAGACTATCAGCCATTCACCTCCACCTGCACCGCGTCGAGAGGAACCAGTGTTTGTACAACTTCCTCTTTGTCTCTTGTTGCCTCTTTGTCGTTCTGTGTGTGACTGAATACACACAATTGTGACGATGCAGATTCCTTTTTCGACGGCAGGTGTGAAATCTATATTCTGTAAATATTTGTAGAGAAATAAATGAGAGGAACCTATTGTAAATACTTTACTAACTGGAGCCAAGCCCTGGTTTGTATTACTGGATCGTACGATAAGTCTATAAATATATATATATATATAAATATATATTTAAATATATGCAGTATATCTATATATTACATACAACAGCTACACGTTCAATGTATTTATTGTGGTGTGATGAGGAAATTGCTCTATAGCTTTTGTGGAGGCTCAACAGGATAAAGAAGTATATTGTACCTGCCCTGAATTCATAAATGAATGTTTTTTGCAATATGCTGCTTGAGTGTGGATTTGGATGCTCCATGTCGTGCCCCAATCAGAAGTCAGCAGAAGATGCCAAAACTGTGCATCCAGCGTGCATATCTCAGAGTACTGTTAATATTGTGTATGTGCAGTCAGAACAACAACAAAAAAAAACTGTCTAGATTCTAGAGAGTGCTGTGCCCATCGTGCCACGTACAGTTGCCTTGGTAACATAAACCACTTTATCCTAACCACAGATTTTTTCTTGCTGTGAATAAAAACCCTTGCTCCCAGGTCTGTGATACGACAGGTGGGCGGGCCGTTTAGTAATTTCAGTCATGCCAAAAACTATAAAATATAAAGGCCCCTCACTGAAAACCACAAAAAAAAACACACACAGTCAAAAGCCTCTGCAGAGTCTGAGCTCACAAAATAGCACATCACTTTGTTTTGCTCTCTTTTTTAAAAACGTTCAGTTCACGGGAGCCAGGCTTAGTGGATACTGTGAGATGTTATTTTTCTATGAAATTATCTTTTTTGATATACTCAGGTTTTCAGATACTTTGCTCTGGATAAGTCGTCAGGAGTTTTCATATAAATATATAAAACGCAGAAGGTGTTGCATATTATTTCAATCTTGTTGTTGTCGGTTGAATTTGGAGACGCAGACTGTTACAGCTGTTTGTTACCAGCCCATAATAATAATAATCTAAAGGTCGTTGCTGTACGTGAAGTCTTAGTGACCAAACCAACATACTGCACCCCCCACCCCACCCCAACAATACAGAGTAGCTTCGTAGCTTATATGTAAAGACAAATTATTTTCTGGGTTTTTTCTTCTAATAACTTTCATTTGAGGGGGATTCTATGGCTTGAAGTGTAAAACACATTCTAATGAAAACCACAAATAAACTGGTGAACCAATTCCCTCAGTGGTCCTGCTCGTCTTTGTTCGAGCACCGGAGGATTCTGGGTAACGGCCAGCAGATGGCAGCAGAATGATGGGCTGCAGTGTATCAGGGAGAGAAGGGATTCGATGTGTGTTGGTGTGTGTGTGTGTGTGAGAGAAGGAGATCGAGAGGAGGGAGCCGAGATTAAGATCCCATAAAATACATGTTCCCAAAATAAGGATTGCCATGTATAATTCATTCGACTGATTGAGATCCATCAAGACGTTAAAATATAACATATTTTTATCCAAAGATCAATTATTAAACCTGCTCTTTGCAAGAACATGGATTTTACATTTTCCCTGAGGGCTCACTTCCAATACTGTAAAGCAAGAGCATCCTCACCTGTGTGAGGATGACTATCATACACACACTGACACACACACACACACACACACACACACACACACACACACACACACACACACACACACACAGAGGGGGGATGAATTTATAGCGTCTCTCCTCAGATATGAGCACTTAAGTCCTGCCACTAAAAATAACATCGCTCTGAGGCCTGTCGTTCTCTCATCTTGTCTTAAGCCGCATCCTTCTGTTCAAGACTCCTCAGACAGAAAGAGAGGAAATCATATGTGTGTATAGATAGTATGTATATTTAAATATGTATTTACACTTTTTAAATCATGCTTATATCCTACATATATATACAGCAGAATAATATTATTTCTCTCAAATCCAGCTTCTGAATTTAACCTTCAGATAAATGTTCAACATGGACATATGATCTTTATTTCAGGCTTTACATTGAAGTGTCAAGTTGTCTACATGCACAGAGCTCAACAGGATCCTGAAGTAAATCAAGCTACAAACAAAGAAGGCTAAATCAGTCAGATTGGTCCTTCAAAATAAAATGTATTCAGTAGCCATATCGTATTAGGATTACTGTAGGTCATGTGGAATTCACGTTTAGGATGGAAATAAACTTTATTAAATAACCAGATATAACTAGGGTCTCACATTTATAATGAATATACTGTGTGTTGTGTAATGTAAGGCACAATGCTTTGAGCTGTGTGATACCAGGATGATACGTAATGTGATGAACAAATTTCCACAAAATAGCTCCTGCAGTAATGTAGAAAATACTCTGGTGTAAAGATGGTGAAGTGGCTGTAAACAGGTTGTAAAAGTTTGTCTCAGGAGCCTCGGGCAAAATGGATCCTTTAACGAGCATTGCACATTTCTCAGGTATTACAGGCATTGCATTGACGGATAAACCTTGGGGCTAAGATTAATCTCTGGAACCATAATAACTGAACCACCACTATTCAAATAAAAGTGATTATGAGAATGGTTGTGTGGAGATGTTTTCAACATTAGTTTGCATTTTCTCTCATTTACTAATAGACTATTTGGACAAAACCAACCGAATGTTAACAATAATCAACTGCATCCATCAGATAATCACCTAACAGATGATCACATTTGATATAACACAGATCTGGGATCTCACATGTTACAGATAACAACTCATTTCCCTTTTTAACTTTAGCTTTTTCTATCAATAAGCATAGTAATTGAAATCATGTATTATTTTACATTAACAACAAGTAGCGGATTTAGTTATAGCCATAATAGGAGCCACAATGTATACAACATCCAGGCACAATTCCAAAAAGGTGCACATTTCATTAATTCTTTATTAACCTGTCTCACAATAACTTTGAGCAGAGCTACACATCTAATACACTGTATTTTGAAAATTAATCCTTGTGCAAGAAGATTATTAAAGGTTTGGATCATGAATCCAGCTTATTGGTAGAATTGTTAGTTACTGAATAGTTTTTTGAAACACTTACACTTATACCCTGTGTATTATTGATGTTTTGTATTAACTAGTGTTCACTATAATAAAACTAGGATCCATTCATGGGGGTTTTGCTTATCCATTTCTCCTCAAAGCACTTTTCACGTGCAGTTTCATCATGTGGGCGAGGACCTGCTGCGCTTCATCGTTGCTTTATTGTGAAGGTGTCAGCCGGAAGCCTTCCATCATCTCGACTGTGTGTGACTTGACAGTGATGGCTCTAGAGGAAAAGACGCACACGTCGCTGCAGCTCAGACGCGCAAAGCAGTGAAACCTCCGCGTGTTTCTGTGCAAAGACCGAAGAGGAAGAGACGCGCCACGCTGCTGCTGCTGCTCCGGATTAACGGACCCGAGGATGCGGGAGACGCTCGACTCAGATAAGTAGGAAATTCAAGTCAACGTGTTTTGTTCCAGATCAGAAGCAGCGAACACAGAAGAAAAGTAGGCGCCAGAGTAAAGATGTGAACCCATTAAGACTTTTGGACAATAGGATGATCGAGGTGTCAAGTTTTTATCTCCGAGATCAACCTGTGCGTAATCTGTGCGTAATTCTTGGATGAGAGCGCACAGGGACGCACACTTTGGACAACTCGTCTGAATCGGTGCACGCCAGCGGGATGTAGTTTTTTTTGCTGGAGCTCACAGGAGGATTTTTGTTTTTTTCGGACAACCTCAGGAGAATGAACTTCGCGAACCGCCTCCGTTCACTTTCTGCGCCCTGAAGACGCAGCGAGCCATGGGTTGAAAGCGACGGACTGCGGGGATGTTCAGCGAGGGAGGGAGCAGAGATGTCTGTGTTATGTAATGATTGACAGCGCCTGATAAGACTAGTTAGTGGTAATATAAAAAAGGACCCCCCCCTCCCCTCCCCTCCTCCCCTCCCCTCATTACCCCTCCACCCTTTACCCTTCGCATCCTCTTTTCGACCTGGAAAAAGTATCTGAGATGTTTTGTGATTAAACCAAAACTTGAGATAATTTGCTCCAAACGCAAATAAGCAGGTTTATGTCACATGTCAGTGGATAAATTAATATTCTTCTTATTCCTCTCCTATCTATTTTTTCCTTCAGAGAATCAACAAAGACAAGTTCGTTACATTCTCTGTTTACTGTAAGAATTTGTTTAGATTCATCATGATGCAACAAACTCTGGAGCTGCTCCGTGCAGATTTCTCAAGGTTCTGCAAGATGACGGTGACTTCAGGGAATCAGACTTTTCTTAACGCGGTCCCGAGCTTCTTTCTGAGCTTTGAATTCTCTTCTTGGCATCGCGACATGTTTACTGGCTGCTGAGATGTTGTAATGCTCTTTCCCGCCCTCACATTCGAGGATATGTAGTCACCTTTAAACTCTCAAACCTTTTTAATCCCCTGTGACTTCTTGTTTGTGAACGTCAGAAGCTCACCAGAAGCTTCACCAGAGACTCGGTCGGTCCCTCCCTCCCCCCCACTCATCAGGGCTGGTGGGGGGGGTGGATCTCCGGCCCTACGGGGGTCAAAACTGTGGCGGTGGCTGGCCATACCCTCAGCGGCAGGGCTCCCGCCATGGAGACCAGCCCTGAGAGCCCCAACCGGGCAGTGGAGTACCTCCTGGAGCTCAACAACATCATCGAGAGCCAGGCCAAGCTCCTGGAGACCCAGCGGCGGCGCATCGAGGAGCTGGAGGGCCAGCTGGACCGGGTCACCCAGGAGAACCAGGGCCTGAGGCAGGAGCGCAGCCCGCGCACGCCTGGTTCGGAGACCCCGGAGCAGAACCACAACCACAGCCAGCCCTCTGTCTCTCCCCATCCATCGTGACACTGGCGGTGGTGGTGGTGGTGGTGGTGGCGGTGCTGGGAACGGTAGCGCACCAACACCTCAGGCGACAACTGCAACAGCCACAACTCCAGGGCCCAGCAGGGAGAGAAGGACCCACACCAGGCTGACCAGAGGCCCCTCCTGCAGCTCCTCCACCACCGAGCGAGACCGACTCGAACGCACCGACAGCACCGACACCAACGCCAGCTCCACCTTGCGTAGAAAGTAAGTTCTCCTCCAACCAGCAGCCTGTTGATTTGACCTTCACGTCACAGTGATCTTCTCTTTCCAGGGTTCTCTAGATTTGTTTTGCGATGACCAGCATGTGCACAACATCTGAAGTGTGACAGATCCTTCAAACGCTAAGTCCTCATAATGTGAGGATGCAGCCGCAGCCGTAGATAGTCCTTGCAGTAATGGTACTAAACCTACGAATGGATATTTTAATACACCACCATTGTGGTTATATGTAAAATGGGGGGGGGAGTGATGATAAGTGCTCACGGTGTCCATTTCCTCACGCTGTGTGTAATTTCCCTGCAGAGGGTTTGATTTGTATAATGATCACACTGAGGAGTGTAGGAGTGGTATAGTAGAATGCTGAGGAAACCAGGAGGATTATGGGTGTTTTTTTTCTTTATGGTGGTTTGAACTTTAGGGACCAGTGAAGCCTCCTACAAGAAAAGTCCGCCCACTGTGTTTTTCTTTTTTCCTCTGCGCTCTGACCTCCAGGCTGATTGGTCTTAAAGCGAGAGCAGTTTTTCTTTTTTTTTCCACTTAAAGCTGAAGGATAACCTGAAGTCAGTGTGCTGCAAACACAGCTTTGGCAAACAGCAAGGGCATCTGTCCTCACTTTTACTTAACCACGCACACACACACACACACACACACACACACACACACACACACACACACACATAGGCACAGATAGAGTCATTATTTGTTCTGCACACATTTAATCTCTGTGAGTGGGCAATGATTGAAAATGAACAAGCACACAGTGAAATAGCTGCAGCCGCTGGTCCTCGTGCGTATGAAAACATCTCCACACGCTCATCTCAGCAATTATCACTGGATTTCACCCACTGTCTGTTTCCTTGTGGTCCCAGTTCCCCTTATCAAAGACTGATTCAGACTCGACCGAATCCCTCATCGATCGGAGTCGTCTCTTCCTCCGCTGTCTGCCTCTCCTCCCCTCATCCCCTCATCCCCGGGGGGGGGGACTCAGTCATTAGGCAGAAACGCATATTAGTTATTTATGTGGGTGTTAAATCACAGTGAGGGATTTTAAATGTAGATCTTGCTGATCCTCCCTTGTTATTCTCCTCGTCGTTGCCGTGGCCGACTCTGTACCCATCCCGCATGAAGTGTCACATTTAATAAAGAGTCACCCACACGGTTGAGCCATATTGTCCCTGTCTGGCTTGTGACTCAGCCCAGCCCCCAAAAACTGGCCCATTAGCCGAGGTCAGCAGCAACAACCCGCTCCTCTGATAACGGATCAGAGTCGAGCTTTAAATATGGCTCCGATCAGAAGGAGAGACAGACGGAAGATGTAGGAGAGGAAAGTGACGACAAGGGGGGGTGGGGGGGGGGAAGTGACGAAGCGACCTTACTTAGCAGGCCTCGGTCTAAAAGAGAAAAGGTGGAACACACACACTGATTTGCCATCTGTCCGCAGGGGTGTGTGTAGGAGAGGGAGGGAGATACGAGTTTGGGCCAGAGGAGGCAAGGCTCCGAGAGCTGCTTTTGTTTTTGCCCAATTAGTTTCTCCTCCTCCAGCAGGAGTCCTCCTCTCTGGTCCGTGCACTCTGCGAATTACACAACCACTCGATTTTGTTTCCACGCGAGGAGGCTGACTTAACTGTCCCCCGTTTGTTTACGCCACGCAACTGCATCAAAACAAAGTCGCTCCTCTCCTCCGGCGTCTCCCGGCGGCACGAGGACAAACAGCTGTCCCGAACGCTCCTCTCTTTCATGGCTCTCCTCCTGTTAGTGGCAGTGTGAACAATGTGAGTCTGGGCCCTCGGGGGCGAAATTACATTTTGACGTCAAGTCCCTCTTCCGAGTAGCTGCGCTGGGTTGAGGGCATCGCTGTGAGCACGGCAGATGTTTTGCTGTTGTTATTTTGGGAGAGGGTCACACAAGTGCACTTTGTGTGAGTGCCTGCACTGGTGTGTGTGTTTGTGTGTGTGTGTGTGTGTGAGGGAATGTGCATCTTTGAATGGCGAGTGCACAAAAATGGGATAAAGAGGGAAAGGAGGTGCACGGGTTTAATTGGTGTGACCAGAGCATCATGACCATTGGCCCAGGGGGTGATAATTACAGCTGAACGTATATATATATATATATATATTTAGGTTTATGATTGATGTGTGTGTGTGTGTAGGCACTGTAGAATATCACCTGTGAGTCCGTCATTAAAAAGCAAGTGTGACCCTGCAGTGTGACATGTAGCGGTGCTGGTGACAGGTCTCACTGTACGATGGTGAAATATTATATCTTTCATAATGTGCCACATACATTCAGGCAGCTGTCTTCGTGCAGCTCATGGTGCTGAGAGGCGGGGGGGGCAGCTGGAGGTCTTGGCGACAACCACGGTGATGCCGAAACTCGGGAGCAGTGTAATTATATAACAAGGGAATAAAAAACAGAGGGAGAGCTGTTCTTCTCCCGTCCTCTCTTCATTCCGGCTGTGAGTGTTGACAAGCTCTTTGGAGCCGGGCGGAGGTTCATGTGTCTCCGCTCCGTCACCCCCCCCCCAACGCAGGCCGCCGTGGGCATCATCGGCTCCGCCCCCCTCCCAAAGTGACGTTAAACCTCGTTGGATTTGGAGAGCAGTAATGGGCTTTGGTTTCCGGAGTAGCCCGGAGTAGCCCCCACTACACCCCTTCTATCTCTCTTTCTCTCTCTCTCTCTCTCTCTCTCCCTCTCTCTCTCTCTCCCTCTCACACATTCACACATACCCACGTAAACACTCACTCTCTCCCCTTCGCTGTTCCTGTTTTCCCACTGCTGCAGATATGACTCAGAGAAGCTGCAGAAATTACTTTGGTCCTATTGTTTTTCTCCTCGCCCGCTTGCTCTTTTTTTTCCTCCTCGAGGCTGAAGCACACTCATGTTTCCTGATTGGGTTTATTCAGTATTGTTTTTTTCACTAATAATATGCGATGATCATATTGACGTTTTTCACCTGTATCTTAACATCCTCCTCCAGTTGCTAGGATTGAGTAGATACTGCTAGGAGAAATGAATCGAGCCTCAGGCGAATGTGTGGGTTAGCTCAGCTGAGCCTGTACTGACCTGCTCCAATCTGATGTGATGGGAGGCAGTCTCTCTCTCTCCGGACTCAGCATAACTTTCTGTTTTTAGGAGAAAGAAATGCAGTGAGGATGCAGCTGCAGTTTTCTCCAGAATCTTCATCTCATTTTGATTTATCTATTTCTGGATTTGCGGTGGATTAAAAACCACGTAGAATTAGAATATTGCATCGGCGCTAATGAACACTGTGGTGCGGTTTAGCTTGATGTAAATTTGAATGATGGATGTGTGCGTGGGAGGTCAGAGGAAGTGGGTGGTGTTCTTTTTGCCTTTTACTCACCGTTTCTGAGTGAAGTGAGTGTTTCGTGGCCTCGAACGTGTTCACACAAAATATCAGGCTCCATTCTTCTGTTTTATGAACCCACAGGTTTCACAAGGATACAAATGAGTGCATGCATTTCTCCCACTTAGTGGACTGACCCACGACCTTTGCTCCCTGCAAATGTTCATATTCAACACAATGAGGCACTCTGGGTTTTAGACCTAATGCACAACCTGGTGTGTTTTTTATTGATCTGCATATTATATAAATTCATGTTATTGTTGTGGGGCTCGTTTTATGTTTTTTGTATACTTTATTCTCAGTGTTTACTGCCTTATACAGGTATATTGAATTGTGTTGAATATTAATCCTCTGCACGTGTACAGTCCACCCCCACTGGCCTTTTGTCTTTACACCTCTTCTTTACACCTCAGCATCATTTTGTAGCATCCATTTTTAAGGGATGAATTGTTGACCTGTTATTTTTGGTACTTTTAGTTGTGTGACTTCATAAATTGTCACCATATTTCCGCCCATTTTCAGCCAGTGAAAGAAAAACATGATCTGCAGGAACATGTCTGGACCGAGTTTGCTTTTCACTTATAAACGAAGCAGCAGAAAAGATTGTCTGAGTCAGACACGTTTTTACTAACAGGAAGATGTCCAGACCATTCAGGTGAAGGTTGGAGCACAAAGGAGGCACAACATGAGGTGTACATTCAGATTGTGTAAGCACAGGGTTTTTATTTACAGCACCAGGGTCGTCTCCTATCATCAATGTGTGATTCTTTTCATTAGTTTCTTCCACTTTGCATCAGTGGCTTTTGTTAACTCCTTCAAGATGCCAACATGTCACCTTCCCGCTCCAGACCTGCTCGCCTGCACTTGCTTTTCTGTTCCGCCACCAGACCTGACTTCCTTGAAACAGCACGGAGACAAGTGACGTCTGTGGCTGGGATGTAAACTTTTTTCCGCGGGAAGTGAAGTGTCCTTGGACCCGGGAGCGCTATTAGATTTATAGTTGCTGTGGAAACTGCAAAGTTGTCCTCAAGGCAAATATAATAATGAATCTCTCCACCCTCCCTCCCTCCCTCGGTCCACTTCCAGCTGCCCACACCTATCCAGGGGTGCGGTGGAGGTCCAGAACTTCCTCCTCCTCTCGACCCCTTGTCACTTTGGAGCGGCCTCCATTGCTCAGTTTGAGAGGAGCCGTTGAGAGCATTTAACAGTCGGGTTCTGACAACAGCCACGGTCAATTAGCTCGGAGATTGACGGACTTGCTTTGTCATTACCGACGACGGCACAGTGCTAAGCCCGCTGGCCATTCATCAGTGGGTGAAGCATCACTGTGGATCTAATTACCACTACCAAACACACACGCACACACCAACACACATACACACACATCATCAGATGTTCCCTCATCGTCTTTTCTCAGCTGTTACTTTGACTTGATTCATTATTGTCTTTCCAGTGTTAAAAAAAGAAAAGAAAAAAGAAATGCATATAAGTGACACTTTCCAGGCGGGATGTTCGTCAAACACTCGTGCACACGTTTGGAGAAGCAAAAAAAATTCAATAAAAAAAAAGGGAGACTGGTTACCGTGGGAACACTGTGAGCTCCTCTGTGAAGAACTCTGTGGGCGAGAGACGCAGAATAGAAAAGAGATGGAGAGAAGTGAAGAGAAGAGAGGGTAGGAGTGGGAGCAGGGTGAAAGACGGAAGCAGGAGTGAATGACGGCTTGATGGGGATGGAGGAGACATATTGAAGACAGATCTGTGCTGTGAGGTTTTATTCATCACGGCTTACGGGATCTGTTTCTGTGAGAAGTCTCAGCTTCTCAGGCCGGCAGCCGCAGACTACAGGGATATTCACTTAAATCCAAAATAGATCCTTATTCTGATCTGCAGGGATCTAATTTCCTTCAATTACTCCTCCCGCGGCTCCCACATCACACATACAATTAGATCCGACTGTTCTTCACCGGGTGAAATCCCACACCAATATGCCCACCGACTCACAGGGTGTACAGCAGGGGCCTGGTGTGCGTAGTTTGAGTCCTAACTGTAACTGCGCCCCTCCTTCCGCCTGGCACTCGACGCCAAACGCCCACACAGGCAGTCCGCACTGTTGCCAAGCAGCAGGAGACTCAAGCTCGCAGTGGAAAGCCAGAGGGAGGACGGGGGGGGGCTGGTGTAAGAGCAAGGGATGGGTGGAGGGGTTGTATTAAAAAAACACTCTTAACTTTAGGCTACAACGCAGCTTGTGTGGTTATCAAACGTCAGGAGTCAGGTGGGTCACACGCTGGAGGTGGGATGACGCAGTGCGCTCCCACTCTCTCATTTCACAGCGAATGGAAAATCCAAAAACCGGTGGAATAAAAGCACAATTCAGAGCGGCTCTACAAACCACGGCTGAGTTAAACGTACAGATGTTCAGATTAAAAAAGCCACGTGGATTGCAAATGGAAGCGGCCCCTCAACTGGGCTGCATCATGAAACACTTGTTGGAGCTGAGAGGCTCCTAGAAACCAGCCACATGCGTTTCCATCTCAAAGTGAAGCGTATATAATATCACATCTGATGCATAATGGGTAATGAGTGCACTCTCCGGGCACCGCCTCATTCTGTTGAGATGAAAAGGATCCAAACGTCCTCGCCACGTCAGAATCAAATGTACCCTCCAGGTTACTTACAGTGTTCTGATGGCTTGGAAGGTTTAAAGGACTCGGATGGTGGGCGGCGGTGACTCAGCAGTGGAGCCGGTCATCCACTCTCCAGAAGGACGATGGTTTGATCCCAGTCTTCCCCATTCTGAATGTGTCCTTGGACAAGATACTCAACCTCAAATTGACAACAGTGTGTGAGTGGTGTGTGACAAAGAGGTGCTGTACATACATGTAGATGCTTTGTATGATTGTGTGTGAATGGGTGAATGGCAAAGCTGTGAGTGGTCATCAGGGTTAGAGAATAACAATATTAATAGAGACCATTACTATCTACCAATCCTCACCTCTGGATTAATCTAGTTTGTCTGTATAAGGATTGTTCCTGTAAATGTTATAATTGTTGCTTAAAGGTTCAGTGTGTAGAATTTAGTGACATCTAGTGGTGAAGTTGCATGTCGCAGCCGAACAACCCTCACTTCCACCTCATCTTCCAAACAGGAAAGAGAACCTGTGGATTCCTTAGGTTGTCATAAAAACTCAAAAGTTTTAGTTTGTCCGGTTTGGGCTACTGTAAAAAAACATGGCTGCCTCCGTAGAGAGGCCCCGCTCCTGATGTAAATATAAAGTATTTAAATATAAAAGGAACAGTTCTAGGGGGAAGAAAACAACAATTCATACAATTAAGGTGAAACACACAAGTGAAAACACCACCAGGATTATTTCATATTCAATTTCTCCCTTTCACCTAAATCTTCAACACGGAACCTTTAAGGTGAATAATATGATTTATTCTTATTTGCTTTATTGTCTCTCATTTATCCAGGTGAGGATGTTGGGTGTGTATTTGTTGAGTTTAGTATTTGTTGCTTGTTAAATACCAACATAAAGAATAATAGCAGGTGATCTCTGTGTGATCTCCTCGCTCCAGCTCTCCCCGCTCGTCTATACATAGACTCACCTACACGCTGACACCCCCTTGCACGGGTGCACAGGTTCGAAGGAAACGCACAATCCCTGCAGCAATCACCGCTCCACATCCTGATTTCATTCCTCCTCCCGTGTCCTCCTCCCCTCCATCCCTCCTCTCTTGATTATTTTCACCCTTGCCCTCCTCCGCGTTCAACCTCTCCCACTCTCATGCATTCTCTCTCTCTCTCTCCTCCCACTGCTCTCCCTGCCTCCAGCCACTGTCAGCTTTAAATACACAACGCCACATCACACGTTCTCCCGATGTGCCACCTGCACTTCCGGTGTCTTTGCTAATATTTGATCGATTCATATCTTCATCTCTTGTCTTTTATTAACTTGGGGGATATTTTGTGCATCTGCGAACAGAATGAGGGATTTTTTTACATACTGAGATCGAGAGAGAGTGTGTGGGTAGTGTGTGTGTGTGTTTGGCTTTTTCTTTGGAGGAGTAGAAAGAGGAGGAGGAGGAGGACGACTGGGGCATTGTGCTTGCAAGCGTACGTGTGTTTTGTGGCACTCAGGGATTCAGGCATAACTGCTCAAGAAGCAGATTTCAGATCCTCGATGGTCTTTTCAACACTTGCCACTCTGGGGAACTTCTCCAACAGAAGGCATCGGTTACTGCTGGTAAAATACAAATCTTGGCAGTGCATCCCACAGTGTGCATAAGCAAAGGCTCAAGCTTACATAACAGCACCTCTGCCTCTCTTCACATCTCCATCCAAAGCTGAGCAGGTCAGAGGGTTGTTCAGCATATTCCCTCTCTCTCTCTCTCTCTCTCTCTCTCTCTCTCTCTCTGCCACACGGTCGTATTGATAGAGAGAAATTAACACCTCACATCTTGTCAGGATATTTGGCTCCATCCACTCTTGACTTTTTATAATCAACCTTGAAACTCGTCCGATCGAGACACGTCACCTCTGTTGTCGTCTTTATGGAAAAGGAATAAACAAGAAGGCTCTTCTGTTAAAAAAGCTGATTATTCTCATTAACCTGTAACTTTATATCATCTGCACTAAGCAGAACGAGCGTCCGCCTACGTGATTATTACTTAAACACTCTCAGTTTTAACGCTCTCCTTCTCCTCCGGTTTAAAGTCTTTACTCACAGCTCTGTTCGGTGTCGTCACATTCCAACAGAGCCGAGTTGAAATCCTGTCAAACCCTGAAATGTTTTTTGATGTGATCGAGTAGGAGCAGAATATTTGAGTTTGCAATTTTCTATGATTTAAAAAATAACATCGTTTACTCCATCTTTCAATCATTCCTTCCCTGTCTTATTGTCCATAGTAATTACCAGTTTGTTAGTTTGTTTGTTTTTTAGTTAGTTAGTTAGTTTGTGAGCAGGATTAAGGGATTTGCTGTGGTGTGTAGAGGACTGATTCATATGAGTGTGCTCAATTTGGTGCAGATCCAAATGAAACTAACATCATGAGTATAAGGCTTTGGAGTTTTGTAAAACATCTGGGCACTGAGGTTTTATCAGATGGATATCAAACAGGAACAAATACTGTACTTAGGGTTAGACTGGTGTATGTGGGTTTTGTGGATCAGTGAATTGTTTCAAATAGACAGTATTATATTGATTAAAGGTTTCTTCATGTCTGTCAAGCAAATCACAAACTCTTATATCCTCACCTCAGCTTTTGCATCTGGCCCTGAAACAAGGAGCCAAACTGCCGCACGTCACCTAAGTGTCGCAGCATCTCCTGCCCCTGAACGCACTGTGTAAAAGGGAGCTTGAAAGTGTTCCCATGCTAAAATGACGGGGACTTGCGTGTCCTTGACAGCAGCTGGCCCCGGTTAGAAACCAGCCATTTACATGCTAATCTCAACCACTGCTCACTCTTCAGCTGCTCGCTCGCAATCTGCAGATGGAACATCTCTAATTCCTGTCGGAGTGGAGGGGCAGCAGAGAGGCTTTTGTGTTGTATGTGCACTTCTGCATGCATTACAGAAAGTGCTTTTCCTATTTTTCGTACAGGCTGCTCCACCGGTTAACTCTTGTTTGGAGTTTCATGAACTTCCGGGAGTTGATCTCCACAAAATCTGTGATCTCTTGCTGTTGTCTAGAATTGTCGCACATCTACATTTTGTCTTTTTTAAATGTTCCATTCCTCGTTCTCTATCAATGTGCAGCTTCAAATCAATGTGCATTCTCTCTCTGTCTGTCTTTCTGTCATTCTTTCTGCTTTGGCTCTGACTGTCTGTGTGTCTTGTATCTCTGCTTTCTGTGTCTGTGTCTGTGTCTTGTCCCCCCCCCCGTCAGTGTCCGGCCGCCGTCTATCTCAGGGCAGCCCACCTCGGCGCCCACCACTCCCACAGCTGCCCATGCCGCTCTGCTCCCTGCCAGTCTGACTGTTCACAGCTTCGTCAGGCTCCATCAGTACTGCTGCCCCTCCACTGACCCAAGCTTACAGCAGCAGGAGGAGCACAGGTAAGGGCCGCCGCTGGGCCTGAGTACAGTGAGTACCACACGATAAAGATAAATGAAACCCCCCCCTTAGAAGCCTTGCAATTCACCTGCAACTCTCCCAACGCCTGTCAACAACCTCCAGCTCTCACTTCCTTTGCATCCTCGTGTGTCTGCCTCACCTCCTGCACCCCCCTCACCCACAGATAAGAGCCTCTCACTACTCCCAGGTGTCTCCCTTGGCCGTGTCACTTGGCCCGAGCACTTCATTTTGTACGTGGCCGTGAAGTAGTGTTTTCTCATCTCTCTACCATCTAGCCCTTCAACCGTGGTGAATTCAGGACCCCACTGAAAACTAAGGGGTAGCTGGATATTCCTGAATCCTTTACGCACGGACAGACAAATCAACATGGCGACGGCTGTGTGTAAAATGCTCATCAATATAAGAAGGAGATCTGTCAAAATAACCATGAAAACTGTTTAAATCCAGCAGAATATCTTAATTTATTCCACGCCATTAAATTGCTGTTTAAATTAGTTAATCCCGTGTCCCAAGTATGAATAAAAAAACTTCCCCTGTAACGTTTTCAGTGTGGGGCAGAAGTTTTTATTGAGAGGACCAATGTTAGATTGAAATATCACATGATATTGTTTGTCACTGTACTAACGTTGGCTGCTGATGAGATAGCGAGTGCGGGTCCCCAATTCCTATAGGGAAGATTTTGCAGCCCTCTCCGAGTGAAGGGCCCTTCATATCCAGGGGTCGGGCTCTGGTTGAGGAATTGGGACGGGGCCTTCACAGCCGGAGGTGAGCACCTTCACAACCTTTGATAAACACAGTGCTCCTCAGAGAGAGTGAGAGCGAGCAGTTATCTTCAATGGGCGGTGGGACCGAGGGGAACAGAGTCACAAGTGAACCTGGTGAATACCCCCCCTCCTCTCTCTCTCTCTCCCTCATCTGTCCCTCCAACTGATGCTGTCTTCTGACACATCAGCGCATGATGCCGCAACACTGCCATCTTATGGCCTGATAGACCAGCCTGCTGTCCATATGCACCCAGTGTTTTTAATAAAGCTGCCCGCTCTACCCTGTTTGTGTGTGTGTGTACCTACAGTGTTTGCTTTCTGCTTATTTGTGTCTCACGCTGTTTTTCTCGCTCTCTGTCTTTTCTTGTCCTCCGTCTCCGTCTCTGCCTGTCTGCTACCCGCCGGATATATCTTGTGTTTCTCACTTGTCCCGTGTTGCTTTCCGAAGAGGGGGGGGTGAGGATGAGCGAGCCCATCAGTTCTGCTGCTCTGCCTCAGGCTGCAGCAGCCCCTCCTCTTGCTGAGCCGAGGTGTGACTGACCCACTCACACCAGCTCGCCCATTTACCTGTGAAAGAGACCGTCCCAGTTTCATGCTGCCAGAAAAAAAAACGAAGACCTCACTGTGTACAGCTTCTGTAGCAAGGGGAGTGCATGCAAGTAGTCGTGTTGTGTCTGTTTATATTTGTGCTGCCACTGATTCACCCGTCACATGATTTACATTTTGCCGGGTTCCTGTTATTGTCTTCTCTCCGTCTTCTGTGCAGTTTCTTTCTCCAAGCTGTCAGAATGCATAACCTATGTCTGCTCATTACTGTCACACTCCTCGTGCTCATCATGGCTCCACTGGTTTAGTCGTGTCAGTTTGGATGTGATCAGAAGTCACTGCTTGTTATCTGTGCACATTTCTCTACAGTCCCGTCCCTATAGAGTCGTTATTAATCACCAGAGCAGCCCGTCTCCTGTATGAAGTATATGTATGCATTTTGTTTAACATGTTCATTTGACTGTTCCTACACATCTCATACGTCTTCTCTTGTCTGTTGTCATGTTTATTCTTGATCTTGAATAAATTTATCTCGTTGATTTAACTCTGAACTAAATAAAGATCTCTAGTTCCCGGGGAGACTTCATTTCTTTCTCTTTTTTTTTAAACGTCTGAAGGGGAGAACCAGTCTTGCAGGAACGCTGCTCGTAAACACGAGGTCTGCACCTCCAGCACAATGCACTCATCCACACACAAAAAATTAATTATAGAAAATCTATTTGCAGTGATATATAGACTGAGCGTGTGTTGCACATAATCCTTGAATGCGAGTGCTTCCCCTGCAGAACGCACAGTGCAGACCCCATTATTGTTGCTAATCTGATTAGCATATTGCTGTGAGTGTTGAAAAACCCACTATCTCAAACTTCAGATGAAAAAAAACAAATCTATACAAAAATTGTGTTTTCAAAAAAGGACATTCAGTCATGCAAAATTCAAATTCAGCACAGTCAGTGTCTGCAGAGGCTCCATTTCAGCAACATGAGCTACAAAACCTCAGAGGAAATGGATTTGCATCCAAGTTAGAATATGTATTTATAACAGAAAGTTATTATTTTTCAGTATTTTGATGAATTTAGATGATTCTTTTGTCAAAAGCTGTGTCATCCATCTCATCTGGTTCGGTAGATTACCCATGTGTCTTTGCTTTCACATGTATTTATGCCATCAGTCCATCAAGGTTAACCAATGACAGGTCCTGTATTCATATTCAAATAGAAAATGGTCTGTATTTATAAAGCACTTTTCTAGCTTCTCTCTGATGACCACTCAAAGCACTTAACATTAATACAGTGCATCTATGTGCAGCACTTTCTCTATGAGAAGGGGCCATTTGGGTTTTAGTATCTTGCCCAAGGACACTTCAACTCGTGGACTTGGGGAATACTGGGATCAGACCACCGACCTTCTGGTTAGAGGACGACCGCTCTCGCCCCTGAGCCACAGCCGCTCAAAACATAAAAGATAAAACAACGTGCACTTCTGATATTTCTCATCCACTGTTTTCAATAAATAATTCACTTGTAGACGTCGACTTGTCGTTACCTGTTGTGTCGTGTGGTGTGTTTTCACTTGGTCTGGTGTTGTGTAATAAAAGTGACTGTGCATGTGATGCAGGGAGGGTGGAGGGGGACAGAGCGCAGCTTTCAAACGACTGTCAAGAATGTAGCCTGCACGGCTCTGCAGGGCGAACGAGAGCCATGTGAAAGTGAGAGTTTGCGTGAGAGCGAGTCAGAGAGAGAGAGAGAGAGAGAGGGTGTGTTGTTATTACACTGCTCCGGTTAGCCTGGGACCTTTCTCTGACAGTAGCAGCATGGTAAGAAGCTTATTTTCCACTTTTCTTTCACTTTTAAAAATGGTTTGTCCAGCAGATTAACTCCAGTCTTCGTGCTGTGTGTTATAATGTAACTGAATCACCAGAGGCAGCGTGTACAACATGTTGTTGTGTACGTTTTTTAAAAGAGAAAATGAATTCTGTATGAAACTGACACACAAGTCGTGATGAATGCAAATCGACAGGTTCCTGTGTGACTGGCTGTATACGAGTCGGCCAGAGGACAGATCACACAAGTCCTGATCATCTGTCACGATGACAATGCACACAGCTGTAAAACAAATCACATAATCACTTCCTAACTCCTAAATACATTAGTTCACAATACTAACACTGCTGAGAAAGTGTGTCACGTTTGTTTGACTGTGTGTTAAGAGGATTTGTCGGCTTAGCGTGATTTTATATTCGGGTCCAAACTCCGAAAGAGGCCAAATCCTCAATTTATGCAGTTTCACACTGAGAGCAGTCTCAGAAAGGAGCTGCAGCTGATGTCAAATAGAAACTTTCACTTTGCAAAGGAATGAGGAAGGAGAAGTATTTATTTTAAAGGAGGGTTAACATAGAAAAACTTTATCTCTTCATTCTGTTCTGTCAGAGATCATCTGTGTAAGTGTGTGCTTTGCAAAGCGCTGCCAATTTTCAGCTGCATCCCTCCGTCGCTCTTCAAAGGGTTCAGTTATACAAGACTTTTAAATGTTATCTCACTACTTAAGATAAAAGTTCATCCTCTGCTGACGAGTGCACAGAATCTGAGTGAGCTGGAAAGTCTGAGAAGTGAACAGTGTGTGTATGAGTGTGTGTGTGATGGACGCTCGCAGCTTGAGACGGTGAAGTGACTCCCGGAGTGTTGGCGTCTGAGGAATCTGACCCATGAATGATTCTGATTGTCTCCTTTTCAGTTGGGCCCTTTGAAGGAGTGGGATCATGTGTGACAGAGACATCACACACACTGTTGTGGTTGTGGGGGAACATTTCAAAGGTTGTTGTGTGTCAATCTTTCTTCCCCATGTCATTTATAAAAAAATAAAGTCCTGAGCGTGATATCAGATCACGCTTCACCAGAGCAATGATGCTGAGGGCCTCTCTGCCTCCTTAATAATTCATATAGTTCCCGTTTGAGCCACAGGGGGTTCTGGGGATGTCATAATAAGCTTTGGAACAGAATTGACACAATTTGCACGAGATGAAATGAGACAATGGAAGATTACTCCACTCAGTGAACTCTCAGGTGGAAACGAGTGAACAGACCGATCAATGCAATTATTGGCATCTCCATGGCAGACGGCTGAGAGGTTAATCACCCCCCCGGTCTCCATGTCCTGCTGCGGGTTCGATCGACACAGTCAGACCTACTGCGGCTCTTTCAAACACACACACAGCACATCAATATTGTATGATCTGGAGGGGGGGCAGGAGTCTGGGACCTGCATTGAGTTGACATCTTAATTTGCTGCACACACGCCCAGTTTCTCTCATCAATTTCTGCTTGTTTCCTCGATTCCTTTACCTCCATCAGCGATCGCTCTATTAGACTCCAACCATCTGCTCCAGCTCCAGTTAAATGGCTGCAGGTAGAGAAAGTCTGGTCTATTTTGCGAGACGGCCTCCAGAGAGAACCACTCTCTGCCACTGTAACTGGAATACAGGCTTTCCTACATAAATAATGAGGTGCAGATGTCAGCTGCGATATGGCCGCACTCATGTTGTAGACAACAAACTTTTATTTTAAACTTGATATCGTACACTCCTTGTTTTCACCGCCACACTTCACTGCCTGGCTGTGGCGACGGGCAAAACATAACCAAAGTCAAATTTGCATCATCGTACGTGTTTGTGTTGCAGGAAAAGCAAATATATCAATGCTGAATAGAATTATTTTGTATTTAACAAAACCTGAAAAACCTGGAGAGGCTTCTCAAAATGTGAAAATCTTTCTCAAGGCGATATGAAGAATTTCAAATCTTTGATTGTTGAAAAGGTAATCACTTTGGAGACTGTTACTGATACTATGTGACAGGGGTGGATCCAGGGGTGGGGTCGCGCTGGTTGTCTAAATCTGATTTGGCCGCTGAAGTGGCAACAATACTAACAACAAATATATGAATTTGTTGTGCAGGAACAAGGAACAATTCTCAAAATATAATCAGTGATGTGTGGGTTTGAATCAAAGCCATAGAGCTAACAGGATCGGTGCATGGATGTTAAACATATAATTGGCCCCTCTGTGTAAATTATGGCCCCTGATTTAGAAAAATCCTACATCTACAACTGCAGATAATCATACAGTTGAAGCACGGTGGCAGGTGTCACTCTTGTTTGACATATTTCCTCCTGTTTGAGATGAGAACAGGTGACAGCTGGACTTTTATGAGGATATAGAGGTAAAGGCAGTCATATTTCTTCACTGCACTTTAATACAAATCCAGACGTGTGGCTCCCTCATGCTGTGTTGCATGTATTTGAGGCTTCTGTGACTCAGTTGAGTGAAGGTACCATCTGTGCCTGCTGATGTGAATGACAGAATGTTGGGCTGTGTCGCCGCCTGCAGCGTCTACCTGTTGGCAACGTGCTGCCTCACCCGATGTGGATGGTTTCCATCCCTTAAAAGGAGCCGTTTCAAGCAGCTCTGAAGAAGAACATTTCTTTTCACACCGTTAAATCAAAACAATAATTAAACGGCCCCCCTGAGGGAGAGTGTTAATTCAGGCCTGTGCTGTTAAAACAAACTACAGTATTTGTGTGGCTGCTTCCGTGTGGATACATTTAGTTTTCTTAAAAAGGGCAAGTATTATGCAGGCTGTCATTCACAACCTGTTGAGCATCTTCAACACCCACCTCAATGGTGAGAACAGTCAAATATGTCGCCATGGCAACTACGCTTCTCTTCCTAACAACTGCCTCACCGCCCACCGAGGTCCCACAGCAACCGTCACCAAGCAACCCCCTCCCTCCCTCTCCTCACTTTCTCTATTTAAGGAGCAGAAGAGGAGGAAGGATAGATGATACTGCACAGGAAAAAGAAGAGAGCATTAGGGAGAGATGTTGAGAGTTGTGCAAAAATTACTTGTTGCTTGTAACTGATTTAGTTTTGAAAAGGAAACAAAACACAACTTGTTAATGTGATGGATTTCTTGCAAATACTCTAAATATCAGTACGTGGGTTTGCTGTTAAATATGTATAACAAATATGTGGTAATGTGCACTTTCCTGTAGGTGTCAGAGTTGTGTCATTTTATCAGTGGGCGTACGCAGCATAGTGGAAGTTATTGTTAGACTCAACAATAATTTAGCCAAAGTCATGTGTTGCTGGGCACAGGATTTCCTGCCGAGAGACCCTGTATTGTATACCTTCCTCTCCGGGAAGTGACTGCTGTGTTTGTACTGCAGTTGTATTATACACAAGATAAAATCCTGTTAGCAATTAAAATTCCTACAAGATATTTCCATGTTCCCTTAGAAGGCTTTTCCTTCATTTTTTGGAGCGACAAAAGTCCAACACAGGAAAACAGTAGAACACTGACAACTCACGGAGGGAAATGGGAGCGGATATTTTGCAGGTGGTCATAGTCAACGAAGGCACCATTTCAGTCATGAGCTGAATCAAACGCCCCCCCCCCTAAGATCCCTGACCCTGGCTCCCTCCTCTCTGCCTTGTTATGGTTCAGCTGACAGAAGGGGGGTGTGGCTCACACAAGCAGGAAATACAGGCGGAGCATGTGACTATAAAGTTTTTTTTTCCCACACACTCATTAACTTTTATTCGGCTGGACATTGTGCGGGTCACTAGAGGAGATTTCTGTTTGGACTTCCCTGAATCTGGATACATTCTTTGATTTCCTGCTCTTGCTTTGCTGACTGCAGTTAAGGATTCCATCCAGTTTGTATCCAGACAAGCTGAACCGGTTGTAAATCTTCTGTCTGCCGCTCGACTTTGTTCTGACAGCCCGAGTGAGAGTGATTCTGGGAGGAGATGATAAATGAATGTGTCAGGTCTCACGATATATAATAGCAAGCTGCAGGTGCCTGTTCTATACCTGGTTTTTCCTGTCAGTATAGTGTAGCTGGTATGTGGCAGAGTGTGTTTTGGTGACTGATGACTCCTGAAAACGTGCTGTCGCTGCTGCGAGGAGAGAAGCAGTAAAAACAGGGAGGCATAAACAAGACAAGACTTTGCTGAGCGTAGTAGCACATTAACTCATCCTCTGAACTCGTTAAAGGAAGGAGGTGGAGGGCAGAGGCCTGGATCACCGGTGTCGCAATTAGTATACATATGGAATGTTGTCAAGATTTGGCACTGCCTTGATTTGCCTGTGAAACAAGTTCACCATGACTTCTGCTAAGAGATGGTTAGTCCCACGCCGCTCTAGAGTCTACATGTAAGTCCTTACATACAAACCTACTCTTTCATGTATTCTCTATTTTCCTCTTAACAGTCATGCTTGGTGTAACGTTTGGCTACTGACCCATTCTAATGCCTTCTACTCTTTCTCAGTGTGGAAGGGGAGTCCCAGTGTCCAGAGACGGGCACCCACAAGGACAGCTCCTTCGGCCAGGCGCCTTACCTGCGCGGCTCAGAGCGCTTCAGTGACAGCGGCGGCGGTGGCGGCAGCGGCCCACCCCCTGGAATCCGGGGCCCTTCGTGCGTTGCCGCGTCCAACTCAGCCAGCTTGGCCTGGGCCCTACGGACACGCCACCAACCTGCGAGTCTGGCCCTCCGCAAGCAAGAGGAGGAGGAGAACAAGAGATGCAAGGCCCTCTCGGACAGCTATGAACTCTCAACAGATCTGCAGGATAAGAAGGTACCCATGTCCTGTCGGTCTGAGGATTCATGTCCCAAATGTTTGTGTTCCATAGAAGCCATGAGCACTAAACATGTATGTAATGTGAGTTCTTTCTCGTTCTCTTCTCTTCTCGCCACCCTCTGCCAGGTGGAGATGCTGGAGAGAAAGTACGGTGGCTCCTTTGTAAGTCGCCGAGCAGCGAGGATCATCCAGACGGCCTTCAGACAGTACCGCATGAACAAGAACTTTGAGCGTCTCCGAAGCTCGGCGTCAGAGAGCCGCATGACCCGCCGCATCATCCTGTCCAACATGAGACTGCAGTATTCGTTTGATGAGCGGCAGCCTCAGCAGCAGGCCCAGACACAGACCAGCTTCACCCACAACGTGGCCATCGGGCCTCCTCATTCCCCCGACCCAGACCGCCCAGGAGATTACACCCACTTAGAGGACTCCTTCTCCAAACAGGTAACACGTTATATAGGTCTTTCATGAAAAAAACAAGTTCAAGTTCATTTAATCACAGTGAATATCTTAAAGTTATTCATATAAAGAGAAACAGACATAGAAGAAACTAGGATAGCACTCAGTAGAGCGAACACATCCGCCAAGTCCCCTTAAATTCACTCAAGCAGTACCACATTGTACACTCTCCTGAATATGCCTGATATTATTTATCTAGATCCATTAATTTATTCTGTAAAAATGCTAAAGAAAGTGAAATCAATTCAAGGATCTTCAGCAACTTTTATTGGGTTCTTCCTTGACCCACATAACATCTTTTCACCAAGTTCCGTGGTAATCCATGAAACTGTGTGTGTAGATCTGATCTGCTACTCATCTATTTCAGACATGTAACCCATGAACTAAAGTGTTCTTTCTGACAGGAGGCTCTGAAATAGAAAGATACAGGGTGTGTGTATGTAGTCTTGCCAACTCCCGTTCCACTTTGTCTTTTCTTCTAGGTCAAGTCCTTAGCCGACTCGATAGACGACGCCCTTACCTGCCGCGCGGGTCGCGATGACTCCCAGGAGGGCAGCAGGGAGGGTGGAGGTATAAGCGAGGACTTCGGCGAGTGTGTGTGGAGCAGTAGCAGCAATCCATCCTCCCGGAGAGGTCTGGGAGAAAGAGCCAGGGGAGCTGGAGGAGGACTCAGTATGCACGGCGACAGCACAGCCACTTCGTACAGTGATGTCACCTTGTACATGGATGATGGGATGCCGTCGTCACCCCTGTCCCTCGACCGGGCCCCAAGCAGCACAGATACAGAGTACTGGGGCCCCGGTGTTGGTGTTGGAGGGCGGGAGGACAGCAGGGACACGGAGGGAGGGGGTAGCAGTAACAGCCGGCGTAGCACCCCATGCACAGAGTGCAGGGACTATCGTCTGAGGGGCGCACATCTGCCTCTTCTCACCATTGAGCCGCCCAGCGACAGCTCAGTGGACATGAGTGACCGCTCAGACCGAGGCTCCCTGAGCAGGCAGCTGGTCTTCGAGCAGGAGCCTGGGGTGGGAGCTGGCTCCCCTCAGGGAACCCTCAAGCACTCCCCCAACACGGGCGCCCGGCAGGTCCCTGCTGCAGCGGCCCAGGGTCAGACACGGGCCCCCAGTAGACCCATTCCAACACATATCCCTCACCAGGTGGCTGCTCACCACCACCATCACCACCATCCTATCCACCACCATCAGTACTCAGACACCCCTTCATCCTCCTCCTCGCCACAGCAGCCCCCCACCACCCCACTCTCCTCCTCCTCCTCTACAGCTCTGCCCCCCGGTGGCCTGGAGCAGCCGTGCTGCTCAGACGGAGACAACGACTCCCTCAACTCCACCACCAACTCCAACGAGACGGTCAACTGCAGCTCAGGCTCCTCATCACAGGACAGCCTGAGGGAGCCTTTACCGCCTCTGGGCAAGCAGACGTACCAGAGAGAGAGCCGCCACAGCTGGGACTCTCCGCCTTTCAACAGCGATGTGGTGCAGAGGCGTCAGTACCGCATAGGCCTCAACCTCTACAACAAGTAAGATGTGGCACTGAACAGCTGTTGTTCTGATCCTGATGGTGCAATCAAACTAATCAAACTGTTTTTGTGTTGCCGTGATAGGAAGCCAGAGAAAGGGATCCAGTACCTGATTGAAAGAGGGTTTGTCTCTGACACTCCAGTGGGGATTGCTCGCTTTATCCTAGAGAGGAAGGGCCTGAGCAGGCAGATGATTGGAGAGTTCCTTGGGAACCGGCAGAGACAATTCAACAAAGATGTTTTAGAGTGAGTATGACAATTTAGTCCAATCAGATTGAGGAAGCTTGATTGTTGACAGAGGGTTGGAGTAGGGGAGGTGTGACCGTGACCTCTGCTGTGTGTTTCAGCTGCGTGGTGGATGAGATGGACTTCTCAGGTATGGACCTGGACGACGCTCTGAGGAAATTCCAGGCTCAGATTAAAGTTCAGGGTGAAGCCCAGAAAGTGGAGAGGCTCATCGAGGCTTTCAGGTTGGTCTTTGTTGAACACGATGGGTTTTCTCCAGAGAAGCCTAAGATTGTGTCTGTGGCTGACTTATGGAAAATGTCATGTTTACACTTTTGTTTCTGTCTTATATGCAGTCAGAGATACTGTGTGTGTAATCCCACCCTGGTTCGGCAGTTCCAGAACCCGGACACCATCTTCATCTTGGCCTTTGCCATAATTCTCCTCAACACAGACATGTACAGTCCCAATGTCAAACCCGAGAGGAAAATGAAAATGGAGGATTTCATCAAGAATTTAAGAGGTGCTCATACATAATTACACTTAAAGTTCCTTTTAATATTTATATTCATATTTTGATATTCAGTTTTTATGTAATTGGCTTTTTTAAACATGGTTTCTGAACATTAGATATGTATTTTGATGGATTTGCATGCATTTAAATAGCAAATGTAATTTTATTATTTTAACCAGCTTTGTCTTGCTCCCTCTGGTGTGAAACTAGCTTTTCCCCCCATTAGATAAACTGTATGATATGTTTTGATAATCTATTTTTCCGTGTCTCCCTCCCAAGGCGTTGACAATGGTCAGGATATACCCAGGGACCTGCTGGTTGGGATCTACCAGCGGATACAGAAATGGGAGCTACGGACCAATGATGACCATGTGTCCCAAGTGCAGGCGGTAGAGAGAGTGATCGTGGGCAAGAAGCCTGTGAGTGTCCGTAACCCCTAACATGACATTTTCTGATCTATTAGTGTTGTTTGTGACAAGAGAATGTAGTTGTATAACCTGCATTACTATTTGTCCATGTAGGTGCTGTCCCTTCCCCATCGCAGGCTGGTGTGTTGCTGCCAGCTCTACGAGGTGCCTGACCCGAACAGACCTCAGAGGACAGGAGTGCACCAGCGAGAGGTCTTCCTCTTCAACGACCTTCTGGTGGTAAGAATCACACCCATCACTTTTGAAGACAGGGCAGCTACAGTCCTAACTGATGTATTTCAGTTAAAAGCCTCTGTATTAAAAAATGCAATCTCTCCTGTGCAACAGGTGACCAAAATCTTCCAGAAGAAGAAAACCTCAGTTACTTATAGTTTCAGACAATCGTTCCCTTTGGTTGAGATGCAAGTGAACATGTTCCAGAACTCGTGTAAGAAGCCATTTGTCCTTTTGCACATTTTACCTGTTCTTAGTGACCCTGTGTGGTGGTTAAGGCTTATATTTCTCTTCCGTCTGTGTTTAGACTACCCTCATGGAATCCGCCTGACCTCATCAGCCATGGGAGGAGACAGGAAAGTTCTTATCGTCTTCATGGCACCCAGTCAGCAAGATCGCACCCGCTTTGTGAGCGACCTCAGGGAGAGCGTTGCTGAAGTGCAAGAGATGGAGAAATACAGGGTTGAGTGTAAGTGCCCCATCTACTGGTAGTTACTGTGAACTGAAACTTGTTGCAGGCATCATACCTTCGCCAGGGAAGTTACCTTTGTCAAACCTGTCCATTGGTTTATTTGTTGGTTTGTTTGTTTGTTTGTCAGCAGCATTAGGCAAAAACATATCTGTCTGTCTGTCTGTGTGTCTGTCTGTGTGTCTGTCTGTCTGTCTGTCTGTCTGTCTGTCTGTCTGTCTGTCTGTCTGTCTGTCTGTCTGTCTGTCTGTCTGTATGTGCTCACCTGAGTACCGCCACAGTTGTTTGTCTGAGGAGAATAAACATTCTGAAATCCCCTGTGCCCTCTGTGTTTATTCACAGCGGAGTTGGAGAAGCAGAAAGGTGTGATGCGACCCAGTCTGCTGACTGGAGGTGGGGTTGGAGGAGGCGTGGGAGGGAAGAGCGATCTTGTGAACGGCACCCTGGGAAGGACGAGTTTCGATGACTCAGTGGGTGACGGTCTGAAGCGCACGGCGCTCAGCTCATCTCTCAGGGACTTATCGGAGACAGGTGAGATAACTGAGCCTCGGAGACGGTGAAAATTCCATTTCCTTCAGCTGGGTTGATTTGGGTATCAGAGCTTTGTTCTCTCTATTGCTACATCCTCTTCCTCTTTCTCGCTGAAACTCAGACACATGCATATACAGATCTTATCTTCATAAATAAATAAATACTTCAACCTTTCCACTCTTTGCTGACATGATTCTTCCTGGTCGGGTGCAGGGAAACGTGGTCGCAGGAACAGTGTTGGTTCTCTGGACAGTACCATGGAAGTAAGTCTAGATGTAGACTTTAGTAGACCCACATTTCCCCTCACTCGTGCTTTATCTTCCTGAGCATGCTCAGTGTGTGTGTACAGTGTGCATATAGATGGTGTGTACGTGTACATGCATGTGCGTGTATCCATCTGTCCCCTACCTTACACCCTTTGCATGGCTGTGAGTGTTCACATCTTCCCTAGCATGTCTCTCCTCTCCTGAAATACTTCCTGTGTATAAATATGTTAGTGGTAACAGGAGATAAATTGTAGTCCTCTAAAGAATGATCATGACTTTATCCTCGCAGGGATCCATCATTAGCAGCCCACAGCCTCACCAGCGCTATCAGGTGCCAGGTGTGGTTCCTGGCTGCTATGGAACAGAAGACTTCCGGCCTCATCGCCCCATCCTGAGCCCCGGATCGGGGGTGGGGGGTGGGCCGGGGCAGCAACACACCACTGCTGGGACAGGAGTTGGGGGAGTCTCCAGCAGTGCAGAGAGAGCAGGAGCGGGGAGCGGCCCTGGGGGGAGCAGCAACAACAACAGCAGCTCCTTCCTGGGCTCTCTATTTGGCAGCAAACGTGCCAAACCACCAGGGCCCCTTATTCCACCGGGGCCACCTTACCCCGCACCTGTACCCCCACTGACTACGGGAGGGCCCCCTCCTCACTCCCCTTCATCGCTGTGCCAGATGGAGGGGGGGCCTTCCAAGATCCAGGCGCTGCACGCACAGTACTGTCACGTGGGCAGCGTGCAGCCCCCGCCACCTTACTACCATCACCATCGCTACCACATGCAAGCTGTCGCCCCTCCTTTACAAGGGGTGGCCACTCATACTATACACAGAGGCCCACTACCCTGTCGTCCAGCGCTTGGCCCGCTGCACGCCCCGCACCCGCAGCTGGCCCATCTCTCCCAGCTTTCCCAGCATGGCCTGCCGGGTCGTTACGGCAACATGGTTGTGGGGTGTCCCCCCCCCCTTTCTCCTCTCTCCCAGCATTCCCAGAACCCACAGTTCACCCTGTACCATGCGCAGCCCACACACTCTATCAGAGGGGGCGGCGTCCCTGGCACCAAACCTCCACTAACCCTGTCTCACTCCCACCCGCACCCCCACGCACACTCCCAAACCCACCCCGGACACGTACACACACCGCACCCAGGCAGCCACTCTACACACCAAACACACTTCATATTCGGCACTCTGCCCCACAACCTGCCGTCCGCCTCCGTCAATGCACATCACGCTGCGACCGTCGCCCCGTATCTGCCCCAGTACCCTCCTCTCTCTTCCATCCCCCCTCCCCCACCGCACTCCCCTTTACCCCCCCCTTTGTCCCCCCTTACCCCTCTTACACCTCTCTCCCCTCACCCCCCCCAGCACCCCGGGCAGCCTCAGCAAGGGCCGCAGGTGACGGGAGCTGGAGTGACAGGTACAGGGGGCAGCTCCAAATCCAAGCCTATCAACCGGATAAGTACCGTAGTATGAGCAGGACGTGGGGCCACAGGGGTCAGAGGTCAGATGATAGAGTGGTGGAGGCCGGCAGAGCGAGGTCGAGATCCAAGTCTGCCAGGACAGAAAGCAACAGCAGCAGCGCTACTGACAAGAGGAAACGCAGTTTGCTTCGTCTCTGCTACTTTCACCTCCGTTTCCCACATATGTAGGCGGTGATAAAATCACAGCCAGAGTTAAATAACATGTGCACACATCTTGAAACCTGAACACATAAGAACACACACACACACACACACACACACACACATGCACACCGACTAGAACAAACACCCCCCCCCCAACCATTCCACACAGAGGTCAAAAAAGTCTATAGCCATATAATCTAAGATGGAACTACATCTATATTTATTTAGATTGTCTGAAATCTAACTGAGTCTGTATGAGACCATTTACGTTTTCAGTATCGAGTGTGATGATATGACACTGGAAACACAGAGACCATATATACACAGACACAGTATAAATATATATCCAGCTGCTTATATGGGGATGTAAATAAAGACTAAGCCACCAAATGCATTCCAATGGAGTTTGGCATTAAAATAGCAGAGAGTTGCAAAAAGAAATTCCCTTGACTTTGCAATAATTTCCCTGGTTTCATTATGTCTTTGTCCACTTTTGCAGTTTCTGCTTTGCTGACAAGAAGACCTCAGATATGTTGCTTTGTCTTAAACTTTAAAACCAGTGCACGGTTTCCTGACAATCTTTTGCTTAAATGGTCTTTTACATGTCAACAGGAGCCACCTGGCTTTACAATGCATTCCCCGTGGGGTAAATGGGAATTATCGATACAATCAATAATATATTTGAATGTTTCTGAAGCTTCTTGCTGTTTTATTGATATTATACCTGCTATGAGTGATGAATATTGTCCAATAATTGTTTTGATCAGTGATAAATTATATCAGCAGATGTTTGTACATGGTTATAGAGAGTATACGCACATATAAACTCCCTCTGCCTGTCACGATGAAGAGAGGGCGTTCTAATATGTGAAGTTTTATTTATTTCCATCGTACAATGGTTTCTATTGAATTCATCTTTTAATAATTAGTATCATTGATTGTGGAAAAATAATGGATGAGGTTTAGTTTTGTTCAAATGAGTAAGAACACCGACAATATTCCTGCTTTTCTGTTCTATGATGTGAGCAAACAGGAGCACAAGTTCTCCAATAGTGTGATCATCAAAACTAGAACTTTTAGAATGGATCTGAGTTTGTGTTTCTTTTTTTTTCATTTTGACGAGGTTCCCTGTACAGGAAGAAAAATTTGATTTGGGGAAAAAGACCTTTATTTTGGAAGATGCCGTCCCCTCATAATTGTAAAGGGCACCTCCGCTCACTTATCTGCAATCATCCAATTTTGCCATTGTGTGTTTTTCTATGTTTTGAAGAAGCACGCTTTTACATGAGGTTTTGTGGTTTTGCACACGTGATGTCTTAAGTCAGAAATGGCCTTCTTCTAATCCTCCCTCTTCTGCCACCTTTAGAAATCTCTTATCATATTCCCTGATGCTTTGGCATCCTGCTGAGGGCTCCTCGCTTAAAAAAGAAAAGTACAACATATGTCAAGAATGTAACATAGCCTGCAGGTATAAACTGTATTTAGTTTTCTTTTACTGTGGGCTTAGTATAAGTGTCGTCCCTTTTTGCTACTGCAGTTTTTGAAGTTGAAGCAAAGCACTGGTGTGGTTTACCTCCAGTGCCGTTAATCACAGAGAGAAAACTTCATATAACCTGATTCAGGAGAGGATGAATCAGTGCGGACAAAGTTAAGAGAATCTATGGAACAAGCTACAGAAGTTGAAGATATTTAAGAAGATCCGGATCCACATGAGAAGGATTTTACAGAGATGTGAAAAGAGTCATGAATGTCAGATGAATATTTTATAGGTATGTGTTGGCTAGCCTTTTCTTTTTATTGTGTCCTTTTTGACTCTTCTTGCATGAATATATCTGCACTTATTGATTAGATTGTACTGTATAAACCTGAATGTACATATTATACTATACATAGGCTTCTTATATTAACTATGGGATGATCTTCTCCCTGTCTGCATTCAGGTGCGTGCATGTGAGTGCCACTAAGTATGTACATATAAAAGAGGGACAGGGACAGAAGCCGTTTGCCAAAAGGAAATACTGACTACTTTTCATTTTCTTATTATTTCCGACTGAAGGTGAGAGAATGAGTTTACCGTGATATAAATTATTAAAACCCAAAAAAGAGTATATGTCAGTGCACTTATTGATATTATTTTTAAACAATTGAGTAAAATTTTTCCTTTGTGTTTGTAAAATGTGTACTGAAAGAATAGAGAATTGAGATGTGAATATTTATTGCTTCTGATAAATTAAAGTGTCCTTGCAGTGAAGTTGGCTCTGTGTGTGGTTTTCATGTGATATTAAAGTCTGCTTCGATCAAAACAATTAAGGATCAAGGATATATTTGTGGTCCACATTGGGAAAACCTCAGCTGAACATTAGAGATGGAAAATAAATACAATATATCACACTTATAAATATATTAAATGTAAAAAAAACACAAACTGTTGAAATTCTTGCTGAGTCAGCTCACTAGTCTGGTGATCACTGGTCCCAGACACCGAGACACACTATCTCCTTGTTTATTGCAATCAAGTAACACATGCATGAGGAGCTCAGTGTCCAGTGTCACAGTGATAAGGAGAAATACAATACATTCGATGTCTATCATGAGTCTATAAGATGAGGACTTTTCATCAAATAATATAATATTTCAATGGTAATTTCATATGATTTCATTAGTTAGAATGAGAAAGATGGAATTCATGTCACTGAGGTCCGATCGCTCCAATCCATGGAAAGTCATTGGTTACAGCAGTAAACTGTTAGTAAACTGTATTTGTACATTAAGTTTAGGGAGATATTTAAATAGATATATTCAAATATATGCACATACTGACTGATATACATATTTGGGCAGACACTGTGCAAAATATGAATATATAGAAGATAAATGGTAGGGGCTTTATATATTGTGGACACCTCCACCTGTACCAGAGGGTTAATCACCAATAAGATCAGAACTATAGGAGAAAGCACACCAATACAATGTGTCTTTAAGAACGATTTAAAAGACGATTAGTAATGTTTGAGTATGTTTAAGATGACACTAATGTGTAAAAGGATCTTTTAAAACCCTACAGCTCCTTTATAATCATGCACCTCTACAGCTCTTTTATAATCATACATCTCTACATCTCCTTTATAATCATGCACCTCTACAGCTCTTTAATAATCATGCACCTCTACAGCTCTTTTAAAACCATGCACCTCTACAGCTCTTTTATAATCATACATCTCTACATCTCCTTTATAATCATGCACCTCTACAGCTCTTTAATAATCATGCACCTCTACAGCTCTTTTATAATCATGCACCTCTACAGCTCTTTTATAATCATGCACCTCTACATCTCCTTTATAATCATGCACCTCTACAGCTCTTTAATAATCATGCACCTCTACAGCTCTTTTATAATCATACATCTCTACATCTCCTTTATAATCATGCACCTCTTTTAAAATCATACATCTCTACAGCTCCTTTATAATCATGCACCTCTACAGCTCTTTTAAAACCATGCACCTCTACAGCTCTTTTATAATCATGCACCTCTACAACTCTTGTAAAACCATGCACCTCTACAGCTCTATTATAATCATACATCTCTACAGCTCTTTTATAATCATACATCTCTACATCTCCTTTATAATCATGCACCTCTACAGCTCTTTAATAATCATGCACCTCTTCAGCTCTTTTATAATCATACATCTCTACAGCTCCTTTATAATCATGCACCTCTACAGCTCTTTTATAATCATGCACCTCTACAGCTCTTTTATAATCATGCACCTCTACAGCTCTTTTATAATCATGCACCTCTACAGCTCTTTTATAATCATGCACCTCTACAGCTCTTTTATAACCATGCACCTCTACAGCTCTTTAATAATCATGCACCTCTACAGCTCTTTTATAATCATGCACCTCTACAGCTCTTTTATAACCATACATCTCTACATCTCCTTTATAATCATGCACCTCTACAGCTCTTTTATAATCATGCACCTCTACAGCTCTTTTATAACCATGCACCTATACAGCTCTATTATAATGATGCATCTCCAGTTCTATTACAACCCTGCATCTCTACAGCTCTTTGATAATCATGCATCTTCACAGCTCTTTTATAATGATGCATCTACAGTTCTTTTATAATCATGCATCTTCACAGCTCTTTAATAATCATGCATATACAGTTCTATTAAAATCCTGCCTCTCTAGTCGATCGCGTCGTTTCCGGTGTGTGTACGTGTGCACTACTTTCAGGGAGTAAACGTGGGGGACGTGCTGTTGAGCTTCGAGGTTGTGCTTCGGTCGTGAGAAAAAACTAAGATGGCGTCTCGTCAAGAAAGATAGCCTGGCCCGATGCGAGTGATAACATTGATCGGGGAATGATTGATCCACGACCCGACTGATAGAGTCCGACACCCTCGTATCACCATTAAAACGAACCCGTGTCGCCCGCGTTCTGAGCCCGAGTCGCTCGGCCGACCGGAGCCGATGGAGAACCGAGGCTGAATCTCGGGTCAACCTCGCTAGCAGCGGCAGCTAGCCGACCGGAGCGAGCACAGCTGGCCACCGTTAGCTAACCACCAGGCAACATCACAACAACAGAGGAAGCAGCGCGGCCACCAAGCCCCATCGTACCCCGGGACATCGAGGTGTCTGCGGGTCAGTCACGACAGAGTTTTCCTATAAATAACCGCACACATGGATGTTTGTCTCCCACGGTTGCGTTCACGATGAGCTGCCGTGTTAGCTGCCGTGTTAGCCGGGTTAGATTCGAGCTGGGAAACGGGTTGTCTCGCCTGTGGTTTGTTGACTTAGCTTCCTCAGCCACACCAGGGCTAGCTCGCTCCCCTTAACCCGTGGGAAGCTGAGCCGAGGAGCACGGGAGGCCTCGATGCTAACGCTAGCCTGACTCGCCTGTGTTTTTAGATGGGACAATAGACACAACATAGAGCCTATGACGGATCCCGGAGGAGGCACCGGTACACCCGACTAGAAGCGAGTGGACAGGGGGGGGGCACTTTACTTTTCTTTTCTTCCCGTGTCTTGTTGTGGTCGTGGGCCGGAAGGTAAGCGTCGTTTTCACGCCACTTGTCCCAAGTTTGAGTCGCTAACAGTTACTGGAGGGTGTTTAACTTCGTGGGACACCTCAGTGGGGGGGTTGTGTGACCTGTGGGGTTTTGTGGTCATTTCCCCCAAAGCTAAGGGATTTGATGTCACCCCCCCCCACCCCCCTTTCCCTCTCGCGTGTGGTGATGTCTTCCTGGCCTTCCATACCTCAGGGTTCATGGCCTCCACTCCATTGTTTGTCTCTGAGACCATTAAGAATAAGGGCGATGGGATCCAGGCCACTGGAGTTCTTTTGGTTATATGTGTGACCCTTTTTAATATAAGCAAAAAACCCTTTAGATTACACAGACTAGTTTACTTTATTTCTTATAAATTGACATGTTACACAAAGTTTTCTGCTAATACATCTTTATGTAAACACTATTATTGTTGTTCTGTGTGGCACCTGGAGAAGCATCCAGTCAACTGTTGCCCCCTCTTCCTCACTAGGGCCTTCTTGATTCTCCAGAGCATGGTAGATGTTTTGTTGTGTCTGGTGTTGGGGGATGGGGATCTCATCCTGGGAATCTCTGTTTCTTTTTATCGGCCTGTACTTAAAGCTGTGATAATCCGTTATTAGCGCCTAACGGGGAAATGTTTGAGGAACATTGTAACTGTGCCCAGACAGGAGGTTATGCTTCAGCGAGCGAAAACAATTGAAATAACTTTTCTGTATACTCTTTAATACGCTCTGAAATGTTTCATACACTGGTTTGTTTTCCTTGTCGCTGACATTTCCTTTGCCTTGTTTATAAAGTTTGCTGTCAATAGGAACATTTATTGTGATATTTGTGTTATGAAAATGTAGTTTGTGAAATGCTGGTCAATGCACGTACTCTTCCTCTGAACTTCCCCATTGTATGAAGAGGTCATAAAAGAAAGTGACTAACTTCTTTGTTAGAGTTTAAAGTTGATCTCCAGGAAGTAAAGATAATATTCACATTCCAAAAAAATTCCAGGCTTTTGTACATTGTTGTCATTCCCATCAGTGAATCTACGTGAGGTTATTAACCTTTATGTGACTTGTCCACCTTCCCTTTGTCAGGGCAATGGAAGGGGAAGAGTTTGTCCCTCCTCCGGAGTGCCCAGTATTTGAGCCGACATGGGAGGAGTTTCTGGATCCCCTGGGCTACATCGCCAAGATACGGCCAATTGCAGAGAAGTCTGGAATCTGCAAGATCCGACCTCCACAAGTAAATATTTGCTTATGCTTGGTTTGTGATGAATAAGTTGTCTCCATGAATAAATCTGGAGACAGTAGAAATCAATATTTCTATGTTTGGGATTCTCAGGCTGACTTAAGACCTCACAAAACAAGAAGAAGAACCAATAAGACTATCGACAAAGAACCTCATGAAAATTTGTATTAATAACTTAAAAACACATTATATGGCTCCCTCCTGATGAGAGAACCCCCACTGCCTGATTGTTGGTACATCAAAAGAAGAAACTTGGAGAAATAACTGTATTTACACACTCGGCCTGTGAACATTTGACTCATCAAGTGGAGCCCTGGACGCAAAGGTCACAAAGACACCACATTTGGCCAATCGGATTAATCTACACTCAGCTACCTAAAAGATTAATTGAGTACAGACAGAAGAGTTGTGTATATGCACTCTTCAATTATTTATTTATTGCAAGTGGTATCACACTATTGAACAATGTTACTGCACATCACAGATTTTCTTCAAGCAGGTTTAAATACCAGTTCGACAGTTTTAAGTGTTGTCCGGATCTGAGCGTGAGCAACATGTCATTATTCCTCCGTGACAGCTGTGACCAGAGGTGTTATTTCGTTGTCTTTCCTTCTGTCCTATTCTCAGGAACGCTTTAAGAACATTTCTTAGAATCTGTCATAAATGTTCACTTTGCCTCAAGGATGATGTGATTAGATGTTTTTTATCCAAGGTCAAGGTCACTCTGAACAGTGTTTAGGCCATCATTCAAGAATGAACGCACAAACGATAATACATTTCAGACTTTTCTGCTGATAAACTGCAGTGATTATATTTTAACAGTTAAAGGGTAAGAGTTAATTTATTGCAAATATTCTTTAAAATTAATTTAGTAAAGCTCAATATTAACAAAAAATTACGTTTTAGATGACACCACATAAATAACTCACGAATCTTTATGTTGTTACAAGTCAAAATAATGTTGCACGAGGTGAAATATGTAGTTTTTAAACAGAAACAAATAAATAATCTGCAGTTACAAGAAAGTTTTCTGTAAACCCATAGCTTGTTTTATACTTAGTTTCAGTTGCATATATGTTCCATAAATTTCAATTTGTGATTCCCCCTGAACATTCTGTTTGGCTAGCAGCTCTAACAAATACAATACTTTATTAACAAGAGTTTACAGAATAAAACAGAAGTGAAGCTATTTGCAGCAGATGATGGCTGTAGAATAATACCCCATCACTTTTGCACTTGGACATAAATATTTATTTAGCCAAAGTAAGATCCTGTTAAAAATGTATTGCCCTCAGAGTTGATTGGAGAGAAAGTGGTTCTTTAATTGTTGATAGTGTGTTGGTCACTTAGTTGGTGGCCTTGGTTAACCTCCCTGGTTAAAGCCGAGCCAAGTTCGTGAGCCTGAAAGCCTGAGTTAACCCAGGGTTAAGCTCACGATCGTTTAATCTCCAATGTCCATGTTCATTTGCTGTTGTTAGTAAGCTCCCTTAATGATAGTATTTGACATTGAAGCAGATGTTTCTAAAGTTTCTTTCAGCCTATAGGCTTACTAATGTGTGTCTTTGCTCCCATATAGGATTGGCAGCCACCGTTTTCCGTGGAGCTGGATACATTCCGCTTCACACCCCGTATGCAAAGGCTCAACGAGCTCGAGGTAGGTTTGTCTTTATTTCCGTTGACGGTTGAAGATTGTCATGGAACTGACCGGACTAACCTTTGTTCTCTCATTCATCTTTTTTTAGGCGGAGACCAGAGTAAAGCTTAATTATTTGGACCGCATCGCCAGGTTTTGGGAAGTCCAGGCGTCCTCGTTGAAAATCCCCCATATTGAAAGACGCATCCTCGATCTTTTCAGCCTGTCAAAGGTGAGTTTGAACTCTTTGAAAAATTGATCTTTTTGTTCATTTTCTGTGATTGCTGAAATGCTCCATCTTGTTCCAGATTGTGACGGGTGAGGGAGGCTTTGAGATGGTCTGTAAGGAGCGCCGCTGGGCTCGGGTGGCCCAGAGGCTTGGCTACCCTCCAGGCAAGAACATCGGCTCTCTGCTGCGCTCCCACTACGAGAGGATCGTCTTCCCCTTCGAGGTCTCCCAGTCGGGGGCCAGCCTGCCGGTATAATACACATTCCTATCTCAGTAAATAGATGACATCATAAGGAACTGATCTGTGTATAGCAAATGACAAATTAATCTTATTGTGGTAGGTTATATGCCGCCTGTATGGACGTGTTTTCATGAAGACCCACTTTATGTCATTTCAGAATTGCAAGCCAAAGCACTATGATGGTGAAGAAGTGGATAAAGAGTACAAGCCTCACTCCATCCCCCTGCGACAGTCGGTGCAGCCATCCAAAATCATCAGTTACGGGCGCAGAGCAAACAGATGCCAGCCTGATGTAAGTGAGCGTATCTCTCCTATTGGTCAATCAGTGAATTGAAGTAACCTATTTTGTGGTTGGATGATATTTTCAAATTCAAACCACCTTAAAAACGATCCTAGAAAAGTATTTATTGTTTATTTTGTATCTTTGTTGAATATCTGATCTGTCAAACACCAATACCTGTCACCAGTAACACTGTTCTCATGCTTCATTAGTGATGGTTTCCCACAGGACGTCAAACATCATTTAAGAATCTTTGCCACTGTTGATAATGTCTTTATTTGTTGTAGTTGTTTTACACTGAAGAAATGAGGCTTTAAGGTCAAAAGATGAAATGAAACAAGAGTTCACAACCTCAGCTGTTATTTCCTGGTATTTACAACCGTCTTTTCTCCCACAGCTCTCTGGTTCTTTTTTTAAACGACAAATGTAATGTGAAACCAAGTCTAAAACCAAGAGATTTCACATTCACCCTTTCAGTCTCAAAGATGCACCTTTTGCTCACTTCTAGAATGGGTGGGTCCCAACACGAGGAGATGTCTTGAGCTGTTTAACACATTGATGTGTGGAAATGCCAGGAAATGAAAGCTGACATTCTGAACTCTCAAATTCATCTTTTGATGTCAAACCAAAATGTCTTCAGCACACAACGAAAACAAGGGTTTGTCTTGTCATTCCAACGGTTTCCAGGGAAGTGCACAGAGTACAGTGTTTGTTTTACGTGGAATAATTCCAGGATTCAAATCTGTATACAGGAGGTTCATTGGAAAAGTTTTAGCATAATTAAATAGTTTATGCTCTGTTTGCTGATCGGGGTCATACGAATAGTGAAAGGTTGCATAATTATAGGCTAACAAAGAGTCAAACCACCAATCAACCTGGAATATTGCTCTCGTGTGTTGATATTAAAGGTTTCGATGTGTTTATCCATGTGCTCCAGTGCACAAGGGTCAGGTAAAAGTGAGGTTTCACTTTAGCACATCCCAGCTTGCTTATTCTCCGTCCTGCCCTGCTGCTTTGCTTAATTCTGCCATTTCCCCTCTGCTCCATTGCTTATTTTGTTCTATGTTTGGGTTCTTCCATCTTCTTTCATCCACAAAAAAGGCACACAACCATTTCTTCATGAGACACTTTTATTTTATACAGAAATGTTGCCAGTGAGCAGCTGCTGCAGTTTGTTATCTCATGCTTGTTACATGCAAGCTAATGATGCTTCATTTCTACCATAACAAACCCCTCAGGTTTTTAATGATCTGCTCATCATACTTTTGCCGGATTAATTTCTTATGCTGGAATAGATTTTTGTTTTGCATATTTACTTAAAAGCTGAATTCAAAGCAAAATAACTTGACTATAACCAGGTGATTGACACTGTAACTGAAACAAGTGACACAAGTACCCAAGTAGTTATAGGTAATCAACTTCTATATGAAATCCAGTCCATTTGGTTGTGTCTTTTGTTCTAAATACTTATATAATATATTCAGGACAGTAACAGTTGAGCGTATTTTTACTCAACTCTCAAATGATCTAATATCATTACCAGTATTAGTCAATGAAGGAGAACTCGGCAGGCTGCAGCCGGGGGGATCATGGTTTTGATCTCGGTTTCAGAATCATAAAATCCCCTACATCTCAGCAATGGAGAATTCTAATAAACACAAACGTTACAGATCTCTATTTCAGTTTGGTTGTAAAGCCATTCCATTAAAATCAGTTCGGTGCGACATCACAAATCATCTGTTGGTGGTAACGTGCTGTGTCTGGCATTTTCTCTCCATATAGACTTTAATGTATCTTTACATTCTCTTCAACGAGAAGCGGAATACATTAAAATATCAAATACATTTCTGTCAACATGCTGGTCTATCAGACTGCAGTGTAAACACAATGTATGTTAAATGCATCAAACCATTAATAGATTCCCCAAAACTTTAGTACGGAGATCCACAAAAGTTTCCTATTGGACTTAATTTATCCTCCATCAGATATATGACGCTTGTCTCATGATGTTTACGGGTGATATCTTTCCTACATCCAGCTCTGTTCTCTCCAGGCTCTCTCCCTTCCCCTCTCATCTCCCTTCTTCCTCTTGTCTTAGTTTATCGCTGCTGTTATTGTCTCCCCCTTGCAGGGTCCAGAGGATCTGGCCCCACATCCTCTCACCACTGGCTCTACACTCATCTCTGCGGTACTGCCTCTCGAGCACATGAGCTCACCTTTCGCTGCCGCTCTCTTTCTGCCGCTTTTCTTGACCACCTCACCCCTTCTGAATGTTTTGTTTTTCTAATTCTTACTAACCGCAGTCATATGCACTCATACCTCTGAGGTTTAAGAGGTGGCAACCCACAAAAGGGTTGACATGACTGTCACAAACATGTTGCCAACATGTGCACTTTGATTTCTAGATCAGACACTGAACAAAGAGAGGAGGATTTCCCTGCCCTGTTTGTTCTTCAAGAACAGGCTCTAGAACTGTTATTACTAATGGGAGAATGTAGTCTCACGTTGAACACAGGTGTTTGGACCCGGGTCATTGAAGCTTTAGTCAATATATTATAGATTAAAATGGCATTGAATGAATGAATGGAGGCAAATCTAGATCCCAGCGCCAGGGTGCTGAGGACTAATATCTCAGATATCCAAAATGACACAGTTCATAGCAGACTTATATTAAATATTAACTTTATCTCAAACTATCAAGCTTTTTCCTGGTCTAGCTGTTTAGTTGTTGCGCTCTTCGGTTTTCTCTCTTTCTCTCGTGCACTTTCTCTGTGGTTGTACTTGGCTTGTCCTGCTGGGCTGTCTGTGTGCCTCTGCTCTTTTTCCTCACTCTCGACTCACTACAGCAGCTATGTGTGTGGCTGCATGTGCTTCTCTGGGGTGCACTCACTAAGGAGAACCTAGAAGGTTTAATTTCATAGTCTGAAGATAGAAGGTAAAATATTGTGTGTAATTGTTGTTCCCCTCCAGGTTTCTCAAGGTTTGCTTGTTTGCCGTCCATCATCAAGTTCTACTTTTCCATCCCATGGTTTCAGTCCCCATCTCACTTGCAAAGCTTGGCTGCCAGATTATGTAGAAAATGTAGATCAATAACTGGACAGCAGGAGTTATGTCTGCACAAATGCATACAAGTGGCAAAGTTCAAAACAAACTTGCCTTAGAAGAGTCTTTGGATTGTTGTGTCTCCTGTTTTTCTGATATGAATGAATAATGTGATCTGGTTTCTTGGTTTAAGTTTTTTTGAAGTGATCATATTACGAGAACTAAACTTCCAATGTAAAAGAACCTTCCTAAATTCATTGTTAGTGACAAAGGTTTTGAGATCCAACCTGTTTTTAAAGGTGTCGTGAATGTTGTTCTGCTTTTTTTGTGCTTTTCAGTTCTATAGAGTTAATACTGAAAGTGATGTTAAGACCTGTTTGCAATCATACCGCCTGAACTAGAGCCTGACAACATGACACAGCTTCAAAACATAAAAGTGGAACTGAACTGTAATTACTGCACTAAAATGATTGAATGCAACATTCAATATGACACTCAGTGAATGAGCGGAAAATTAACATATTGCGTGTAATGGTTAAAGAGTTTAATTAGCTCCGTATAAGAATATGAGTTGAGTTCTTGTTGAGAACATCCAGCTCCTCTTCTCTCCACCAGCGGAGAGGATGAGGTCACAGGAATGTTAGGCAGTTAAATGTACAACACTGTCAAACATTTTAATAACATCGCTGGTGTTACACACTCATAAAAAGAAGCCTTGGTGAAAGAGAAGAAGGCAGCAAAGGCAGTTTTCAAATCTGAGCAGTTTCAAGATTGAGGTTTAGATTTGGAAAAGAGACAGAAACGAGAAAACCAGTGACTAAAACATTTGAATTAAACATTTTTAGATAACTATGTAGTGTTACAAGCTAATGTCGCTATTAAAGTAGGATCTGATCCGTTTCCAAACATTGTGATTAAAAGTAATTCAGGCAAAGATACACTGGAGAATTATCTGACCCCGTAACTTACAGTAATTAATCATTTTAAAGACCAGAAAGTATCTTTGCATAGTAAACTTTGGTTTCCTTATTAAATTGTCAATTATGACTACAGACTGAATTACCTGGGAAAACTTCTCTTTTTTGTTTTCTTATGCAAACAATACACTACAACAAACACTAAACAGGATTTAATAAAAACGGGCTTCCTAGTCATTTAAACCTAAAGAACACCCACTGTATGGTTGCAAATGTCGGTGATTGTGTGTCTTGGTGGTGGGTCTTAACCTTTAAGCTTTCACTGTGACGTAGGCTAACTTTTCCTTACTTTCTAACCGCAGCACAATCCCTTCTTGTGATGCATTGCTATGCTCTTGTGTTTTTAATTTTGTCGATCTGCATTTGGCCTCAGACCGTGCTTTGCTCTGTGTGCTCTGGAGAGAAGTTGTGGTCATTCTAACTTTTTTTAATAATGAAATTGTAATTTTTCTTTGTATCCAGCCTGAACCCACAGAGGAAGACATCGAGAAGAACCCAGAGCTGAAGAAGCTACAGATCTACGGCGCTGGACCTAAGATGATGGGGCTCGGGCTGGTCGCGAGGTATAAAGGCATAAGAAAGAAAGGTAAGTGCTGAGACCGCAAACTCATTTGTACAGCTTCTAAGACACTTACAGTTAAAGGTCTGTTGGTTTACTTGGCCTGTGGTAACGATGGTTGCAGCTTTATTCCTGAAGCTGTAAAAGTGAACGGCAGTAATTGAGCAGTAGCGAGTAAAGACCGGCTGCTGGATAAGAAATATGGACGTACTGATGCCACACTAAACCACAGCAATTCATTTGATGCAGCTAAAGCAATAAATTGTTGTCATTGGAGAGTTTTTCAGTGGTTTAGATGAGACTGTTCTGTGAGGCCGGAGAAGTGTAAACCTTTTATTCTTTGATAATTAAAACCCTTTGACTCTAAACACTTAATGCTCCTCTTTCAGACGAGCTGCCTCAGACTGTCACCGTCAAAGAGGCGGCTGCGCCTGTTGACACCTCGGTGAAAGCAGAGCCACTGGCGCCTGCAGAGAAGCAGAGTGAAGGGGCCACGTCCAGTCCCCAGCCACCTCCCCCCAGCATCACCATTAAGTCAGAAGTGAAGAAGGAGGAACCGGAGAACGGGAAAGACAAGGACACGGAGGGAGAAGATCCAGAGAAGCCGTGCACCAAAATGACCATGAGGCTTCGGCGCAACCTCAACAACCCCCAAAGCGTGAGTAGATAAGAAGACACACACTCCAGTGACCGTCATGGCCGTGTCACTCATCCTTACAATGCATCTCTGAAAATTTGATAAAGCCCTCAACTGATTTAATTTGGCTGTGAGCACAATGTACTGTGCTCTTCATTACTTGTCAGTCTAATATGATTTCGGTTGTTTACTCCATTTAATTTTCCTCTGTGCTACAGCAGGTTAGCAGTGTCCTGATTGGACGCTCTGTTGTCTGCACCATCACTCATCAGGCTCCAGCCCCTAAAACCAACACTTTCTACTCCTTGCTGTTTTTACAGGTCGATTCGTTTGTGTGTCGAATGTGTGGTCGGGGAGATGATGATGAGAAACTCCTGCTGTGCGATGGCTGTGATGATAACTACCACACCCACTGTTTACTGCCCCCCCTCACTGATCCTCCCAAAGGCAACTGGCGATGTCCTAAGTGTGTGGCAGAGGTAAGAACGAATGTTTAAACACATACCTTTGTGTCTCTAATGTTCCTAACTGGCTTTGTTCAATTTCTTTTAACCCACAACGTTTCTTTGTTGCATTTCAGGAGTGCAAGAAGCCAGCAGAAGCATTCGGCTTTGAACAAGCTACACGAGAGTACACTCTGCAGAGTTTTGGGGAAATGGCCGACGCCTTCAAAGCAGATTACTTCAACATGCCTGTCCATGTAAGCGCACATGCATGAAGCCTGGCTCTGCCCCTTTACTGCTGTTCAGACAAGTGACTAATCTCTATATCCTTGTCTGTGTAGATGGTTCCCACTGAGCTCGTGGAAAGAGAGTTCTGGAGGTTGGTCAGTAGCATCGAGGAAGACGTGACTGTGGAGTACGGAGCAGACATCCACTCCAAAGAGTTCGGCAGTGGCTTCCCGATGGACAATGGCAAGAGGAAGCTCACAACAGAAGAGGAGGTAGTACATTGTTTTCTGTTGCAACTGATTAATGAGGTGCTCTAGAGGTCAAGCACAGGTACATTTTTAAATGAAATATAATATGCAGAAAGGCAATGTGGCATTAGGACTACCAACTATCCCAACTCCATTCAGTGAAGCTCTAAAAACCAGAATGTCGCTCCTTAGAAAGCATAACGCCCAACAGTCCACTTAACTTCTGGCAGGCTGCACCATACTTAAAGAAGAGAAAGTCTTTGATCCACCCCAAACTTAAATGGGTTTCTTGACTCATGTTCCATCCCTCCGCCAACTTCTGTGGAAAACTGTTCAGTAGTTTCTTGTTATCCTGCTGATAAACAAACAAACACAGTGAAAATATGAACTCTTCATGGTGTTAAATATGTTCCTGTTCAGACCCGGTATTATCATTCTATAGACTGATCCTATCCCTAGTTGGTTGGAGACAGAATCAATACAATCTTAGCAAACCTCTAAAAACTGTGCACAGTAAAGAATTAAATAAACAAATATTGATTTTGTAATGTACGTAACAGGATGTGAGTAAACAAAGATTGTCCAGTGGTTAATTTCAGCTCTCTCTCCTCTCTTCTGTCAGGAATATGCTCGCTCTGGCTGGAACTTGAATGTGATGCCCGTCCTGGATCAGTCCCTCCTGTGCCATATTAACGGAGACATCTCTGGGATGAAGGTGCCGTGGCTCTACTGCGGCATGGTGTTCTCGGCTTTCTGCTGGCACATCGAGGATCACTGGAGCTACTCCATCAACTACCTGCACTGGTACAGAACGCTTGTTGTATGTAGGCAGGATCAAAGTTTCTAATGTAGAGACTACGATGAACCATAACTTTCTCTGTCTCTCTGTTTCACTTCCTATCTATCTATCATTCCCAGGGGCGAACCCAAGACTTGGTACGGAGTTCCCTCTGTGGCAGCCGAGCGACTTGAGGAGGTGATGAAGAAGAAGACACCCGAGCTGTTTGAGTTTCAGCCTGACCTCCTGCACCAGCTGGTGACCATCATGAACCCCAATATCCTCATGGCTCATGGTGTACCGGTCAGTGTCCCACACACACAAACATGCACACAGCAGAAATATGATTGATTTAAAAAGCCTTCTTACCCCTTTGTTTATTTATTGCAGGTTGTACGCACTAACCAGTGTGCTGGCGAGTTCGTCATCACCTTCCCCAGAGCTTACCACAGCGGCTTCAATCAGGGATATAACTTTTGCCGAAGCTGTCAACTTCTGCACTGCGGACTGGGTATGTCTGTTCACCCTGTTTCTCTCTCAGGTCACCATTTCACATTATTCAAGACTTCGTGATTAAGAGCGTTTCTTTCCCCCTGCCTTCAGCTACCTGCTGGCCGGTCCTGTATTGAGCACTACCGCCGTCTGAGGAGGTATTGTGTATTCTCCCACGAGGAGCTCACCTGTAAAATGGCTGCCAGCCCAGAGAAGCTAGATCTCAACCTGGCCGCAGCCACACACCGGGAAATGTTCAGTATTGTTCAGGAGGAGAGGAAGCTGCGCAAGGGGCTGATGGAGCGGGTGAGCTACATAAGGAGAGCTTCTCTAGTTTGGAAACTCGGTCAAATCGTTCTGTTTCTGTCGCGTTCTAAACTCTGATCGCTCAATACCATCTGTGCTGTTGCTGCAGGGCATCACCGAGGCGGAGCGCGAGGCGTTTGAGCTGCTGCCTGATGACGAGCGACAGTGTGATAAGTGCAAGACCACATGCTTCCTTTCAGCTTTGGCTTGTTCGAAGTGCCCCGAGCGGCTGGTGTGTCTCTATCACACTCAGGATCTGTGCAACTGCCCCACTGACAAACTCTACCTCAGGTATTCACTTGTCTTGTAGCTGTGTGTGTGTTTGTGTTTATACCTTTTGGCCTTAATGTACCACAGTGTAGTTTCTGTCTGATTTCAATCTGTATATATATTTTTGTTTCCCCTTCACTTTACAGGTACAGATATACCCTGGATGAGTTGCTGGCCATGCTTCACCGGTTAAAGGTCCGATCGGAGTCTTTTGATTCCTGGGCCAACCGAGTGAAAGAGGCACTTGAGCAAGAAGAGGGAAACAAGATAGGTGAGAGATTGTTATGATTGAATCCATTAAACTTAACTTCAGCCTTAATTTGTGAGTTTAGATTGAACATGCCAAACTGTAACCATCCTTTCGAATGCAGGAATTAATGACCTGGAAACGCTGAAGACGGAGGCGTCAGACAAAAAGTTTCCAGACAACGAACTCCTCAGGAAACTCAACAAAGTCCTTAAAGACATAGAGCGCTGCCAGCAGACGAGTAATGAACTCCTGGAGAAGTCAAAGAGCAGGTAGGAAGGATCACAGAGTGGATGTTGCCTCCGTCTGTTCAGCTTCACACGCTCACACTTTGCTGTCTTTCAGTGAAAGTAAGATGACCTTGGCTGAGCTGAAGTCGTTGGTAGAGACGATGAACAATCTGCCCTGTGTGTTGAACAAGTTGGAGGAAATGCAGGTAAGAAGAACTCAGTGTCGCAATCATTATAAAGAAACTATTTATACAATCGTAGCTGTAAAATTCTGTTTTGATTTAGTGCATTGAAGGTTTACATCTGTATCCCCTGATTCTCAAGGCAATGCTGCAGAAAGTGGAGGACTTCCAGAGCCAGGCTCAAGCATTGGTCAGTGACCGGGACTGGAGGAGGGACTCGTCACCACCTGAGCGATTGCAGACATTAATAGAGGAGGGGGGCAAACTGCCTGTTGTGGTGCCTGAGTGTGATTCGCTTCAGGGCCTAAAGGAGCAGGGCCACTGGCTGGCAGAGGTGAGGCGCACCCTGGGCACAGAAGGAGGCGAGAGGCAGGAGGTGACGTTGGAAGTGTTGAGGATCCTGATGCAGGCAGGATGCAGCGTTCCCCAGAGCGTATCGGTGGAGACGGCCATGGCCGAGCTTCAGGAGCTGCTCACAATCGCAGAACGTTGGGAGGAGAAAGCAGAAATCTGCCTCGAACAAAGGTGAGACAGTCGGGATGTCACACCGTGTACTTTTCTTTACACTTAACCCGCGGCAAGGAATTGTTATCGTGCCACAACCAGTCTGTCCCGTTTCAAAGATTTTTTTTGTCAATGTTTTGTTCTTCCAGCCAAAAACACCCCCTCTCCACCCTGGAGGCAATAGTGAACGAGGCCCAGCTCATCCCGGTCAGGCTTCCGAACATTCTATCTCTACAGGGCTGTCTCACACGAGCACGCGCCTGGGTCACGGACCTGGAGGAGATCCAGGTAAGCAAAGGAAACTTGCTGTCTTCTTCATGTTCCTAATTGAATTGAAAAAACACACTGTACCTCATGCTGATGTATTATTATCCTTGTTACAGAATGGGGAGCATTACCCGTGTCTGGATGACCTGGAGGGCCTGGTGGCGATTGGAAGGGATCTGCCGGTCTTCATGGAGGAGCTGAGGCAGCTGGAGCTGCAGGTGGCCAGCGCCCACTCCTGGAGGGACAAGGCCACCAAGACCTTCCTGAAGAAGAGCAGTCAGCACAGTCTGCTAGAGGTGGGCGACTTGGAGGGAACTGGGGAAATAGATTTGAATTGTAATAACAACAGCAGCAGCAGAATATATTAACAGCTCCTAGTAAGGTGTCCTTCATGAGAGCAGACATTTACCACGAGTGTTGCCATTGCAGGTTTTATGTCCGTGTGCAAAGCGGAGAGAGAGGCGAGTTGGGACGGAGGCGTTGGATGATATATTGGATGATTCTGACACCAACACTCTGGGCCTCTCTGCTCAGGACCTGAGGGATCCTGCCGCGATTGTGAGTCTACCGAACATGACTTTGTGTGTTTGTAATCCCTCTGAGATGCTTGAATATTGTTTGTTGACCTGTGTCTGATATGTGCTTTGACATTAGGTGATGGCTTTCAAAGAGGGAGAGCACCAGGAGAAGGAGGCACTGCTGAGGTTACAGAAACTGAACATGTGTAAATCTGGACTTAAAGCTTCAAGTTGCAAGGAGAACAAGGAGAACGGGAGGTGGGACGACCCCATGGAGACAGACACATCCAGCCACTCAGAGAACTCTGTAAAAGAGAATGGTAACCACACCGGCACCGCCCCCCCTCACTCAGTGTGTGTGTGTGCCGGGCAGCCCCGCGCCCCTCAGCTCCGCTGCCACCTGTGTAAGGACTGGTTCCATGGTGGCTGCGTTCCTTTCCCCTCCCTGCTCCCCTCCTCTGGACCACTGGCTTACCCGCTCTGCTGGTGGGACTGGGATGCACGTTTCTTGTGTCCGCAGTGCCAGCGGTCACGGCGCCCTCGCCTGGAGACTATCCTGGCGTTACTTGTGGCCCTGCAGAGGCTGCCGGTGCGTCTCCCTGAAGGAGAGGCCCTGCAGTGTCTCACAGAGAGGGCCATCACCTGGCAGGGCCGAGCTAAAGAGGCGCTGGAGGCGTCCGAGCTGCAGCCGGCTCTTCAGAAGCTGCAGGAACTCAAAGAGACTCTGCACAGTAAAGCAGAGGAAGACGAAGACGTGGAAAAGGCGACTGGAAAGAGCTCCGTTATAGTTTTGTCCGATTCCGAGGGAGGGGAAGGAGAGGATGGAGTCATCGATCTGACGGCAGATAATTCACCTAAAAAGAAAACCAAGGAAAGCAACGGCACTCAGGTTAGCACCATCTTCCTCCTCCTCTTTATTTGAATATGTAATCTCTGTTTGCTGACTGTCTTCCCTCTTGTGTCACCTACAGGCTGGATGTGAAAATGGCATCAGCAAGAAGTCAAACGTCACAGGTGTGGGTTCTCTGCTGCCCCTGCTGCCTTTATTGAAGGGTCAGGTGGTGGAGCTGTCCCCAGCCACCAGGAACCAGCTGGAGGAGCTGCAGCTGGAGGGGGATCTGCTGGAGGTGTCTCTGGACCAGACTCCCATCATCCACCGGGTTCTCCAAGCTTCCTCTGTCCCACCTAGAGACACACTGCAGACACTCATTCAGGTCAGGGAAACAGACACACTGCTGTCTGAGATGATGTATTTATGGAGTTGAAGTGATGACAAATATTTCTTACGTGGGTATCGACATATTCAAAATCAGACATAAAACATTTTTTATTCAAGAACAGAATTTTAAAACACAAACTATATCTTTACCATCTGCTGTTTTCACATTTTTGGAAATAAACTTAACTTTCCAATGATACACTCGTGATACACACAAAGGTAACAGCAGCTTGTTTGAGTTAAAGATTAAAAAAAGATGGTAAAACGTGTGAAATTTAGACCTTGAAAAGTCTTAAACACGATCCATCCATTTCTTATCCAAGTGTCTTAAACACTTTAAAGTGGGTCTTATTTATTTTAGCATTTCAAGCTTCTACCGCTACATTTTAAAGTAATTTTCCAAAGAGGAATGTTTTGGCAGTATGAATAGTTTTAAATTCCATTTGATATGCTTTTCTATCATATCAACAATAACAAGTAAACTTTGACTTGTTATTGCATCTCCGCTGTTTCTTTTCTAACGTCCTGTCGACTTTGTTTCTCTCCCTCAGATCGAGCTCGAGGAGCAGAGACGAACCAGCCGCAGCCGAGCCAAGGATTCCAAAAGAAAGAGGAAGAGCCACCGAGGCGGGGACGGGGCAGGCGAGCGGTCACTGGACGCCACTGAGTCAAAGAAAACCTGTCCCCTCAGCCACAGCCCCTCTCCTCACTTACCTGCCCAGACCAAACGAGAGGTGAGCGCCCCTTGATTATACTTCTGCTTTAAATATCTTCCTTTTTCATTTTCTGGAAATCGCTAAAAATGTCCTCTTCTTTTTTGTGTGTTTCTCAGATTTTGTCATGATGTCAGCGCTGGAGCTCTGTGTGAAAGAATCTGCAGAGGAGCTGAAGGGACAGAACATTCTGTGCCAGAAAACCGTGTCAAGTTATAGAAAGATGCAGGACATCCCCCCCCCTCCTCCACCCTCCACCCTTCTCCACCCCTTCTCATCCCTCCATTCAGACATAAACAGAGCCACGACTCTTCCTCTACACTCCATCCTCTCATTCATTACTCCTCCAGAACTGCTCTTCCTCTTCCTCCTCCTCCACCTCCCTCCCCCCCTCGAACATATTAAGACTGTGTTGGACCGACGTGGGACTTAACGTAATAGGAATGTTCATTGGTCTAGAGTTGTCTCTGAGGTCAGTCAGTATGCTATGTTATCCCAATTGTATTACATGCTTGTTCAAACGACGCCTGGCTCAGCAGCGGCAGGTCTCACTTCACTTGAACACCCCGGTTGGACGTCGGATAAGCTATTTGGTTCGTTTAGACACTTCTGTTCCCCTGACGCTGACGTGCAGCAGGTTTTTTTGACGGCTGATCTTGGAAAACAGCTCCGTGGTTACACTTGTATTTTTTTAGTTGTATTGACTCTTGTGTTTGAGGCCGTTTTCTGAGGGGATATGCATTTTGAATAAAACAGAGTAACTTTTGGGAAGGGTTATAAACAGGCATTAATGTTTTTGGTGCTACTTTCCCAAAATGGATATCTGTTCCTCCTGCTTTTGTCTCATCTCCCTTCCCTCCATTTTTTTTAAAAGCTCTTCTTGACTCCATCTTTTTATTCCTTTTCAACTCGACCTTTTTTTCCTTCTCGCTCGCCCTCCTTCGTTCTCTCTCTCTCTCTTTGCAGATTAAAGTAACTTCACTGTATCTCACTTTGTCACAACTTGTTTTGTTTCCTGGGTTCAAATTATATTATTATTATTATTGATATTGCAGACACACAGTTGTCGTGAGTTTGTGTATAAACTTTTCATTTTAATGTTGCCTTTGTTTCTTTTCACTCTTGTTAGAAAAATAAAGGTTTAGAATTGTCTAGGACACGTTGACTCGTTCATTCACTGGATTCTGACACCGACACAGTTTTCATAATCACAGCATTTATTTTAGAAAAGCTTTAACTGCAAAATGGCCGACACTGAACACCACAATATTCAACAGACAAGTTTACCATTGTTTTTTTTTCTCTACGCTATGAGCAGATCATAGAAAGACACACACAAGAACAGTATGTTAAAGGGATTTAAGTACATGAGGGGGGGGCAGCCTCAATATCAAAACATGCACGAAAGCAAAATGAGAACTAACTTCTGCTCCTGGATCAGTCGCCCCAGACTTTTAATTGGCTTATAATGTTAGTCCAGGTAACTTGTTAGATAATTATCCAGCGGCTTGAGACAAAAAGGCAAAATTTGGGAATAACACACCAGACATGGATGACAGGAAATGTTTAGGAACATACATAAAGGAGAAATAACAGTTTTCATTACCTCCACTAAGGAAGTTTTCATCAGCTTAAGTTTCCTGATTTCCATGAAAGTTTGAAGCAGATCCAGGATTATTTTCACATTTTCTTCTACATGGCACAATTGGGTGTGAGCAGGGAAATTTGACTTGACAACTGTAGAGACAAGATTTAAATATCAAATGTTTTCTGTGCTTTTTCAAGTTTATAAAAAGTCCTGTCAGTTACTTTGTGCTTCAGATGATTTAAGTCTGTGTGTTACACACTTTGAAACTTGTGCTATTTGTTGAAATCAGCCTTAAGGGAGGAATCTGCTCAGCCTCTGATTTCCAAAACATTTGTACACAAACACGGCGGGAATGAAGAAAAGGTCTCGACTACATCAACTGGCCCAACGTAGCTTTGAAAATGTGCTTCATCAAAAGTCCCATGAGGACGCAAAATTTACAGTTATCTGGCACAGAAGTGGCTTTTTTTCTCATCGTGGTTTTCACAGCTGCTTGATTCCATCTGTTCTGTCAATCATAGAAACGTGTTAAGAGGCCTGAAAAGATAAAAAACCTTCTCAGTTCTGCACCAGGTCTATAACGGTCTAACAGCAGGGGGTGCCATCTCACAGAGCTTCTCCTCTTTATGTAACGAAACACAACATGAGTGACGATGTGAGTCTTTGTGTTGCTGCAGCTCTCAGGTTGAGTTCCCTCTGAATATGTTGCTTGTGTGTAATGTCCACCTCTCGTCTCTTAACTCTGTCCACACGCTTCTTTTCTGGTCCTGTGCATTGACCGTGACATTCAGATGAAGATAAAAAACATTCTTCACATGTGACAGGTAAACATGGGTAGAAAGCTGTTTCCTGACTGGATCAGGTCCATTCAACCAGACAAGGTCAATGTGATATTGTTAACGTGTGCGTTGTCTGTTAAGGAAGATGTGATACTGACTGTCTCAGTCATGTGCTTTTCTCTGATTTGAACATTACAGATTTGGGCAGATGCTACGTTCAATGACTTGTGTTTCAGATTGATGCTGCAGCCCTGCAGACGGATATTTGTGCCTCAGAGATTCATCCTTGAGGCTCTGACCAAACCTTTTGGCACTTTCTCTAATCTCTAACTCTCTGTCGTGTGAGTCTCACACTGTGGTGACAGATAACAGCGGGTTGTAGACCTTCTTCCCATCTTCAGACCTGCTCCCATGAGCCAGCAGCTCCTGTATCGTGATCCAGTTGTCCAGGATTCTGCGACTGCGCTTCTTCAAGCTCCTGCGGTGGCACATCTCCAGGATAGAGTTGGCTTCCTGCTGGTGTGTCGCCCCCTGCTGGCCGCTGCCGCTGCCCGGCTCCCTCTCGCGCTCTCTCAGACAGTCCAGACGGCTCTGCATCATGAACTCTCTGCGCCGCCGCTGCTCGCGGGACTTCTGCAGCTGCTGCTTGCGCTCCTCTTTGCTCCAGTAGCGACCCATCTTCATCTCGCTCACGGCGTCGTCGTCCGTCGTCATGCCGCTGCGTTCCTCCCTGATCTTCATGGCGCGGGCCTTCAGGAGGCGATCCCTCACGGGCCGCTTGGCCACGTAGCGAGAGCCGTCGCTGCGGATCTTCACCTTCCACTCCATGCGAGGGGAGGCAGGCATCAGAGAGGGGGACAAGGGGCACGGGACAGCACCTGGGACCTGGGCCACACCTTTGCATGTGCTGCCCAAGCTCATTGGGCTGTCGTCACCCCCGTTCTCCAAGCTTCCTTCTCTGAGAGTCTCCCTGTGATCACAGGGCTGCTCAGAGGTGGAGGGAGACCTCAGCTGCATGCAGCTCAGGTAGCGCTGAGGCGGCTTGGTCTCAGTTTGCCGACGGGACAGGTAGGGGCTGTTCTCTGCGCTGCGTCCACCAGCCCTCTCTGCCGTCCCGTTGGCTTTGGGGTTACGTCTCATCCCTCCATCTGAGCCCCTCCTGGTTCCTCCGTCTCGGGACAGGGACCTGACTTTAGCTCCAGGGCTGGACGTCTTGGTGTCCGCTGCTCTTCTGTGAGTGTGAGTGTAGGGTTGGTTCAGGTTTGTCTGTGCTCCGTCCCTCTCTCTCTGCCTGGTGGAAGTTGAATAAAGAGACTCTCCCCCATCCAGGCTCTGGGTGGAGGGTGATGGGTACTGTTCATTGACCAGAGGGGTGCTCCTGCAACTTTCCCCTCCGGTGTTGTAGGCACTCGTGCTGTCCTTATCGGAGCGCTCCCTCTCCGGAAGCTCGTTGATATCTGAGAGAGCGTGGTGACAGGACTCCTCGTTGACCAGCGTCCCACCAATGTCCAAGCGTCCAGCACCTGCTCCGTTCTTTTCCTCCAGAGGCCAAGCCTTCATACAGCGCTCCCGCAGCTGCTGCATCTTCTGCGCCCTCAGGATGTTACGACACTTGAACTCCAAGTGGCGCAATTCCTCTTCCAGAAGAGCCATCTCGTGCTGGGTCAGGCTCTCATTCCTATTCACGTCCAGTGGGACGCTCCCGCCGTCTTGTTCCAGCAGAGCATCGCTGTTCTTCTCGTAGTAAAACTTGATTTCCAGCAGCTCTTTGTACCTTTCACACTCCTCCTCCGTCAGCCCAGGCATCATCATCCTCACAGGATCCGCCACGTGGGTCCTTTCCTGTCGCTCCACCGACTCCAGCCCTCCACCGTTCACACAGTCCAGCCCCAAGAGGGAGTCAGTGCTGAACTGGAGGTCCTGGGAGTGCAGCAAGGGCGGAGTATCCCCTCGACCAGACAAAAACTTGCGCATGCTGCCAGGCGTATTGGTGGCGTTTGTATTGGGGGCACTGGTGTGGTCGTCTCCCAGGAGGTCGTGTTCTGACGACTCCTCATAGCGTGTGCTTTCGTCTGTACGGCCCACCCCGCTGTCCAGCTCCTGGCTGTTGCTCAGCACCGTCTGGAGCAGATCAGGTGAATCCCTGCTTAGGGAGCGACCGTGACCTCCTAGCACACCTCCACCTGCAACACCGCCTGCTCCGGCACCAAGGACGTAGGTGCCGGACCTCCCTCTGTGGCTGCTGGGCAGGTGCACAGCGTTGTCCAGGGGCTCCAGGTCCAGCTCATCTGGGTCCAACTGGTTGTCGTTCTGACCCAGTGGAGACGTCAAGGTCAATGAGGAGGAGAAAAAGACAAGGAACCACTGTGTTAGTGCTACAAATAAAATAGCTTTACATATTTAGACTGATTTTGTGGTCACTTTGGGTCAGAGGTCCGAGGGCCCCTGGGTCAGAGCCTCTGTTTGAGGTGACTGGGAAGTAAAACCACTACAAAGAAACAAACTACTACTGCGATAAATCTTCTTGCTCTGTCGAAGGTGGCAAGAAAAACAAAACTCTGAAATTATTATTCTTTAAGTAGACATAGGTTGTGATACTCTAGCGAACTGTCCAGGGTGTAATCCGCCTCAAAAGATAAGTCGTATAGGTAATGGATGGATGGAAGTTGACATAGTCAAATTGTAAATTGATTCTTTATCATCAAACCTTGTGATTTCATCCATTGTCCCTGTGAAAATACAGATAATAACAGATTTAATGGTGAGAGCAGCACATTTGATCGCTGATAGTTAAGAGTAATATACTCTTCTGCCACCAGATGGAGTATTGAGACTGCTGCAGCTTTTAGATTCCATTAAATGAATTATCAGTAACATTAAATATAACAGTTTGGATGTAACATGGGAAACTTTGACCATCTTCTATCTGATGGCGATGAGATAAGTTTAATATTTTCTGGGGTATTAGAGGATGAAATATCAATCCAGGAAATCCAGAGTGATCCAATCTGGATGTTTGTTGTTGTCTCTAATGTGTTTACTCTTCTACTCTGATTGGCATCAAGCATAATGCAAATGCTTTCGCTCACATTAGCAAATCACCCACTTCTCGCGGTGCAGTTTATTTTGGCTAATTGGTTTTGATTTGGCTGTGAATCACGCGCCAACTGCAAAGATGAAGCATTGATTCTTCGTTCTCTTATTCTTCGACGAAGCCCCCCCCTCACTTCTCTCCCCTTCTCCCCCAAGACAACAGATCAGGCTTTAATCTGGGCTTGTGCGTTTCCCTCTGATGATTCTCCGTCCGCACTCTTGAATCTTAATGCAGGCATAAATCTCGCCGGGCCTCTCTCAGGTAGTGCTCCTCTCGCCAAAAACAAGGATACCGTATATCTGAAGAAAAGGAGCGGTAACATGTGTGTCTGTGTGAGTGTGTGTGAGTGTGTGTGTGTGTGCACCTTTGACTTAAGACTGTTTTAATGAGGGCCTTTTAAATCTGCCCTCTAGCTCCATCTGTACGAATGCAGCCTGCATACAGATCTTTGTTTTCTCTCACAGCCTCCCTCCATCTGCAGCATGTTTTATTTTACTATGAAATGAAAATCCATTTCACTGGTCAGACATGTGTCGAGTTGTGTGTTTACAAGTCGTTTGGCAGGAGTGTGTGTGTGTGTGTGTGTGTGTGTGTGTGTGCCCGGCGTGTGTTAGAATGTCCTCATGTGTTGGAACAGCGACCTTGAGGGAAACAAAGCGGGGCCACATTAGCACAGTGGATAGAGGCTCTATTTGTCTTCCCCTGTTTATCAGTGCTATCAGTGCTCTTCATCGACAGCTGGGCGAAGCTAAGAACCACAGTCTTCCTCGTTACCTCCACTGAGGAGCTTGTGTTTCCATCTCTGTCCGTTCGTTGGTTGGTTGGATTGTTTCTAAGCAGGATTTCACCAAAAAACTCTGTGTGGAGGAGGGTATGGGTGTAACCCTAGGAACAACCTCATCAATTTTGGTGCTGATCCTGAAAGAATGATTCATGGTTCTTGATGAAATAATGAGCGTTTAGAATTTAGTTGTGTGCGGATCCAAACAGGAATATGGATCTAATGGAGTGACGCTTGCCAGCTAGTTCAGGCTCCATCTGTGCTGCTCTGATCAGGAGCCGTGCCTCGCTCGCCACAATCCTCCATCATGCTCGCACGGCCAATTTGGCGGTTTATTTGAGCTGCAAAGATTTTCCATCTCTCTGCTTGGTTGTCGATTGCGTCAGGATCTCTGCCCATCGACTCAGCCCCTCAGATCCACCACTAGATATTTACTCTATAACTTTGTGCAGCTTCAGACATTTATCTTTAAATCTGTAATTATCAGGTACTTGTGTCTTTCCATCACCTTGAACTTAAAATATTTCTATTAGCACATATCAGTTGTCTATCTATCTATCTATCTATCTATCTATCTATCTATCTATCTATCTATCTATCTACCTACCTACCTACCTATCTATCTATCTATCTATCTATCTATCTATCTATCTATCTATCTATCTATCTATCTATCTATCTATCTATCTATCTATCTATCTATCTATCTATCTATCTATCTATCTATCTATCTAATCTAAGTGTGGTTTAATAAGGGGAAACTTGTTGGAGGGTCATTTTTGTTTATCACATATTTAATCTTGTGAGTGTGTTGTTGTCTATTTTCACTGAGATCTCAGGGAATAATTTCTGTTTCTTGATGAAGATAATCAGACGTGTTCAGGGAACTGATATCTCTGAGTGTGTGGGATTTATCGCAGCCTGGTTTACTCTAAGTGGACCAGTGGGTCTTTGTGGAGGTTTGAGCTCCACTGAGAGACATTCTATTGTTTCCAGTTTGTTTTCTTTCTCCTCTGTTCTTTCTGTGCTCGTTTCCCACAATCTCACGACTGAACGTTGACATGGAGCTCCACTGTCATGCAGCCAATGTAGAGTAATTGAAAAAGAGGAATGTTTCTTTTCAGGTCAGCGTTCAGAACGGAGCTTTGCAGGCTCTCTCTGTGGACTGAATATCCAATTTCCTCACCTCTATCTCGGGTCGGGCGAGGAGCAGGGAGACGTTGGTGCTGTCCTCTCTGGTGAGAATAGCCACCGCCTCCTCTCGGTCCTGGATGTCTACTCCATTTATCTGCTCGCAGGGAGAGAATAATAAACTTCAGCTAATGCCAGATAGTAAAATACCCTTTTTTTGTCCACCATTCAATTAAATTGCTCATTTCAAGAAATAGTTTTTCTTTAGAATTGCTGCTAAGCTGTAAAAAGCTCAGCTTATCAGCGTCGGTAATGATTTCTTTTCACTTATGAATGAATTCAGAATAAATGCTGCACTATTATAAATGTCGTGGAGTGAGGAAGCATGAGACGCGACTCCAGCTCTGTTAGGTCAGATATAATCTAACACGTCAGTTTCATGCATAACCAGAAAAAAAGTAAAACATTAATAGGTGCAACAAGAGTTTTGTTTTGTTTATCTGTTTTCATGAAGAGTAACACTACTGTACTGATGATAACAATGCTTTCATTGAGCATATAAAAGGTCTGTAATGTCCAAAAAGATACCTTCTATCATTGTATCATGTATATACAGATGATTCTCAGTTATATGTGACATTCAAACTCTCAGATCCAGGGACTCGAACAAACATCTCTCACGTTAAATCCTGAATGTCTACTACGTTCAATGTGATCTCCATCCATCACTGGGACCACGTTGCTCCTGAGATCACCTCCCTCCTCTGGTTCCCTGTTAAATGTTGTATGGATTATATAATTCCATTGCTCACTTTTAAGGCCTCAAATGACCTTGCACCCAAATCCCTTTCAGGACCATTGACCTGGTTCGAGCCCTCTCCACCGCTAAGATCTGCGAAACAGAGCCAGACTGGTTCCTCCAGGGGTCACCTTGTAACAAAGGGCGACTGAGCCTCTGTAATCAGAGTCAATGAAATCACTCCCCTCTGAACGTGGACAGACTAATTCTCCAGCTTCTTTTAAATCCCTTTTCAAAAGCTTTAGAAAATGACTGACCTTGTCTCTGATAGATTTCTAGATTTCTATTTTATTGTTCTGTTTATTAGTATTATTAATATTATGTAGGCTCCTGCTGCACCTGTAGTATTCTGTCTCCCTTGCGGATGCGGCCGTCCATCGCAGCGATACTGTTCGGATTCACCTGGAAATGACAAAAAAAAGAGGGATTCGTGTAGGAGAATCTAAATATGACATCATATGTTTTAGAGACTTTCATTTTGAACACACTGCCTTCACCTCTCCCACGTATATCCCCAGGTCCTCCTCGTCATCGGTCCGGTAACACACCGTCAGCCCGAGTTTGTCCTGCTGACGGAACTTACACAGCTCCACCTCCTGGTGCAGGTGGAGAGAAGGAGGAGAGGATGTCAGATGGAGAACAGCGGGGGGGCAGAGTTTGAGTCAGTGATGGGCTCTCACCTCATATTCCAGCTCGTCTTGCCTGTCCACTTCGTGCTGAGCGATATCGAAGTAGTCCGTGGGGTCATAGTACACGGGCTCGATGAAGCTGAGGACGAGAGGACACAACGGTTGAGAAACTCAAGATCCTGACTGGTTTGGACTTCTAGAACCAAACCAGCAGATGAGCTCTGGTCTGACTCGGGCATGCTACACTCACAGTTCATTGAGTAGGTATGGCTCCAGTAAGGGCGGTAGCGGCGGCGATGGCGGAGGGTCGGGCGGGGGCGGAGCGCCACAGGGATGCTGGCTGCTCTTTCCCAGGGTCAACATATGCTGGAAGCTGATGTCTGTCTGGGTGCAGCTGTCCACGCAGTCGGCCATGCCCATGGTCAGAGGTACTAACCCTCCAGGAGCTCCGGCCAGACCCGCCCGTCTGCGAGCCCCCCGCCGCAGTATGTTGGACAGCACAGGGTCCCTCATGTCCAGGGTGGGGTCCCCGGAGAGGCGGGACAGCTCCTTCCCATTCAACTGGAAGAGAGAACAAATATATAGTCAAGGGGAGCAGGAGGAGGAGAGGAAGAGGAGGAGAAGAAGAGGAAGAGGGGAAAGGGAAAGATGAATGAATGGCTACAAAACTATAAAATACTGAAGAGGAGGAACAGAAAGGTGCAGACAGACGAGGAGGTTGGTTAAACACAGAAGCAGGAGGGAGAACTACAACTACACAACTCAAATAAAGAACATCAGTCAGCAGAGAACGACAACAATCAGTTCATCAGACGTGTGAGTTCATTTAAAGCCTGATGTGTTTTCTACTGAGGCACAGAAACCCTTGATAGAAAAGGGGGGAGGGGGGGGGTTATAGAAAAGGGTTTTTTAGCGCCCCATCACATTGAGCAGCAGAGAGCTGTGAAGACCTTTAATCGACCGGCAGCGTGTCGTGACCCTTCTGTGTAGAGAGAGCAGGAAAACAGTGACGTCAGAAATGAATTAAAGACTGGGAGCGCTGTGTGAAAACAGTCGCTGTGAACTTTTCCTCATAAAGGAACGGGACCTGAGAGGAAAGAGGAAAAGCACTTATTCCAGTTAATATAGTCACAGAGATAATAATAAAAATTGCATTTCCCTTTGTAGGTTGTTCTCCCCGGGAGCTTCCCCAACAAAACACTCTTATCTCTCTTTTGTTTGAATTAGAAATGGTGCCTTTTTCTTTTTCTGCAAATACATTTAAATAGCAAAAAACGTATTTATATTCCAGAGAGAACCTGATTTGAGAGAGCTGCAATAGGAATGACTGTGATGTCATTTGTGCTGGGATTTCACACTTTCAGACATTTGGATTGTGTGAAATAGAAACAAGTTGAGACGTGAACAGTGGATGTTACATTTGTTATCTCTCCCTCCCTCTCCCTTCCGGAGCCCGACAGTTCATTTAAAAGCTTCTGAAATATGCAGTGGGACTGTCAAGGTGCATGACAAGATTCCACATCACTGTCTATAGAGTATTAAAAATGAGGGATTGTTGAAAAATGAATCTGATGAAGAAATCTAAATAATGTCTGTTGTTCGACCTCCAGGCGACCGAAGCTGAAACAGTCCTGGACTTTGAGAACAGAGATTAATTCAGTGGCCTCATTAAAGCTGTTTTTTAATTTGTCGGATAATTTCAGCTCCACTTTATGCATCTCATGTAGGCTATTACCAAACATTAATAATGTTTTTAAAAAATCCTTAAACACCCTAAAAAAAAAGGAAATTACATTTTTTTATCATGCAGCAGATTGAATATTTTCTCTCTTAATGATTAGACGAGTCTCTGGGGAATCTGACGCTACCCTTAGAAAAACAAGTGTGCTTAACATGGTTGGATAATTATCCTTCAGACACACTATTTATCTCCGTGACCTGAATCTGTGCTGATGTTAATGAACGAGAAGCACAAATTGGTTTAACTACAGAGCCGGTGGCCTCAGCTGTACTTTGAGTTTATCAGATAATGTTAGTACACGACAGTGTTAAGAGATTTCGAGAGTAAAGTTTTTTAATATCGTAGGAATAAAATCGAAGGTAATAAAGTTGGAATTTTGTTTCGTTGGTTTCGTAGTTTCTTAAGGACCAGGGCGACTGGTTTCAGATCCAGAGGGAGAGAAACTTCAAATAACTGTTCATATCCGCAATCATATTATGACTCTTTGTTAAAGTAATATGAGTCTTTTCTTGCTAAGTTGCGACTTTCTTCTCAAATACAAATTTATTCTTAAAACATATATCTTGAAATCGCAGAATTGAAGTGAGCAGCATAGAATCCATTCCATTAAATCAATGTCACAAAATTTATAGCTGGTTACAGTTGAATACCCTTTTAATACAATGTAAAACTAGTTCAATACCCAATATATCAGCCAAATAACTCAAATAGATATTATATTATACCTATTCATTATTATATCTATATAAATTTCAAATACTCCCCAGAGGTAAAATACAATAATTCAGGGTAAAATAACATGAATTATTTAAATTTATACAGGCTGAACCCTGCCAGAGGCAAACTGATTAAATTAAAACGATTCATTAATTAAAAATTGAGCTTTGTAGCTACTGTAGAAAGCAGGAGTGGAAGTGAATGATCCACAGTGGGTCTGCTACTGAAACTCCATGAAACAGTCAAGTAATGGACGCTGTCATATCCTGTATATGAACATTATAATCAGGATATGACAACTTCCATCCTCAGACCCGGGATCAGATAAGGAAAGACCTAAAGACTATAATGGGAAACATATGGAACAAACAATAAGAGGAGGATTGAACGATTTGAGCAATCTCCTGTGAGGAACATCTGCATCACATGATCGAATATTCAAGATTTAAGGCTTTTAATAAAAACCAGTAGAAACACCACACTCCCATAATAAACCATTCCCTCTATCTGGTGTGATTTCATTCCCCAGAGAGACTGAGAGCAACATGGTTTCTATCTGAGCTACCGAGCCAGACGCTCTTTGTGGACTCTCATTCATGACGCTGACCTTGGCTGTCTCCACATCTTTCTCGTTCTCCGCCCTCCCTCGGTCGCCCGCTCCCTCTCTCTTCACTGGTCCCATCCCAGTAATTGCATGTCAAATCAATGCTCCCCAGTGCAGCCAGGGACAGAAACACGTTTAGCTCCTATTGGTTCTCTCACCACCACCTCTCCTCTCCAGTCCATCTTTCCTCACTTTGTGTTTCCATGCTCACATCCCTTCCTGTTCTCTTACCCTCCATCTGCCCGTGTTCACTCCTTCTTTCCATCTCTCTCTCTCTCGCTCCCGTTCTCTTCACACTCTGTCATTCTTTGGCCCTGCTGCCTCAGCACTTATTTCGGCCCCTGTCCCTTCCCCGGAGATGGAAACTCGCACTACTCAATTCCCATCTATTTCAGGCGCTCCATCTCCTGGTGCGAGCTCGTCTCTCCTCACACTATAACGTCCCTCCATAAATCTATCTGTCTCTCTTAATGGGCTCCTTCTCCTACAGAGGAATAAGGTGTTTCCTCTCTGCTCGGCCTGTGAGCAGAGAGAAGGAATTAACACTTTTTGTAGTTTGTATGTTCAATGGAAGGGAAACACACCTCGGCAAAGAGCATTTTGATAAATCAGCGCTTTGTGCTCGTGACCACGCGGCCGAGCTCTGCAGGATCAGAGTCGGGCTCATAGGAAGCTGCTCCACGAGGTCATGAGTGACAGGTATGAATACTGAGAGGGTGATGGGGGGTGATAGGGGCTTCTCATTCATTATCAATGTGAGGAGTGCTTTGAAGATTACTTCATGCAGGGTAATGGTTGTTGTTGTGCATTTGGACAGCTCTCCGGCTCGGACCTGATGGAGAATGGATTCCACTCGTACACGTGTTGTTTTCTATTATCTACGGGTTAGTATGTCATTCTACACAAGTGCTTTTTATGAGCTACACAAGCTACGCCACACACACACACACACACACACACACTTCACGTGTTTGGGTTGAAAATTACAGGTGAAATCTTGAAGAAATGGTGAAGCCTTCATATTCGCAGCAGGGGTTATGGGCGGTGGCGGCTGTAGGAGCTGAGGGTGGGGTGTGGGGTGTGGGGGGGGGGTGTGGGGAGGGAGAGGTGGTACAGAGATGAAAGAGGTGCAAAAAAAAAGTTCAAAGTGTAGAGGGAGAGAGAATCCAGAGGAGGAGAGACACCGGAGGAGTGAGGAGGATGGGAGCTGAAAACAAGCTTTCGAGGAATCGCTGTGTGAATGCAAATCGGGAGCGAGCACTTGTATAAACACACACAATGGAATGTGGAATTAAGATGTTGATGCATAATTAGGTTTTATCTGAAAAGCCGCCGAGGAGCAAATTACTGCTGCACACAGGAGAGAGAGAGGAGAGGAGAGGGAAGTCAGTGGAGGTGAAGTCTCACTCTGTGTTCATCACGTCCACATGATCCCACATAAACAAACCACCGTCCTAATCTGGAGTCTTATTCTTCTCAGGAGTTTTTCTCAGGCTTCACTGTTTCACAGGAACCTGCCCCACACACACACACACACACTTCGAATTCCACTTGTCCGGTAATTGATTCCTCTCATCTCCTTTGCTTTGAAGGCCGCAGCAGTCACATCCTCAGAAAAAATCAATTATTCTGGAGACGGGGGTTGAACCCACTCAGATGATAACCCCCCCCGTTGTCTGATACCGCCGGGCTCATTTGAATATACAGGCAAGGGAGAGGTCGGCCAATTATGAACTGATCGCGGTGGGAAGATATTGATTTTAAAAGGCAGCACGGACGCTGATGGTGATGATGTTAACAAAGTCTCAGTGGGAGTATGGAGATTATCCAAATGCAAGATCTGGCCATAAATTCATCATTCATGTGGTGAGAGTTCTTGGTGGTGAGGATAAAGAGAATAAAAAAGAGCGTGTGGAAGATGTTTTATAAACGTGTCCTAGACTGTATGACCTCCCAACAATGCCCACCACCCTCTGTACTCTGCCACGCATGAGATATTAAATGATTGATGAGAGAAACTCGCGGTCAGCGTCCTTTCTGTGTCGTCTACATGTCGGTGACCAGCCTGAGACGTGTGAAAGATCAGGAACCTGTAACATGCTTACACCCAGATTGTGTGTGATGAATGAGCAGCTGCACAACGCACAAAATAACACAATGCTTATCTAGTCTGTTGCTGGAGCGTTCTCTCACCTTCCTGAACAGAGCTGCATTCTGCTTTCATGCATGTTTGGAAAGAGCTTCAAGACGTCCTACACTTTATCATTATCATATTAAAATCAGTTTTCATAGGACAATGTTTTTACCGTGTGGCTTTCATTTTTTCTATAATTCATACAATACATGTTTCTATGCAGGTTCTTTGTTTTAAAATCGGGTTGTTGTGTTTTTGTTTGTTTGTGTGTGTTATTTGTCCCGGCTTGTATTTAAATTTCAAACTTGACACAAGAAATACTGTAAGTGGAATCTTTTGTTTAAAATTTTAAATCCAAATATTATGTAAAGGCTGGAGGAATTTTAGGGTAAGACAGAAAAGATAAAGAAACTTTATTCCTGCTAATTTCTTATGTGATATAACAATAAAACTATATAGAGAATTATCTACAAGAAGTAGAGTTAAAATCCCACTTAAATAAAGTATTATCTACCAAATGTTCGTCACTTTTCGAAATTTCAAGTCACTTTTCTGCTTTAACATTCATCATTAAGGATGAATAACAAAATAAATAGAAAAATAAAAAAAACATTCTCCTGGGAAGCAACTACATAATATAAGATAAGTGTAGAATAAACAAAGTAATACTAATAGGAACAGATGCCAACATTATACAGTCATATATTTCTGAAACTCATAATTAACATTACAGTGTAATGTGTAATCACATAATATGACCAGATGTTCCTATTATTTTGTCCACCTCCTGTGTGTGCGTGTGTGTGTGTGTGAATGTGTGTGTAAATGCACATATACACACACGCACGTCCTGCTAAAATCTCCTGATCATCGGTTTGCATCGATCGTCATCTTTTTTCTGGACGTCAATATATTCCTTCAGTGTCACTGTGAGTAAAAGCATATTGGGTTTGTTTAATGACGCCAGTTGCCATGGAAACAGCCTCCTGCTTTACAGTGACGGGGGTAGAGGAAAAAAGAAGGGAGCGGCTGAAGGGCTCGGGGGGGCAGGGGTTTACTGCATGAGTGTGTGTGTGTGCGTGTGTATATGTGTGTGTGTATATGTGTGTAGGTCAGGTGTACTCTGCTAAACGTATGTAGAACGCTCGGCTCAGGATAACGTGCACAGCCGAGCAAGTGATTCATCCTGAAAACAACAATATGTGATTTTAACTGGTTTCTATAGGAGGCTGATCAGAAACATACTGATGGGTGTGTTCCAGGCACCAGCGTGTGTGAGGCAGAGGCCCGATGTTTAATGCATGAGTTCTGTTCCTTTGGCAAGAGAAAAGCAAGTGTTTTGATATAGTTCAATTTAACAGCCGTGATTCTCCAGCCCTGATGCAGCTTAAAGCTCTAAATGCTGCTTTTATTGTTTAGAGCCAGACACAGTTACTGCCTTTTAATTTGAAGGTGTAAATTCTAAGGTAAACGCCTCGAAAGGGGAAACTACAGAACCTGGGAAGCAGCTGAAATGTAGCAGGAGATGTGATTATGTCCTTGTTTATTATTTTTTTTAATGGTCGACCACCTCCATGTTTTGCTTGTTGTGATGTTTAGATTAATGGACCATCTGCACAGCAGGAATATGTTTCTAATCATTATCACGTAATAACTCAGATTTCATTGTGTGGACCAAACAGCATGCTCCCTCTCGGCTGCTTTTCATATTTGGACCTTTTTGTTTATAGATGTTTTAGCCTCTTATCATCTCGTTCTTCTTAAACAAGAATATATCCTCGAGTTGACGTCTCACAGCCAAGAGCTCTGGCTCCGCGTCGCTGCTCCATCTGTGTTTGTTCATCTCTGACAGCCACGTTGTTCAAGGCTCCTCTGACCACAGTGTGATGCAGACTTGCTGCTCCAACACAGAACAGCTTCACTATCAGCCCACACCACACATCCCCCTCCTTCCCACCACACCTGTCTGGAAGCTGCGAGGGAAACAGACGACAGCAGCATCATTTGTATTTCCACTTTGGAAAGACGTTGACCTGCACGCGGTCGGTGTGGTCACGGCCGCCCCCTCGTTAGATAAGGTCACCGATTATGGAATTACGGCCCTGCTCCGGTTGTGTGATCACAGCCCGGAGTGCCCCCATCAAACCGAATCCCCCTTTCCCTTTTTCTTGGGCTCCACCTCTAGGATTTGCGAAGTCATTCAAAACCTTTCTATTTACTCCTGCTCCGTGAAGCGCTCAAATCAATTACCTCTGATATCAGGAGGGTAAACAACAGGAAGAAGAAGGAGCGGAAGAAAGAAAAAGCAGCTTGACTCTCCCTCCCTCTTTCATTTGGAACTCTCAGCTCGATTCATTACCGAGCCTCAACACAGGCCCCCAGTCTCTCTCCATGCTCTCTCTTGGCATCGCCTCTGACACCAGATGAGGCTTCACGCTAACTGGCCCAGGCCGGGACGTGCACCAGAGACCCAGCTGTGGCTCCCGGTGCCACAGATCCTTAAAGTGTTGCACAGTTTACCCACGAGTGATGAGCATCCCTCACGCTGAGTAAGCACTGGGGCCTTCTCTTTCTTCTCGGTCACCGCCTGTATCATGAAGTCGCAGAGCACGAGCTTCCTCAGGCACTGCGCAGCCAGATGAGCTTACTCACGTAGAGTCTGTGGTCCCAGTTGGCAGGTGGTACTGAGGCTGTAACCGTGGCAACCCCTTCTCTCTCTCTCCCATAACACTTTAGCCCAGCTATAACAACCCATCCATCCTGCTGCCTCCGAGGCTCTGCACCACTCCACTCTCCGCACGCCGGCAAATATCTCTCCATTTTTATCTAATCTAGCTCGGCTCTCTTCACTTGTGATCATGGTAATCACAGCAGAGTGTAATTATGATAATTATCTGTATTATCCTCCCTTAATTACTTGTTCAATACAGCAATTAATAAGCTTGTTAAGGCAGGACTGACGGTTTTAGGAAAAGGAACAAAGATCTGACACAAAAGGTAGATTTGCTTGCAGATGTGAGATGTGTCACATGATCTGGGACTTCTGGGATATCAATAAGCTTGTATTAAACCCACAGTCATGTTTAATGCATTGAGTCGGTTGCTTCACTTAATTCATCAGTAATAACAATAAATAATAGCTAGTATTATTATTGTTATTTCATGTTATTACCAGGTTTCTAATTACCCTATAATAATGTTTAAACTGATTATGATTATGATTGAATTTCCATCAATACAAATAACTGTGTTTGATTGATGCAGAAATGTACTAGGGAGTAATAACTGGTTAATGGATGTTTGTGGATGTTTTGGGGTTAAATGAGTTTGTCAACATCAAGAGGGTTGTGTTGCCAAAATAATCAACTTGATTATTTTGGTTGTTTTGGATTCTATTCATCCAGCAGCGTCACTGGGCCACAGCCACAGAGAGAGAATAACAAAGAATAGTTCTGGGGAGGAGACACAAAGGGAATTTTTCTGCTTGAAGACTTGAAGACAGAAAAGAAAAACATCTGAGACACAGAGAGAGAAAGAGAAAGAGCAGAGACTGAGTTCTCACCTGGAACATCACCCTGTACTGCTCCTCTGGCTTTTGAACCACACACATGTTGCACCCCATCGTGACTCTTGACCGGGCCGGTGCACAACCTGCTCCCGATGTCCAGGTCTCACACCGGGACTCTCTCCACCGGGGTCTTTGTCTGTGGAGTGGAGAGTGAGAGCCCCACCCTCATTCGCAAAGGGGTTGTGGAGTGCTACACTTCTTCTCCTCAGAGTCACACGCAGCTCATCCCTGCTGCTGCCGGCGGTGGATTCACAGTTTAATTGGCTGCGTCACTCTTCGTCCTTCTCTCGGTCACAATTCAAAGGTTTATAATCCAGAGTCCATTCAGAGGTGGAGATACTTGTGGAGCTGCGAGCCCGTTTGTGTCTCTCTCCATCGTGGGGGATACAACTTTTAAGTCCATGTGCTTTCTTGTAGATCATCCAGGTTCACTTCAGTCTTATCTTTGAATCGTTTCACAAAAAGATGATCTGTGAAGTGGAGCTGATAAGATGAATCCTGCCGGTTTGTGCTTGTATCATTAAATCGATGAGGAAGACAAATCGAGTGCACAGTCTGGTGACTTGTCAAAAGTGGTTAGAGAGTCACCCTGGGCTGCCCGACCTTGTTTTGCTCTTTAACGTTAAAAAAAAACTGCAGGATAGAGCAGGTTCTCCCAGAGGAACTCTAGATGAACTCCTCCATGTTGCTTTTGGCTTTTTCTGACTCACTCACAGCACGTTCAGCAATGCTCTTTGAACAAGTTCTCTGCAAAACAATGCAGCGATCAAAGGACTTCAGCCTCAGTCCTGTTTTTGCTCCTGCTTTCCTCACTCCCACACAGAACTTCTTCCCACCTACTACTAGGATTTGTGAGTGTGTGATTTTGTGTGTGTGTGTGTGCTGTGATAACCTTTCCTCCTGAAATCCCTGTCACAACCCTCCTTTATCAGCTCTCCACTGAAGTATCAATGCATTGTTAAAAATAATTTCCTAATGCGACTCTGCACGTGGCGAGGTGGGACCTAGGGTTTTAGGGTTAGCCGGATCTTTAAGCCCTGGCTGTGCCGCTAAGATAAGCCGTGTGCCAGGGATGCAATTCCAAACTAGGTGCACACCTGCACATGCATCAAAACGCGGCTGCAACACATGTCTCTTTCAACAACAAGCGTCACTACAAACACAACCTGCCAAATTCCCCGCAGCCGTCAGCGGAGAGGAGAAGTCAATTCTTCAAACAGCCTCTCTGAACAATAAGAGGCGTGTAAACAGAACGCGCTCCGAGCAGGAGTGGTTTGTATTTATCTGATCTGTGGTTTGAGATAATGACAAGTATTAGACCATTGATTCCTCTGAGCCAGCGCCCACTCAGCACTGTGGCTGACGACTCCAGGGCTGAGAGCAAATGATGGATTATAATTAAATGAGTGACCTCCTAAGCAGAGAGCAGACACGACTCTGTCCCTGGCTATATACACAGGAATCAATATCAATGGATCAATTGGATTTGGTGCTCGCCGGCTTATTGGAGAAGTCGACACTGTTAATCACAAGAACCATGAATGTTTGCTTTTTAAATAATCACTAATTTGATTTTGATTCAATGAGGCTCCACACATTCTCTTAATGTTTTTGTTTTCCTCCTGATGTTATAAACACAACCTTTCCACTGGTATTCAACTCCCATCGGCTCTATGGCTGCTTTCCCTCCAAGATAACCTGACTTAGACTGGAAACAGAATCTCAGTGTAACTTTCTCCCGTCTCCTGGTCTCTGTCCTTGACCTCTGAGTCTCATCACACTGGATGAAAAAGCCTTTATCTTTAATCCTGCAGCAGGTAGCTGGGAGCACGGCGGCAGCTCCACAGTCTTGTCTGAACGCTCCGTGGCCCCGCGCGGTGCCAGCCACAAGGTGTTAGAGCTGCTAATCCTCATTCAAGGCTCGGCTACACCTCTATCCTTTCCAGAGGAGGCGTAATCCTGAAGTCTAACTGGCTTCTAACCTCCACCCAGGCACAAACACACATCCCGACTCACGCCACCTCAATGAGAAGCATGGTAAGTGAGTTGGAGATAACCTGAGAGTCAAAGCAGCAGATAATCGAGCCACAAAGAGGTGTCAGACACTCTCAGCAGGCAGGCAACTTTCATCCCCCTCTCTCCATCTCCATCTCCTGATCATCTCCTGTACCTCTGTATACTGCAGCCCCCATAGGACAGGACTTGAATAAAATACAAGGTGGGAAATTACAAAACACTTTCTTCTATTAAAGCACTGCGTATAAAAAGGATGTTCTCCTATGGCACAAATTCAGGTGTAAAAGTTAGTCCGTCTTCAGGGGGAAAAGAGAATTCAGCCGTGAGTAAGTCCATCTTAATCCTCCTTTTGTCCTCTGGTCATTCACTTTGAAATATCCACAGGAGGGAATCTGTGCTCAAGGAAAAAGGTATGAAAAAAGCCTGGCGAGGAATTCCAGGTGGCTGCAGTGCTGAGCAGAGTGCACCCGCTTGTCTCAGGTCAGTGATAAATCACCATCAGCACCCTCACAAGATGAGAGGAACCACTGACGGCTGATTGGAGGATACTTCTCGGCTTCTCCCCTTGGGCGCGACGGTAAACGCACTCCCCCACTCTGCGGCGGGGAGGAGGTGGGAGAGACACACATACACACACACACACACACACACACACACACAAAAAAGAAAGGCGGTTGTTCCCCCAGCAGTGAAGGAGCCGGCTGATGTGTGTACGCTGCTCTACTACCACAGCTCCTCTGGATTCCACACTGTATAATCTCTCTCTCTCTCTCTCTCTCTCTCTCATCTCTCTCTCTCTCTCTCTCTCTCTCTCTCTCTCCTCTCTCTCTCTCTCTCTCTCTCTCTCTCTCTCTCTCTCTCTTTCTCTGTGTCATCCCCACCCTCTTTCTCTCCATTTCCAGGGCTGGGCTATACTGCTCTCCTCTCTAGTCGCCCCATAATTTGTACCCACACCTCATTTGCTATACCCTCTCTCTCCCTCCCTCCTTACTCTCCCCCCCCCTCCCTCCCCTTGCCTCCCTCCGCTTGTCTGCAGGCAAGAGAGCAAGCCACTGGAAAGCCTGTGCATACTGTTTGAGCAGGACAGGACCAGATAACCAGCAAAGCCACATAAGAGTGAATGGAATATCAGGGTTTTCATGCATTTCACTATCAAGACACACAAGCAGGGAATTGGCTCCTTCACCTCATGGCTTGTGGTCAATCCTGTGTGACCACGGGTTGCTGTGAGAGGGTTTACAAGGAGGAAGGGATGACACCACTTCTTTTTCATATCATCAGTAATAAAAAAATGCAGTGTTCCAAAGCAGGTGGAGAGCTCCTGAGCGGCCGTGCATTCAGATGAGGATTCTGCATCGCCACAAAGGAGGAGGAGGAAAAAGAGGAGAAACAAGAGAATAACAGGTGTGACAGGACCAATTGGAAGATATGGAGGAGAGCCAAGGAAGGAGAAATGCAAATGACTGTGTGGGAGAGCAGCGGAGACGCAGGGACGGGAACAACAGTTCTGTGCAGTAATCAAAATGACCTGCTGCTGAGGGTGGGGGGGAGGCATGTAGAGACATTTTCATTTTAAGTATCAGCCCAGTCTGGGTGGTATTTGTGAGTAAAATCCCCCCCCCCACACACCACACACACACACACTCACAGTCACTCGCAGCACCATTCACTTGCTAATTTTCAATTTTGAAAAGATTCCACTGGCACATTAACTGCAGCTCCACTGCCAAGAAACTCAGGGCGGGAGGAGTGAGACAGTCCGGTCGCCGATATCCACACACCGAGAAATTTTTTTATTGCTATAATTTTCTACTTGTCAGTTTCCTATTTTTCCATCTTCTTGTTTTTGAACTCTCTCTCTCTGCTGCATCGTTTATCAGCTGCCGTGAAATGAACAACAACCTCTGTAGGCATCACTTGTGCACACACACACACACACACACACACACACACACACACACAGACGCTCATTTCGCTGTAAGCCCGTCTGAAACAGGATTTCATGGAGACAGGTTCTGGTTCAACAGGCTTACACGTACTTCAGAATGCTGCAGAGCCACTAATTCTGGATGCAGCGCACAAACATTCAGAGTTACGACCAACACGTGCACACGCAGACACACATCTTGTTGTTGTCACTGATGCGTAACTCAGCCTCAATCTGTCTGCTTTCATTTTTTTCCCCATCTCAACACAAAAGGTCAGTGTTATGCAGAAAACTGGAGATGATCACTTCGAGTCGGACGTGTCCTCCTGCTACAGGTCATGTCACGGCCCCCTTTGCAGCTTAAATACAAGCTCCTGTCATTTGATATTAGCGACAACGAATTTGTGCATCCCCAACACACACCTGTGCAAAGGGCAGGTAGCCTGAGGAATGTGGCCCCTACATTTCCTCTACCTCTGGGTCTGTCTGTTGGAGATGAGTGCTCCTCTACTGATCTCTGCAGAAGTCGTTGACACAAATACGGAGTAACAAGCTGAGAGACTTTCACTTCTCACTGTTCCTGTGATATTCCACAAGGTCGTGTTCAAAATGCACGAGAGGGGGAAAAAATTTGTCTTGCATAAATGTTAATGGGAAATATTATGCATACATGAGGACAAGTAAAAGGAGTCCGCAAAAGCGCCGCTTGACAGAGACTCAGCAGAGAGAAGTTTTTTTTTAGTGAGGGGAATAAAAACAGAGGGGGAGAAGTGACGGAGCGGAAGAGAGGGATGAACGGGATAGAAATGTGTAAGAAGAAAAGAAAAAGAAGAAGCAGCCTCTGTGTTTCCAATGAGGCCTTTCTTTTCTTCAGAGGACTGAAGGCAGCAGAGCAATGGAGTACTGGCAGAATTGTAAGTGTTCTCATTATTTATTTACTGCTCCGAGGAGAAGAAGACTGCCAGTGAAGAATACAATTCTGCAAGAACCATATTTTGGCACATTGGTGTGTTTGCATGTATGTGCGCATGTGCCCCGAGACACGACTGCCATATCATAGTGAGGGCCGCTGACTGGCAGTCAATGGAAAAGGACTCAACACAGAGGCTTCATTCACATTCTGGAGAAGTCGCCGTGAGTGGAAGACATTTTCACAGTGGAAACGATGAGGACCAGTTGCCTCAGAGCGACACAGAGACGGCTTATGATGGGGTCTTGGACTGAGGAGAGAGGGATGGATGAGAGAGTGAAAGAAACGAGGGGAAGCCAGCATGTTGACGGAGAGCAAGGGGAACTGCTGAGTCTGTCTAATCGTACTTGAGAGGAGGAAACTTCGGTTTGGCAGAAGTACAGACTTGATAATTAACTGGATGAGGAAAACAGACTCGAGACAGGAATCAACCCTGATGTACATCACAGGAGTTTATGAGTGTAGACACCGTGATGATGCTGCTGCTGCTAACTGATCTATTACTGCAGAAACAGAGCTGTCAATGTGAACTTAAATTGGAAGTTGTAACTCAGATTGTACTGCTCTCTCTTTGAGGTTCTGATTCTGCCGATTACATCCTTTGTGTATAGTTTTCTCTCTGAAACTTTAAACCTGCAGGAATTGAGCTGCAGCAAAGTAAAGAGCTCCTGCAGGAATCAGTCCATTGAACCCTGACACTGCACCACTGCCTCTGCACAAAGAGCCGTTCACCTGTTCATTCAAAAGTTCGGTGAAGCTTGACTCAGAAAGCAGAAACACAAACTGGAGAATCAGTTGTCGTGATCGAGCTGTTGCTGTGATCAACAGCCTCACTCATATTAATGAGGCCCAGTCACAGCTGCCACAGAGCACTGGTTGCCAGTTCACAGAGCACTGATCATTTTGCTGGTAGAGTTCAGACTATTGATGCTGTTGGTTGCAAATGAAAACATGAAAAGATTGATAAACGTGTCCCACAAGGATCAGTGTTAGTCCCCCTACTATTTGTTCTATACATTATTCTAGTTTTGAGTGAAAGGCAGGACTGAACACAAGCTGGAGTAAAAACATACATTTGCTTATTTACAAAAGAATCTAGATTTATTATTTGCAAGCGCTCTTATCAACTGCTTTTTTTTGTATTAACAAAATATTCATACTCAAGATTTTGTGTCTGGCTGTGACCTGTGCAGCGTTTCAGGCTGAGCTCCTGTTTGCAGCTGATACTGAGGCAGTCAGACATGCTGTCAGGCTGCTGGCTAAAGGAGCAGAGGGTTTAGTGCCGTTAACAAAGGATACTGAGGCAGAGTGGCTGATTGTGCTAGAGAGAGCTGAGGTGGAGACAAGCGGTGATGTGTTGACTGAGCAGACGGAGGGAGCAGGTGATGCTGAACACAACAGACACACACGGATGGTTAAAGGTCTGTCGAAGCAGTTTCATGACCAGGGTGACTAGGTTGTAGATTAGTAGTGGTTGATGGATACTGTCTGATTGATGACGAATGATTGATGCAGCTCAAGTATTGGACGGAGAATCAGGAGAGCAGAAGCCACGCCCAGTTGAACACACACACACACACCGACAGGCTCCGCATCCGATAACTAAACAACGCAGACCAAACACACAAAACGTACTGCAAATTAATAACATGCAGTGAATGTACAACAGTAGCCTTGATTAACCTCAAACAAGAGCTTTTCTCTAGAGGTTTGTTCAAGGTTCCAACTCTGACCTCATGAGGAAACAACAGAAACATCATCATAAACAGCTGGGAGGAAGGTTGGATTGTAGGTTTTACAAAAGACCCTCACATTTAACACCCACTCAAACACAAACAAAATCAAATTGGTTTCCTGTGAAGATTAAGAAGCTTCCTCCAGTCGAATACCTTTAAAAGCCCTTGACCACAGTGCCATTAGATTTATTAAAGTCAGACAGCCATTGCTATATAACATATTAGCTACAAGGCCTAATGTGATTCTAATGTTTTATCAATACCGGGTTTATTTAACTGTCATAAAGTTCAACCACTCAGTGGAGATTTTGAGTCAGAGCATCATTTTTTAAACAGAGCTGCACACCCTGTACATAACAATGACTTTTTTAATGAAAGTCAAGAGCAGGGACACAGGGACACGCAGACGCACTTGAGTGTTGCTAAAGAATTGAATTATCAGTCTATCACACGAGGCCGACTGGCATGTGGGACGTGTAAGTCCTCCTGCGCAAATTAATGGATTTTCATGGTCGTCGGGCAGATGGGGCAGGGATGGGAGGGGGGTGTTATTCCCTCATGCCGACCCATCACTGTTCTCTCACTTATCACAACTCCTGTGCCCTCTACTCCCGGTTCTCACTCTGTTTTGCTATCGTGTCACAACAGACTTAGCAGAGAGCAGGGATGTGGGCAGAGGGGAGACATGTGGGGGGTGAGGGGGTAGAAGGGGGATGGCCTTTGGAACAGCATCATCTCACCTGGGCAGCAGGGATGAGTGTGAGGCCGACTGCGAGCACAGATTTCAGGGGAGAGAGTCGAGCTTCTTTCAGCCATCTTTGTAAAAAAATAAAACATAAGTAATGAACAAAAGGGAGAAAATTAGCGAAAGTTTAGAAACGGAGGCAAAGAAAGACGAGAGGGTGAAGAGAGCATGGGAGAAAAGTTGTTTGGAGGAGGAGATTCAGCAGATGGAGAAACAAAGGGATTTGAGTGAGCAGACCACAAAAGAGGAGCAGTGGGCGTTGATTTGAGTTTTCCAAAGGGAAAGGTGATTACCATGGTACCGTCGGGGAGGAGGAAGGCTTAGTGAGAGTGGCCTAATTAATTTGAGAGCTAACACAGGGATAGCAATATGGAGTCCTCGTCTCCAATGTCTGGGCGACTGCTCACTCCAGCCCTCGGCCTGCAGACACACAGCATTACACATGAATCCACACCCAACAACACGGGCTGGAACTTGGTGTCGCATTATCACAACAGGGAGGTGGACAACCCCTGCATCAGCAGTCACTGAGGCTGCTGAATTAAAAGAAGGCCCAGTGAGCGCTGATTCAATTCCCCGAATTGATTTATTATCTCAGAATTAAAACCTGCTGGCTGTGTGACGATTTCACTTGTTAGATTCCAGCCTGTTTTTCTCCTCGGGCAGTTTTACTATCATAATGCATTATTCTAAGTGTCTCCCCCAATCAATGAAGCCCCGAATATCCTTCAACCAGAAATGTATTTAATAATCAATATCAGCATCTTTCCCACCCCCAAGGGGCCACATGTGCATGGACACGCATGTGCACACCTTGATGCATTATGAAGAGAAAACGTACAAAATCTCATTAATTCCACTCCACTCCTCCTTCTCCCCCGTAGTGATCTCACTTAATGTGATCCCCAGTGACTGGCCGCTCCGTCTAAACGCCTGCTTTTATAGCCACGAGCTTCCATATTATTCTGCTCCATAGCTCAGTGCTCTGGCCGACGGCTGAGCTATAATTTTCCCCAACACAAAAACAATTAAAATTCCCTTCAAATGACTCTTTTCGGATGCAAGCGCTGCAGTACGAGGGGGAAATATGAATTTTGTCTAACAAAGCCGGTCGGTTCTGAAAGTGTTTGTTTCAAATGGCGCCTCGACTCCTTCACTCGAGGCAAATAATCAACCAAACTTCTCCCAGCCAGGTGTTTTAAGACAAGCTGGGAATCTCCACCTCCCACACACTCCCACTGAGTTGCCCCAGGCTCAGCCAAATCAATACATCATTACCCACTCTCTCCACTTCTTCTCCATCCAGACAAACCTTCCCTCCCTCCCACTCCTCTCTCTCTCTCTCTCTCTCTGCTCTCCCCTCTATTCCACACCATTTCATGCTGTTTTTCCCTTCACCTCCACTCTCATCTCCATCGCCTCGGCCTCCACCTCCCCAGCCTCTGCCTCCTGCTGACCCCGGCTCTGATGCTTGGGGGTAAAATTGTGAAAAGAGGGGCCCGAGAGATGAGACGGGCGGAGGTTAAAGGTGTAACGGGAGAATCTGAGCCGCATCAGGTAGAGATGGAGGTTGGTGGTGGAGAGCAGGCGTTGCAGAAACATGAAGGTGGTGGTGGTGGTGGGGCGAGTGGAGCAAAGCAGGGAGGAGACGGGGAGCGTGAGGGGGGGAGGGGAGCCTGGCTGGCTGTGCGGGTGAAATGAATGTGTAATTGCCTTGTAGTGGCTCAACCCTTCACCAGACAATTGAGCGATGGCAGGAGCGACAGCCGCTGGAAGTGGTTTGAGTCGCCAACTCCACCAGGTAACAACAGGCCCATCCCTCACTGCAAGGCGGCAGATGTGGTAAATGATGAGCATGCATGTGTCAGGACTGCTAAGGACGGATGTGGCCCAGTGATCGAAGGAATAAATACTTTAAGCCTTCGTAAAAAAGGAGGATTTTTATCTTCTTAAGACCCGGCTTGCAGATATCTGTCATATGTGACATGTGGAGAGGGGCTGGCACCGTGTCGCTCACAGCAATGCAACCTGTGATTAAATGTGGCAACCATTTTTTGTCTCGTCTGTCAAAAAAAATGGCCTTAAGTGCATGTATGAATGAGCATGAAGGTGTAGGCCCTAAAGGGGGGGTTATGTTTTCAAAGGTGTTTCCCTGTTAGTTTGCAGCGTTACAAAAAAAAAGAGTCACAGATTAAAAACATTCACATTTGATGTTTTATAAAATGCAAAAATGAAAGGCAGAATAACAGTAGCTGTTTCCTTTGTGACTGAATGGGATGATGGAGACTTTTAATCTTGTGAGAGTTCCCTTTCATTTTCCATCAAAACAGACGACTGGTTGTCCACAGAATCAGCCTTAAGAGAGTTTTTATTTCTTCTTTTCTCCCATTGGCTTCACGGTGGCGCCTTCTTCTTCTAAGCTTAACATAAAAATGAATAATGTATTTGAATACACAGTACACACGTGTCAAATACGTCTAGTTGTACTCTTATCTCCTCTGATAATGACAGAGAGCTATTGTAAAGCATAATTATCCATTTACGGTTCGATCTTTTGACCAAATCTATTATTTCATCTGCTGAAGAGGTTGTGTGTTCTCCCCTGTCCATTTGTTAATTACTGAACTAATTAGCTGACCATTGCACTTATTTGTCTCCTATTAGAGCAGATGTCCTTTTGTTTGTCGCTGTGGTTCTTTTTGCTCTTTGTCTCTATTTATCTTTAAAGGTATACGATTGGTCCCAAGCTGTGATGCTCATTTGTAAAACTGACAAAGAAAAAGAAGCACAGAGAGGTGTTTAAACTACTCTGTATATTTCTGCTGTTATAAATAGAGGCTGTATTAGTGACCCACTTGTGAACAAAAACGGTGGCAGATTGGTTTGCGTCACCCTCCCTGTGTCTCTTCTTCCTCCTTGCCGCAGCCTTCACCTAAAACAGGCCACCCATCCACTCACAGCCCCCCCCCCTTCATACACTCTTTCTTTTTCAGTATTCTCTACTCAATTTCCTCTTTATTTCCCTTCCCTGTCTTCTCACCCCCTGCTTACAGGGACGTGGGGTGGGGTGAAGATGAGGGTAATTAAAATGGGGATGCTGTGCAGTGAAATGAAGCCAGTACAAAGACACACCTTGTGCCTGACAGGGACAAAAATCTGAATGTGGAAGGCATGAAACTGATTGAGTGTGTTATCAGCCTGCAGAAATACTAATATATTCAGTCAGATTTGTTATTTTCATATAATCCTTTGATACATAAAGACATCGATGGTCCACCTGCCTCTCACTTTCCCCCGAGCTGTAATTGATGAGCACAGCTCCAGGACGACTGATGAAACAGGTGGGGCAGTGATAGGCTCTGAAAAAAAGAGAAGGGGAATCCGATTCCAGAAAGAGTAACGTGGTTAACTGCAGGGAGAGAGATTGGCAAAGCAGCGAGGGTGCAGATGGAGGAGTCACCTTGAGGCAGGAGAGGGGAAGGAGGGAGGAAAGGGACACAGCGGCAATGCCAATGTGTTTCCTTTCAGGTCAGAAGCTTGTAGATATGGAAGAGACATCACAGTGTAAATGACAGAATTCAGAAATGGTTTAACATAACTATAGTGGAGATACTCCTCTCCACAGGTGTTCACTGCTGTTTGCATTCTGTGGGTCGGTAAACACTATTGCTCTGTTCAGTGGGACTTAAACGTTGGTGTCAATAGGGACTCTGGTCTTTCTCTCAGTGGAGGTGCGAGTGGAAATGAAATAATATTGATTTAACTCTCAGACCCAGCTCCACTGATTGATTTTCATTCCAGACTGCGAGGGCACTCCATGAGAAAGTCCAAGCAGCGTTTATCCACAACAATCCAGATGCTCCACAGATGTGAGGTTGGAGCTCTGCAGTGAGATGGAAGCACTCAAACAGGCAAAGTGAAGGAGACGGATTGATAATACCTTTTCTTACACATCCCTGATTATAAAGTCAAGTAAAGTCAATTTTGACATCTATCACGTCAAATGATTATTTTATAAAAAACTGTAAATTGTCATCGCTTTGGTTGTTCACTCTTATTTTGCAATCCTGAAAGCTGAGCAGCACACTGCCTTCTCCACATTACACAACAGTGACATCTGTTGGATGATTTGTGACACACACTCAGTAGAATCACAGTCTTTTCTATCTATCTATCTTTCTATCTATCTATCTATCTATCAGTCCCGCTTGTATTGTACAACATTGTACTAAGTAAAAGTACAAATCAATAGAAACAAATGTACTCAAGCTAAATTGGAAGAACCACATTGACTTTTTCAAGACATACTTTTACTGTTGTGTATTCCCTGATTTTACCAAATTCTACTTTTTATTAGAGTTACTGGAGGATCTTGCTGAAATTGTTAGAGTTTTCATAATTTTATTTATTCTTTGATGACTTTTTTTAATGTTATTTTAATTGTGTGTCTTTTATTGTGTGGTGTGTAAGTGGTAGGAAAAGAAAAGTAAGAAAAAAACCAAATCGAATAAATAATGCATAGTTGGTATAAGTAAGAATAAAACTAAATCAACTTAACAGACCTGAACCATAAAACAATCAATTATCATAGAGTGCAGACTAAAACACAAAACTAATATCAGGTCATAGAATCTAATTTAGAAAAGATAAAACACAACACAACTACTTTGTTACCTGTTGTTATTTTTAAAGTTATATTTGAAGTAAAACTGTTTAAAACCAGTTTTTAATCTTCATGGAGGAGCGCGCGTAAAGTTCTCCTCCAACTTGCATTAAACAACAGAAGAAGAAAAAGAAGAGTGCGCGCGCATCTTGGCAGCGGAAGTGATGGCTGGTCGCTAGCTTCCCTTTAGCCTCGGCCGAGCTCCGGGGTCCCGGGGCTGTTTTTAAACCCAACATGTCGATGTGCTGCGTGTCGAACTGCGACAGCCGACCGTGCCGCAAAAGCAAAATACGGTTTCACCGGATCCCGTCCGTGAACGTGCCGTATCAGGCCGAGAGGAGGAAGCTGTGGGTGCACGCGATTCAACAAGCTAACAACAGCAGCGCGACACTGAGCCGAGGTGCGCGTGTCTGTGGCGCTCATTTTATATCAGGTAAGATAATAAGAGTGTTTTTAATTTCTACACGTCACCACGAGTTTAAAACCCACCGAGGACATGACACAGGGCGGGATGCGACACAAAACAGTCACTGTGCTGACGTCCCTGTCAATCAAATCAATCAATCAATCAACTTTTAATTGAATTGTCCAAATTCTGAATCACAATTTGTCTCATTGGGGCTTAAAAAAGAAATGACCAGTAACTGTGATGACAGTTGTGTATTTGGATTCAGACAGATACACCTGAGGGGCAACAAGGAAAATATAAATCATTATATTCATATAATGGAATAATGGAAGTTGGGGAAATGGGAGGAAGCAACAGAGGTACAGAGGAGGAGGTGATATCGAGAATCAAGTGTTCGCAAAATAATCATAAACAAATATGCTACAGGAAACAGTGGAGGATGGTTTGTTTCACTGGCCCTGATTCCAGTAATAAAGATAAACACTTATAGTCACACTCAAGAGTACTAAAGAAATACTACAGAGAAGAGCACAGGAATAAGAAAGTTAATTTAATTGATTTAGATTCACCAAGTGTTCTGATCCACTCTCCTTTCTTTTCCTGTAAGTTGTTTGCCATTAAACACCTGAAGCCTGAGAGGAAATAACTGGTTTTACAGGAGCTTAGTGTTATCCACTCTGAAGCTTAAGAAACGTTTTGTGTGTTTTCATGTCATGCAGGGGCGATGTCACTGGACCACGACAATGTCGACTTTATTCCCTCTGTGTTCCCAAAACTGAGCCCAGAGGAGGAAGAGACAAGGTAAGACACGTGAAAATCATTATTAGATGGTTTGGTTAGTTAAGATAAGTGGAGGACATGATTATCTCATTTTTGAAATACATGTTAACATACATTTTAATTCCAGCAGGTACAAAAGTGCAGTTATCAAAATCTACCTGATGCAGAAATAGTAAATGTGCATTGTGGCCCTTTTTTTTTAGTATACTGTTAAGTTGATTAATAAATATAGTTTATTATCGTATGATAATTATTGGTCTATTACCTACCCACGTTAATGAGGGTTCTTTCTTTCACTGATCATTATACATTGAATGATTTAAATTCCAGATTTTACACACATAGATAATAGTTCCCTAAATATGCCTGTTTTTAGTTTTTTTTTCATGAGAAATTAGAAATAGGCTTTTTGCATTGTTAAGAAAGCGATGTCATCGATCCGCCACTAATTTCAGATTTGCTCCAAAATGTCATGTCCCATCCTGCCACCATTTTTGGGGGGAATCTTAGTCCACAATATCTTTACAGTTGAAATGAGCTAGCTTCTCCTTCTTTACGGTTGCAAGTACATATTTGACGCATAAACTACATATTCAAATTGTTCTTCACAATTTAAGATCAAGAAAAAGGGGGCGCCCTAAAAAAGAGGACAGAGAAGAAGAAATGAAGCCTCCAGAAGACGAGCAGGCGCCCATTCTGATGGAAACCGAAAGTGATGAGTTGGTGGCACCGTACACCCGGTCACAGGCAAAGGTAACAACTGTGTAATTCTGCCATTACTGTTTATCTTAGAAAACATCAAGTCTCTCAGTTGTATTCTGTTATTATCGTGTTAGAAGGGGCACACAAGTTGGCTCTGGTTGCGACTGTGGGACTTATTCTTCTGCCATATCGAGATTTTACTTGTGTGTGTGTTGTGAGTTTCTCTTTTATGCTGCATTCCTATCGCTCATCTTCATCTTTGTACTTTACAGGAAGCGGAAAAATTGACTGCAATGGCTGAGGCTGAAAAAGTAGCCAGCACAATCACATCTCAAACAACCTCCAGCCCAATCAAGACATCCCCATTAGAACCAGCAGTCAGGTATCCTGTCGTGGTTTTACAACCTCTAATCTTACAAGCAGGTGGGTATCAGTTTGAACTGTGCAGCCGGAGCCTCACCACTGAATCTCAGCCTGTAGAAGACGAACAGCCGGATGAAGAAGAAGAAGAAGAAGAAAAGTGCTGTTCCTGTGAAATTTGTGGAGTGCAATTCACAAATCAGACCGGCTCCACCCATCACCAGTGTGTAAAACCCGAGGAGCCCAGCTTTCCATGCAACATGTGCGACCGATCTTTCCCTTCATATCATTGCCTCAAGCGGCATAAACTGCTGCATGTCAAAGACGGCAGGAAGTGCGGCAAGTGTGGCGTCCTGTTCTGTCGACTTCACAATCACACTCCATTCCGTCCTGCTACTGACTTTAAAGAAGCGTCCTCCGGTGACGAGCTGCAAGCGGAGGAGAGTAATGTGAAGCCAGAAAACGGAGGGCAGCAGAAGTCTGACCAAAGCTCGACACAGGGCGCCATGACTGTAAAACCTAAAAGGAAAATTGTTAGAATTGTGCCTAAACCTCCTCCTCCTACTACTATTACTATTACTACTATGCCTAAACCTTCTCATAGTACTGTGCTTATAGATCCTATCACCGCTACTACTACTGTGCCCACACCATCTCATAGTACTACTACTATGCTTACAGCTCCTATTACTGCTGCTACTACTGTGCCCACACCTTCTCATAGTACTACTACTGTGCTTACACCTCTTATTACTGCTACTACTACTACTGTGCCCACACCTTCTCATAGTACTACTACTGTGCCTACATCTCCTAGTATTACTATTACTACTACTACTACTGTGCCTACACCTCCAAACCCTCAACCTTTATCCAAGACCCACAAGTTCAAACCTCCAGCGCAGGGTAAAAGTGTCCGAGCGAAAACAAACCCTGCACCTCCCTCTGGGTCGTGTCCCCCTCCAACAGTGTCCTGGTGCTCGAGGAACCCAGACACCTCGGCTGCAGCTGTGCAACCTCCTAAACTCCCATCCTCACTTAGGTTGTTTTCACCTCAGTACCTCACGTCGGCAGTACTTCAGGTTACAAGAAATTACGAGTATATCCTAAGCAAATCAAAAGGGGATGTGAAGGTTATTAAGGAGGAACCAAGTGAGCGACCGCTCTCTCCAGTACAGCAAATCGTAGAGCACATTGTAGAGCCAGTCCAAAAACGGAGAATCGCTTATGACCTGGAGATTGTGGTCTGATCAAAGCCGAGTGGGGGATGAGTTCTGTTTCTCACCTTCAGACACAGGCATGAATCTGTCCTGAACATTGTTTTACTAAAGACTGTTTTGCATCATAAAGCCAATAAGCTTGTTCTTTCAAATCCAATGGGGTTTGGCAACGACTACAACTAAAACATAAGCTAACGTGGGTTTGTTGGGAAGGACCTATTGTTCTGGTCTACGGTTGCCACCTGTATATTTTGTAATGGTTTTGTTCTCATTTTATACACATCTGAATGTACGACTTCACACTTTAATACTTCTATTCTCTGGCATTTTTAGCCTTAACCTGGTTCAGAATCTGATACATTTTAATGTAAGTGACTGAACTCATGCTGCTATTTTTTTTATATAACGGGTTAGTTGAGATTCTGTCACTTCTTAACCACTAGTGATGCAAGGCTCTGTTTTGTACTTTGTAATAAACCCTTTAGTCTGAGTTATGAACAGGCTTGAAAGAATGGTCATTACATGGGTTCAACTGGAGGACGTTTTCTAACACATTGTTGGTTTTTTCATAGAAATGTTTATAAATTCCAGTATTTGAGAGTTAAAATCTTAAAAGTTGGATGGTTGAGATACTGAATTAACGTGCTAAGTTAATTAGCGAGACACTAGCTGCCTGCCTGTTTCAAGGCTGACGTTTTGTCGCTAGCACTTCACAACAAATCAAACATGTATTTGAACCAAACATTTTCATTGAGTGACCTTAGAGGCATTAAAGCAGTTGTTAACTTACAAACTTGCTCGTATTCCTTCGTCTCATGCACCGTTGAAACATCTAGACCAAATAATTCAGTAATTGAAATTGCAAATGATATTTTATTTGCATTACCTCATCTCCTAAATTCACTAAAGTAGATAAATAACGACTAACCTAACATGTAGATGTATGTAAGTTTTTATTGGACAAAGGAAACAAACTGAAATGTGTATTAACTGAATGTTGAATGTTTATATCTAGAAATAAAATAACCGTATGTTATTTGCTGGTGTTTTGTTATTGTAATACATGTAGGGGGGAAATAGATTTACTGGCAAAATGTGTGTTTTTCAAGGTTTGTCCAGATGGTGGCACTAGAAACAATAACTTGGTGCTGTTCTTGGCCATGATCTCCCTTGTAAAATGCATTATTAATCACCTGGTTAGCTGAAGAGAAATAAAAATAACTCATAAATCTCTCTCTTAAAAAAGAAGACTTATTGCTTGCATAACACAAAATAGCAGTTTTATAAAACATTTTAATGAACATAAATAACCTACAGCCTACAGTAAATACAAGAAAAGCTATATTTACTGTCTCTAATGGGTACAAGTACATACATGTATATTTTACATACTACACAGCTGTTTACAAATGAGCTGTGGCAGATGATAGTGAAATTAAAATAATAGATGAAATTAGATTTCTTGCAGATTAACCCATTTCCTAAAATGAATAAACAGAACCGTAACTTTGCTGGAAAACAATATTTCATGTTGGTCTATTGATGCTGTTTTTTATATTTCTGATGTGAATTTATAATAAACAAATGTATGCAAAGAAAAAAGCTGCTTGTGTTTGTTGTTATTTATTTATGGCCACTGTGCATTTCCCTGCATCCCAGTCCATCTGCACCACTGCGCTCCTCCTATTGGCTGGATGGTCCCGGGCTAATGCTGGAAGCTGAACCCTGATTGGTCCTTGTCTCCTGTCACTGGGATCCAACGACGTCCGCGATAGGCTGAGGCGCTCGGAGCCAAGCAGCGGATTGGTCGACGGCGGTTTTTTCCAGACGACGGGCGAGTGGTGCTGATGCTGTGACAATGGGAGTCATCCGGATAAGCATCATCTGGACCGAGTGCGCGTAAAAGTGCAGCGGAGGCGCAAACGCTCAACTTGGCGCAGAGGAACCAGGGAAAGGCGACCGGGTCCAGGCGGGGAGGAAGCTCCAGCTGCTGCCGGGAGAAGGTGAGTGATCCCCGGGTCAGAGTCGCTGTCATGCCCGGGGGCGTCCGGTTAGCTGCTGCTGAGTGTGGGGGCTGGGGGATCCGCTGCTTTGATGGAGCTGTGGCAGCAGTTGTTCAAGCAGCTTTCTCCAGTGAAATCCCTGCGATGCTTTGCTCACTGGTCTCAGCCACAGTGCTGCACAGGCTCCGGTATTAATGCATTTGCTTGTTTGGGTAGATGTGAGTCCTCTCGTCCCTCTGCTCCACTGCATTGCGGAGAGAGAGAGAGAGAGAGAAGAGAGAGAGAGCGAGAGAGAGAGAGAGGGAGCCTTTGCAGAATAGTGAGTCTCGTCCTCGTCCACATTGCTCTGCAGAGAAACGATCACTTCACCAGTCCAGCGGTCACGAGGCCTTGTTATTGTGCTTTGGTTCTGAGGCTTGCTCGAATCCTCCGATTTCATTTAGTCCTGCAAACACGTTTCAGTCCCATGGATGCAATTTGATGGAATCATTAAAAAAAAACACGAAAACATATGATCATCGTATATGTGCATGCAGAAAACCCTAATTTAACATAATCGTCATTGAAAGTCTTGACAGCTTCTTCATGGATATGCACAGATTTCAAATGAGGTGCTTTGCATGCTGGGATTTGAAGTTTGAAGTGGTGTGCATCCTCACCTGCAAGCCTGCATATGTAAGATGACCTGCAGAACATGTACATGTATGTTTTACTTTATGTAGGAGCCCTGAAAACTGTATTTTTTTTGTAGTATTATCAGATTTGTTATGGTGGGGAGAGAGGGAGTGGGTCGCCACTTTTTAGTTGTCGTTAATTCCTGCACATTAAAGATGATTCAAGCTTTTTTTATACTTTTTCCGTAATAAAACCATATTTTTGACTGGATTACAGCGATGTCCCTGAACTGGACCACACTGCACATCCATCAATTTAAATGCTTGACGCAGAGATGCTGTTTCTGTTGCTGTAACGTTTTCCTTCCCTTCCCAGGTCTCGAGATGGGAGCGTTCAGCCGACAGAAGTTCTTCCAGGAGCTGGCTCATGGCTGCCTGCTGCCCACCGCCCAGCAGGGCCTGGAGCAGGTGTGGCAGCTGCTGGTGATCTGCCTGCTGTGCCGGCTTCTCTGGATGTTAGGTGAGAGTCCAGTGCCCTGTCAGTGTGATTCAGCGTCCATATTGTCCGTGTCAGCGTAATCACCTCTGCTGCCCTTTTGTTTTTCCCTTCATCCTGCTCCATCAGGCCTCCCCCACTTCCTGAAGCACCTGGGCACGGTGGCCGGGGGCTTCTACGCTCTCTACCTGTTCTTTGAGCTTCACATGATCTGGGTGGTGCTTCTTAGCCTTCTCTGCTACCTCTTCCTCTTCCTGTGCCGCCACTCCACCATGAGAGGCACCTTCCTCTCCATCACCGTGCTCATCTACCTGCTGTTGGGGTGAGCGAGGCCTCCTCTGATAGCCGACAGCTCAGCAGCAAGCACCTCAAGCCTGTGTTTGAAGTGAATGCTTCAGAGCCGCCGTTGCAATATCTCTCCTGATTTTATTTTTTGTGCCGTGTCAAAACTGATTCTGTTCTATTGTGATTAACAGAGAACTGCACATGATGGACACCACCAACTGGCACAAGATGAGAGGTGGGTCCCACGCATCCTTTCAGCAGGCTGCAGCGTTTGACACGTTCCAGATACAAGTGATAATTTCCCCTCTTTCCTCGGCACTGATGCTGATTTGATTTGCCGTGATCCAGGTTCACAGATGGTGGTGGCCATGAAAGCCATCTCTCTGGCCTTCGACCTGGACAGGGGCGTGGTGGCCAGTGTCCCCTCTCCCATCGAGTTCATGGGCTACATCTACTTCGTGGGCACGGTCATCTTTGGGCCCTGGATCAGCTTCAACAGCTACAAAGAAGCTTTGGACGGACGTAGGCTGGTAAGTGTGAGACAGCATCTCTTCAGAATGTGTGAAGGTGAAAGGGGGGAGACAGATCCTGACACTAGCTGCTGATTTCCTTTGCTTCCTCAGAGCTTTTCGTGGTTTTTCAAAGTGTCTGCGAGCTGGGTGAAGAGTCAGGTCTGCCTGGTTGTTTCCAACTGTGTGGCACCATACCTCTTCCCTTATTTCATACCTGTTTACGGAAACAAGCTACTGCGAAGGTGAGTTTCTGTTCAGACCCGGTGTTAACATCTGTCCTGATTGGTCCGATTCCATGTGGTCGAAGTACAAGCATTCTTTGATCAAGTAGACAATCAGATACTTGTATTAAAACAACTTAAGTATAAGAACTGATTAAACCTCTTTACTGGATTATAAGTACAAAAGACTATTTAACTTGGATCACTTATCTCTCATGGATTAAACCCATCCATTTTTTTTTCTTTACAGTAAAAAGAGGAGGAAGATCAGGTAATTTATTTCTCTGTAACTCTGAACATACCCGACATGCTGCCTATCTCATCATCCTCTCACCATTTCATCCTCTTTACCTGCACCCATGTATCCATATCACCCCCCTCCTCCTCTGTGCAGCCACATGTGCTCCAGCAACATCTGTCTCCAGACGTAGCCCCTCACATGGCCAGTCAATAAAAGAACCGTATGAAATGATATGTGTATCATTGTTAACCTGCCTCATCGTCTCTCTTCCCTCTGCTGCTCCTCAGAGGAACACTGGCAAAGTATGTGTTTTTCTCTAATTAGTCATTTATGAAGGTGGAACTTATTTGAAAAGTGAAACCTAATATCTGCCTGTTTCTTCCTCTGTTCATGTCGTTCTCTCAGGTGGTTGCTGGCGTATGAGAACACCATGTCTTTCCACTTCAGCAGTTACTTTGTCGGGTACTTCAGCGAAACCACAGCCACTCTGGCCGGGGCCGGCTTCACCGAGGAGAAGGACAACCTCAAATGGTCAGAATGTGTATGTGTAATATCAACAATAAAATGTATTTCTCTCACTCACATTCGTAATCATGCCTTATCGTTTGTTTTGCAGGGACATGAGCGTGTCCAAGCCCATGAGTGTAGAGTTCCCTCGGTCGATGGTGGAGGTGGTGACGTCCTGGAACCTGCCCATGTCTCGCTTCCTGCACACCTGTAAGTCACAACGCTTGAAAACATGCAGCAGCTGGTTCCGCTTTTCATTCTCATCACGATCGGGAACCATAATGAACTCGTTATGGACTCGCTCTCACCATAAGCCTGATGCTCTCCTCTCACAGATGTTTTTACGAGTGCTCTCAAATTTGGGACTTTCTCTGCCATCATGGTGACGTACGCAGCCAGCGCTCTTCTGCATGTGAGTACCGTGGAAACCATTCAGAAAGAAATCAAACCCTGTGCTGCGAAACGTAAAAGTGTCTGTGTGTTAATTGTTTTAATCCTGACTCCCGTGACTGGTTTAGGGTTTGAGTTTCCACCTGGGTGCAGTGCTGCTCTCCCTGGGCTTCATCACGTATATCGAACACGGTGAGAGCTGTGCCACATTAGAACCTTTCCATTTCACGAAGGTGCTTAGCTTTGCAGTAATGGTTAATTGCACCCACCATTACACAGTGTTTCTGTTCACTGCAGTCGCTTGTAATTTATCTCTCGCGGTTGCAAGGGGGAACTTTTCCTCGAGCTTCATGTAAATGCTTTGGTCTCGTGTTTTTCTGTCTGTTGCAGTATTGCGGAAGAGGCTGGCAGCCATTTTTAACGCCTGCGTGCTGTCGAAGAAGTGTCAGGCAAACTGCACCCATCGAAACAAAAAGGTAGAACGCACCTTTCTGCTTTGTTGAGAGGAAGTGCTTCATCACCTCTCGTTCATCATCAGCAGTGGGCTCTTCAGTTGAGCTTCAGTGTTAAAGGAGTAGTTCGGCATTCTTGTAAACACACTTATTTGTTCGTTTGCCGAGAGTTTGACACAACTAATGCAGATTTATGGTCAGTGCATATACTCAATAAATCTGCTGGTATTTAATGAATTTCATTGAACAGGGACTGTAGATATGACTATAAAGGCTATGAAGCATGTACTTCCACTAAGGCCCAGCAGCCCCTTACAGATCAAGCTGCACCAAATCACAAACTCATAGAAATCAGTTCCCTCCGATTTCAAGGAAGAAAGTGAAAGCAATTCCTTGATCTGATCCGGATCCACGCAAAATTTAATGGGTTCTTTCCCGACCTGCACCACATCCCTCCAACAAGTCTGGTCTAATAGTGCTGACTGACCTTGGTGGAGGTAATGAATGAGACTATCAGTGTAGCTTGGCATAGAGAGTGTGAGCAGGAGGAAACCGTCTGTCTCTGTCCAAAAATAACAAAACAAAAACACCTTCCAGCACTTTTAAAACTCATTAATGAACATGTTATATCTCGATGGTTTAATCCATACAGAGACTGTGGCTGCAGGGAGATTTGGATTTTGTTTCTCTCGCCAAGAGCCAAGCTTTCCCCTTGATCCAGTCCTCATGCTGAGCTAATCTAATATTATTATTCTAATTCACTGTTTATCAGTTTTATAATTCCGTCCAATTTATGACTAATTTCAGGATTTGTTCTTCGTTTTTGAATTTGTGTGACTCCCATGTTGCCTCATGCAGCCTGAATTGAAATCTCAGCTCCCGCCACAGGACTGCAGTGTTTTACCTGGTTTGCTCTCATTCCTGCAAATGGCCTCGGCGCAGTCAGCGCTGGCACTTGTGTTCAGAGCAGGAGGTGCTCGAAGGGGGCCTCCCTCCTAGACCCTCTGGCCTAGTTAGCATCCAGGAACTGTGCTCTCTATTTTTACCCTTCTTCTCTAACACAAATATGAGGAATAAAACCTCTCTTTTATAGGTTTTTCCTTTAGATTAGACAAGAATATAATAAGATGGTTTAATGCCAAAATAATATTTGAAGACCTTAAAACACTGCAGTCGCTGTGGTCTGTCTTGTGCAGTAAGAAGATGTATTTTAGGAATATAATGACACGATGTCCAACAAATGTCCCTTATGTTATGTTGGTTACACACATCAAGAGCAGCAGGGAGCAGAAATAATGATTTATGTGAAGCAGAAGCAGCCTGCGTGGACCAGACAACATGTTCCCTAAAAATTGGGTTTCAATTATTTATCATCTCTAAAAGTAACAACTTTAAAGTTAAAGTTTGGACCTCATTTATATTTAGATAGTATTTATCACTTTCTGTTTAACAGTAAAACACTCAGGTAACGTGTTTCTTCAAGACCTTGCAAGAAGCTGATTGAGACTAAAGATTGTCGGTCCTTTATGAGAGAAAAACCCCCACAGGCCTAACAACCAATATGTCTATCCCCCCCTTCTGCAGGCGCTGTGGGTCTATATGATCAACATAGCATTCAGCGCCTTGGCACTACTCCACCTGACATACCTGGGCTCTGTGTTCAACTCCAGTGTGGACTACATGGAGGAGGATGAGGTGAGATGAGATAAGACTGTATCGATCCCCTGAGTGGAAATTCACAGGTTGCAGCAGCGGGGGGGGCAGGCTTCAGAGATAAGAAACAGATAAAGAATGGCTGAGTATAATAAATACAGCAAGACGAAAAAAGTAAGTAATTGCATTTAAAAAAAAGAAAGAAAAGCTTTGCGGGCAGTTTAAACGATGCAAAGGAAACTGCACGTGTACAGTATGTATGTGTGTATGTGCAGTTTCCTATGGAGGGGGGGGCAGTTGTGTTTCACTGAAGTTGAAGGTCACCACATGTCTAGTTACAGCCTGTACCCATAAAATGTACAGCGCCCTATGTGGCATGGACATATGAAATGCTATATAGAAATGTGAGCTTATAGCTGTGGTATTTATAGTTCAAAGCAGGCACGTGTACTGCAACATTATATAATGATGAGAGGCTCTACTTTAGTTCTAAATCTAACTCATAAAGTCACAACAGATGAATTATGAATCCTGTTTTCTGAAAAGATGTTTTTAATGGAAGGTATAAAGAAGAATGCTCAGGGTCCTATTCATCTTACGTTGTGTGTGCTGCCCCCTACAGGACGATATCACCCACCACACCATTCAGAAGTGGTCAGAGCTGAGCTGGACGAGCCACTGGGTGACGTTCGGATGCTGGATCCTGTACCGCCTGGTTCTCTGATAACAGCAGAGCAGTGACCGGATGGGGAAAGCAATAATGAGAGACAGAGTCAGGCTGGTTCTCCACTTCTGAACTGTGACTCTATCCTGCATCACACCGGAGAGAACAGATTCAAAACGTGTAGTGACACTGGTTGGTTCATCTCTGAGTTCAACCTGCTCCTCTCCTCTCCTCCTCATCCTCACATCGCCTCCCTTTTCTTTTTTTGGGGTTTTGTTTTATCTGAGCTGCAGTTATCGAGCCGTCGTGTTGTGACAGCAGTTACCAATGTCTCACTGTGAGTCACAATCAATACCTGTCAGCATGGAGGAGTTCTGCTGCTCCTTTCTGTGGACACACCGATAGAGCCCGTTATCTTTTCACCACGGGGCCGCAGCTCATGTCCCTGCCAGGTGTGGTCTCCTCTTCACCTCCAGGGTTTTTACAATCATTAGTTTTAGGTTTGAAAGGTGAATTTGACTGTGTTCTTATAGTCAACGACAAATCCCATTAAAAAATAAAAACGGCACATCTTTTAATGACTCCTCCAGATTGTCTGCGTGTGGCCCAGAGCTCCACTTTGGTTTTTCTAAAAGGGTAAATCGTTTCAATAACAGCTGGCCACTGTACTTTCCTAGTAAAACATAACCCGACAGGATTAAAAGAGATTTCTATGGAACCATTTTCAGTCGCAGATCGATATGCTTGGTGCTCTGGTGACTCTGGACGGCTGAGAGAAATTGAGAATGAGCGATTTGTGCTCCATCGCAATGAAAGAATCTGTCGCCCAGTGTGACGCTGGCTCATTGATGTTTTTACACAACACTGGCAGATTAATAATTCACATCAAACTGTGGCTGTAGAAACAACAACCTCCACAGAGTCAACGCCTTGTTTTTTTTGGGATTTGTTTACCATTAGAATAATAGAGATTATCACAAGTTTTATCCTTTAGCAGAGCATGTGTACGAGAAAGATTTTACTTAAAAAAATAGAAAAAGCACAGGTTGTTGTTATGAGGCAGCAATTTTTTCTATCACCAATAATTATAATAATGACTTCCCCCCCTTTTTGTGAATTTTAGATAAGGCGAAGTCATCAGTAAATCTATGAATTCATCTTTGTGGTGCGGTTTCCTAATAGTGTTTGATTATTGTTTTCTGTTATTTTTTTCTTAAAATTAAACTTAGTCTTATTAGTAGTTGTGAACCAAACTCTTTCACTCATCAGTATTGAAAATCAAAGGTTTAGAATCAGGGTCCTGCACATGTGTCACTGTTGAGCAAACATTGTTTAAACCTCCCTTCCAGCTTCTTAACACCAGATTGAAATATACATGATATTGAATATTTATCTTCAAAGTGCAGATTTTTATGACACTGCTGCTTTCACTGGTTCTGTCACTGATGAAGGAACCTGAGCGTCTGTATCAGATTCTGATTCTGTCTCTTGTCTTTCTTTAATTCAGAACATCAAAGGATTCACTTCTTGTCTGAGATGTAGTGTTTTAGACCAGATTCCCCTCAGAGTGTTTTAAATGCTATTATGATATTTACTTCCAGATTTTCTCTCCCTGTAAATGTGAAGGCACTGATACACCTGTGATATTTTTATAAAATTTTACATGAAACCTGTTTTGTTGCCGTCTTTGTGTTCGAATGTGTGAAATGAAAACGCACACAGGTCAGATACACCAAGGCTGCTGTAAGAAATAGTTGTTTATTCGAATGATCATTATTTACAAGAACAATGTTGTGGACTGTTAGACAGTCAATTGTGGTGTGAGGGTGAGTTGGGGAAGAGTTGCAATCATCCGGTTAAACCTGGAGCCTATTTCTGAACATCCAGTAAGCCAGAGCGGACAGGGACAGAGGTTGAACAACAGATGGTGATGGATGGAGATTGGGTTCACTTTCTGCCGTCTGTGAGAGGTGAACAGATGCTGTATCGGGAGGCCGCACACAACGTGCCGGTCTGCAGGCCTGTGGCGGGGCGGTCACTCAACCCTGTCTGCCCCGAGCACCCCCATGCTTACGACGGCAGGAACCCAGCAGTGTCTCCAAAGCCATCTTCACGAAGGCCTGGAAGTTATTGCTTCTCTCCCTTCGGCTGTCCTGCGAGGGGACGAAACACAGACAGATACCTTCACTGGGGACACAGAACACCACCGACCCCTCCACTCCGTGGGCATCGTAAATCACAGAGTCAGATCAGAAAATTTAAAATGCTGTTGAAAAAGTCCGGTCAGTTCACATAAATGTTTACCTCCTTGCTTTTTGTTATCATCTCCTTTCTGATCATCTTTCTTCGGCTGCTCCTTAGGACTCTGAGGTTGCTGTGATATCAAAGCAAATATAGATGAAGTGAAAACATTTATAGATTGAGAAAAGAAAAATCTGATTTTAGATTAGAGAGGATTTTCCTACCTTGGTAGCTGACTTCTTGTCCGACTTGTTACCTGGAAATGGAATAAATATTCCGACACATGTCATAAATCAATTTATCTTATATTTATTACACAGATAAATTGAAGAACACAAATATAGAATTAAAAATTTGTGTCTAAACATTACTCACCTTTTGTTCCCGGCATTTTGGCTGCTCTCCAGGGTCTGTGCTGACTTTTTGAGAATGCTGTGCTTAATGTGCCGGTGAACCCGGTCATTTATGGCCCGTGCTGCTGAATGGCTCGGTCACTGGGGCCCCTTCGAGAAAGAGCGGGGTGAACAAGCAAAGAGCCCCGTCAGCTGAGCAGCGCGGCCCACAGCCCTGCAGGTCTTTGCTGAGCCAGGCGAAACCTCCGAGCTGACCTTGTAATACTGCCATTGTGAACCCACTGGAACTGTGCGTCCACCTATTGTCCCGGAACAAGACAGTGTTTGCATCCTGTTATGGTGATGGTGTGCATTTTAACTTATTTTAATATATATGTGTAATGTCAGCGGGGTTATGGATAACATTGATATTTCAAAAAGAAGGTTTTATCGATATATATGAGTTTAGGGAAATCATGTTCAGGATTATCAGCACTATTAGAGGATTACATTGGAGATTGTTACTTGATAATCAAATATACAACATATATCAATTCCCCAGTGAATAATTCACGAATCCTGAAAGTAAACAGAAATTCTAAACTGTGAGTATTACATTTGGAGTAAAGGTTTTTTGTCTTGCTGCCAAGAGAGGGATAGAAACATACATCTGCATTAATATGAAGCAAATAAAAAAGTTATCTCAGCTTATTTTATCTCAGCTTAGCGTACGGACTGGATATTGGGGAAACAACATCCTAAAGTCTCTGCGACCTGCCAAGAAATAGTCCAGCCCATAATAACTCAATAAATCAAGACTCTATCATTTGTATAATCCGTTTTTTAAATAAACAAGATGCAATATTTGTATTGATGAGTTGTTCAGGTGCTGGGAGGTGTATTTCTTTTGGACGGAGCCCGACTGTTATATCAAGCTTCTCAGTAAACCGAACTGAGCTGCTTCATTCCCTGTGAAGGTTTTGTTTTCATCTGTGTTTGTTAATTTATCTGTTAGTCAGCAGTATCAGACATTTATTCAATTTTCCCTGAGAATAATTCATGGATTTAGATGAAGAAAACAAGTCCTTAAAAATACTTACACTATTTGCCCTATTTTTACTCAGCATTTTCTGTTTAATTGTTTTTATTCTTATTCTATTGATTATCTTTTATATTTCTTTATTTTGTCACTGACCTGCCTGTTGCTGTAACAGCTGATTTCCCTGTGTGTGGATCAATAAAGTTTTATCTCATCTTATCTTGTTTTTGATTTACACAGATCCATTGTATTTGTTAGTTTGTGCTTGTGTATGAAATGAAAACAGAATCAATTCAAGTATAATATATTAATCTGTATTAAATGTGACTGATCCATGTGACACATGATGAGCGCATCAGGTGTCACGTGGCTTCACGAGGCCTCAGCAGGGGTTGGGCTGCTCTCCCCGAGTCATGTGACCTGCCCGGAACAGAAAGAGCAGCGATGGAAAGAAGCTAAGGAAGGTGAGACGTTTCCCCTCGCACCCCCCCTCATGCTGTCCTGCTGTCATCACACTAAACACGTTCATCTCTGTGTAGCATCGACATCTCTCACGCTATTTGTCCACGTCGGCAAATTCCCGTGAAACAGGTTTTTAAACGAGGACATCGTCTTTGATGTTGTTGCTAACGTGCTAGCTGCTAAGCTAGTTAGCTTCGGGCTAGCTGTCAATAAGAAGAGGAGTCGCCTGCTCCCCTTTGATGTTTGCTAACCACGGTGCTTCAAAGGCAAATGCTAACCAATTTAAATCGTGTGGCTTCGTTTGATTTTTTTCACTGCAACAGTTAATGGCGTCACGTGATTTTAATAAACTCAATAGCAATTAGTAGATGTTGACTCGACTTGACTCTGTGTTGTGATTGGACGGTGATCATCTGTTTGTATTTATGTGATGTACATGTCAGCCATTCTGTCTCATCACGTAATCATAAAATAAACATCAATAAATATTTAAAATGATTAAGACGAGTGGCTGGTGTGTTTGACAGGGACCTGCTCTGGCAGTGGCTCCATCTTTACCCAGAGTGCTTGTGGAATGGCAGCAGTTTGGCAGCAGGTTTTGGCAGTGGACGCAAGGTAAGGCTGAGTCACACCCCCGGCTGTGATCCCCGAAAAATGATGAAGAAGCCATTCAGACGTGTAGTTGCTTATGGATCCCTTTGTGAGTCATTGTGTGTGTGTGTGTGTGTGTGTGCTGTGTCACTTCCTCTCCTCCCCAGGTACAATGCTTACCGCACGCCCACGTTCCCACAGTTCCGAACTCAGTACATCCGCCGACGCAGCCAGCTGCTCAGGGAGAACGCCAAGTGTGGCTTTGAGCCGGGGCTGCGCAGGCAGTACCTGAGGCTGCGCAGTCAGCTGCTGGCCCTGCGCTACGGGCCCCTGTCCGAGCAGAGCAGCTTCAGGGCCAGCAGTGTGCGCAGCTCCCGCACCACACTGGACCGCATGGAGGTCAGACCCACAGAAACAGAGGGGGCAGGGCACGTAGAAGAGAAGGAATAGCCGGGGGGGGGGTCTGCACTTTGAAATAGGCAGATATAAAAATATCTGAGAGATGGATTAAAACATAGAATAGAATATATGAGAGCCATCTGGATGGGTAGATTTTAATTTTCACCAATCAGCATCTTAGCCAGCAACACTTTGGATGCCCTTGATTATTAAACTGAGCAGCTTGGTTGAAATGGCTGGCACTGCCTCTGTATATGGGCAGTGTCGTTAACTTAAAAATTGCATGGTAGTTTTAAATATTTATTGATGTTTATTTTATGATTGTGTGTGGTTTGTACTTGCACTCACTCCTACGAGGTTCTGGCTCCCCCCTTCTCCTCTCTCCCACTGGATAGGACTTCGAGGAGGACCCCCGTGCCCAAGGGGCTCGTGGTCACCGCCGGTCCGTCAGCAGAGGCTCCTACCAGCTCCAGGCCCAGATGAACAGAGCTGTCTATGATGAGAGGTACCAGCAGATCCTTATCATTCATCCAGCATCGTGTCTCATCACTTGGGGCAACTCAAGATTCTCTTTGATTCAAGCCTCATTTGATCTGTAATTCTGTTTTGGTTGCACCGAGGAATGATCTCATCTCACATATTGAGTTGTCATCTGTAGGCGGTGGAGGGGGGGGTATTGATTTCATGCTTATACACAATGGTCTTTATTTTTGGCCGCAGGCCTCCGGGCAGTCTGGTGCCCACCTCAGTGGCAGAGGCCAGCCGAGCCATGGCAGGGGACACAACTCTGAGTGAAAACTATGCTTTCGCTGGCATGCACCACATATTTGACCAACATGTGGACTCTGCCGGTAAGTAAATAAAACCCATAATGATCAATTTGTGAACATCGAGTATGCACTTCTATTTTACTTTTAACCTCCTTCATCTTATTTCAGTTCCACGGCTGCAGTTTGCCAACGATGACAAGCACCTGCTGGCTTGCTGCTCACTGGACGGCAGCCTGTCCATCATGACGCTGTCCCCGTCCCCTCCCAGTGTGAAGGTCACACTGAAAGGTCACGGAGGTCCCGTCACGGACTTTGCCTGGTCTCTGAGCAACGACGTCATCGTTTCAACCTCCCTGGATGGGACTCTGCGCATCTGGAACACGGAGGATGGTCGTTGCATTCGGGAGGTCAGAGACCCAGAATCCAGTGAGCTGCTCTGCTGCACTTTCCAGCCGATGAATAACAATCTTACTGTGGTGAGTCCTATTTGTGATAAGATAAGTTTATCCTTTTAATTAGTCCCGCAAAAGGGACATTTACTGTGTTACAGCAGCAAAGAGGGACCTCAAAATGTGAGCCATTTTATCTTCTCTATCTTGCGAGCTGTATTATTTTCTGGTTTTGATTTTGCAAACTTAGTTCTGTTTTCATCTCACAGTTTTATTGTCCTTAACTTTTAAAGTTGTTACGTTGATGCAAAGTCTGGCAAAGATTCTCTGACATATGGTGTTCAGAAAGCGTGGACGTGAGATGTTGCTCTGCTCTGATGCTGGTGCACCCAGAACCCTCAAAACACAGATGTTGACTTTTGCAGCTTTTATTTCCTCCTCACAGTTTTTATTACATGCCGTCGCGTTTGTTAATAGTTGTTTTTCTTTTATTCGCATCATTTCATTTTTGTGTGGGAAGCATAAATTGCACAAAGAGGCAAACTAACTTCCCATTAGTATGCTTTTATCGCTTTCTAGATAACTGTGTGTGCATATTTGCACTGTGCAGATAATGATTCAAATTTCAGAATTAAATGTCAGCTTTTGTAATCAAGAAAATATCTTGGATAGTTTTTGATTTAAATCTGTCCTTTCATTTTAATGGAAGAGCAGAATGTTAAGTGAAAGCAGAGCCTTGTCCCTTCAAGTGAAACAAGAGGGAGATGGATATTTGTTTTTATCTGACAGTACCAACAACGAGGAGGAACTCATAAGTGTCTTTAGCACTGGCTTCAAATTGGATTCAACTTTATATAAAGATGAAGACAAAGATTCACCTCATCAATCAATAAATCTAATTTTATATGCATAGCCCATATTCACAATTTGTCTATAGGGCTTTCCACTATGCAGAAATCAAGTCAAATATCCAGGATACAAACGCTGCCATCTTGTGCCGATGATGTCATTTGTTGCCATAGTGTGGCAGCGCAGTAGTGATTGGGGGATGGAGCCGTGGTTTCCAGGTCCTGCTGATACACACAGCTGACCAATCGTGAGTCAGTCTCAGATGAGAAGTGTTACGTTTCACTCCATCTTTATAGCCTCATATAAATAATTTAATAATAATCAGAAAAACTCAAACTTGAACGAACAACAATAATTACCTTAAAAACAAGAAACCATCTCTGAGAAAATAACATTTTTTTAGGTTTTTTCTATATCGTGGTCCATGTTCCATCAACCAACATGGAGGAGGAGGTGTTTACTTTTCGGGAGCCATCATGTCGACCATTTATACACACAGTCATGAGTCTGTTCTGTCATATCGCTGTATAAATAATACCACACGTAATATTTTGTTCAACAGATGATGCATTCATTCTTAATGTGCTGTGTGTAGACTAAAGTAGAAATACCAGAGCAGGTGGTTGACAGTTTTTTACTGGTCTAGTGTCGATGGCAAAATCACTGCAACCTGTGTCACTCCCCTCGATGTCTCTGCGCTGCTCTGTGGAAATAATGAAGGTCCTCACTCCTCACTCTGTGTTCCAGGTGGGAAACAGCAAGCACCACCTGCAGGTGGTGAACATCTCCACCGGGAAGAAGGTGAAGGGGGGTTCCAGTAAGCTGACAGGCCGCGTGCTGTCTCTCTCCTTTGATGCTCCGGGCAGGATCCTCTGGGCCGGTGATGACAGGGGGAGCATCTTCTCATTCCTCTTCGACATGGCCACAGGTAAGCTCTATTTGAAAGAGGGAAAAATCTGCACTGACCACGTCACATATGAACACCATTTTGTGCACTGAACGGTGTGTTTGTTCGAGAGGGTAAAGCGGTTAATGTGTCACTGCCGGTCTCCGCTGGTTCTTGCCTGCCCCCCCACAGGGAAGCTGACCAAAGCCAAGCGTCTGGTGGTGAACGAAGGCAGCTCCATCTGCAGCATATCTGCTCGGTCCTGGATCAGCCGAGAGGCCAGAGACCCTTCCCTGCTGGTCAACGCCTGTGTCAATAAGATGCTGCTGTACAGGTTCGTCTCTAGTCCCTGTTTATTTTTCAGCTGCTTTGTAAACTATATATACTTACATAGTATATGTAGCTGTATTGAATTGAACCGGTTCTACCTCACTCTCCTGGGCAGGGTGGTGGACAACGAGGGAACACTACAGCTGAAGAGAAGCTTCCCCATCCAGCACGGCTCCCAGCTGGTTCATAGCATCTTCTGCCCCCTGATGTCGTTCAGACAGGGCGCCTGTGTGGGTAAGACGCTTCTCAGTGTTCCTGCTGTGATGTTTGAACAGAAAATGAGACCACAGTTCATTACTTGCTCCAGGCTGTCCAATGTGGGGAAGAGAGAAATGCAGAAAATAGCACATTGCTGCTTTTGGGTAAAAAAATAAACTAATTAGAAATCCTTTTAGAAGCTGTTTACCTTCCTTGTTTGCAGCTTGTTTGTGTTTGTCTATCAAAAGGTTGTACATTTTTTAAAAGAGTGTGTACACAAAGGCCTGGCACGACCTCAGAGCTTCACCTTATTTAACTTCATTCACCTTTTCATTAATTCCTAACAATCAACTCATCATTTCATTCAAGGCTTTTTCGCTGTTTAAATTATCAGGTTTGCGTTTCTAATTAACAGTTTCTCACTCATAGAAACACCCTCGAGTGTCTCTGGGTGAGGATATGTTGAAATTCATTCTGAAGCCCACTGATATTTCGCAGTGTGGTTAGAGGTATTATTTCCGAGAACTGACAAACTGTGAAGACACCTGGGAAGCACTCGTGTCTTAACAGGCAGCATCTCCATATTCTTTTGTTCTGCTTTACAAGTGAAGGTCGTGTCACTTGAGGTCGTTTAGAGACTGAGTCATTCATGTTTTTAATCCAAAATGAATTTAACAAATTAGACTATTAACATCTATTGACTCACAAAGTTGTGTTTCTGATGTCCCCTGTCTGCTGCAGTGACCGGCAGCGAGGACGCCTGCGTCTACTTCTTCGACGTGGAACGCAACACTAAGGCCATAGTGAACAAGCTGCAGGGCCACGGGGGGCCGGTGCTGGACGTCAGCTTCAACTGCGACGAGAGCTTACTGGCCTCCGCCGACTCCACCGGCATGGTCATCATCTGGAGGCGGGAGCAAAAGTGACTGATCCGCCAATGAAATGCTTCCATATCTACCGCTTAAAGCAAAAAAAGAGACCTGCTGCTCCTCAACCGTCCAATTTCCCTAAGTCTGCAGATTTTCACTGGAATGTATCAGGTGGCATTAAGTGTTTAATTTAAACGATAAGTGCAATCAGATTGAACGATATGCTGTGTGGGTGGTGGGGATGTTTTAGAGGGTTCTCTTGTGGGGGGGGGGTTAATGTGTACGTGTGTCAGTACTCCTACAGCTGCAGCTGGGAAATGGCTTTTGGACAAAGAAAGGAAAAAGCACTACTCCCATGCATGTGTCATGGCTTCTTACCTCCGACAGGAACTGACTGAATCCGTGTGAAGAGAATAATGTTCCTGAGAAAACCAACACTGTAGAGACGGGTCCCTCTGGCGTAGATCTAGTTCACTATTTATGTAACTGTGACTCGAGCAGTGTAATCAAGTGTAGTGACGCCGCCTCTATTTGCTTTTCAGTTCTGCTATTGCCTGTTTGCATTGGACCACGTGCATGATGTTGAACTCCCAATCGGTCGTAGGCATATCAAACTGACAATGAAAAATATAATAATAGGTGTGTTTTTAAGTATGTGTTTGTACTTATCTGTGTGTGTGTGTTTTCTGTTTATGCTGATTCCAGATTCATATAAGTTATTTATCACACATACACAATAAACTACTGTAACTGTCTGTGTGTTGTTTTCGTGTCCTTTTTTAATATTTTGGTCACAAACTATAAATGAAACAATGGGATTTAAAAATGGAAATACTAACGTGTGACGAGCCCGATGCAGTACAGGTGGTCGAACCTACAGTGTAGGATAGTGTTAGTCATCGTGTGGGTCCACATGATGACTAACACAGGATTCCCCCTACGTCAGTGACTAAAAGGAGAAATGTGTTACATTTATTTGTCGTCAAGCAAAAAAATGATAGTGGTAAAAAGATACTGTGGAGATTTTAGTTGGAGCTTATTTTTCCTCTATGTGGTCTCAAAGACTTAATGTTTCAATTATAACTTAATATTTCTAGAGCTCTCTACCAGAGTCATGAATAAAAGCCACATTGATAATCACTGTTTTTAGTCACCATAGTGGGAAAGCTCATAGATGGCGATGACTGTCCGTTCATGGTCCCCAGAGGAAACCTACCCTGACTATTCAACAAACTACTTTAACGTGGACATTTTGTTCTGGGATCTTGTCTATAGATCACGTTGGAATGTTCTAATGTTAAACTATGATAGTGAACATGGTTAATATCCGACTGGGCCACGACTTTGTTCCATATCTCAACAACTATTGGATGAAATTCCACGTTCATAGTCCCCTGAATAGGAACTGAATGCTTCAGTAGACCTTGAGTTGAATTCTATATTTAGAAAATGTTTGCACTCTAACATGCTAAACTATTATGGTGAACATAGTAAACATCATCTCGGGTTTTCAGCTCTAAAAACGCTTTTTTTCTTGGGGCCCTTCAATTTTGAAACCTACTGCAGTCAAACCTTAAAGCTCCTATATTAGACTTTTCTATTTCTAGGTCCAGACAAGTTATAAAATGATACACAATTGTTGGATTGATATGTTATATCACTGTAGAGAAGTTGTATCCTACAATGTTTGCACCAACAGCAGAAAGAAAGACCTTATCAAATGAAAATGGTTGAAAAAACAGTCAAAAGGGAAGAACAGGGATCTTAAATTGAAAGTTTAAAGCATCTTATGGTTTATCCACAGACTCGCCGCCTGTAGCCGGGACTTTGCTCCTCTCAAGGTTGGCGAGGGGCATTGTGATGTTTGAATGTGGGAGTGAGGGCACGGTGAATGGTTGCTGTCTGGGAAGGTCAGGACGGGGCTTTGTCTGAAACAGGCAGGATGGATACTGATAAAAACACAACAACACAAAACACAATCCAGGAGAGCGACATTAAACTTCTCCCGTGTGAAACTGAGCGCCCTGACAGGACAATGCAACAAGGGCCCCTTGCACAACTCTGCATCTTCAGTGGGCGAGCGTAAGTTTCTCCAGTGAGTAACACGGCCTTTGTTGTTGAGCATCTTGCAGAGAAGTGGGAAGCAAACTATAAATAAGAGCTTGAGACGGAGACGAGCAGCCGGAGAGAACCTGTTGAACCTGGAGCGTTTTTTTTGGGGGATGTTCTCACAGCTGTAACCGTTCACTATGGAAACATCTTCTTCCATCAGACTCTGTCCACGCTCATAGAGACAATGGAAATTATCTCTCATTCAAATTCAAAATATAGGCTGATTGTTTACCGAGAGAATACACCGTCACTCGAAGGCTGGATTTCAATCGGGCTCTAATTAAGATTGAGAAAAGCTTTTCCCACCATTTGGATTTTATTTTGTAAGAAGCATAATTGTGTAGCATGCTCGGCTGCTCAGGGTTGGCTTTACATGTGGATCCTGTGCGACCACGAGGGAGACGGAGATTCAACTGGTTTATTTATGTGCTCTCTGTTCCTTATCCTGCTGAAAAACCCTTCTTATAATGTCTTCCATTATCTGAAGCTTCATTTAAGATTGAATTATTGTTTTCTTCTTAATAATAATAACATTTTTGAAAGATTGGATTCCACCATTCTTCACTTTGCACAATATATGACAGAAATGCAGTTATTTTGATTTACGTGGCTTTTGGGGTTGAATTAATTCTGTACTTTAATCTAGAATATATACTATAATGCAGTGATTTGAAAGAAAAATAATCACAAATCAAGGTTCTGCCTCAAAGCTTAAATATCAAACACAAGTTTTAAATCCATAGAAACATGTTAATAAACTGCTCCTGCACATGTCTGCCAGTGTTTATTCTTCAGCTCTGTCTCTTTGTCTGTCTTTGAAACTCATTTAAAGCCTCTTACAGAACAATCAATTTCATTTTTCTTCAAAATCAAAGCGAGATTTGTTAAAGAATTAATGAATTCTTGATGGAACTGCTTTAATCAATAACCTGATGGATTTTGTTCTTTAAGCCTGGTCTAGTGTGACTATTTACTTACGGCTAATATTTGCAAATGTTACCTTTCGAGATATTCGGCTGAATATTGCTTAGTCATGTCCTTGAGTATTTGATTCTTTACCTTTATCCTGTACTTTTAGATCATGGTTAAATATTAAACAGCCCTGTAGCTTAAGAAACTAACTTGTTGGACCCAACCGCACATTTTGTTTCTATTCCACACACAGTTGTTCAGTCCAGCTCTTGTGTTACAGTTACAAGTCACAGACATCTCTCCACTCTTTCTCTGTATTCGTACACCTGTCTCTTCAGCTTTAATGGGTTGGTGTAGCGGACAAAGAAATAATGGTTTCCATCATTTGGATTCTGCAGCTGTTGTTGGTCAGCGCTCGCAGGGAGAGAAAGCCCGAGCCACACCGATGGCATCACAGAATTCATCTTCTGCTGCATTCAGGGACTCAAAGGCACACAGGGTGTAATTTGTGCCACGCGCTCTGCAAAGTGCTCTATTTCCAGTGAAGTGTTCTCCACGAGGGGACGCAGCCATGTCAACATGCAGCCAGGTCAAAAACTCACAATGCATCAAAAGTAGAGTCTTTATTGATGAGTGGGCAAAAGAACCACCTCAGTTAAACTGTACACTTACAGGATATCATCTCGCCAAAAAAGGAATATGCCAGACGTAAAAATTATGGACCCCACCGGGTTCACGTTTCACTTTGTCTTTCCCGCATCGACGTCTGTACAAGTTGTAATCCCCAGGCTGGAATCTATGAAATGCAGTGGAATGCATGCTAATACAGTATGCAGTGCACGTGTGTCCACATTTAGAAAAAATTGACTGCACAAATATATCTATGCTTAACATACTGTAGGTCGGACATTTTAGCATTACATGAATCTTAATTTGGGAGAGACAGCTCAATGTAGCCTACGCAGGTTTTCCATACTGCCAAAACATCTCTGGGCTCGGATCCGATCCTGAAGACGGTTTTCAGAATGTTCTGTGATTCCAGACGCACAAATGGTGACATTGATGTCGGGGGGGGGGAGATATAAGACGTCCTGGTAACATTCAAGTTTCCTTCGCATTAAGTGCCACTTCATTTCTTCTTCTTTTATTTTTTTTTATATCTTTTCTTGTTTGTATTCTCATAACAGTACTTCAAAAACATTCTCAAGATCATCATTTGCAAATAAATATCCATTTGCTCGTGATTTTTTTAAAAAGCCTTAATTTACATTACCATTCAAGTCGTTAAGTCCTGTGGCCTGTTTGCAATGAACAGGTGTTGTTTCTCTAATTGTTCGGTTCCCTTTTACATTTTCCATCTGTATGTCACGTTTGCTTGTACATTACCCATTTAAAATAAAGTTAGTTAGGGAAATCCATTTAAAGGGTTTCCATATGATGACTGTTCAATTTTGTTTGATTCTGAGGCCACAAGATGGTGGCTGCTTTCACATTGACTCAATTTAACTGGAACCTGTTTTATCATCATTGTTTCTCTCTCTCTCTCTCTCTCTCTTTTTCTTTAACCCTCCCTCCTCTCTTCTCTTTTCTTCTTCCTCTCTCGCGCACACATACACACGAAATGCTATATAAAAACACACAAGCAGGAATATACATTCCTGTACAGTCTATACAATATCAAATCAAGTCATATTTCAAAATAGTGTCATCTGCTTAACATGTATCGTTTACAAAGTAAAGGAAAAAACAGGCAATTTTTTTATGATACAAAGAAAACCTGACACGCCCTAAATCAAGTTGAGAAAACCAAGCATGTTCGGGGCTTCTTCGGTTCACGACAGCTATTTAAATGTGTCCAGGGTTTTTTGGGTCCATTCGTTATTCTGCAGTCAAGTTTTCAAACAGATGAAAAGATGTCCAGGTTGGTCCATCAACCCATTCAGACCCTGGATCTGTTTCAGAGTCAGTCGTGTTCTCGTCAACACTTTTTCTTTTCACAGTCCACAGCACATTTCGTCTGTCTCGTGCCCCGTGTGACACACAAACTAATTCTCAGTCGAAAAAAAACAAACTCTGGGGTGTGTCCCTTTTGAAATAAGGCAACATCAATTTAAAAATGGCATCTGTCACACTTAGTTGGCTGGGGGGGGTGATTGTTGTGATCTCTCCCACCTATTAATCGTACAGTACATCGTCAGTAGTACAAACTGGGGGTGTTTCTCTCTCTCCGTTCAAACCTTTGCCCCCCGACACATTTATTCAAACGTCGACATTCTTCATCAAGTGGCACCGCGCCTGCGTTTGTTGGCAACATTTTGGGGTTTTTGTTGTTGTGCAAAACAACAAAACAGACACATAATACGTAACCAAGGTGCATTACATCCCTTCTGCTCGACCTCGTTTCCCGTGGAAAACCTGAAACATTCACCTCACGGAGCTCCCGTCCTATCACATGATGCAGTAGGCCTCGTCCTGGGGCAGGTGTTGTTTAGTCCTCCAGTAGGTGGGCAGGTGAGCCCGCAGCACTTTCCTCAGGTCCTCGTTGAGCAGGAGGCAGAAGATGGGGTTGACTCCGGCCTGGGCGAAGCTCATCCACACCGTGATGGACAGGTACCGCTGAGGGATGGTGCAGGACTTCACGAACACCCTCCAGAAACACGCCACGATGTAGGGAGCCCAGAGGACCAGGAAGAGCAGGGTGATGGTGTAGAACATCCTGCCAAGCCTCCGTTCTGACCTCACCTCCTCCATCCCAAGCAGCCGCCGGTGTTGATTGTGTAAGTTTTGCCTGATGCCCAGCAGAGTGGGTGGCATGGGGCCGCGACCGAACCCGGCAATCCAGTTAGCTGCAGCTTGACCCGTGGCCCCGGGGCCGTGGAAGGTCCAGTTCTGGCTGATGGCCGGCACGAGCTGGACGGGTTTCATCTTGCGGTGCCGGTACTCGAACAGCAGCAGCTTGGCATAGAAGCCGTGGGTGGCCAGGACCACCACAGCCAGCATGAGCATGAAGCCCAGGGTGTCGTTGGTCTTCAGGTAGCGGTGTTCAAAAATACACTGCTCCTCGTCACGGATGAACTTGTAGGTCCCAACGTCGAAGACAGGTGGGAACGCCATGGCGACGGCCAGTGTCCACACCATGCAAATGATGGCCGCGCAGGTCCAGATGGTCATGCGCTTGGCGTAGAATCGGTGGTGGGCGATGGCAAGGTAGCGGGTGACGGCCACACAAAACAGCATGAAGGCAGCGTGAAAACAAAAGAGCACAGCCATGAAGGCCACGACTTTACAGCTCAGGGCGCTGTAGGTCCAGGTGGAGCTGTGGTGGACGGACACCAGCACGAAGGGGAAGCAGGCGGCTGAGCGGACTGCATCGGCCAGGCACAGGTCCAGGAGGAAGAAGTACGGGGCCTTGTGAAGTGTCCTGTCTCGTAGGACCAGCAGGGAGACCAAGAGGTTCCCTACCAGGCTGACACAGATGATCAAACCCAAGAAGACCAGCTTAAAGTAGGCAGACATATCCGTGGCAGAGACCCCTCCGCTGCCGCCACTGCTGCTGCTGCTGCTGCTGCTGCCGCCTCTCGCCAGGCCGCTCTGTGACGCCAGCACAGCCAGCAAGCTGCCCGGGCCGTCGATGGCAAAGCTCTGGTTAGCCATCCTCTCACCTTCCACAGGAGCCTGCCTCGTTCGGCCCTTCACAAACACCACTGATCCCCCTACAGCCGTCGTCTCCCTCTCTGGTCTCTACAGGGAGAGGCTGCGAGGATCCGTTCTACCTGACAGACTCATCTTTCCTCTTTGTCCACAAGCACGCCACCTGCGAACAGAGACACACGTATTGAGGAAGAGAATAAAATAGATAAAAAAAACAAGATGTCTGACGTGCACGTTGGGGTCTGGAGCACTGAGCGGCTACAGAACTCACATTTTTACAGATCATGGATACAGAAGTGCTGTGTCGGGCAACACAGTGGAAATCTCTGCCTTCCTGTTTCTCTGAGGCTGGGATCAGATCAGCAGCTCTATAGCATGCCAGCTCCTTGGCTCTCCCAGTAATTACCTTGCCCGTTGCTAAGATACAACAGCTCACATACTTTGTGCAAGTGTGGGTGTTTGAGTGAATGCATGGGGGTGTACGGGGATGGAGCAGACACAGTGCAACCAACACGGGGCTACGTCCGACAAACAGAGATGTCGTAAATGAGCGGAGAGCGTTTTATGCTTTCTCGGGTGGCGCTCGGCTCGAATGTGTGCGTGACAGTCGCTTAAAGAGCAGAGGGTGTAATCTGTACCGTTCACAGCACATAGCAACTGTGAGGAGAGCAGCAGAGCAGGCAGACATTTAGCTTTTTTCATTTATATTATATTAATCTTTTTTTACCAAAGATCTATATGTGAAATGAGGAAATCTCCTCAACAGGAGGAGAAAAACCATCAATGTGATGATCAGTCAGGCCTCGGAGCTGGAGCAAGGAACATGAAATCCTCCCTGTTTCAACACGACATAATTACAAACATGAAGATCTGATTTTTTTTTGTTTTGTGATGCAAAAAAACACACAAAAAAAGAACACAATTCCCAGGCAGGAGGTGATAATAGCTGTGGCTGGTCTGGGTGGGCCCTCGTCTATGTAGGCCATGAAACACAATATGATTTGCTGGAACTGTGGGCTTATTTTCATCCACACACAACAGCCCTCTGCCACCTTGACAAATATCATTTCACCTGATTAGATGGCTGCCGTGTCAGCAGAGGCCTGAAACACACACTGGAGTGGCTAACAAAAAAAACACACACAGATGAACAGGTGTCAAAATCACCTCTGCTGTGTTTTTGTGTCGTGTGTGTGTGTACATGTATATGTGTGTGTGTGTGCAAAGGGAGGGAGATGGTAACCTACCTTTTCATAGCATCATTCTTCTCTCCAGATCTTCTCAAAAACAACAGAATGACACAATAACAGTAAAAAAAGAGAGAAACGATCCCGGTCGCTGTGTTTCGGTCGCGAGGAGATTAAAACACATAATCACGCTTCATGCTCCTCAGGCTCTAACGACACCTGTTATGCACAAATCCATCGCATTGGAATAAACACAAGACGATGTGATAATCAACAGCGGGATGGGGACCGCGCTGCTGCTGCTGCTGGAGGAGGAGTAGGAGGAGGAGGAGGAGGAGGAGGAGGAGGAGGAGGAGGAGAGAAAAAAAGACATCCTCTGCCTCCCTGTTACTGGGAGAGGGATGTGTTCATCTGCCCAGTGTCTGAATATCATCCGAGGGTTTTATGTTGCATCACGTCGAGGATGGTTTGTCCAGAGAAGAGGAGGAGGAGGAGAGGAGGAGAGGAGGAGGAGGAGGAGGAGGGGGGGGGGAAAGAAAAAACTCAACAAAAACCACACAAATGTCTCGCTCAGTTCATGAATCCAAATGATGTCAGATTCTCAATGCTGATAACAGCCCACCCACCGACGGATGGAGAAGAAGAAGAATTTGTTCCGCACAGACAGAAGCAGCCTCGAACGCGTCTGTGCTTCCCATCGTCCGGCCACTAGCAGGCCGATGCGCGCAGCCTCCGCCCGGGATGTGTGCGGTCTTTGTCTCGCTGCCCGGTGGAAGGAGGACCACGACGGAAACCTCCGCCACCCAACAACGCACACATCCTATAATAAGAATAAGTGTTATTATTTAAAAAAAAAGGGGGGGGGGAAACGATCCGACGATGTCACGAGCCAATCCTCATTGTGAAGAAAAATCCAAAAATCACAATCAAATGAAGAGAGAGGGAGGGAGGGGGGGTGGAAAAAGGATAAAAACAACAACCCGGCAGGATTATAATAATAATTATCCCCAATTATGTCTGCTGGCGAGGAGGCAGCTCGCACATTCACGGAAAGCGTCGGTTTTATTCGGAGAGAGAGAGAGAGGGAGGGAGGGAGAGGTAGAGAGAGAGAGAGAGAGAGAGAGAGAGAGAGAGAGAGAGAGAGAGAGAGAGAGAGAGAGAGAGAGAGAGAGGGAGGGAGGGGGCGAGAGAGAGAGACATGTGCAGCATTGTGGGTCATAATAACTTGAGAGTGATGTGTTTTATTCTCTCATGACGCGTGTGTTTTTCTCTCCAGTGTGTGTGTGTGTGTGTGTGTGTGTGTGTATGTATGTGTGTGTGTGTGTGTGTGTGGGGGGGGTCCAGCTGCCAACACGCCCCGGGACTCATTGGTCTCCTCCAGGCTTCGGTGACAGGGCAGGGTGGCCTGACAGGGCCGCAGCAAGGCATTCTGGGTCCTCATTTAAAGGAGAGGGGGAGATGTGCACTTTAAATCTGAAACCATCTCCATCATAATCAATCTGTTCTTGTTATGAGGACGTGACAACTCCAAGTCTGCTTTTCTCTCATCATATTCACAGTATTTTCAGGACTTACTACCTCAACCAATATTATATTTCATACATGTCTGTTCTGTTGAAGATATGAAACTACACATCTGTTTTTCTTCTCTTTATAACAGAATTTCAGTTGTGCCATATGATTGGATAGATTCGGTCTAGAGAGCCTCGTCTTCCTATCTTCAATTCACCTAAAGGGCTTTGCAAATAGAGCAAAACAAAATAATTTACATTTGAGCCTGTACAAAAAAAGTTTTTTATTCAATTTTGGCAAACACATTTTTAATTATACGGTGGCAGGGTGCTGCAGTGGTTAACATCGTTTCCTCACAGCCAGAAGATTTCCCAGTTTGAGTACTGGTTTGGTTCTCCGGCACAAGCCCATTTGGTTTGGGTTTAAATGTAAATGTTGAAAAGTGGTGTTGTCATCGACAGATAAAATAAGTGATGCTTTAAGGTTTAAAGGTTTGCATTGATTTTAGAATCTAAAAAATAAGATTAAAGATGGGGTTGGTAATCCTGGACAATCCTGGAGCTCCGGTGGTTAGCCTAACACCTCACAGCAGAAAGGTTTGGGGTTTGAACCTGACGACTTGCCCGGGCCTTCTGTTTGGAGTTCTTCAAGTTCTCCTGTGTCCGTTTGGGTTTTTGTCAGCTTCCTCCCAAAGTCCAAAGACATCCAGCTGTGACAGGCAGTCGACCTTTCCACCCTGCCTCCTGCTGAATGGCGACTAAATCAAGCTTCATGTGACCTTCAAAGACTGAGCAGTACAGAACATGGATGGATGGTTGTGTGTGCATGAGGACTAAACAGACGTACATATGTTCCTGGACAAAGTTTAGACTGAATCAAATGTACCAAACAGTTAAATGTGGCCTGAACGACAGCGGTGATGGAGCAGTTAAAGCCAATAAGCATCCATGGACCATGGGTGCTATAGTCTCCATCGAGTAAAGTGACATGTTAAAGGAGGGGTATTACAGGAAGCAGGATTTGTCTTGTCTTGGGGGGGATTTTGCTGTCAGAGATGTTATTTAAGTGAAAGCTCGGGGGCCCGTCGCTGTTTCAGCTGTTTTCTCGTGATGGAATCGCTCCATTCCAACAAGCCAACTGCCCATTAGAGTGATGTCACACTGGGTAAGAGGAAAAGAGCAACACAATAACCACTCTAACTGCTGTTGTGTATGTCACAACAAACAAACAGAGAACCCTTCTTTTTCTATCATCAGGGCCTAACACGGCTTTCAGTGTAGATTACTGCTTTAAAAGGCTTTAATTATTTCAAAGTGAGCGTCTGATGGAGAAATCTTACTGATTATCCTCCCTGGGTCAGTTTTTAAGTCCGCTTAAATTGTTAATACATTCCACACTCGAGCTATGTGACCATCACACAAATTCCTCATTCCCACCAGCTTCCCTGCAGGAAGAGTAGTGCTCTGTGCTCGGATTAACAATTTAGTTTCAAGGGGGCAAATCTAAAACTGACATTAAAATGTAAAACGACACCCGAAGAGAGTGAGACATTTATGAATTTGAGGTTGTCATACCAGATAGAGTAGATTAATTCAACAACACTGTATTGTTCTTTACTATTTTTCAGATATAAGCCTTTAAATCAAAAATAATCAGAATGAGAGTGTTTCATCTGAGGAGGTTTCCTGAAATCTGTCAGCTGACCTGAGCTTCCTCTGGCCAGTGTGCACGGTGTGACACTACGACCTCCGTGCAATGCGCGACCTTTGGGTTCCCTCTGCAGCTCATGTTTCCGTCTGTGTGTTTCCACTCAGCCGTGTGCACCGGCGAGGCTCTGATGTTATTCTAGTGTTGTGTGTGTTTTTTTTTGCTCTGCAGAGTCATGACTGTGCAGGAAACTTCGCGCATTTGCAGAATGGATGAAAAGAAAAAAACACACAAACCAACACACACGGTGGCACAGGATATAAGAAAATGTTTAATGGCAACACACTGCAAAATCTTTCATCACTTCAAACGTGTCATTCAGGACTGTGAGGTCATCAGAGTGTAGTGCGACAAAGTTTGACGCTATGCTACATCAATAAGTGTTTAACAGGAAAACACACAACAGTGGAATAGTTCTCTAATGTTCAATGATAAATATCATGTGTACATTTCACACTGGTTAAAGTTTCCCACTTGTTTTGTCCCTCGAGCAGCTTCCACTTCAATCTGGTGTTTACTAAAAGTTCATCATTTTGTTTTTGCAGCATTAAGGTAAAAATGCTACTTGTTGTACTTGTGCATATCTATAGTGATGCTATGTCCCTCTATGGTAATTTGCTTTTCACACATAACAATTAATGTGATTCACAACCTTGGTTTGCACACTGACAACAACACTCACGAAGAAAAACAACAACAAGTGCATTTCAGAACTGACAAAATCAGATTACACAACAACACATACACACATGACAAAACCCATCTGTGATGATATAGCTATTTGGCATTAGTGTGATAACAATGATGTTGTAAGAATTGGGGAAATAACAAACAACTATTCTTTTAACACTGCAGGAAAATATCACATATATCTTTTATAGCTTTCTCCATGATATGGAAATACTCACAAGTTGTACCCTACATGTTTTTCTTCCATGAAAAGAAAGCTATGAAAATACACATAACTATAGGAACTCACACAGTGATTCACGACTTCAATGTGGTTTTTAACTGATTGCTTCTTTTGGAATCATGAGAAAAGGCACTTCACTAGCAAACGGGTCAGAGTGAACTCGTGTGGCGTGATCACAAACGGTGCAGGACCAGAAGAAGTCCGATGAAGAAGAGGGCGCTGGGCTCCTGCATCACGATGGAGAGGGAGACGACTCCGCTCAGAAAGACGATGGATGGCATCAGATTCCTGTTCAGGGCCGACTGCTGCTCAGACGCCTCTGACAACGTGTTTGATAGATTCTCCACTGATGTGTCAGGTGGAATCCGGGGAGCATCTCCTTTCTCTCGGCAGGCCCAGGCAGGCGGAGGAGCTGAGGGTTCGCACGCCTCGGCTACACCTGTGGTCTCCGGGGCGTTCTCTGCGAGTTCGGGTGATGGTGGAGCTTCACCTTCTTCTCCCAGAGCTGCCTGACCCTCTGCCACGGGGGACGTGAGGGCACCGTCATCGCGATGCTCTGCAGACCTGGTGGAACCTTCTGTTAATCCTGCGGCGGGTTCAGCCTCTCGCTCGAGGCCCTGAGCCGCACAGGGGGCAGAGACACGTGCAGCAGCCACGTGGAGAAGAGGACGACTAGCCGGGCTTTCAGTCGATCTATCCTCTCCTGCTGGCCACAGATTCGTCTCTGTGGTTGGAGGTTCTGCGCAAGAGGCCTCTGAAGGAGGGATTTCCTCTCCATCAGCCGGGGAACTGTCTGATCTGGGTCTTGACTCTTGCAGCAGTGGAGAGGGACTACTGGCTACGGGCTGGGCTGACGTTTGGTCGACTAGTTCACAGTGGAGTCTGGGTAAAGGCTGTGACTTGTTTGGCTGGACCGATTCACCTGCACAGAGTACAGAGGATGAATCAGTTTGTCGTGTGGTTTGTGGGGACGTGCAAGGGGAGCCTTCACGTGGGGATTGGGTGTGAGCGGACAGTGTGCCGGCAGCAGGTGGAGGCTCGTGGTCGGGGGGGGCAGAGGGACCTGGTGGGTGAACGGCAATCTGTGGAAGTGAAGCAGTGAGACAACAGTGACGGCTGAGAGAAGGAAAGCAAACAGGGAAACGATTTGTATTCAACGTTAATGTTTCACACAGAGACGAAAAACATTTTACCACATACTGATGCTTTTACTGTGAAATGGATCCCATGCTGACACGGTAATTGTGAGGAAAATGCAGATAGACCAGGAGCGTTATGATGGGACTGACAAACATAAATTCATACTTCTTTACTTCCCCTGTCATGAGGACAAAACTCTTTCCTACCGGAGTCCAAACAGCACAAGGGCATAAAAGAGTGAAATCAATGCAAATGTATAATTATTTTATCCTCAAAATTGTACATATGATCACATGAGTACAGGAGCAAGATGCCACCACTTGTGATTTTTCTTTGAGAATAAATACAAGACACGAGCTGAGGTTATTGAAAAGAGCTTTGAGGCTGCCCTGACAAACATTCAAAGGTCAAATCAAGATAGAGTCACAACAGAAAACACCAAGAACATCCAGAGGAACAAGTGCAAGAGCAAGATCCATAAAACACAGATAGAGAGCTGACGTGTTAATGTGGAAGATGTGAATATATTAACACAGAAACATCTTGTTCTATGTTAATGTCATAACCTGCTGTGACTTTTCCGAGGGAAAGACGCTATTGAGTTGTTGAATTTCTTTTAGCTGGAATCTTCATGAATTTACTCTAAATGCTTTCCAATAATTCTCTTTTCACTTGGACCAAGTCGAGCACTTTGAGTCAATCTGTTAAGAATTACCTGGAAGCTCCACAGAATCTGAAATACTAAAGTGAGTCAGACTCGCAATTATGCTGACAAACTTTCCCTCGAACGTGGAGAAATAATTTCTCAGTAATGATGACATTTGAATAAAAAGCATTGAATTGGATCATAATATACATTGACTTACGTACAGAGATAAAATAAATAACTTTAGATGTACTGCTCTACCAAAGTAAAACACTGCATGCATGTGACAACTGATAACATATACACGTACAGATGAGCTGGATGAGTTCATGCCTAACACAGAGTACCAGTGAGTCAATGGTACCAGATCACATCATGTTAGGAGGTGGACGTCCTGGTTTATCTATTTTTGACATACTCTTGGCTGTTTGCTGATTATTATGCATCAACAGTAACTTCCTGTTTCTGAAATGCACATTTCCTTCACTATGAGGTGTTGTTTTCTGAGGAATTGTTCCAAAATCAACTTATGATCGCCAGAAAGGCTGCTTCAAGCTCCCTGGAAATCCTCATTGGTTTCAGTTCAACATTTCTGGTATCCAAAAAAGAGGGGAATATAATATAATATATAATATTGCCTTAACTGGATTTAGCATTGCTGTTAAAATATGTATATTTCCCCATCTATTTATCTGCAAGAAAGCAAATAAGGTAATTTCCAAAAATGTTGAACTGCTCCTTTAATACTGCAGCAGAGCGATAGTAGTTAAACTTCTCTTCAAAGATCGTCCACCGTGTTCGCAGGACTGAATGTGATGTAAAATGAGTTTCACTAACATCTCAATACGAAGACTCTACATTAACAACAGCACAGTGACAGTACAATAACCACAAATAACGACAACTACGACAACAATGAATATTAGTCTTCACAATCACTTGTCACGACTGCAAAAAAAAGACACCGACACAGATTTCAAGAGGCCAATTAAAAATGCAGTGACACGGAGAGAGCATGCACAGTGATGCTGACAGAGGAGGGTGACATACAGAACTCGTGCTACAGCGGTGAGAAGCGAGACGTTACCTAAGTTGTTGCTGAAGCTTCAATGAGCTGTGAACAATATAAACAACCGAGCCAATGATGGTGAGCGTTAGAAGTGGAACTGGAATGTTTATTGGACACATGAGACAAGTAAGCCAGGGAAACTGCAGCGGCACATTCCAGTTACATTGACCTGTTTTTAAACTTCTACAGGTCAAAGAAAGTTCACAAAGAAGAGGTTAACACAATGAACCTTTCCAGTTATTTCATTATTTATTCCTTTAAACATGTTCCTGTCTCTCTGTTTCATTCCTCTCACCTCCACGTCTATCTCGGGCTGCACGATGACGGGGCAGATGGCTGTGGGTCGGATGAGTCCGGTCCTGCAGGTCCCTGTTTCCTCTGTAGATGTAAAACAGATACAAAAATGCTGCGAGATAAAGCGATGACCTTGTTCGACAAAACACAGACTATCAATAGTGGATGAATAATTAAAAGGGGGGGGAGCTATACTCTGCATTTTAAAATGTTTTATAATGTTTGTCTGTGGATCTGGAGGGAATCAGAGAACTTGGTGACAAGCTGCATTAAGAACTGGGATATTACATAGTATTTATAATAATGAAAGAATGGCAATGAGAGGCATTATGGGAAATGTAGTGTTTTCAGAACCTGACCCACACTAAGTAATAAAAGACTCCACCTCTGTCTTCATATTAAAACGTTATCCAATACTTGATCACTAGAGTAAACCTTTAAGTAAACATAACAAATTCTACATCCCATATAATACCATGATTTATATTAATCTATAAATAGTTATATTCTTATGTTTACCTCAGGATTTTGCAGGATTATGGAAAAAAAGCAGAACTGATTTTATTGAAACCTGGTGGATGAAGTTTCCGATAGTGAAGGCATATGTCAATAAAGATTTTGTGCTGCAACATCCACAACGTACCTTCTTCCTTTTCCTGCTCGTCTTCTGAATCAAATTCATTATCATTCATACTGAAAAGAAAAGAGAGACAGTTTGATTATGAGATAATATGAAAACAGTGAATTGGGGCCAAAGATTGAAAAATAAATATGTTGCAGACGAGATCGGCCATATCCGGTTTGTGCAAACACATTTTAAGATGGTAGAAGCTCTATTTATGTATCAAAGTTAAATGCATCAAAGGTAATTGGGGAAACATATTCAGAAAAACTATTATTGGATATGTCACATATATTAAACTCTTTCTACCCAGGATTAAGTGGGTGTTACTTACATCAGATCCTATTTTGATCTGTTATGAACTAATGGTTATGTTGATCATTTAAATCCTCGTAGATCAAAAAATAGCACAGAGATGTTCTCTGGATGAGGGCACGTGTGTTAAGAGAAGACTGAGTCAACATCGCTAAAAGAAGCCAAATTAAATAAAGGTCAAGAAGTATGACGAGCTTGTGACAGGAGCTTCACAAATAGAGTGAGGAGAAGCTGGCGAGCAGTTCGTGCTTAATGTTCCTCCAGCTTCATATCGGAGGTCGTGATATAAAACGATAGAGACCTGACAAAGATCTTTGCATTATACATGTCCGCTGATGTGAAGCTCTAAGCTAAACTGTTTGCTTTCTTAAAGCAAGTTCTCAAGTTCCATCGTGGTGGCCAGAGTATCTGCCACAATAATTACAAAATCAAGAGAAGGTAGAGGAATTGACTCAGGATATTGGTATTGGAGAAAAATCTGAATGTGGTATGTGGGCAAATCTCAATTCCATCTAAGTTTTAGACAGTAGCTCGTTGTGGTGGTTTGCACTCTTGAATCCCAGCAAGAAGGTTCCTTCTGTGCTCAATTTGAATGTTCTCCAGGTTCTCCGGCCTCCTCCCACAGCTCAAAGATTGGGACTAGGTTGATTGAAGACTCTAAATGTACTTGTCAGTGTGAGTGGTTGTTCCTCTCTGTGTGTTGGCCTTGTGACAGACTGGCGTACCTGTCCATGGTTTAGCCCGCCTCTCCCCAAATGTCAGCTGGGCTGGGATTAGATCCAACCCCAACTAAAAAATGTTTTACAAATCTGAGGTAGTTCAGTTCCACCTTATTTATCTCACACGATTCAATATATGGAAATCAATTTAACTTGTGTTGTATTGCTATTGATAAAATTAATTAAAATGTATGATATTGGTTTATTAACCAGCCCTAAAACATCTCAAGAGGGCTTCAGACCCAGTTAACATAACAAACGCTGTAGGCCTGACTCGAGCCTGCTCTGGAGAAGTGGCTCCGCTCGGCTCCCGTCTCGCTGCCGAACTCTGGACTGACTCAGCAGCAAGTTGATGCCAAACAGATTAAGACTGAGGCAAACCTCAGCAGCCTCATCACTAAGTGATCAAGGCAGATGAGATGGAAGCATCGTTCCTGCTCTGGTCCCGGCGATCACCACCGGCACATTTTAAATCTATAGTAGCCCGAGGTGGATACGGTTCAGTTAAATATAAACTAAAGCAGAGCCCCGGATTACTTCAAAGCACAGACATAATCTAGTGTGTGAACTTCAAATGAACAAACAGTGAGTAATACATTCTAGTGTCTAGACTGACTTCACCCCACAGTAACCTTTCCTCCCACTGGCGGCCTTGTTAATGTGTTAAAATCCAATTATCAGCAAACTTCAAAGCACCTAATGACTCCGTGAAGGTTGCTGTGGTGGCGGAGGTGGAGGTGGTGGCGGAGGTGGTGGTGGGGGCTGCTGCTGCTGGAGTTTCTGCTCCCCAATTTCCTCCTTTCCAGTTAGTGACTCATGCATCCCTAACAAGCCATCTGGCCCCATCCTATACCACCGGCTCCACTAATGAGGAACTACATGACAGCTACATCAGTTTGCTCCCCTCATCGGGCTCCTCGTAAGCGATGGTTGGGACCTTTGCCGCTGTCCTGCGTCGGCGAGATTTAGGCGTTGATGTAAGGACACATCGTCGGACTACTTGGCTCCGAGGGAGGAGGGAAGAGGAGAAGTCATTTGTCCGTCAGCCTTAAAAACTACACAAGGGGGAAATAGGTCAATGTGCTTCACTGAAATGTCTCCGGTCCCCGATGACTCCGATAGAAAAGGTCAGAGGTAAATAACAGGGCAGGGAAACGCCAGAGCTGAAAACCACACCTGCCCTTCGCCTATTTTGATCGCCCTTGCTCTCCAGTGGATGATTGGCATTCTGAAGGGGGCGTGTCGCCTGTGAGTGAAACTCTTTCCACCTGTCACTGCGGACGATTGAAGACTGTGAACTGTAAATCAGACGTAATGAACACCTAGCTAGTTTATATCAGATGACTGACCTGGTCTCATTGTGCAATGTGTAGCTGTGTTTCCTAACACCTTGCTTTGATTCAGACTGGACTTCTTGTTCTGCTGAAAACAGTCTCCAGGCAGAACTTCTGAATAAAGCTGAATGCTCATTGCAGCCATGAAACCTCACAGGGAATTACTAAGCAACTGGAGCGAGGCAGCTGCTGCACAACACCCAGTGTTTCACAGCACTGAACAGGCTTTGTCTGGATCAATGATTTGATTATTAATGTGCACCCAGATGCTGAAATCAGGCTGTTTGATAGGTTCCTGCATTTGAGTGGATTTAATATTTAGATGATGGTGGAAATGGAAATGCATCATGGACAACTCTCACCCCTTATAGGACACTGGGTCCCTGAGCAGATCTTTAAATACTGCACTGTTCTTATATCACAATGACTTACTATGACTTGCACTATTTTAACTAAATGTCTTTTTGCACTTAAGTATATGTATGACGTATATATGACATGTGATTATTATCTTTAAATATACACATATATATATTTATATATACATACATACAGAAATCAGTATATATATAAATATATACCAGCATACCTTTCTAAATTCATACTGTCTTGTATATCATTGTGAATTTACATTAATATACATCTTTTTTATGTTGTAGTATATAAAATATACTTTGTTTTTAGTTTAGCACAATTTATACCCACTTGTTTACATTTGTATACGTATATATAGGATCTAATATTCACACATACATTAATATTATATTTCACATGCTCTTGCAACCATCCTGTTCCAAAGCACTTTACTCAATACATTTCTTTACAGAACAATATTTTTTTAGTGCCAGGTATTTAAATTTTTTTATAAAATTTTTCATTTTATTATTATATTGCCTTTTTTTCATTCTCTTGACTTTCCTCATTCTGACTTGTCTGCTTCTGCAACATGTCCCCTGTGTGCGATCCATTAAGTTTTATCTTATCTCTCAAGGCCTTTGAGGGAGATTGTGGTTCAACCCCAGCCTCTGGAGGTCAGAGGTCAAAGTAATCTCCTCTCGCAGCTCTTTAAAGCATCATTTGATCTGTGGCTGACGAGTGAAAGCACGTGCGAGGGCAGACTTACCTGTAATACCTGGGAGGCTTCAGGATGCCTCGAATATCTTGCACGTCGATGTCCCTTGGAGCTGGGTCGTCTTCGTAGGACAGGAGCAGAGTCAGCACATAATTCATAGAGGAGTTGTTGGCCCAGAAATCCCCGTCGGCCGTTTCATAGCGGACCACGAACTCGATGCGTGAGCCGTGCGTGACATACGGAGGAGCAAACGACAGCTTGAAGGAGAACCGATCCGTGTCCCCGTCGTTCGAGCCCTGGACGTACTCTGCCGGGTGGTCGAAGTAAGTCACCCAGTTGTCCATGGTGGATCGGATGTAAACCGCTTTGTGGAAGGACACGTTCAGGACTCGTATCAACCCGCAGAAGGCGAGAGGATCGTCCTCCAGCGGAGTCACCTGCTCCACCTGCACCTTGCTGGCGCGCACCGCCTGCAGCAGCGCACCGCCGGCCGGGGCCGTGAACTCCGGCTGCACGCGGTACGTCGGCTCCCGCAGCGGTTTGCGGTACTTCGCCTCCTCTTCCTCCCACCGCGCGCTGTCCTCCTCGTCGTCGTCCGAGTCAAAGGCCACGAATTCCTTCACGTCCACCAGGTCTCCGCCCGTGGTGTCGGCGAACCAGACTCGCTTCGCGGCGGCGGCGGAGAGCGCGAGGTGGATGCGCATGTACTCGGCGGTCTCGTCGTGGATGGAGGCGCCCCGCTTCCTGGGCACCGGGGAGCACCTGGGGATGAAGCGGACGCCCTCGGGGTCCTCGTCATCTTCATCCTCCTCCTCGTCCCCCTCGTTGTGATTGTTATCCTCGTCGTACATGGCGGTGACACCGCGCACCCCCTCGGCGGACTTGCCGGTTCTGATCGTGGTGAAAAGCCCCTCTTGGTTCGGTATGGTTAGGAAGGACATGTTTGCAGATGTGTACCCTGTGCGCTCAGAACACTACATATGGCGTCTCCATGCAAAAAGCCCGAACCCCAGCCAGAGAGTGGAGGTTTGCGCAGCGGTGGCCGGTGTTGATCCAGCGCTGGTCCTGCGTTACGCACACGGGCTCCTCATGTCAGTCAGCCTGTGACAGTAAATGTCAGCCATGGGAAGCGTGTCTGTGCTGCCAGCCCCTTGTGATAGTGTATCCCCTGGTTTACATGACTTAAAGCACCGCTCTTTGGCTGCAGGAAGGAGCCGCTTCTAATTTTAGCCCTGACCTACCGGGATCTCGAGCTATGGTTGTGGCCGTGCGTGTGCGTCCATGGACGAGAACATGTTCTGTCCCAAATTTGTCTTCTTGACTTGGTATAATCCTGTTTCTCCCCCCCCCCACTGGGCTGAGTTTGGTTCGGGCTGGATAAACCGCCCACTACTGGGACATGACCATATTAAAGTAATATCACACTGACGCATTAACATACATGTAATCATTTACCTATAGGTCATCATCAGGGTGCATTCGAAGGATCTGCAGAAACTCTCAGGGGAAGTCATAATTTGTAGATGGGGTCTATTTTATCAACATGAGGGCGCCATGATTAAAAAGTATCAAAAGGGACAGTTATAGGGTTAAAATACTGGGTTTTTTATTGTTATTTTTGTTGAAACATACACAACTGCTGCAAACCTAAGTTATGCAAAGGATAAACCCTAAACAAATAAGATGTATCAATCAATCTATCTATCTATCTGACCACTTACAACAACATTCACTTAATTATTAAATGACTCACACATAATACCCACATTTTCCTTGTCTCTAGCTTATAATGCATCACGTGCCTGTTCAGGGACCATACTTCTTACATATTTGTCTTACTTATCAAATACAAAGTGAGAACCAATACAATTTGACCTAATAAAAAAAAACACTTACACAAGCTTGATTGAGAAGCTATTTATAGATATGTGTACGTGCACATCTATAGAGCGAATAACACATTCTTATCTGATACGATCTGAAGTAAACATCCTCAAATGAATTCAACCAAACAAGTGTGTGTTTACGTCTGAACCGTTGATTAATTACAAATGTCTGATATGTGAGTGTCAGCGGTTCGATGCATATGAGAGTTGAGTGAACCAAGCAGGAAACACATGAATGATCGGGATGTTTCTGATGAGCGGGTGAACACATGAAGGATGTTTGTTCTCATTTATCTCTGCGCAGTTTAAACCGCCTCTGCAGACGGATCACGATGTAAACGCACCCCTCGTCGCTGATTGGCGCAGAGGTTTTAGCGCGGCGTGCCGTAGCCAATCGGGGGATTGTTTTCCTGTCACGTCGATGCACGGATAGTAAGCTAACGGGGCAATACAAACACAAACTCAAACAAACAGCGCGGGTTGTGTGTTCACACGGAAACAGCTGCAGGGGGGGGTGTGAGTGTCTGCAGCGACTGGTTCTACTGGGAGCGTTCCCAGTGAGAATGTGATGCCGCCAGCGCCTGCGAGGACACAGCAACTGGGTAACGCGAGCTAACTGGGGTTAGCATTAGCCTGCTAGTCTTTAACGTTGCACAAGGCCGCGCAGAAACAGGACAGCTGCTTCCTGCTCCAGCTGCACCGAGGATGTAGGTGAACGTCACGAGACAAGGAACAAACCCACAACTGCGATCTGACCCACTGGTTCCGCTCAGTTACTCAACTACATTTGTTTTAATAGAGCTTTCGGGCCAGCTAGCTTGTTAGCTACTTGGCTAGCTAGCTAGCATGAGTGAAGTGACGGACTCCAAACAGTCCGCTGACTCTGCCTCGAGGAAGCGGTGTCCATCCCCGGACCAGGATGAAGCAGCTGCGATCCCCAGCAAGACCACAAAAGTTAGCGACGCCTCAGATGGAACCGGAGTCACTTCGGAAAGTTGTAAAAACAGTGAAGCGGAAAGCAAAGACACAACTGCGGAGTGTGAAGGCAGCGTGGAGCCGCCAGCTGCCGCCGTGCAGAGCGACCACACTTCCGACAGCACGAGTGAGTCCCTGCCTGTCAACAAGCCCCCTGCTGACGGCCACGACGCCGCGAGCACCGAGGAGCCGCAGCCCTCCGGAGCCCGGCCCCCCGCTGAGGCGAGGGAAGCCGCCAACAAGACGCCCGGAGCCGAGCAGCGTCCCGCCGCGCCTCTGGACCAGTCCGACTCAGCGGCCATAGCAGCCGCCGAGGCACTGGCCAGTCTCACGGGACGGGACGCGGAGGTCAGCAGGGAGACTCCGTGCTCGTCTGAAAAGGCTAAACAGGTGAAACCGGCGAGCAGATTCAAACAGCGAGGGGGCCACCATCAGTCCCCCAGGGCCGGCTCCAGAACCCAGGCGGCCGCAGCGGACAGCTCCACGTCTGTGCACAGCACCGACAGGGAAGATGCAGATGAGGCGGCCGAGGCGGATGAAGGGGACGACTCCATCTCCGGATCCTCGTCCACACCGAGCTCCTCTTTCCCGTCGGACAATGAGGACAACGAGGACGGGGAGTGCGCCATCGTGTCGGTGAAGATGGCCCCTGAGATGAGGCAGTCGGTGGCCCTGCTGGCTCAGGTGCAGATGAGACTGGAAGCCCTCGAGAAGAAGAGTGCCCGGCTGCACCAGCGGCTGGAGCTGAAGATCAGTCGTCTGCGACGGCCACATCTGGATCAGCGCAGCTCCATCACTAAAACCATCCCAGGCTTCTGGGTTACAGCTGTATCCTTCAAATGAAAATGTCCCCTTCCCCTCCCCTGATTTGTGTTTGTAACGTTTATTGGGTTTATGCTTAACTTAATTTGTCCAGCTGTTGAACCATCCACACCTCTCGGCCCACATCGATGAGACCGATGAAGATGCTCTTAGTTACATGACGGATCTGGAGGTAGGAAACGTGTGTGATTTATCCCTGCTATGTTTTCCTTTTGGATACGACCAGAAGAAAAAAAATCATTTGTTTCCTCGTGTCTTTCTCAGATCGAGTCTTTCAAGAATAATAAGCTCGGCTACAGGATCCGATTCCACTTCAGAAGGAACCCGTACTTTCAGAACAACATCATCATGAAGGAGCTGCACCTCGGGATGGGAGGTATAAAAGATGGTGATGAAGTTAATGCCTTGGAATACCTTCTTAAAGAATGTATAGTATTGAGAGAGTCAAACTTAGCATCTTTGGAATTATAAATTATGTTTATATAGAGGATGATAGTGTTATTTGTCATGTACAGGCTGTTTTTCATTTTGTGTAGGAAAGCAGCAAACACATTTTTCACATTAAAGTCTAAACAGAGGATGTTCAGTCTTAGTTTGGGTAAAAAAGCATCATGTTGTGCAGAAGATTTACCAAAAGGCGCTGCGAGTACATTTCCTAAAAAAGTGAAAAAGTAAAGCAAACTTTATAACTTGACTTTCACAGTTCCTCAGAGAGTGTAATAGTTTTTATTAAATTTAGATGGAGAGAATATTTGCAAGACCTTTTGAATACAATGCAATTCAGGAAAATCCAATTCCAGAAAAGCACCACAAACTATTGACATCAGAGTCATAACAAAAGTTCATGTTTTCAGGATCTCCCATGTCCTTCTCCAACCCCATCCTTTGGCATCGTGGACAGAACCTGACGGCCCAGAGCGAACCCCGGAAGTCGTCACGTGGCGTCTACCAGACGTTTTTCAGCTGGTTCAGTGACCATAGCAACCCAGGGCAGGATGATGTAGCACAGGTACAGATGAGTGCACCCTCATACTAACAGGGGTTTTGATGTTGGGGTCATTTTTATCTCCTCTTGTTAGGAAGAGTTGAAGAAATATGTTCCAAACATTTTCATTGAAATTTACCTAAATTATCTTTGTTCTGATGTTTAGATTCTTAAAGACGACTTGTACCGAGACCCACTGAGATACTACCTCACTCCACTGTGGGAACCAAGGGAGAACGGCAGGTAAAACCAGCACATTCTCATAGCTGCCTAGGGTCATATGTGGAATAACCATCTATTAAGATGGGAAATCTTGACATTTTCTTCAACCCAGGTGTTTTCATTTTGTGTGTAAATGTTATGTTTCCTGTTTCCCCCCCTGAGGGTGAACCCCAGTGGGATGAAACCCAAACTATGTGTTTACTGTTTATCTTTTCTACTGGTTATTTATATAAAGTTTTTCTCCAGTAGTGGGAGCGGACCCAGAGCAGCTGATAACGGAAATGGAGATGATTGTGTGGTAATCTCCGACTCGGATGATGATCCCGGCGACGACACTGGTGAGGCTGAGCAAGGACACAGTAAGGGACGAGAAGAGGAGGATCCAGAGGAGGAAGATGAAGAAGATGAAGACGAGGAAGAAGAAGAGGAGGGGGAAGACCGGGGGCCAACTGCAGGTGAGTGCATCTGAAGAACTAAAAAAACACAACAAATTGTTATCTCTCAGAGTGTGCTTGTTCATTTATACAGATGTGAATTCAGAGGCCAGGGGCGTGTTAGGATTACGTTGCCTGGGTTTGTGTTGTAGCTGAAATATAAATGTTTGAACGATGCAGGGAAAAAAGATCAGACAGGAAACATCACCTCCTCAGATGAGAGCCCAGAGGAGGAGGAGGAGGAAGCTGATGCTGGAGAAATAGTGATTGACGGTAAGAAGATCACTCACCAGCAAGTGTTGCTAATTCACAACTATCACCAGCAGTTCAATTGGGAACAGGGGAAAACCTAAAGCTGTGTTCACATGACACGACTTGCTGGCGGGGGGGCTTACTAAATCTGTCAATAATCAAAACTCTGGACACCTCCACCTCTTCTGTGCTCTGATTTGCTGGAAACTGATCGGAGTCTATTAAAAGGTCTGCGAGTATTCAAAGAGTTCACACATTGAGATTAATGATTCACTTAAGATCGTGTTGTGTGAACGAGGCTTTAGAAGTAACCGGTTGTCTTGGTTTTCCTATTTTCTTCTTTTTGATGAAGCTCTTTTATTCTCTGTTACATTTTATAATCTAACTGAAAAGTGTTAAACGTTATAATTCTACTTTTGTCCTTTAGGCTCTGATGACAGTGACCAGGAGGAGGAGGAGGATGAAGCCTAAGAAGAAGAAGAAGAAGAGGTTATCTCCGACAGAAGTCTTTGAAGGACCAGAGACCAAGAAGACGAACGGGATGCTGAACCGATTTCTAAAAGTACCAGAATCCTTCTTCCTGATGTTAGTTGTTATGCACAGAATATCAGACCTTGTGTTTTTTTTATACCTAAAATTAATAGAAACATTTTAAATCAGGGTTCCCTGTAATAATGAAGCCAAGGCTGCATGTGTCCCCTCTATTTTATACAGTTGGTACTGTGTATTCTGATGTTCTCTGACTCTCCTGTGTGCAAACATGTGTTTTTTTCTACAAGCGCTCCATGCAAGTGTTCTTCTATTTATTGAAGATCGCGTCTTACTCCAGCCGACACCCACTCACTCGCGTGGGTTAGACTTTAATTGCCGTTATTAAATAAAATCCAAGGCATCGTGATTATTAGATATATGAAGAGAGTCCTGGCGGTTTTTAGACGTGACGTGTGGCGCAGATAAAAGCTGTCACCGAGGGAATTTGATATATCATGACAGTACATTTCAGACGCACCCAGTACTGAACCAAAATTTGTTCTCAGGGATGATCATGGTGGTAGATTTACCGAAAATAACTTTTACCGCTTCTCAGACATGCACACACTCTGGTTATTGTTGGCTGTGTGTAAGGTAACGTGTACTCTACTGTAGTAAATAGGAGCAAATATAATACCTGTGTTTCTCCCTCCTCTCTTGTATGTTCAGTCGTGTCCCACATCAGCCTCCACACACACACACCCACCCTTGTTAGCCATCTCTGATGTCATCGCATAGTTTGATCAATGTTTCTGTGGATTCTTTTTTTGTAACACATCCTTATAATAAGTAGTAATAATGTGTTTTGTATTATCTTTTGACATTTCTTTAGGTTGTACATTTATTTGAATTTGCTTTCTGAAACATTTAAGGTTTATTTCCATGTTGTATGTCATAGGAATTTTTTCGCTGTCTTTTGACCAAGATGGTATTTATTATGTTGATGTTATGTTTGTTTTTCTACATGTCCACATCATGGCATGCCCGTGAGCATGAAATATAAGACAGGAAGATTATGACCTACGTGGAGGAAAAGCACAGTGTCGGTAAATGTAGTTTAACTCACAGCAACACAATGAGGTGCACTCTTAACAGAACTAGAATTTGCTTACTTTTCTTAGCAATGAACTTGTAAATAATATTTCAGCGTTGTCTTTTGGATAAGACTGTACACATGTTTAATTAATGGATACATTTATCAGATAATCTGGAGTTTTTTTCATGAACGTGATCAGAAAGTTATATTTTGTGTGCCGTGTTTTATAGAACACTGTAGTTTAAAGATACCTACTCGTTTGTTGCTTTGGTTGATTTTGTTTTGCTTGGAGATAAATGTCCACCTTTTGACTCAGACTTAATAAAGTAGGCAGTTGTTTCACTTTGCTGTCTCTTCATACTTATCTGTGGGAGTGAAGTGGGATTTGTGCAGGAGAACCACAAGGTGGCGGTGTAGCTCCACTCGTCCTCTCCTCTCTTGTCAGACTTCAAGTGTTAATTTTTGTTTTGAGTGGAAACAGTTGGTTATAAAGTACTTTGATGCTGTTATTCAAACATTCATGTGGGTATTAATTAGATTAACTTTAATCTTGCCGTCCCTGATGTTCATAAGCAATAACACACGTGACATATTGACACACAAGTCACCTCTGATATTCTTGGCTGCAACACGCTCTGCTCAAAGGGAAGAATCAAACAAAACCCCCTCTGACGTACATCTGTTTTTTAAAATATATTCCACCTTTGATATGACAGCAGCGTGTGTGATATCGATGACGTTTTGAATGGAGCCCTGCAAGTAGCCCCGGGCAACACATTTTTGGACAGGCCCAGACAAAGGAACGGCAGCGCTGTTGCAATGGTACACTTAAACCCTTGATTCCACTTTTAATGCACAGCTATAAATATTCCACGAGCAAAAACCTGTCCTGCTGCGGGCCCAGCAGCGCCCAGGGTATGCAATCCAGGATGGGCATATACTATTAATACTGATGATGGTAACACATTCTACTCCATGAAGTGATCCCATGTGAAAAACAAGAGTTGCTCTCCTCCTTTGAAGCAGGCTTCGCTCAGCCCACCTCAGCGCACAATGTTTTTATAACTATGAATTAATAATGGGACTCGGTTCCTACAATATTAATCGTGACAAACTAAGTACAGATTGCCGGGACAACCAAGCTGTCCTCGGGCTGAGCTGCGGTCGGTATGTGTGTGTGTGTGTATGTGTGTGTGTGTGGTGTGGTGTGTGTGTGTGTGTATGTGTGTATGTGTGTATAAGGGTTGCAACAGTTTAAACGGATTCCCCTCTGTAAACTACACTCCCCTGGGTTGAGCCGGTGTTGCTACTGTACACAAATCATCACGTCAAAGCTCTCACATTTCCCAGAGCGGTTCTGCAGGAATCTCCGACTGATTCTCTGTGGACTGGAAAAGCTGAAAAGATAACAGAGCGGCTCATTCTTCTCCTGTGTGATTGATGTTGGGTGTGCGTTAAAAAAAAATGAAAAAAGGGGGCTGGTGCTGCTTTGTGTTGTGGGTAATGCGAGAGGTGGAGGTGCTGCTGCTGAATACCAACTACCTGTGCGTGTTCCTGCACATGTGTGCACGCTTGTTGTAGGCGTCTTTCGGAAGATTGCATTCTTCCATGCATTCTTCCTATTTGCAAGTTTTCCAGCACGTATGCTTGTCGGCTAATCAAGATGAGGCACAGCATTTGAAGTGTGCAGGGGGTGGGGGGTGGTGGAGATGGAGAGGAGGGAGAAAAGGAGTGAGCATGATGGAGGGGGAATGGATGAGTGCAGTGATAAGCAGAGCTGCCGGGGTCCTGACAGATACACACAGCAGATGGATGACTCTTATCTGGGAGATCACAGTGCATACTCACGCCTAGGCCCCGGTTCCAGAGAGCCACGATCACACCAGACAGATGAATGGGTCCAAACCCCCCCACCACCAATCACTCACATACTGTAGGCACACGCACAAGAGGGCACGCGCACACACCTATCACACACTCACAACTACATTCGCCATCTACACTCCCCTCCTACCAACTATTTATCGTCGTCATCTGACACTACTTCTTCCTCCTTCGGAAACTTGCATAAACTCTACGGAACATCACAAACCTCCATAGATTCTAAACTCAAAACATCACAGTCGCAACCCACTACCAAAAAGCGAAATTCCTAACAATTTAAACTACCTTAACTCTCACAAATCAACCAAAATACCACACTACGTTCCTCTTACACATAATCCTAGAACTTAACTCCTTATCTCTCAGTCTTAATCGATCTCCACAAAACACCTACACAAACTAAGCTGAGCTCACACACTCCAGGAATTACCCAACAATCGATATACCTTCTACCTTTCTCTCCTAACTAACAAAATCTTCACACACTAATCTTACATTCATTCAACCAAACTTGCGATATCCCATCCCTATACACCATCTTTCATACACTAACACCCTCAACTGATCTCCTCTACAAAACGTACTAAAAGCCCTCCCCTAACCACATAATAACCCATCCTACCCCCACTTCAAAGACTCATAAAAAAAACACACTACTCCCCAACCATTCTCAAACACTAAACACTGCATTCTCTAAATTAACCAGTACCCGAACCCATCCTATTAAACACACCTAAACTAACCAACAACACACTCTTCAACACTATCAACTCTCCCTTAATATCTTTACCACTCAAACCTTACTCCCAATACCTCTCCTTACATTGTTCTTCCCTCCTAAAATCTATTCGAACTCCCACATACTAAATCTCCCTCACTACTCACGTGAAACTAACTCCCATAACTTACTAACCATCCAATCATCTATCCTGACCTCTCTCTCGAACACTTCAATATACCAATAACATTTCACTCCTACTTTAACCTCCTCAACTAACCAAACCACCTCCATACAAATAACAATAGGGCTCTTCTCCAAATAACTCTCCTTTATCTTCACCTACTATGCTACCCTTCGCTTCGAACCTAACCTACCTAAACTACTAATACAATACAACCGTCTAACCCTCACGATAACCTTTACCCTTCTTACCAACGCACTTAATACTCATAATCTCTCAAAATTACTTCCCAAGCCTACCACCAACATAAAAACCTAACCACAAACTTTCAACTATCTAACAACTAACTTACTCATGAACTCCTTATAACGAACTACAACCATAAACAGCACATCCTAACGTTCGACTACCATATCAAACCCCATCTATCCAACTCACTCCTAAACTTCTAACTAACTTCCCAAAACCTACTCGTCTATTTATAAGTATATACTATCCTCCAAACCCATTTAAAAAAGGTAATATAGCCATAACACTACTAGAACTATCAAAAACCTCCCCCACCCTACACACACATCACAAATAAAACTAAAAATCTATTATCCAATTACTAACTAACTCAACACATCAACTACAAATGCGTCCCTACACCCTTCTTACCCAATACCTAAATCACAAACATCCAAAAGCCTATAAATTCAAAGGCAATCTTATATAAATTCTACCTTACTTCATGCACTTTTCCACTTACTGACGGCCATCTTCCTATTCACCTCTTACTAAACATAAAACACCACTCAGCACCTCCTTTAACCCCTCATACTAAACAGAAACTATTATACCATTCCCTCCAGTAGACACTCTACCCAACCTCAACCCAAAACAAATTATAAAACCTTACCTAAAACAAAAAAACTATTACACTCACCTAAAATGTAAACACACTACCAAAAACCTAACTACCGCTTCTCAAAACCTGCTAAAAACCCTAACACTATTACCTAAACTACTATTACACCATAACTACAACTACTAACCTCTCCTTAATACTACATTAACCAAACTCCCTCATCTCATAAACCCTCATAATACACTAAATACCATTCTTCACTAAACGTTCCTCGTAACCCAAACCCTTCAACCTCTTAATTTTCTACTTTATATCTCCCTTAAAGCCAAAAACACATTCGTGAATCCACATCAAACTACAACAGAAACCCCGAAAATAATAGAAACTTACCACTAACCAACTAGCACTACTTATGAACACTCTCACTAAATATACTTAATCTATCATACTCTAATCTACATCTTAAACATAAACTCAAACTATACCTACTGTCTTACCTCTCTTACTTAACCTCAACCATCTATATTAACATACACTTTATACCAGCTGCCTAACCCCTCCTTAACACGAAAGTTATCAATTAACACCTGACCTCCTATAACCTACTTAAAAAAAAACCACACAAACCCAACCACACCCAAAAATCACTAATAAATCCACGACACCTACCAAAAACCACTCAAGAAACCCAATAACCCACTTCACTCAAAACATTCCTTACAGCCAAAAACTATACATCCACATTCTTTACAAAAGACTTCCCTCACTACCCCATCTATATATGACTCCGACGTCCATAAAAAATACCCATCCATAACGTCAACGGCCTTATAACATCACACTATTTCAAAAACTTACTGACGTTCTCCTACTCACTCTAAATATCATTCTAACCTATGATCACACTAACTACACTCTACTGTAATAACCTCTCAGCTACGAACTTTAAACAATCTCTACACATACTGAATCTTACCGTCCGTTAACTATTTTTTCCGCTTGATTCTACTTTTCTACTCATTACTGACTTCTACCACCTCACCTTAAAACCCTCATAAATAAAACTAAATAAAATTCCTAACCACACCCTTCTAACCTACTCAAAGACTTAGACTCCTTACCTCGCTATAACTTCTACCACCCATCCCATCACTTACCCTATGTATACTTTATTCCTAACTTCCTTATTTCATAACAGCCGCCCTCTCCAAGAACTAAATTCCACTATTGACTATTAACCACAGTCTCTTCGTTAATCATCATACCACCTACCTTCATTCAACTCTCTCACTTCTATACCCCCTACTACTAAAACAAACTAAACCGATCAATCTCCCCTAAGACCTCCATCCCTTCGTCTGTACCTAAACCTCACTCCCCTAAAACCTCACACTTTACTAACCGATAACCACTCTTACGCTCTACTACCCCCGCCCCATCGAATATTGAACCCTCCCAAACACTTGATTCGACTTTCTTCAACCTCGCTGCACAACATCTCTACGTTAAAAATCATAAAAGACAACAACACCAACACACTAACCAACTAAATCCTCAATATCCAAATGTACTCAAATTACTTACTCTTCTCAACACCAAACAGCTCCAACCACAATCTCCAACAAGGGTACTCTCCCCACCTGACTCTCAACTTAACCCAAACTTAGAAGAAATTCCTCCCAAACCTTAACACATCTAACCACTTCCCTATCGATCCTAACTTCTACTAATAAAACTACCATTTACCTTAACATAATCTATATCCCATCATGAACAACCCACATCTATCTCACTAACTCAACCTAGAAGAGTGGAGTCATTTGACACCTTTGAGTGTATAATACATTACATACTCCCTTTAAACTCTCTACTTCCACTACCAACACTACAGATTAATAAATCTACTAAACAACTACTTCCCACTTACTAAGAACCAACTCACTATTCACTAGTCTTCCACACTATTAGGAACCTTCCTCCGGTCTTTCATTAACACTAACTCAAACTCGCTGCTTTCGTTAAGCGCCTAGTAATCTGACTAGCGTCCTACCCTCAACTCGGAACCTCTTACGCCTTTTAAACTCAAACCCAACTCTAAAAAAAATTCCTCTTCCTTCTTCGTAACTATACTCCCAATTATCATAACTTCAACAGTACTCTACATCAGTATTTATACTTGACAAACCGACTTTTCCCAAACTCTCAGTCTCCAACTCCTTAACAATACGCCTTTCAACTGCTGTGACTGCTAACTAACTTTACACCATCATTACATACGAACACCCATCTTAGCCACATCTTAAACAGTCCTCTACTAAATTTCTAATACCAAAATAAAATATCAAACTAACCGTCTAACCTTCAGTTCATCCCGCCTCTGTCACTCCTAAATTACACTTAACATACCTAGAAGCTCCCAACATACCTCTAGCTATCCACTATAAATACAGATCAAAAACACAAACAAACCATTCAATACCTCATTAATCACTACTATCCTCCACTTCCCTCACACCTCTATTACTTACATTTACACATACCCTAAATACACAATCCCAGACCAAAACACCCTACATGAACAATCCTCAAAACTACCTACTTCCGTTCATAAGCACCTTTATCTCGTACACTCTAACGATACTAACCATATACTGAAATACGACTACATCTAAAACTACTTGTACAACATATAACTAGAATTCACCCATCATTAACATAAAACTACCATCTCACTAACCGGTCACTAAACTCACATATAAAATTGTCCATTCACCTCAACTCATCCAATAAAAACTCCTACTACAATTAAACATATAAACACAATTACTACTCAAGCTTAAACCTCTCTACTAATAACAATCAATCGTCATACTCGCACTTCTACAAAACACTCTAAACTTAACACTCTACTATTACCTCTAACCTAACTCCTACCAATGTACCAGAAACTCACATCCTCCGTAACATTTCTAAAACACAATTCCTACCTATTCCATACTAACTAATGACTAACCTACCATCTACCAGTATAACCTAGTTTAACTAAAACCACACTAAAACCTAATCTTTAAACTCTATACCATCACAATTCTAACCCACAGCCATACTATCTACCCTAAATATACCCTCAAAACGCTATCTTTCTACATGTCATGCATATCGACCTCAAAAACACTCCTAACTTATTGCAACATAAATCCATCCCCATTCTCATCCATTCTCCGTTACTCTCCATATTTCCAACTGTATTCTTAAAAGCTCACCCTCACTATTCTGTACCTAAACCTAGAGTACTCCTAATATAAAACCGTATCTACCTTCTTCTCAAAAAACTCCATTTGTATTTATCCTCCTCTACCTAGACTAAAAACAAGCCCTATCTCAAAAACCTTAACCCTACCAACTACGCAACAGGCTACAATCTTATATACAACCCACACCATACCAATACACTATACGCATCTCACACTGTACACACTCTCCTCCGTATCTCCAAAATTTACACCAACTCATACAACCAAAACATGGTCACTAAACCCGAGCCAAACAATCCTATGAATACACTATAAACTCCTAACTACACTCATCTTACTCAAACACCTTATAACAACTTCGATAAGTCTCATTAGAAAAATATCCAAATCTCACTCCACTTATCATCCTTTTCACGATCTCTCTTTTCAATTCTCCTTCTCTAACCTCTTTCTAATAACCTGCGCACTCATTTCATCTTTAACTACAGCCCGTACTACTCATTTCATCCCATCTACTAAATCTTTACTACATTAAAATAAAAAGGACTGAATTCACCTCACATCTAAGCAATACAACTACACCAAACAATACACTCCTTAAATAACCTGTCCACATTTACCTATCATTGCTATAGAAAAAAAAACACTTCACATCATCTCACAATCCATGACTCCTCAACAAAACTACATCAACACTAACAACTCTACTTCATTTCTAATAACATCTTCCCCCACCCAAAAATACAAAGTCATAAATTACTCAATACTACTACACTAAAAATTTTACATCAAAAGATAATTAAATTCTAATATCTACCTACTCTATCACCCCCTCAACCTCAAAAAAACACATACTAGACTCATTATACTTCTACTCACTTTCCCTCTCCTAAGTCTATCTCTCGTGCCCCTAGTCTTCCTTCTTACCTCCACTAGACATACATCTCAACACTCTCATACCTCGTTCCCACAATCAACCTTCAACCTAAACCTCTCACTCCCTAATTTAAAAAACCCAACTGACATCATAAAATCTCACCTAAACCATCTACTCCTCTACTAACCCTTAACCAACATCTTCTAACCTTAATTCTCACATACCACTCATCTCCTCACACCTAACCTATAACAAATTACAGCCCTCACACCTAATCAAAAACTTCGGTTCAACATTAATATTACAGCCCACTAA